>OY992533.1:40768017-41368017 GCA_963921185.1 Dasysyrphus tricinctus
CGAATTTGGAAATTTTCAACGAAATTACCTCATTTGGTTTAATGAAAACGTAGTATAATAGTATTTTAAGACATATATTTACTGGGTTGTGCCGAAAAGTCGTAAATATTTATCGTCCTTAAATTTGAGCTTTTCATATTAGGTCAGTCTCACTAAATAAGATCTCACTAATGAGCGTTCAATGTCAATTTGGCGGAGGCGGAATGATTTGGTGGGAAAAGATTCTCCATTCAATTATAAAAAAGCGTGTAATAATTCTCATACTGAGCTTCTGAAAAAATTTCAACTTAACTTTAAATATTTAATTGTGAAAGCACAAAACTTTATGAAATCAATTAATGAAAAATAATAGCAAGTTCAATTTATTTTCATTTGTCTAAACATTTCACCTTTATTTACTATTTACTTATCGTTTTGCAATTCACCAAAAAATTGCAACATAGCGAACAGCTGTTTTTGGACATTGAGAAATTAATCAAAAAAAAAAAAAAATTCGACTTCGAAAAAATCACAGTGCTCAGGTGAGATTTTCTATTGCAATCGTCGCGCTCAAAAAATCTCTGAGCGTTCAGAGATTATATTTGGTGAGACACGCTTATTGATTTTATAGGTGGGCTTATCCAGCCCCGGATCTATGGGGGAGCAAACCGGGGTATGTGCCCCAGGCGTCAGGCGCCAAATCCAAATCCATGTGACTGAAAAAATTGAGAATTGTGACGCTTGATGAAATTAAATGAACTGAGATGCGGCAATGGAATATCAAATTGTATTTCTCCGTCAACCTTTAGTGGTTTCTTCTATCTTTATTTCACCATTTAAAATAATTTTTCAAAAAATATTGACAACTCTAACTTGATGGACAAATTAAATAAAAGAAACGAGCTATAATACATTGTTGAAAGTTTTTCTGCTTTTTTAACAATTATTTTTTGCGTATCTAAGTGTAAAACTTCCCCTCCTCCTTAAACTGTAGGAGATAGATCCCCTTCTTGGATAATTAAACACCTGAATTGTGTCCCTCTGCAAGTGTCGCACCACGCAGCCGAACAAATCATAGTCTTACCTTAAAAATTATTTGATAGATAGTGGCAACTTTATACCACTGTATTTTAGACATTTTTAAGTTAAAAATGTCTTAATACAAACAAATGTAGGAAATCAGGTGCTCTACAAAAAACTGTTTAATAAATTGTTCATTCAGATGAACAAAAAGTGAGATAACGCTAAAAACCATTTTTACATGTTTAAGACAACAATTTCAATTTTCATGATGTCGAAAATATTTGTAAACCAAAAACTTAAAAGATATTTTATCCTACAAAATCAAATAAAAATGTATACTCTTAGTTCTATAGGAGTCCAGAAAATTGCATTTACATTTTTCAACATCCTTTTTCAAAATGGTGGATAACACAACGTTTCCCACCAGCCAGACTGCTCAAACTCGTATCAAAGAACCAGCTGATCTAAAACCACTTGTGTTTTGTTTGACGTTGCTTAGCTCTCGTACTCTTAAGGACTGAAATTGTGTGTGTCAATTTCATTGAAATCGTTCAAGGGACAAAAAAAGTCTCAATACGTTGACATTTTTTGAAACATCCTGTTTTGAAAATATTTATTTTATTACAATTCTGTATCAGCTATCACCTGTATTCATTTCATTGCAATCGTTCAAGGAGAACGAAGTTTCAAATGTTAACATACGTATTTTTGAAACATGCTACATATTTTGAAATTATTTTTGTCTGCTATAACTCTGTCTCAACTATCACCTCTGTCAATTTCATTGAAATCGCTCAACGAACACCAAATTCCTGAGGATTTCAAAACTTTTCTCGAAACTTTGTACTTCAATACTTTATCTTGCGTAACTTTGGTTTTTCAAAATTTTGTTCTTTCGTAAAATTAAATTTCTCTTTCATATTTGAATGGTTCATGAATGGATCTTCAATAGTTCTCCCATGATAAATTCGGGAATGAACCATATTTTACAGATCCTAGCAGATTTGATTCGAACGTGAAAAAGAAATTTATTAGGAACCAAAAAATAAGATTCTCGATCGAATCAAATATAAAACTCCATTTTGAATTTTTCACGAGAGAACGAATCATATTTTATCGTTCTACGAACCTTGGCTGTGTACCATCTTAATTAAGGCAATAATTGTCTTTATTCTTATCTATGAAAAGTTGCTGAATAGGTATGGTCTGCACATCCATTAAAAAGTTTTATTCTTCCAGTGACAAAAAATTAAACCAAGTAGGTACGTGTTTTTTTTTTTCATTTTTATCAAAAACTGCAGGGGCGCCAAAATCAAGTTTTTGCCCCGGTGCGGAAAGATCGTAGATCCGGGGCTGGGCTTATCGAAACTGTATGTAAGTATTTACTGTGTTGCGTTCCTACTTTGATATCTCTAAGACTGATTAGTTCAATTGAAAGTTATAATATAAGTATCTATGGTATAGACAATGAAACGTTCTACAAAAATATATAAGATTTAAATACGTTGGTACCTATTCTACCTCTATCACACCGTTTTTATGATATACAGCCTGGCGATGGCGCCTCTAGGCTTTACTTTTCCCATAGAAATTTGCAAAGGAATTTAAAATTTTACATCCAAAGTTTAATGCCACCCTTCGCAGTGTGCCGCCCCGGGCCATGGCTAGGGCTGCCAGATAAAATGTTCGCAATATCGGGACATCCGTGACAAAAAATCGGGACAGATCGGGACCTAGAAAAGGCAATGAACTGTTAAATATACAACAAATAGAAAAATGTTTACTAGCTAACACTTATGACAAAAAAGAAATAAAAAGATTATATCGGATCGAAAGATTTGCAATTCTGGTAAAATGTTTAAGCATTGACCTAGCTTTTGTCTAATGTTCACTTGAAAATAAAAATGTCTCGATTTCTTATTTCCACTTGATGTCTTTTCAAATTTTAAGAATTAGCCGTGGTCAATATATGAAAGCAATTTTTGTTTGAAGGATTAATTAATAAAATTTAAGAACTAATTGCAATTATCATGTCCGGTGCCTCATAGGCAATTTCCTAAGGCCGCACATTGAATAGGGCTGCAAAACCGATGAAAATTCATGTTTTAAAGCAACACATTAAGATTTGACAAAATGAAATCATGCAGAGCAGCATTATAATTTTCAAATTTTATAAAATTGCATTTTGTTGAAAACCTTCAAGCAATATTAAATAAAACCATAAATGTTAACAGCAGTATTAATAAAAACCTGCTATTCGCTCCCTAACACACGTGTTACCTATGGCACACGGATATACACATTGTCCGTTTGATAACTTTTCTTATTAAAAAAGATATGTTATCTTTCCCATTCCCAGTATTTATCATTTCACCAAATTCACCATGTACTGCCTTACGATGTGTATACTGGTAGTAGTAAACGGTCTTATCACACGTGTGCGTGTATGTGTAAAGAAGTTTGCCGTTCACTATACGCGGAATTGGGCGAATTAAAGTAATCCGTACGTTAACACACATCACAGACTTACACACAATTGTTAATAAGAATTACAAGTTAACAGATGTATAAATGCTACCACGTTGTTATCCGCCGTTTATTAATATGGGGGTAATTTGTTTGGTTTTCTTTTTTAAAATTTTTGGGCGGAAAAATAACAATTTTCCGGAGGTTGCAGAAGCTCCAGGTTCGGCAAAGATCATGTGTATGTCTTGTTACTTTACAAGAAATTTTCAAGAAATATCGTCGAAATAAACTAAACTAATATGTTCTACATCACATATTTTCTTCTTAATTCGGGAAACGATTTCAATAAAATTCTTTGATACAAGAAAGTTATTTTTCATGAGTAAAAAACAAAAGTCGGCACAAATCGGGACAGTTTGTATATCGGGACATATATCGGGACAGGTTTCAAATATCGGGATTGTCCCGCCAAAATTGGGACGTCTGGCAGGCCTAGCCATGGCCCTTATTACCCCTAGGGTAAATACGCCACTGCTTGTAGATATACTCGGAGACATAATTTTTCACAAAAACCGTAATTTTTCTTCTCACTGATCAGCTTAATGGTCAATAATCCACGTGTCACAGTCACAAGTTCACCACTGCACTCACCGTTACACAAAAAACAATTTATATCCATTTTAGATGAAACAAACGTAACGAATTAACGAGAACACATTTTAGTCGCGAGTTTTTTTTGGTGGACTTTAGTTGCCGACTTACTTTGCGTGACTTGCGATAATATTTTTTCTTTGAAAGGTGTCTTATACTTCGACTACCTTGCAGCCTTTTATATTATTTATTTGTTTTCAGATTTTATATAATGCCATAAATCGTGAACCGTTTGTATGTTAGTTCATTTTTATTAAAATACTGTATAATTTATGTAACTAGAATTTTCAATTATGATATTCACAGTAAAAATGTTAACCCGTAAATGAAAATATTCTGGAGTAGTATTATCTTACAATCTAGACTCCAATACCCACAACACCGCCTAGACCACCCATCCACACAAACACAAGATTCCACAACATAACTGCTATACTGAAAATACATTCATGCTTGCGATAAAAAGATTTTTTTTTAAAGGTGGTCGGATGGTTTTGATTTTGGTCTCTTTGGATCCAGCGTTGAAAACTACCCTTAGACCATGTGGCATATGCTTAGGTTGCAGCAAAATATTGTTTTGCTTCGATAAACCTTCACCTCCCCACGTCTCCCCTAAAAAAACACCCTTAGACTTTAAATTTTTTTAAGAACTCTTTTGATTCTTGGTTGCCATGACAAATTAAACATTTTTGGGAAATTTCATGTATGTAATGTTTTTGTCGTGGGCGTTATGGTAATAATCCCACACAAGCCCCTCCCCCTCAATAAAACACCCTTTCACCATGAAAATTTTTAGGGACTCTTTTGATTCGTTGTTCGTATGACAAATGGAACATTTATTCCAAGTTTCATTGACATACCTTTATTTTCAAAGGGTTTTCGGTAATATTTTACCTGTTGTACCTATGTACTTGAAAAAAAGTCATCATTAAATAATGGTGGTATCATTTTGAATTTAGTTTTATTAGATTCAGCGTTAAAAGCTACTCTTAAAACATGTATCATATAATTGGGTTGTACCAAAACACATTTTTTTGTTTGATAGACCTCCAAATTCCCCCCGTCTGCACCTCTTAAAATGCATCTACACAAAAAGCCAATAAGGGGACTTTGGATATGTTATAGAGGTGGCAATTCTGCATCGATTCCAATTTTAAAATTTCATGAATTAATTTTTTCAACCTCGAGACTTATTTTTCCTGGCCTATAATTGTAACGGAGTTCAGGTGTCAACCAGAAATAAATATAATCAGTGATCGTTGTGGGGCACATATAGGACGTCGGGTTGCAACTTTAAATGACATTCGTTGCAAACCATCATTATGCTTGCATTAAAGAAGTACGGAGCTCAGTTGCCAACCAGAGATACCGTTAAGAGATCTTTAACAGTAATTTTGGTTTGTGTGACAGCAGCAGTTGCGTTGTTACTTTCGGGCCTTACGGACTTTTATTATTAGTATTATTAGATTTAAAATATAATAAAATTTTGTGAGTAGCAAGCGGAGGAAGAGTAAACTCCTGTGTTGGGAAGGCTCAGCGCGGGGGGCTGCACCCTTACTCACGACCCGCGCACACGCGCCCACACCTGCCGCCCGTTCATCCCGTACTAGGTGCACTCATCGCGTGCGTGCGGGTACGCATCCCGTGTCTGGGCGCGTGTGCGCGGGTCGCGAGTGCAACAATGCGAAAAAAAGAATTTATACTCACCTACCCCCTCTGATTCCGAAGACAATTATTTTTTATCCGACAAAACGAATTGTTGTAATTTGATTTTTCACTACAAATTATTTCGCTTGAATTGAAAGCGCATTTCCTTGCGAATGACATTGAACAGTGGTTTGTTTTGGATTTTTGTATGCTTGTTAAATATTTGGCACTTCGACCAACAACGTGGCCAAGTTCCAGCTAGCACCGTCTTTTCCATTGTTTTTGAAGCAAATTGGTTTGAGTTGGCTACAGCTCTGATAATGGTTCATCTTCCCGCCTTCGTAGCCACTGTATAATGATTTCCTTTTATAATATCCCATAGCTATCCTCATTTTGCAATCCTACCATTTTTTGGCTTCTACCATTTTTTTCCAGCGATTTATCGATGTTTTAGAAAATCGGATAATTTTTTTAGTCAATGTGATCAAAGTAGCATATCAAAATAACAGAGCATTTTTCAAGTTGGTTTTATATCTCAAACTCCAATATAATGTAAAACAAAGGGGGATATGTCCAATACATATTAAGGGAGAAGAAGAGTAGTGTTGCCAAATGATTGAACCTGTTCAAATGACCGGCAGTGTACCTATATATCGGAAGGGTTTTCTTTCCAGCTGACGGCCCTCGGTAACTCCACTTGCCACTGTTTACTATATTTAAGCGTTCCGTTGTAAGTTTCCCAATATTTCTTCAAATACATTTTTGTATTGGCAACAAAAGAATAGTTACGACTCCCTTTACTACACATGAACATATATTATAATTAGATAAGCACTAGGTATACGGACTATGCAACATGAGAAACTTGAAGATAAATATGCATATTCTCAGAATCATATAGTTTTATAGATTTAAATTTGAATTTTGTCTCCCCATTGACAGTTTTGATCAATATCAAGACACATTCTATGAACAAATTATTCCAAGAAACCGATATCAATACCTGCTTCTGCTTCTGCTTCTGCCTCGCTTCGCCTATACAATAATAATTCCATGTGTCTGCTTTGGGATATGGGTGTTTGATGCTTCTGTGGAATCAATTAATTGAGTGATAATTTAGGTTCTTCTTAACGCTTTAACGACAGCACAAAAAATGTACATATTAATATTCAGTTCTTCATTTCCAATTAAGTCGCGCACTCTTAGTTCACTGATCTTTGCCTTAAGCCGATGAGAAGCTCATTTAATTAATAACATGCGACACCCCTATATCGAATATTTTAATTCAAATGCAACGGTTTTGTCTAAACGAAAAAATCGACAGTTACAGCAAAAGAAGCAGTGTTGTTATATTCTTTTCGAATAATTTTACAGCTCAGTTAGGCCATGTGTCAATTGCATTAAAAAAAGTATGGTTAAATCTGATCCCATGGCTAAATTTTGACGTTAAAATTAAACCTGGTCAGGAGCTCGTTAATTTTTGACATGTCTATGCTCATGAAGGAGTGAGGGAGGTGAATGTATATAAATATTTTATTTTATATTTTTTGTCGTGAGGCCATGAATTATGAAAGATTAAAAAACTAAAATCTAATGAAAAGATTATGAAATATATCTAGACAAAAGCCTCATAATAAATTTAAGTATGAATTCAAGAAAATCAAACAATATAATATTCAATGATTTGTGATGCATAAAATGCATAAAATTTATTGAAAATACTTCTTCAGGAGATTCATTCATTTTGCAAACTGAATTGTTTGTTTGGCGAACTGTCATTACTGACAAAAATGCAACAGCAAAACTAATGGGAATTGTTTTGCTGTTGCAAGTGAAACCATATATAAAAGTTATTCATATTTGTGAAGTATTATCCAGTGCAAGTAGATCACAAATACTGGGGCCCAATTCCGCAAGCATGAAGGATTGTCCGTGTACACACTCTGCTTACGCCCAAAACAAGTGATAATTGATTTGACTGTGGTGGGTTCCTTTTCTATATAATGTTAACAATTGTTAATTCAAATTGCAACATCGTGTCACAGTGTTACACTTTATGACAATTTCCAACTCATATCCTCAACACGAATTGAAAGTGTTGATCTGTCAAAAGCAGCTGAAACAAGTTTTATGTTTATATTTTGTTTACTTTTCGTTCTTGGGATTTGAAATAATTTGCATTTTTGTAAATATGTGCTTATTTCAATTTAATCAATTTTATTGTTGTTTTTGAGTTTTGAATTGTTTAATGAAATATTTACTTTTTTCGACATTGTATTCTTTCAATTTGGTGATTTTCGTTAAAGAAATTTGTGCTCAAATTACTTAAAGTTAATAGAAATTGAATTTTCAAATCATATGTTTTTTTTTCAATGAATTTAATTCGATGCCTATTTTTTCTTGATTATTCATTCAAAATGCATTTCCATTTTTTTCTTCCAACCGTATTTAACAGATCAACAATATTTTCAACATAGATCGTTCCTAAATGAAATGTTACAAAGTGTGACATTCTTGACAATGACATTTCAACATTTCTTTTTGACACATCAACAATAATTGTTAACATTTTAGAGAAAAGGAACGGACCACTGATAACTGATATAGTGTCCCTTCCTACAGCACGTTATCTGTCAAAAATTCTAAGCTCACTCTTGCGGAATTAATGTGTACACGTTTTTTGGGTACACAGAAAAAACTCACTGTGAACCTAATCTGTAATCATCTGACGATTATTATCTGGGCTGGTCTGGCTATCAGTTATGTTTGCTTCATGTTAATGGTGGTCTGTGCAAATAATTGTAATCTAAAGAACAATATTAAAATAAATATATACCTACCTAAGCTCAAAGGCATCTGATATGGTTTACAAAATCAAAACCCATAGGGCATAGAACCAAACTCAAATGTTGATATTTACTCATTTTATTAATATGTTTGGCCCCATTTTTCCCACTAAATTTTTCACCAACTGGCCCAAAATTATAGACAGCAAGGCATAAGTTTTAGCAATATTATAAGTTTTCAAAAATAAAAAAATTCAAAAAATATTTTTTTTGAAAATGTTGGTAGGTAGATATACATATTTTTTAAAAGCTTTGTATAAAACAATTTGTTAAAATCATTCAGTCAGAAGGTACGATTCCGTTCTTAATAAAATACAAAACTTTTCTCTGCGAGGTACCTACCATTAATAACCATATTTTGAAAAATGGTTTTGCATCCAAAGGTACTGTTTACTTCAAGTAATTTATATTTTTTTTTTTTGAGTAATCGAGCTGTTTTTGAGGAAAATAAGATTATGTTAAGTGCTAGGTACATCAATGACATGTAAAGTTATTTTTTGTTCTAGAAAAATGCAAAAACAACGTTGGAATAACAAAAAAACGCTATGTATCAAGTTTCAGGAAAATCAATCGAGTCGTTAAGGCTGTAGCTCTACAGGCAGGCAGAATTGTGAGGCCCACTTTCTTTGTCTTCCCTATCATCGTAGTAACAATTTTAATTTTGATCAAAATCTGGAGTGTGTTTTGTCAATGAGTGCTTAGATTGCCATCATATTATGTAGTATTAGTAACTAAACTATATATAATGTAAATATGTACATATATCGCAAGTAAAAATAGGTTTCTACTTACTAACCTATCCGGCTCCCGATCCATGAAGGGTCTCTGCCTGTGATAACAGTCTTCCGTCGGTTGCAGTCCCTCGCACGCTCCCTCCAGTCGTCGAGACGAAGCGCTCTTGCGTCTGTGACCGCACATTCCCTATAGCGGAGGTTCGGTCTTCCTGGTCGTCTCGAACCTGGGGGTTGGGATTCGAAGATTTTCTTGACTGGAGCGTTGTTGTCCATTCGCTCGATGTGGCCGAGCCAGTATAGTCGACATGCTTTGGCTCTTTGGACTACATCTGCATCTTGGTACAGGTTGGACAATTCACGATTGAATCTTCTCCTCCAATCGCCCTCTTCGCATATAGGACCAAATATCCGCGGAAGAATTTTTCTCTCGAAAGTGCCCAGTATCAATTCCCTTTTTTACTTATCGTCCAGCACTCGGTGCCGCACAGTGGTTCCTTTCTATGGACCAAGTGGAAATAATTCTATAAAAACCAAACGGACAAGCCAATCTTGTTGATATTTGACATGTAGTATTAAGGGTACAATTTCTCATCATGTTACAAAAATGATAGCCCTATCTCAAAGAATAAGCATCTTTACCAACAATTAATTTCCAAGTGGAATAGGAAAAAACGGTCTACAAGACCAATAACGACGAGACATATTAAATAATGTCGTTAGAAAGGTATTCTTATGTGCAACAATAATAACTATCGAAGCTTATTTCAAATCACTGAGTGAAAAAAATTATCGCTGAACAAGAATGTGTTTTTGGGTGCATTTGTGTATGAAGCAAATGTATACAGTATGCACAAAACTATGAAAACTGGTCTAACCAATAAAGAAGATATACATATGTCGTTGAAAAGGTATTTTTACATCCTGCAATAGCTGTTATAACAGGTCAGCTCATATAACAGTTTGAACAAAATTATTCGCACCCTAGTAATATTTTGTTGCATTTTAATGTAAAAAATATGTTTTTATGAACTAGAGATATGGGCAAGCTTTTTTCATTTACTATAATAGCTAGTAAAGTATTTTCGTGACTACAATAACAATTGTTAGCTAGTTAGCAAGGATACTAATTCTAAATTACTGTGTGAAAAAACTTATGTCGTTTTCTATGGCAAAAAAAGCCATTCTGGCACTTTCCAAATTGATTTTTACCTAACCAAAGCTCAAACGCAATTGTTACGATGGTGTTATTGGTTTTTTATTATGTAAAAACTATTTCAATCGAAATAGCTGTGTTATGCTATGTTTCCACCAAAGGTTTATCTCAGATTAGATTAAATAAATCTTTTTGGTGTTTCCACCGCACAAAAAGATTTAAAAAAGATTAAATTTGACAGCAACTTCAAAAATTCAAATGGCGTTTCAATTTTTCTTATGAAGTGAGAATGAGACAGAATGTTTGATTCGTCTCATACAATGAAGAACTAGATGCGAGTCTCGAATGAATCGTTCAGCACCATGTAAGAATAGGTTAGTTCGATTTGTAAAACTATTTGTCCGAGGAAGATTTAACAAGATTAATTTCTAATCTTCAAGATTTACGGAATAAATTTGTATGGTAAATCTTCGAGATTTAAAGGAGATTTAAGGTAAATCTCATTAAATCTCAGATTAGCACTAGGTGGAAATGTAGCATAACGGTAAAACCAAAAGTCGATTTGAAGCACTGTTCAGTAAATACTAGTTCTTACACTAAAAAGCTTCTTGACGGCAAAGTGACTAAAAATGATCTTTTGTTTTTATATGAAAAATAGTATATAGCACAAGCTTGACAAAAATCTTAGGCTCTACAGTAAGCAACACTTAGCTCTTCTTTTATAGACCAAAAAAAAAGCTGAAATAACTAGTTGCAGAGGGTGTTCCAGCTGAAACTCATATATTTTAAATGGAAAGACAAAATTGATAAACGGTAAATTTAATATTAAAGACAAATATACAATTAATAAAATAATATTTTTTATTTCAACCTAAGGTGCTCCTTCTTTCAAAAAATATTCATATCAAAACTACTGAAAAAAATTGAAATTTCAGAAATATAGAAAGTAGCTACTTTGTGTTAACTGTACTGCACATTGAATCCGCCATGCAAAATTCTTTCAAAATAGGGGTTTTTTTCGACTTGGGAACCACTGTGCGCCGTAGAGTAGAAATGGTAAAATCAGCGTTTTGTAAAGCGTGCACTTTGTCTTTCGAGAAAGGAGTTTTGAATGCATTTGTTTCGCAGATGAGGCTTTGTTTGTTGATAGCATATACTTTTTGTCTTCATTCACTTCAAGACCAACGCGTTTCACCTGTGCCGAGATTCAGCTAATTCGAAACCGCAGGGAGTGAGTGAGATGAGTCACTTTTCGTCGAAAATCGATTCAGCTAGCAAAAGTGAGTGAGTGAGCGAGTGAAATGAAATGTCAGATTACTCGCCAGATATTTCCGCAGTGACTTGGTGTATGTGTTGGTAAATTTCCAGTTTTGGATAGGTATGTGTGCTTTTCTCAACCTATTCATGGATAGAAATCGAAATTAAAAACAACAACGTAGATAAAAATAACTACCCTTTTACTGATTCTTAAATCTATTTTATTATCATTAATATGTGCACATATGTATGTATATTAAATAAAAATTATATTCTATGCACTTTCGACACTATTAAACTTTTTACTTCTCAAGGGTGAAAACTCACATTAAACTTCAATTACGAAAAAAAAAAAAATAATTGAAACAAAAGATACTCCATTATTAAAGATTCCAAAGTTTACATTGTTGTATTTTTATTTAATTTCATTTGCGTTAGGAGTGTGACAAGGAGGTAGAATTTAGCTCTTTTATATTTATTCTTTGTCTCATGTTCGTAGCTAAATTCGAACTTACTCATTTCACTTAAATAGCTGAATCACTTTTGCGAGTGAAGTGAGATGAGTCGGCGAGTAAGGCGAGTCATCTCATCTC
Source organism: Dasysyrphus tricinctus (assembly GCA_963921185.1). Classification (NCBI taxonomy): domain Eukaryota; kingdom Metazoa; phylum Arthropoda; class Insecta; order Diptera; family Syrphidae; genus Dasysyrphus; species Dasysyrphus tricinctus. Next base: position 40,780,367 of record OY992533.1, read on the forward strand.
ACTCGCTGAATCTCGGCACTGTTCATTAATAGCTGTGAATGCTTCAAGTACAGCTCTCTTGGAGCGGCCGATGATGTCGATGTCGTCCGCATAGCAGTTGAGAAGACCTGTTGAAGATGGTGCCTTCCATGTTAACACCACACTTGCGCACTATCTGCTCCAGGACTAGGATAATAGCGCATTTCCTTGTCTGAGTCCTGTACACGTCTGGAAAAACTCGGATGAGCTGTTAACCATTTGCACGTTGCACCGCGTATTTTTTTCGGGATCCCGAGTTCCGACATCGCCAATAGAAGCTCTCGACGACTTATGCTATCTTATGTGGCTTTGAAGTCGATGAATAGGTGGTTTGTCTCCCCTTGAAATTCGTTGGTCTTTTCCAGTTCGCACGTCCAAGATGTTCGATGCATACCTTGCACCAATTAGCATGTGGTCGATTTGGTTGGCGGTTTGAAAATCTGGAGATCGCCAGGTTGTTATGTATATCCATCGCCTGGGGAACCTAGTACTACTTATCACCGTATTACGAGCTGCAGCAAAGTCGACTAGTCGCAAGCCGTTATCTGTTGTTGATTTGTGGAGGCTGTGCTTTCCAACTAATACGCCAAAGATTTTTCCCTTTACGACTTTAGCATTTAAGTCTCCGAGCACGACTTTGACATCGTACTCCAGACAGGCTCCGTCCAGGAGGTCGTAAGACTCCTCCTTGTTAGACTCCTTAGCTTCATCGGTAGGGGCGTGTTCACATATTAGACTGATGTTTTGGGAGGTAGCTTTTGATGCGGATCACAGCTAGGCGATCGCTAATCGGCTTTAAATCGATGACTTTCGATCTGAGTCTATTTTCAAAGACGAATCCGCATCCTAGCATATGCAGTCTTTGATCACAGCTGTAATAAATGTCGCAATCTTTACTTTTCGTTATACCTGATACTATTTCGATCGTAGGTATTTCCTGGATCGCGGTAATATCTGCCTTGCACCGCGAGAGGACAGATTCTGGTTTTTGAATAGCACCTGGCGTATAGAGTGTCCTTACATTCCAGGTGCATACTCGTTGGTCATATCCCATTTTCGTTCCGGGTGTGGTTACCTTTTGAGGGGGCTCGTTATCCGAGGCTTCGCGCGTCTCTCTCATAACAATTGTTTTTTTTTACTGTGGTCGGGTCGTTAGCCCAACGCACTAACCTCTATTCTGTAGGGCCATGGGTTTAATGTTGCAATCCTTTCCTTGATCAGAATTCGCACTTACAAGCTTAGCAAGTCATGACATAAAGCCAAGACCAGTATCCGGCGCGGCGGTTACCAACTTGGAGGTATTGTAAGCACTATATGTTAAGGATATTTTTGCAAGGACAACAATTTGTTAAATGCGTATAAATGTCAACAAGATCGAAAAGATTTCAAGCAATCTAAGGATCCTTTTCAAAATTTGTCCTATACAGAAACAAATTGAAAGAGACGCTACCTCACATCCATCTGGCTATACTACTCTGAACCTAAAAAAAAACAGTAAAAGAAAATTACTTCTTCATAGTTGGTTTGTACCTATAGACTTATATTTGTGAATTATAAGTAACTGCTGAAGCCTACAGATTTTTGGACTTTAGCTTTATACATCGCACATAACAGTATAACGTCACTGATCATTATAGTAGCAATATTTTAATTTCTTTTAAAATACTAAAGAAATAATCCGGCGCAGACATCATGGTTCTTTTTATTAATTCTGCCATGTGATGTATGCATTCGATGCAGTAAACTATGCTTCCTCCATACTGAGTGCTGCAAAAGAAGCATCATCAAGGCCATGGAATTAATATTACTTTGTGTTTCTTTTTTAATATATCTTTTTAGCTTTAATAACACTTAAGGGACTTTTAAGAAACCCGCATTTCCGTTTTTGCACATCTTAATGTATAGAACATCGTTGAAGCTGTTTTCCTTGTGCCAACTGCAGATAAGTTTAAATGATTTAATGTATAAAGGGCGTTCAAATGATACCCAGCCGTTGAAGTAATCGACAGATGGCTCTAATCTAGATTGATAATAATGTCTTGTGTATTTTGTTAAGTTAAAAAAAAAGTTTGAAATAGAGGGTACCTTAGTCTTCTTGGACATTCTCTAGACTCTAGTCTGGCCTAGAGGAATAAATTATTCAGTCTAAGACTCTAAGTCGAACAACTATAAGGGATTTTGATTGTCAGCTTGAGAAATCGCTTTTTTATTATATTAATATAGGTTGGGGCATTCTATACCAAATCACCGAGTTTTTGACCCGACGCTCTTCAATGGGTCAAGTTTTGGATTCGTGCAAAAAAAATGTTGAGATAACAATCAAACATGATATTACTAGCCTCAATGAGGACGTAACACTCGCTCTTTGCCCAATTAGCACTGGATTGCGCCTTTTTGATACCATAACTTTTTTGACCTGTGTATGAAAGCAGATAAAAGCGTTCCTTGCTTTGAAATAGGACGGCTGTGAAGTATGGTTAATGTACCTTGTGAGTTGGGTGATAGGACACTCACTCGATCGGATCGCATCTCGCCCGAGCTTGCCACATTATGGCAAGCTCGGTAGATTGTAGAATAGCAACGGAGTGCGATCGATCCGATCATGTGATCATCATTGCCATTGAGCATCATGAAGCCCCTCAGAAACCCGGGCTCCGATTACTCGCGGACTTTGGATCTGGGGTGGAACATGATGCAGAACGCAACAGATTTTTGTCTCAGATCCATTTCGTGGCATTAAGAAAAGAGATCAAGTCTTTGATCTTCATTTCGGAAAGTTCGTTTAGGTCGTCAAAAAAAGCCATTCCAAACGATTGTGCTCTCATTCTGGCTAGAGCTGGACATTTACAGAGAAAATGAAGGACTGTTTCCTTTTCTTGCTGGTCTCCACAGCTGCGACAGTGAGTATTGTAAGGAATACACAGCCTCTCCGCATGTTCTCCAATTGGCCAGTGTCCAGTGCAGGTTGCTACGACCCTGGCTATGTTCCGCCTGGGTCTACATATGAGATCAATTGTTCGGGATTTATTTAAGGCGGGCCGTATCGTTCTGGATATTTCGCAGTTGGTTAAACTGCTCCACCTACGATTGGATTCCCTAAGGAAAATTGACAATATATTGCCCTTCACAACTCCAAGGGGAATGTAGACTCCGCCGCCTGACTGTCTGTAAGGATGGCTGTATTACGATTTTGGTTTGGATCTGCTTTTAGCATCTTGTATGCCTCCCTGATTGCCAGTATTTCAGCTTGAAATACACTAGCAAAATTCGGTAGCCGAAATGACTTGGAGATGTTGAGAGACTCAGAGAAGACTCCTGAGCCAACACCGCACTCCATCTTTGAGCCATCAGTACCTATAGATAGTTGTGTCGAAGTCTCTCGTCACAATCGAACCATATGTAATGTTAGAATCGGCCGTACCACTGCAGTATACGTCCATAAGATCATCTTTGATTGAAGGCCCCAGTTTTTACCAAAGGTTTTACTACAGTCGTAGAAAGCTATGCAGGCCTTCCTGAGCCGTTCTTCGATGTTTATTTTCCAGTTTAACTTAGGGTCTAGGATGACACCTAGATATTTTGCACTGGTTGATAGTGGTAGTGTTTGGCCGTTAAGTCGGGGTAGAGTGAAGGGTTGTATCTTAGTTTTGGTAGTAAAAAGCATCAGTTCAGTTTTGCTCTGGTTGACTCGTAGACCACAACTCGTAGCCCAGTTGCTAACTTTTCTCAAAGCCATCTCTGTGATTTTGCTTTTCATAGGAGTAAACTTCCCTGACACTAATAATACTAAGTCGTCCGCATACGCAACCACCTTCACACCACATCTCTCCAGTTTAGCGAAGATTTTGTTCATGACTAAAAGCCATAGAAGTGGTGACAGAACACCGCCCTGGGGTGTTCCTCTTCTGACGTGTTTTGTCGAGTTTGCATTACCTAACGTGCCATGAATCTTTCTATCTTTGAGCATGGATATTATCCATTCTCTGATGTAGTCCTCTACACCAAAGTCAACGAGTGCCTCAAGAATAGATTCGGTTAGCACATTGTTGAAAGCCCCTTCTACATCTAAGAATGTAGCGAGGGTATATTCTTTGAAGTTGATGGTTTTCTCAATTGTACGCACTACCTCATGAAGGGCCGTCTCCGTCGACTTACCTTTGAGATATGCATGCATATGAGAGTATACTAGAGAACATTCCACAAGTATGTCCCTAATATGTGTGTCTAGAATACGCTCTAGAGTCTTAAGTAAATAAGAGGTTAGGCTAATTGGACGAAAATCATCCGCGGATTCGTGTCCTTGCTTGCCTACTTTTGGAATAAAACCACTTTTACATGTCTCCAAGACTCTGGCGCATGGTTGAGAAAGAGGCATCCTTTAACAATCATCTCTAGCTGTGGGATTACCACATCTTGTAGCTTTTGGAGCATGATTGGCAGAATTCCATCTTGACCTGGAGATTTATACGGGGAGAAAGTATTAATAGCCCAAGCTATCCTTTCTTTAGTTATAACGGTATTGATATGCTCTACACGAGCTAAAGGTAAGTTATAAGTTCTATGCGTTTCGGGGTTGCTATTCTCGCAGCCCGGAAAGTGTGTCGTCATCAGCAGTTCTAAGGACTCCGTCGGAGAAACTGTCCAAGATCCATCAGGCTTTTTCAAAAACGAAGGATTGCAATGCTCCTTAGAAAGAACTTTGCTAAGCCTTGCGGAATCTTTTAAGCTCTCAATAGAATGGCAGTATTCTCTCCAACCAAGTTTCTTCGCTGATGCGAGAGCACGCTTGTAGACTTTCAAACAGTCTTTATAAGGTTGGTAAAACTTGTGTCTGTGGCAGATATTGAAGATCTTCCTAGTCATTTTTCTCAGACTAGACAGGTCTTCATTCCACCATGGAGGAAGGGTTTTACGGCTATATTTAACTGGGCAAGAGACCTTAAAAGCAGTGTTCATAGACACTTCAATGGTTTTCACCATTGATTCTAGATCTATAACTGATTCTGGACTCAGATTCGGTATATTGCGCAGTTTGGAATTTACGATTTGGCTGAACTTCGTCCAGTCAATTCTTTTCGGGTTTCTATAGGGAGCAGGGGTTTCAGACTCGAAATTAATATTGAAGAGGATCCATCTGTGATCCGAAAATTAATTAAGAGGGGATACTCTCCAATTCTCCACTGATAGCTTAAAGTTATTATTAATGACGGTAATATCAAGTATGTCCTCCCATCCTTCGTAGCTATCCGAGCTCGGAAAGACAAAAGTAGGAGTAATACCTCTGTTACATACAGTTAAGTTGTTTTCAATAATAAAATCAAAAAGAGACTCACATCTTTCATTAATCTCCGAACTACCCCAGAGAATATGTCGTTCGTTAGCATCACATCCAATCAGGAGGTTTGTCCCTTTTGTGTTGACCTCGGACGAAAGCGTGCGCCACTCTTCCGGCGGTGACAGCCTGTCATGCGCCGAGTACGCTGAGGCCACCAGTAAGCCGTCTGCATATTTATCGTCCAATCTGACGACTGTCAGATCGGAGGTGCTAAGGTTAGGACACAAAAAAGCTTTTAAATGTTTTTTAGCTAAAATACAAGTTCGAGGCTTACCTTGGTCTTGGTTTGCGGTTTTGTAGAACAGATCATACTGGCTGTCTTGGAGACCTCTAACTCTACGGCCGTTAACCCATGGTTCTTGTATGATTCCGACGTCGATGTTCTCCTCACTCAAGAAAACCCTCAGATTATCTGATGCACATTTCGAGTGCTTCAGATTAATCTGAATGACCCTCAGCATGGCGTTTTTAATTTTGATTGCATTCTGCACAATCAGGGCCCGGCGGCTCGCTGGGGACCTCGACTCCATCAATGACATCGTCGAACTCGACATTGTCATCAACTTTGTCGGGGTCTGTACCCTGACTGGGTAGAATTTTGACTTTGGCAAACCTGATGCCAAAGCGGAGTTTGAAGTCAGCCTTCTCAAGTTCTCCTACACTTTCTTCGCTAATCTTCAGAAGATAAGAAGCGCTGTTCTTCTGCGGTTCCTCAGTCTTGCTGACTGCCAAGTCCCGCATCGGAATCAACGGATTTAGCCGTCACGGTGTAGGAAAACACCATCTCCGAGAGCTCGGCCTCGATGGAGTTCCACACTTCCAGCAGACCTCTGCTGTTGGTGGAGAGCTCATCCACAACCGATACTTGGAGGTCATCTCTGACGACCTCACTTAAAATACGCGATTGCGCTGCTCTGGGAGGTGGCACTTTCTTTTTCTAGCTATCAAACTTACTCCTTTTCGGAGGTTGGTTGGTCTCGTCTCGAGACCTATTTCGTTTGACAGCTTTTTCCTGGGTTGACTTTTCTTGCGTAGCCAGAAAACTGTTGTGCTCCTCAACAATCTTCTGGTACTTGATTTTATCAGCTAGTTCTCTCTCAAGAACAGTCCCAGCTTCCTCATTCCTGGCAATCTTGTCAAAAATGAAGGTACCCTTCCGGAACTGGAACTTGAGAAGAGTACCCGCCGATTTCTTTTTACTACACCGTACAGCGCTGCTATGGCTGGCATTGCTGCACGAAGGCTCTGGTTCGGAATTGATGGTCGGTCGGGGCACAGGTGTACTATGGCTGGTACTACCAGTGCTCCCTGGGTTTGCAGGTTTCCCTACGATATGGTCCCCTGACTGGAGGCTCAAAGTTCATCCTCAGTGTCAGCGGATAGTAAGTTCGTCATGTCTAAATCGTCCATTGTGGTTAAAAAAAATAAATGAAGGTCCCACGAGTAGGTTGGAAAAGATGGTCAGCCCCGGCAGAGCCGATATACCGGGGTAATGCAGTCTAAGACGGACCCTGCCAAGGCACCCGAATGAGCTCGTTAGTGACTGGTTTGCCCCCCAGCCTTCCATTTCTTCGGCTCGGATTATGAAAAATCGCTCACACCACCACTGAAAATAAGGGACTCGCATCTATGGTCAGATCGAATTGCTAAGGGTTGAACTATTGAGGAGTAAAGGAACACCTCAACAGTTCGATTTGACCTTAGCTGATCCCCAATCTTGTCAAAGCACAAGATCAACTGTGGTTATCATTACCGCCCGGTATCCACTTGGAGGGTTTGATGCGAGATTTTTGCCAGGCTTTTGATTGAAATGGGAACTGCTTTTTGGTTTGTCTTCACCTTAAAATAAAGGGTACATTACTGATGTTAATAATCTCACTAAATGATTAAACAAGTATTCCTTGTGTGTAGCTTCTATTCCTAGAGGAAAAAGCTGGGGATTCGTAAGTGAATTTTTGAAATTTCCCACTGGGATTTAATTGATGAAAAAGAAACTACCACTAACCTGGTGATTTCATAATAGAATTTTCATTACCTACATTTTTCATCGAAATTATTGAACTGATGAATAAGCTAAATACCCGTATGTAGTGAATTCACAGATTATGCAATCACCTTGTTTTTCATCACTTCCATTGAAGTAGTGAATTCTTTAGTGAATTTTCATCGAGAAAGTGGCATGTGCTAAATTCATCAAAGGAATAAGCTGAAAAGTGGCAGGTACAGCTTTCACTCCTCAAGGAAAAAGCAGGTTTTTCCTCAATGAATTTTTTAATTTTTCCCGCTGGGATATTAATAACCACTAACACTTAGGTATAATGAGTCTCTGATTATAGGTTGGAGCTTGCTCTAAGCTCACTACAACAAAGAATCTTAAGTGTAAAAAAAGGCAAATGTGCAGACAAAAATATCCACTTGCGTTCCTTTCCTACCTTCTTTCATGAAACAGAGACCGAGGTAGTGCCATGGGCGCCGGCAGGGGGGTGCAAGGGGGTGAACTCGCACCCCTGGCATGTAGGAAAAAAATATATAAGTTTTTTTGTTCTTTATTATGAGAACCAAAACTCCTCATATCCACTTTCAGCAAAAATTAAGATTTTGATGCAGATTTGTTAAGCTGGGCATATTGAATAGTTTTGAAAAAAAATCTGACAGCTTTACCCCTCTAATCCCCTTTAATATTGATATCAAACACCGTAATTGTTTATTGTTCCCAAAACACTCAATATTCACAGTGCGATTTGCATCAAAACTTTCTATATCCATTGATTGCAATTGCTTTGCTTTCAAAGCTCTTCTTATCCATCAAAGGCAATCGATTATGTCATTTAAGAAGGAACTAAAACGTTCATGGGTGTTTATTGTAAAATTCCTTAAATGGGTCAGTGAAGATTGGAAAGTAGTGTAGAGGTATTATATTAGATAGTGCAATTAAGAGAGGGGGGGGGGGGGTAGGTAAGGAAACTATATCCAACCATTTGTAGCAAAACTCTTCATATCCAAATTTAATTGTTAAATATCTTTTGCACGGAACTTCCTATATATTTTTGCTCTTAATCATAACACATAGATTTAAAAATTTTTGACACTAAGTTGTCTTTTTCAGAACATATACATTTTATAATTTCAAAAGCGAATTCGCTGCTAGGTTTCTTAAAACGCAACACGGGGGTATTTAAAGATTGCTATACTCTGAAAAAGATTTACATATCTTTAATATTACCCATACTGGAATACTGTAGTGTAATTTGGTCTCCTTTTTATCAAAATTCCTCAGACAGGATCGAAAATATTCAAAGAAAATTCACGCGCTTTGCTTTGAGGAATTTAAACTGGTCAGACGGTTTGCCCAGTTATGGCTCTAGGTGCGCATTGATAGATTTAAAATCTTTAAAAAGCCGTAGAGAAACCCTTGGAGTTCTTTTTATAAAGGACATACTCAATGGTAGAATAAAATCACCGGATTTACTTGCTCTTATTTCTTTTTATGTTCCTGAGAGAAATCTAAGAAATAGGGACGTTCTTTTTTTGATTCCTATTCACAGGGTGAACTATGGACTTAATGAACCCATAACTCGTTATTTATCTCTTTTTAATTTAATTCATAGTGAAGTCGACCTTCAAATGAATAGGGATATGTTTAAGAGTATTACTTTTAATATTTTAAATGATGTATAATGATAAATTATTATTAATTGTAGTCAACAGATAATGTATCCATTGATGAATAAATAAATAAATAAATAAATAAATAAAAAAAATCTTTTATTACACAAAATAAAATCTTTTCTATCAACTATCATTTAGCCGTATTATGTTTTTTCCATTTGCACAAAACGAAAATTTTGGATATGGTGAGTTTTGGTTCTCAACTACTCAATTTTATTTGAATAGAAACTGAAGGCGTCTAGGTTGCTGTCTAAATTTGTTAATCACCTTGTCAATAAATTCAGTGTCCCCCTCTACTCTTTTCCTGTGAACACTGGCCGCTTAGTCTTGCGTCTCCCATAGTTGAGCGATTCGAGCGTATTAGATTTATTTTTGGCAGAAAGTTATTGCAATTACAGATTGCAGCTAAGTAAACTGGCCAAATGAATTAAGCAAGTGTATGTTTAAAAGTTCGCTTTGGGGCCGATTGCAGCTATATTATACCACAGTACACATATTGAAGGTAATATCATTAGCGTGTTCATTTTTGTTCAGTTCTGCGCATCCATAAAAATCAGTGGAAAATGGCGAATCCCGCGACCCCTACTAGTTTAACATCAAAATTTGTTGTGTGTTATGTGTTCATTTGTTGCTTATTTAATAATAGCAAATACAATTATTTCAAGCTTTTTAGTGTTTATTAAGATTATATTGTCATGCAAGCAACATTCTTTCCTGGTTTTTAGTGTTATTTAAATTATGCTTTTGTGTTTGTTTTCTTCGTTGTTGTTGTAATACAGCGGACGGGGTCACGTTAGGCTGCCATCTTGAATTTCTTTGACAGTTCTCATTTCGGACAACATGCGCAAGATAATACCTTAGATATGTGTACTGTGATATTATACCTATTCAAACAAATACCTACCCGACCCGCGCGATTTGAATTTGACATAATAAAGGTACATTGTGTACCTATGATTCTGCATTTTGCATCAGTTAAAAGTATAATTTGTAGTTGCTGATGCAAATGCACTTTATGCACCCCCTTGATCCTTGAAAGAAATCCTGGCGGCGCCCATGGGTAGTGAATTAGCTTACTTCTTTGAACATGAGCCAGTGGCGTATCCAGAAAATATTTTGGGGGGGGGGGGCCCACCTGAAAATTTTTCTAAATAATATTATATTACTTTTTATTTTTTTGTAGTCCTTTAAAGCATACTTTACGCATACTTTCGGACCTACTTCCAAGTTTAAGCTTGTTGTACGAAAGTACGAAACATTTTTCTCTCTCTCCTCTTTGATCGAGAGTGAAGCGCAGTGCTGCCTGCTGAGGTGCTGTTGAAAGTAGGTACTATAGTAGCATTTTACTGCTCTCGGCAATTTCGTACTACCGTCTCCTCGTTTCACATTCAAAAAACTATTTTTTCAAAGTTCTTGTATCCAAAACATTTTACACAAACAGCAAGGTGTAAAGTAAACCTAAAAAAAAATGTATCTCGTTTTTAAATTTAATGTAAATATTGAAGCAATATTTTTAAATATGAATGTTTTTAATATTGCAATTCTTGCTGCAATTATTCAAACTACAATGGAAGATAAATTTCTGGTTGTTAGTAAATTCAAATTGAAAGTAGGTACTTAGTCAACATTTAATATTTTATAGACAGCTATGAATTATTCAAACGAAATGTTTGGTCAGTGTTTTACTGAGAAATATTATTAACTGCGAATAATGCTACATTTCCACCTAGCGCTAATCTGAGATTTAATGAGATTAACCTTAAATCTCCTTTAAATCTCGAAGATGTACCATACAAATTGATTTCGTAAATCTTGAAGATTAGAAATTAATCTTGTTAAATCTGCCAAGGATAAATAGTTTTACAAATCGAACTAACCTATTCTTACATGGTGCTGAACGATTCATTCGAGACTCGCATTCAGTTCTTCATTGTTTCACACGAATCAAACATTCTGTCTGATTCGCACTTCATAAAGAAAATTGGAACGCCATTTGCATTTTTGAAGGTGCTGTCAAATTTAATCTTTTTGTGCGGTGGAAACACCAAAAAGATTTATTAAATCTAATCTGAGATAAACCTTTGGTGGAAACATAGCATAACTTTCTTTTGTTTTTTGTTGAATATTTAAAATACTCATGTTTTTGTACCTTTGTTATGCTATGTTATTTTCTTAGTGAAAATCACGCATTGTTTAAGTTTTGTGCTTATTTTCTTAAGACGCTTTATTAACAATAATTGTTATTTTGAATGCATAATATTAATCTAAGGAGTTCCGAACGATTTATCGAATTACATATGTGGTTTGACTCAAAGATCGGTCGATAAATACAAAATTCCGAAAAAAGTTACACCAACCCTCAACGTCAGCTAGGGGTCTAACTCAAACAAACACAAACAACCGTTTCAGAACTTGGGAGGCTCGAGAATCTGAGCTCCCTCTAAATCTCTAAGATTTACGAAAAAGTTTCAGTTAATCATGTACATTATGATGAAATCACCTAAATAATAATATGATCTTTGAGGCTTGGGGGGGGCCCAGGCCCCCTGGCCCCCCCCTCAATACGCCACTGACATGAGCCTCTTACATTGTTACATTATGTAGGTACCCATTCATAAAAATTAGGCCAATGTTCACCAAGGTGGTTTGACATGTTATTAACTTTTTTAACTTTATTTTTACTTTGTGCATTTTGAACAAACACAAAATGCACTTATTAGAATAAAGGTTATTAATTTTGAGTTGCAAAATTTTGAGATTTACTGGCTGAACAGAATGTAGGCGGCAGGCGGAGCGGCATTTGGAGCTAAAGCTGAAATAGCTGTCAAAATGTTAGATACACACAAATTCAATGAAAACCTAACGGCGCAGCTGCAGATGCGGCAGACGGAGCTGGACAAGTTGGCCAACTTTAAACTTTTGCCTGCAGCTTTTTTGACACTTCAAAATCGCAAGCTCAATAGAGTCGAATTTAAACTCAATACGGGCTCACATTGTATGTAGGGGTTGAAATTCTCTTTTTTCAATTAAATGTTTATAGAAAGCTGTGCAGTTGCGTTATGGGCATACAAAATATCACGGACGAAATTTTTTCATAGCACTTACAGCTGCAGCTCCAGTTCCAGTTGCATCATTCTTGTAGTCAGCCAGTTAATGATTAACTTCTGAATGCATTTCTTTATTGAATTGGTGAAAATAAAAAAGATATTGATATGTAGATACAAACAAGGCAAAAATATATTTTCATAAAGTTCATTCATGTGGTTCCTGATTGTCCATCATTCATAATACAAAAAATATATCTATAAAAGTAATTTAATAATCAAAAACACTTAAATCTTTAAAAGCACTTTGTCGTTAGCCAACTCCCCCACATTTTTCACAGCGGAATTTTGTTCGAATTGAGTTGATGATCTTTTACAATCATCTATCTAGACTTCCCGTATTGTCAACATAACGTATTCCTGTGCACAAAACAGCTATTTCATGTCAAATGATCAACGATGAAATTTAATTTGTCTCTGGCTTCCCTGTCTTTTTTATATTCTAAAACATTGAATTGCATCCCGAAAGTCAAAATTTTATAGACCATAAATTGTCGGGTCGATGTCGACTTGATAATACAAAAATACACAAAACCGCGCATTAAATTGCAACGCGCACAAAAACGATTCGTTATTGCAAGGCTGTAGAATGCAGATCCAAATGCAATATTATTTTTGGAAGGTAAGACTACTTAACACTTAATTTCGCTTCGGTCTCTCAGAGATTTAGCTAATTACTTGATTTCATTCGAAGACATCTAGTGATGTTTACATGCAGGAGGAGAAGACGTGTCTGGTCATAGAAGTCGCAAATTCCTCGGACAAATCGGCACTGTCTTTAATGATTTCTAGTGTCTAGTAGGGTGAATGTTGAAAGTTGCAGAAGCATTGTGAGCAGTAGAAAAATTCCTAATTTGATTACTCGGCGTTATTAAGAATTTATGTGACAACGCATCTATAAGTGTGGGCTTTAATGTTTCGCCGTCATGTCATTTACTAACGACTCATTGTTGTTAGCGTTACGAGATTTGATTGCACATACATACATACAGTTTATAATTATATAGGTACGTATCTACATGAGCACACTTTGTACCTGCTTCCCAGAATACATATTTGATCCATGACACATATACGATAAACCTCATCGATCTGTCTGCGTGAGAGTATGCTAGCGCCGATAACTCCAAATAATTTCCACGCGCGTGCTAAGATCCGCATAAACGCATCCAGATACAAAACGAGATCGAAGATTAAGCAACACAAACCGAAACACAGAAAACTGTTGTCTCCATCGGACGACCATCAAGGGAGTGGTACTGATGAAGGGGCGTGCGGTAGCGGCAGCGGCGGCGTTGGAGCATACGGAAAAATTATTAATTCGTTGTGGTAAAGTTATTGGCCGGAGTTGGACGAACTGAAATGTTTATTCGATTCCATGACCAAGATGTTTTATTGATAACGCGCCCGAAACGAACGATGAATGTATCGGCCCGAGGAGTGAATAGCCTGCTAGCGTATTGGATATTATGTGGCAGTGAGCTTGGCTCCTGCTGATGCAGTTTGGTTTTCAAAGTTGATGATGGTTATGACCGGTGTCGCTTGATTGCCGTACAAGCAACACGGCGACGACGATACATTGCGCGTAAAACAGTTTTTACGACCTCTTGATCACCCGATGATGATTATGGATATCAAACATTATTTTAGAACTTTTCTTTGTATTTTCCTCTAACCCTCCGGGGATATTCATGTGTGTTATTAAGTGATTAGAAAAACAACGTGCCGTAGGGTTCCAATAGCCAGCCGATATTCATCAGTTATAGTTGAAAAGAAGTCGAAGACTGGAAGCAACGTCAGCAGAAGCTACGAAATAAAGCAAAACCCCCATGCGACTTGGATACAGCGTTGCCGGAAAATATTTTATAAAAGTGCCATTGCCAGCAACAGAAAGTGCCATTTTGGGCCCCTGGGTGCCACCAACGGAATAAGTAAAAAATATCTTTTGACTTGTATGTCGTTTTTCATTGTTGAAATGATTTGATCTTTTGCGAAAAGATTAGCACTTGTCTATTCTTTTCATATTTTACCCAAAAAAGGGGGATCTGAAGACGGAAGGTGCTATCTTTCTATTTCGGGAGATTTGATCTGTTTTCATCCTTACATGCATACATTCTTCTGTCAAACGTCAAATCGAAATTTGACAGTTTGTTTGTTTTGAAATATTTGTTCTGATAACAAAGTGTTTATGTCCTACCTGTGTAAATTGTCTTTTCATAGATACTACTCAAAATGATGCCAAGATGTTTAATTCAAAAGTCCGATTCGGAATTTTAAAATCAAATCTTTCCGATTTTAATGAAATATGGTATTAATTTAAAAGAGTAAATATTTTGACAGATGACCATAAGTAGAGTGTTGCTTTGTGGGCTGTGTTCCAAGTTTTACAAAATTATTGCTTTATAACACCCATAGGTTTGGAACTAAATGTTTTAAATATGCAAGTGTTGCTTAAAAACATTCTAATTCTCTATTTTTAGATTAAACAACATCAAAGTGCCATATGAAGTCTTAGAGTGCCACAGTGCCATTTGAATGAAAAGGTGCCATAAGTGCACGATCGTGCCACATCGGCAACGCTGCTTGGATATATTATTTGTAGATAATGTTCCAATTAGTTTGAAACGTTTTCCACCCGCCACAGGATGTCGCGCACGATTCGTTGTTGTCATAATTCGCAGAATATTCAGTCATATTGCGATTGTGCAGTTAGATTTTAGTTTATTGGATTTTCACATGAACCCAGCCAGGCAGAGGCAGCTCGATTCATCCGACTCCTGCCGCACGTGGGACATTGATTTTCTCACCCAAATGGCCAAATCCAAAACCAAGTGCTGCCACACGGATCCTCACAGAGGCATAACGAAACAACTGTGCTGTGCAAATTGTTCGATGATCGCTTGTTGTTCTGGATAGCGTCGCCTTTGCCGTACGTCGTCAGTCGTCGTAGTCATTCTTGTCTTTGTCGTTGTGTTTTCGTTGGACGTTGTGGAGACCTATCACTGATAAAATCTCAAACATTGACTTGTTTCCCTTTCCGTTTCTTAATCTTGTGTTGGCCATAAACAATGCCAAGCGTACAATACTCACGCCAGGCCAGGCTGTAGGGGCAACCAAACTGCCAACAACAAAACCCAGTAACAACAGCAACAGCAGCAGCAGCAGCAAAACTGGCATGCATGCAGTTTTAACACAAAATAAACTAACCACTGACAAATTTAGATAGTCAGATAGACAGGTAGACACGCGGAGTACAGGGGACTATAGTGAACAAAGCAGAAGCGTAAAAGCACAATGTGAGACTTCTGTCACAATGTTTAGACTGGGCGCGTTAAGGCGATAGGGGCGATTTCTAAAAGAAAAACTGAAAGAAGAAGAACAGGTCTTCACGAAACTAGGTCCCAGAAAATAAAGCCCCAAAGACAAAACGAAATAAAAAAAGAAAACATAAACGAAAGTTCCATGATTTTGGGGTACCTATTATATATTGTTGGTGCCTTATTTCATTATTTTTTAGTGCCTAATTTCATAATGAAATAAGTCCCCAATTAAAAAAGAACCTTGCAATCATTTTGGCACTTATTAACCTTCCACTGAAAATAATTGTAATTGGCCCCATTTGTCTAATCGAAAAAATTGAAATATCTTCACGTTTCGGGCTCCCTAGAATGGGAATCTAACATTTCTGGAGAGATTTCTGTGTTTGTACGTACGTTCGAACGTTGCGTCTTTTTTCGATCAAAATATCTCCAGAAAGCATAAAGATAACGACTTCGGATAGAATTAATTACATTTATTATATTGTTATTAAGTGCACAAAGGACTTTTAACAAAAAATTTAACAAGCGGTTTTTAACTATGGCAATTTAAAAAACAATAAATTTCAATAGTCTCGGATATCTCGCGAATAAATGATGCTATTGGTTTGGCATTTCACCATTAATGGACTAACACCTGAACAACGCTTCCAAATTGTGCAAATTTGTTTTGAAAATCAGGGTTCTGTTCGAAACACGAAATAAGCTAATTTTGTTTAGCGATGAAGCTCACTTTTGGTTGAATGGATACGTCAATATAGAAAACTGCCGTATTGGGAGTGATGATAATCCTCAAGTGTATGTTGATGTTAAGACACCGTTACATCCACAAAAACTGATTGTTTTTTGTGCTTTATGGGTTTGTGGAATAATTGACCGCTATAGAGCCATGATGACTGACTTTTTCGTTCATCAATTGAACAAACATGATGTGTAGAGCTGTGGTTTAAACCAGACGGTGGCAACATGTCCACAGCTTGTGCCACAATTGATTTATTGAAGGTAATGTTTGGTAACCGCATAGTTTCACGTTACGGATCCGTGAATTGGCCTCCAGGATCGTGCGATTTAACGCTGCTTGACTATTTTCTGCGCGTCTACGCCGATAAGCCCAAAACGATTGACCACTTGGCGGACAACATTCGCCAAGTTATCGAAAATAGGGCCTCCAGATTAGACTTTGCCCGAGCCAGCCGTGTCATATGCCAGAAATCATATTTAAATTATGGTGCCAGAAAATTATCTTTCGAATAAAGTAAATTTCATGTCAATTTAAAAAAAAAATCATCTTAGTTTAATTCCATTTCAAAGTTCTATACTTCTGAAAAAAAAACACCCTTTGTATGGTAAAAAAGCATGCTTTTCCACCGGGGAGGAAACGATATTTTGGGGCTGTTCTGTCTTGGGCTTCCAAGCTCTTTGTTTGGAGTTGTAGCCATTCTTCGTTAAAGCCCTGTCCACATGAGTTTATTCCTCTTGAATATGTTTCGGGTCGCATATAGTATGTATGTGCTCGTTTCTAGAGTGCTGAGACCAAGGAACTGAAATAAGCATGTTGTGATGATGAGGAGATGCGTGTATACTGTAGATATCTTTCTTGTATGTGTGTTTTTCCTGTATAAAGTGTGTCTTATGGAACCATCTAGCTTCTTAATAAGTTTCACGTCTAGGAATGTCAAAGAATTGTCATATTCTATTTCTACCGTAAACTTTATTTTCTCATGTACAGAGTTAAGATGGTTCAAAAAACTATATCCTGTATTTTCATTCAGGATACAGAAAGTATCATCATATTTTTTTTTTGCAAATTTTTGAGAATATTTTTCAACTCAAGTTTGTCATTTCTAAATTAGAGAATAATAATAATTTAATTAAGAGAATAAACTTTAGAATTTTTATTAATTAATGACAGTTTATTTAATAAACCTCTTATTATCTTCGAATTTTGTTGTTCTGAATTGGTTCGGTACAGATGTGAGAGTTCCACATCTTTTCCAAATTGTGTTTTTTTGTATACTTTCCATTGTATAGATTTCGATTTTATCACTTCAAGACATTCTCTGATTGCAAAAATTGTAAACAAGGAAGTGACGTCAAAGCTTTCCATTATTTCGTCTGTTTTTATCCAGGGATCTTTCTGTTGGTGTTTGTTACTATTGGTTTTAGTTTTAAGCCTAAAGCATAATACGCGGCTGAAGTGAAACGAAAATTTCTATACAGAAATTGACACAACGAAATCGTACACGAAAATATGTTGTACGCATACTAGGCTTAAAGGTAGAACTGTAATAGTCAGAAAAGCACTGAAGCTAATGTCAAAAACCAACAAAAAGTAGCTTTCCGTACCGTCAAAAGGGAAACATACCCATAATGTAATTATCATCTGTTTCTTTTCGGACTCCTATTTCACCAAATGTTAGTTTTACTTAAGTGAGGTCTGCTCGGGAGCGCACCTCACTTCCGTAAGCAAAGTTGAACGAAACATGACGAAACGTTCCACTTCGCAATTATAGCCTTGTAGTATGCTTTTCGTGTAGGTACTCGCTTGTTTTCTTGCGATCACTTAAGTGACCCTCCGAGCATTATAGCTCTAGCTTAACACTTTTGCTTTATAGGCAACCCATATAGTTTTGGCGGCTGAGGATAGGAAGCTATGACGTTTTAATTCTGCGAAACTGATTTATTTTAGGCGATTTCCTGTCGCACTTTGGTTCAAACCCTTATCGTAAGATCATATACAAATTTTTTGTATGAATATTAATCATCATCACAGAATTTTAGAATCATATTCTTTTGAGTCTAGTACAATCGTTCAATTACCTTTGTCTGCAGTTATTACAATAACCTACTTATCTCTTTTAAGTTCATCAAGAGCTTTCCTCTCATGTATTGTTACATTATTTGTTTTAATTTCTTTTACTTTTCGAATAAAAGCAGATACATCTTTTCTAAAAGTTTAGGCAGATATTCAATCAATTTAGATCGGAATATGCCCTCGGTATCTAGGGGCCCGAGCCAGATATTATATTAGTAGGCATTACAAAATCGCTAATTCAAGATCTTCGAAAACGTTTTCAGGTGTTCAATATGCAATCAATTGAAGACGAAAGGTTGGTTTGCTTTCAAGATATAAGGGACAAGAACATTGTTAAATTTGTGTGTAGAATAAAACTAACCTGAAGCCAATAGTTGTTTTCGAGATATTTGAGAGGAAAAAATTTCAAAATAAAAAATTTCTTGTAGTTTTTATGTCGATTTAAACGAAATTCTGTACTTTAACTAGTTTATAGAGTAGAATTAACCCGAAGTCAATATAAAAACTATTTTTTCTCAAAGATATTTGAGACAAGCATAATTTTCAACAATTTTTGCCGAGGTTTCTTGCAGTTTTTTTTTCACTTTCAGTTGTGAATTAGCTAGTGTGTAAATTAACTATAGTATGTAAAATTTTATTAGCGCGGCGTTGAATCGCATGATCTTGGAGGCCAATGCGGTTACCAAACGATTCCTTCAATAAATCAATTGCGGCACGAGATGTGTGACATGTTGCCACCGTCTTGTTGAAACCACAGCTCCTACACATCATGTTTGTTCAATTGATGAACGAAAAAGTCAGTTACCACGGCTCTATAGCGGTCACCATTGACTGTAACGTTCTGGCCAGCATCGTTTTTAAAGAAGTATGGACCAATTATTCACCAACCCATAAGGCACACAGTCAGTTTTTGTGGATGTAACGTTGTCTCAACATACACTTGAGGATTATTATTACTCCAAATACGGCAGCTTTGTTTACTGACGTTTCCATTCAACCAAAAGCTTCACCGCTTAGCAAATCGATTATGAAAATTGGGATCAACGGCAATCTTGTTTTGGGCCCATTCACCGAATCTCTTCAGGCGTCAGTCTATTCATGTTGAAATGCCAAACCAAACTAAAAATAAATGGCCGCGTTCAAGTTTAGATGGATAGCCTATCTAGGATAGCTTTGTATCCATTTATGTGTCTGAACGCAAGTCAGCTGTTGTTGACATTTCTGATAGGATATAAAGATATAAAATATCCGCATGAAATAAAAGACTTAATAAAAGATAAACGAAAAGCACGTAAGAAATGGCAGCGAACCCGTGCTCCTCAACACAAAGCTCATTTAAATCGCTTGTGTAATGTGCTAAAAACAGCGATATCAGATTTCAAAAACCGTGAAGTTGAAAATTACCTTGAAAGCTTGTCAGCTGGGAAAGAATCCAACTACTCACTTTGGAAAGCTATAAAAACAACGAAAAAACCAAAGCTTCCAGTACCCCCGATTAAGAAAAGCCAAAACGAATGGGCTAAAAGTGACAAAGAGAAAGCGGCAGTATTCGCCGATTACCTGGAAGAAACATTTAAACCTTCCGATGGGCAAGCACTCAATGAAAATATTAATATGAGTTTTAGCTCAAGTGAAAATTACAGAACCAGAAATGCTACGCTTGCTGAATTGAACAGAGAAATAAAGAAGCTTAAGTCTAATAAAGCTCCGGGGTATGACTTAATAACAGCGGAAATATTAAAAATGCTTCCTAATAAAGGATTAATTAACCTCCTTTATATAATAAATGCCGCTCTAAGGCTAGAATATGTTCCAAGCCAATGGAAAGTTGCGGAAGTCATAATGGTTTTGAAACCTGGTAAACCATCTCACGAAAAGAATTCTTACAGACCGATTTCGCTTCTTCCAATAATATCGAAAGTTTTTGAAAGAATACTACTGCTGCGCCTGCAGCCTATAATAGAAGAGAAACGATTAATACCTGAACATCAGTTCGGATTTAGAAGCAAGCATTCAACAATTGATCAAGTGCATAGAATAACTGACGTAATTGAGAGAGCTCTTGAAGAAAAGAAAATCTGTTCGACGGTCTTTTTGGATGTGTCGCAAGCGTTTGACAAGGTGTGGCACGAAGGCCTCAAATTCAAATTACGACAAGTTCTGCCTGAAGGACTTTATAAAATTCTTAACGAATATCTAGAAAACAGACTTTTTCGTGTAAGACACGGAAATGAATATTCTAATTTCAAAGAAATAGTGGCTGGGGTACCACAAGGTAGTGTTTTAGGTCCAGTTCTGTACCTTCTATTTACACGTGATATACCTCAAACAGAAGACACTTTCGTAGCAACGTTTGCTGATGATACTGCAATACTAGCAGTAGGCAAAACGATTAACGAAGCTACGATTAAATTACAAAATGCTCTTAATAATGTTAATGAGTGGACAAAAACATGGCGAATAGCGCTCAATGAACAAAAGTCAGTCCACGTGGACTTTACGTATAAAAAAATAAATAGATTGCCCGTCTTTCTTAATACCGGTCGTGTACCATTTGCGAATGAAGCAAAATATCTGGGAATGACTCTAGACGCGAAATTAAAATGGAAGCCGCACGTAAAAAAGAAATGCGAAGAATTAAAAAGTAAATTAAGAGATATGAACTGGCTACTCGGTAAATATTCCAAGCTTAGTATTGATAATAAGTTGATTTTATACAGGCAGGTACTTAAACCTGTCTGGACTTACGGTATACAACTCTGGGGTTGTACCTGCGATACAAATTTAAATAAATTACAAACGTTTGAAAATAAATTGCTTAGGTCATTTGTAAATGCACCATGGTATATAAGAAACGAAGATCTTCACAGGGATCTCGGGATTCCTACGGTTCGAGATGAAATTAAGAGTTTCGCGCGAAAACATAGAAATCGGCTATTAGATCACGCTAATCCAACGATTATTGACATTCTTGACGAGTCGAATTTAGTACGCCGTCTGCAAAGAACAAAACCTTTCGACTTGGTGCGGTGAACACAAAACCGCTTTAAAATCGCGGAATAAGCAGAAACTTTCACCGGAAAGTTACCTGCAACACGTTACTTAACTTCGTTAAAAATAAATTGCTAGATAAGTTTCAACTTAGTTGCAATCGGGAAGTGGAGGTGGTTTTAGTGTAGTAAGAATCTCACACTTCTATGAGCACGCGTTTTCCGGTCCTCATAGAGCCTGATGCAGGTTTTGCGCCTACCCACGGTCAAAAAAAAAAAAAAAAAAATTTCTGATAGGATAGCTTCGTATCCCAAAATTTTTAGGATAGCTTGGGACCTCGTTTCTTCCAACAGCTGTTTCGTCATCAGCTGTTTCTTAACAAGGGATTACAACAACACAAACCTATGCAGATCGCTGAAGTTGTGTGTTTGAACGCGGCCAATCACTTGACAGCTGACAAAATGACCGCCAGTTTAAATAGTGTTGCCAACTTTAAGTTCTATACATCTAAAATAGGGTATTTCTGAAGGGACTGGGAGATTTTCGGGCAAACACGGTATAAAAACAATATTTAAACAACCAACCAAAGTACGCCAGCTTTTAAGAAAAACCACAGATAAAATTTCTTTCTAAAGTCCTGGAGTCCTGGATTACCTATACCCTGTGCCTTGTAGTTGTCGATTAGCCTAAATCGGTGAAACAAAAAGAACAATCACAAAATTTGCAATCTGTGAGCATTAAGCTTACAATACAAATCATTTTATTCGTTTTGATCAAGCCAAATCAATTGCTACAGAAAGATTTTATGTGCCAAGGATAGTAAGAGTAGCAATTGAAATAAAAAAACATAATAAGTTCATTATTTGGCTGCAAAAAACGATAACAACGTCAGAAGTTATGGTGTGTGTTTTATTCGAATTGAGTTTGCTTGTGAGTGGATCCCATGTTGGGGATAGTTTAAAGCTAGTATCGCTTTAAAATATGTCCAACGTAGAAAACTGTCCCTCCTGCTTAAGGCAGGGAGAAAATATACCTTAATTTTTGTTTATCTTGGCCCAAAACACACACACAAGCCATTTTAGTTAGAATTTTTTGAACATCAGAAATGTCCCCATCATCGTAATGTAAAGTTTGATTAAAACCCCGGGCACTCATTTTAATTTTAGATTTAACTCTGTTTCCTTTCAAACCTCAAACCATTGGCAAAATAAAAACCTTATTTAGAGCCTGGCATACGATGAAAATTCTTAACAAAAATGTAAATACAGTTAAACTAAAATGATATCCTTATAGGTATTTATATCTCGAACCGGCCCCGCGGTCGGTACAGTGCATCCTCAGTACGGAGAGCCCTGTATTTGGATAATTCTGCTAGTCTATTGCTACGCCACTGGTTTAGAATTTGGTGAAGTGTAGAGAGGAGGAGATGCAGCCAAACCGAAGAGGAGGAAATCGAAAAGAAATTTATCCTGAGTCAAGCCTTAGGTTCGACTCTGACTCTGAGCTGTCCTGTCTTTTTGTAGGTAATCATTGGCGCTCATGATTCTCAACTAAGAGCAGTTTTAGTCGACATACCAACATCCGCTCAGATGAGGTCAAGAACTACGGTAATATATACACAGAACTGGAGTTTGGGCGCCTTGATGTTCTATTTGCAGCAAGAACAACTTCACGGAGATGGATTCATTCATTCCTTGCATTTGGATTCGATCCACGCTGCACTATCAGTAGCCATGGAGTTCCATGTCGGACACGAAATCCGTGATCGGCAATTTGTAGAGTGCGATCACTATACCCAGACCCGAGTGCTGCTTTTGCGCTGGCTAGGTATGTAGGTATTCCGCGAGCATATACGACAGAGCCACAGAACAAATTCGCGACATCAGTAAGCTGGGTAGCATGCTGCATTCGCATTTAACAAGAAATTTCGTCTTAAATTTCATTTGGGCTCGGTGTTTCAGATTGCTCTGGCGCAAGTGAGTTGGATTTACCGCAATTAGTGCGTGCTGATGTTGTCGTGGAATATACACCACAATAACCCGTGCGATATGGGACACAGAATCATTGGTGGAGATGCTGAGGAATTTCGAGTCAGTGCCAGGCGAAGAAAATATAAAATCAGATGCCTGCATTCGTAGGATTTTTATTTATAGGCTTTGTTTTCTTTTTATTTTATTGTTTTTTTTTTTTTTTTGGGATTTCTTACTCAAAAGGTCAAGGCTCGTGGGTGGATGTAGGTTTAGTTTTAAGACACTAAACGTGAACTTTAATCAATATTTTCTAAAAAAATTATGTTAATCAATGTTACCGGAACACAGGGCCTCGCTTGGACCGAAACCAGCAGAATTAAATCCTGCTGTCAGGCAGATTGTACAACCACATATGCTATAGTTACATAGAAATCGCACGCAGAGAAAAAAAAATGACTATGTACTTTTTTTATAGGGGGACGTAGAGCTAAGCTTCATTTTGATAAATTTTGTGTGAGCTATTATAATGGAAAAAAATATAGATTTACACACATAGACCTAAATACAAAACGTCAACTTCAAGTAATCAGTAGTTCAATCAACTGCAACGATTTGTGAGGAAGAAGAAAAAGAACTAGCGAACAAGAATTATTGAAATAATGGTAATTTTATCCTACAAGTATAAGTAACCTGAAGTGTTTACAATGTGTTGCAAAACCAGGGCTGCCAGAAATCATGATTTTCATGTTTTTTGGACTCAAATAATGTTTTAATGATTTCGAGTCCAAAACCATGACTTTCTAATTAAAAAAAAAAAAAAATATTTTTTTTTATAATCGCTTAATCGCTTTGAAAAAAACATTTCTAAGCTACACTACAACCTGACACTTTGACTCAAATGCATAACTACATTTTTGTTTCTGTGATTTAATTTCTTGTCTGTGAATAAATGTGAATTCACCATACAAAAATTCATGAAGTAAGGATTGCATACTGTTATACAACTCATCATTTTAGCTACTCACCACGCACACACACTTTCTCAGCAAAAATAATCCAGAGATTATGCTTCTTTTCATTTCTCTAAGCTTCATTTTGATAAATTTTGTGTGAGCTATTATAATGGAAAAAAATATAGATTTACACACATAGACCTAAATACAAAACGTCAACTTCAAGTAATCAGTAGTTCAATCAACTGCAACGATTTGTGAGGAAGAAGAAAAAGAACTAGCGAACAAGAATTATTGAAATAATGGTAATTTTATCCTACAAGTATAAGTAACCTGAAGTGTTTACCATGTGTTGCAAAACCAGGGCTGCCAGAAATCATGATTTTCATGTTTTTTGGACTCAAATAATGTTTTAATGATTTCGAGTCCAAAACCATGATTTTCTAATTTAAAAAAAAAAAAATATTTTTTTTTATAATCGCTTTGAAAAAAACATGTCTAAGCTACACTACAACCTGACACTTTGACTCAAATGCATAACTACATTTTTGTTTCTGTGATTTAATTTCTTGTCTGTGAATAAATGTGAATTCACCATACAAAAATTCATGAAGTAAGGATTGCATACTGTTATACAACTCATCATTTTAGCTACTCACCACGCACACACACTTTCTCAGCAAAAATAATCCAGAGATTATGCTTCTTTTCATTTCTCTATAATAAATGATTAATTATGATAAAAAATCATAAATACTCTTTTTATTACCAAACATACATATAATAATGTATAGTGTAGAAACTTATATAAGCAGGTTTAGTTGCATATGAAATAATATATGTCTACCTGTACGATAATCTAAAATAATTTTATTAAGTTATATCCATAGTTATAATCAAACACTAAAAACCGTATGCTGAATTGTGCCGCAGCTTTTGAGAAAATACAATATGCGTCCTTACTACTTTTATGAGCGAAATCGGTTGTTTGGAGGAATTTAAAAAACAAATTCCGGGTGTCAAATTACAGGAAAACTAGTTTTTGTAAATTATGAAAGCTTCAAATTCTCGTGAGAAAAAATAGAAGAACTTGTTTTTTTTGTGTATGTTCTTTCTTTTTTAATGGATCCTTAGTGTTTGTATTCTATGCCTGAAAACAATAACCGATAATAATCGGTGCATGGGGAAAAAAGAAAGAAACCGACTGAACAATAGCAAGCTTGTTTGTGTTAATAAAAATGCTAGTCGCTGTTGCAATTGATAAACAACGAAACCTGCATTGGGATTGAGCAGAACATGTGGCTTCAATGGCGCGGTGTGTAGTGCATCGGCCTCTGAATTGAAAGGTTCATGGCTCGCTTCCAGATGACGGCAAAGAGTTTTTCAATTAATGCGAGCATAACCAGACTAAGCACCACTAAAGGAGTCTGATGATCGAGGTGACTCTCGTGAAATAGCAATAACTCCAGCCTATATACTTGGTGGTAACACACGCAAGTTGTTGTTGTTCATTCAAAAATGTTTCCAAAAAAGTAATTAGTTGTTTACAATTTCCACATTTTCAGTCTCCCATGGGTAATAAATGCAAACCTTTCTTCCATTTTTATTTTTTAATGACTGAATGGTTGCTCTGTAGTACCTACCTATAATTTAAATTATAAAATATGCTACGCGTACCAAAAAATAAATCTAAAATATTGTCCTTTCTTAAGCCTATTTCAAACTAGTCCTATTGCCTCTATAATTCTGAGTTCCAATCTCAACTAACCCCAGTTTTCTCTTTTTCAAAAAAGGGGTAAATGTTAACACCTGATTTTACAAAAATTATGAAAATATTTCCCTGGTAAAATTTTTTTTTTAAATTCCATAGTTTTACTAAACAAATTATAGATTAAATTATTAAAAATAAAAAATTGGTCACAACTGCCCCCTTTGACCCTTCAACCGCTATTACGAATAGCTTATCTATCTCAAAAACGACTCTTACGATTTTGATAAGAAACTGCTATCTGCTGTCATACGAGTTGGTTTGACATTTGAAAGGACGAATGCCAGGCCTTGTTGCATTTTTCTATGGTATGATAAATTATTTTATATATATTCTATATATCTACATATCTATATATACATATCTACCTACATTACTATAAAATTTCTAAAAGTCGATTCATCTCGAACCATTGCAGCAAGTACTGCCGACTTAGTCATGCAATTTCTTTTTTAATGTATATAAGGTGTAGGCAGATAGATTTCTGACACTTTCACTTTTGATTCATTATACAGTAATATTGCTTTTTTCCGTTTGCACTCAAGGTTGTTTCATTAAAAAACATAAACAATAACGAAGAAGCAAACAATTGCTTGTGAATTGACTTTCATTCAAGGATAAAAATTACACCAGAACAGAAAATCAATTGTGTCTCATAACTGCCATTCCGAATTACATACTCCCATTGGGAAAATATATGCGAATATAAATTGTCATTCAAGAACGATTGGTATTTTAAAATTGCCAAACTGTGCGCGGCTAGAAAGGGTTCACTTACTTCGCCTTCCAACACATTCCTTCACCCTCATAATTTAAGACGATTTTCACACAACGTCAACAGAAGAAAAGTTATTGAAAATCAAATAGACTGTATTTTCGTGTGTGTATGCGGAGGGTGCTTGACAAAACGAAGCTTCTGCCCTCCAACCCTATTTCTGCCATAAAGGGTTGTTGTCGGGGGTGATTTAGTAGAAAGTAAAGAACTTTAAATTGCTGTTTGATCGTTCACTTTTGGGAGAGGTATTTCTATTCAACAGAATGTGTGGAGGTATTTACATCAGGGGAAAAAAAATCGAAAAAATGAAATTGGGGGTAGGTGGCAGCAGCAAGTGGCAAGTGGCAACCCCCGTATTCGCATTCCAGACACATTGAACGGAATTCGAAAGAAGAACGTCTTTATAAGTTTTGATGAGAGCACCAGGCACCACGTCATTTGCTTATCACACTGCGCTTGACAAACAGGATGCAACTAAATAAATCATAATCTACCTACGATTATTAGCAGATGTCTCGGACGCTACAATAAAAAGAACAAGTACGAAAACTAGCAGGGAATACAGCAAATATTTAAATAGCATGGTGATATGAAATGAAATCACTTGCTGGCGTGATCGTGCAATGAATTCTTCTGATAGTCTTAGATTATTATTATTGAAACTATGTATGTGCGACTCTGATCTAAATGGAGACATGATGATGATCCGCATGATGAACCAGAGGCATTCCATAGGCATTATTAAATGATTACCCTTGCTAGTGGGATATAAACTGTTGGTAGGTACATATGTATATACACAGGCACATATGGTATGGCTCCAGTGTCTCCAATTATCTCGAACTGGCAATCATATCCAATCAATTGACGCCCCCATCAATCCCTCGACATGATCTTTGCAATTTCTATTTGTTTGTTCCATCTTGTTTATTTTGTACTATTTTTTTTGGATCGTGGATTTTACGCGCTTTTCTTCAATTGAATAATAATACGTTGCGTTATGTTAACGCACTTGCAACAAAGAAATAATTATCTTTTCCTTGCCTATGCAATACATATTGCATATGAAACGAAACAAAGATTCCGAATGTTTAATAAATAATTTGAACGGTGTTGGCATGAAATCATTTGCAAATTCCACATAAATTTTCGACTAGCAGGTATTGAACTTGACCGGTAGAAATGACGTTGTTTACATCAGCATTTTTGTTTTTTTCGAGTCTAAGCCAGTTTTAGCATATTTGATGTGCTATGATATTATTCTTTTATAATTGACTTAAAAAACCATTTCCGAAATGTTGCAATACAGATTTTTTTCTTTAATTCTGTCCTTAGCGTCACCAAAACCCTAGAAAGTAACAAAAAAGTGCAATAAACGTTTAGTCTAGAAACTACATACATCAGACCTCACCTAGAGTCAGATCTGGAGTTGTTTATGGGGGGTTGGGTACGAAATCCCACAGCACAGAATCCTTTGTCACGAAATCCCGCGTCACAAAATCCCGTGTCACGAAATCCCGCAGCACGAAATCCCCCCTCCCGCGGCGCACCGCATAAAATTTTTCTTTCCATAGGAATTAGTGCCTTGATTGCATGAGAATCAACAGGAACGAAGTTTCCTACTTTCTCTTTCAGTATGCAAACGACTTCACATAAGTTTAAATTTGGTACTCTCTGTTTTGGTGTCTTGAAGAAATGAGAATCCACGAGATAGAAGCACTACCTATATAAGTCGACACGAAATAGTAGATATATAAGGAGGCCCCCTATTGTGCCAACATATTTTTTGTAATAATCAATGAATACCTTAACAGCCCTATTATTGACACGATTCAAAACTAGTTTTTACATACATAAAACTAGTTTTATAGGGGTTTCGAGTTTCAAGTTTTGAACAAATCGGTATTATTCAAACAAAAACTGACATCTAAAACTCGAAATCACAAAACTAGTTTTTGATAAAACTAGAAATTCATAAAACCAGAAATATCTAGTTTTAAGGACTTCAAAACTAGTTTGGAAGCCTTTTTCTATTATTCATCACAAATTTAAATAAGAAAAGTCAACAAAAATAAACAAATTACGAAACGTCACCAAACAATTCGGTATATTTAATAATTTAAACGATGGCGTGTTGGGTGTCAAGAACATTTTGGAAGAAGAAGACGATTAGCTTTTGGACAATGCTTGGATTGTGATAGCGAAGAGACAGTGAGCGCCCATACACATTGCAGAAATATGCAGAAGTGGGACGATTTGGAATTTTATCAGCGCTTCTGGATGACAAAGCGCAATTTTCAACGTGCTGTTGATTTGGTGGAACCACATAATGTCAACCCTACAAAGACGGTAAGACAGAACAGAAATTAAAGTAAGTATTGGTATTTAATTGGAAAAACTGTCTTCCAATTACAGACCTTGGCTGTCATAGACCTGCGCAGAAGGTTATAATTTTGATTCGGTTCCTGGTGCCGCGCCGGGAAGCTTTGAACAAAATGTTGTTGAGGAAGTGCAAGTGTTTCAACATTTATTGAAATTCCGCAGACGAATAAGTATGGTTTCTGCCTATATGTAAGTACGAAACTAGTTGGAATTAAGTTGGATAAACGAATAAATGAATAACTAAACATTCAAATTGCATTTTTTGTATTATGCCACTGTCAAATTTACATATAATAATATTTACAAAAAATTATATACATATGTAAAGTACACTTAAAATGTACCTACTCCTTTTTAGAAAATTGTGCTTGGGATTCAAACTCCTCGACAGTAATTGATGCAATATGGGTTTCACACACCGATACCGATTTAAAGAGCTTCTTTATCTTTTGTATCGTATTTCTCATGTACCGCATTTCTAACTTCGCTTTCAACACAGTATTCTCGTAATGCATCTCGGCTCTCGTCTATCTTTTTCGACAAAGGCTGACGAAGTCTTTCATTTTGCTGGATGCTTTTAAGAAGATGTGGGGAAAAACTGCATCTTGAGAGCAGGAAACTGGGTCGCGAGTAAGTCCACGTAATTTGGATTTCGGTGCCAGGTGATTCATTCAACTTGTGATAGCGTTTCTTCAGCTTGATTGACAGATTCAGTGTTGTGGATTTCGACACCATCATTTAAAAGATTTTTCCAATCAACATTCATGGTTTATTGGAAAAAATAAGTTACATCTGAACAACTACTTCCATAAAACTAGTTTTATATAGTCAAAACGAGAAACTCGTTTCAAAACCTAAACCAGTTTTATCTCCAGAAATGAAAAATACCGATTTTTTTTTAAACTAGTTTTGATTAATTTTTATAGAACTCGAAACAAAACTAGTTTTACCTAAAACTAGTTTCATTTCTAGTCTTAGAAATTCTCAATAATATGGCTGTAAGATAACTAACGCTAAGCAAATCGTAAATATTAATCGCACAATAAAAAATCTTGTAGATCTTGAATTAAATTTCAGTTCTTATTAGAACTCAGTAGAGGCTAGACCTCGAGGTAAAAGAGATAAAAATTGTTTTTTTTTTTCAATTTTAGGTCGACGCTGGTCTGTCTGGATCGGATCTGGACCGACGATTATGGTCTGGATCTGGATGGACGACTATGGTTTGGATCTGGACGGACGGCTATGGTCTGGATCTGGACGGACGACGAGGACGATGTCGCCTCCGACGACGACGATGGTAGGTATGACGGGGTTGGGTCGGACGGAGGTGGGTCTGGAACTAGGACAATTTCTCTGGAGGTGGGTCTGGAACTGGGACAAGGAAATTTATAGAAAAAAAAATTATTAGAAAATTTCATAAACGAAAAATATTTTTTTTTTGTAAAAAATGCCTCTTCCTTTAATTTTTCAAACATTTTTATTTTTGAAATTAAAAGAAAAAATTTGAATTTGACAAATATGCATTTTATAAGT
Source organism: Dasysyrphus tricinctus (assembly GCA_963921185.1). Classification (NCBI taxonomy): domain Eukaryota; kingdom Metazoa; phylum Arthropoda; class Insecta; order Diptera; family Syrphidae; genus Dasysyrphus; species Dasysyrphus tricinctus. Next base: position 40,810,997 of record OY992533.1, read on the forward strand.
CACTACGACGCTTAGTTTAGCCGCAAATCAAGTATAAAGTTGTCAATTTTGATGTCCCTAGGACGCTTAGTTTAGCTGCAAATCGCGTTTAAAGATAAAAGTCGGTTTTTCGTATAAATTCATTCATATTTCGAAGGAAAAGTTTAATTTTTGAGTGAAATTTGCACACAAAAAAAAAAAAATCATTCTTGTTTCGAAGAAAAACAAAATTTCTATGAACTTCATTTTTTGTTATTGTTATTTTTTATATTTTTATATAATTTTTTTTCAAATAAAAAATCCCACCTCTGTCCAGAATCCAGACCCAAAAAATATAAAACCAAATTTAATCCGAAAAAATTAAATCGAGAGAGTAACTGAATCTCCTTCCAAACACAATCCCGCGTAAAATTCTGCTCTCTGAAAAATATATTTAATTCCAAAAAATACTTACTAGCTGGCAGGATTTTTGTGTATCTGTAATCGGCGGGACTTTGTGCTGCGGGATTCTGTGCCGCGGGATTTCGATATTCTCCCGTCTACCTTATAAATAATTCAAATTTTCGACCTAAAGCGCCAAATCCAACATGGTGTCAGTCATTAGGAGGGTAATTGTAAAGCTCACTGTTTTATTTAAGCTGATGGGCCTCCGTTATTTCTACCAAATAAATACAAAAATCCTGGAAAATTTAATCTCATTATTTTAGAGTGAGCCTGGCCCGATATAAAAGAATTTTTATGTGGTAAAATCCATGTAAAATCTTCAATCAAACTTTGAATTTTATATAACTTTCGTCATAATGGATAAAAAATTTGAATTTTTGTACAAATGTAATCTTTTATGACACTATTTTGTTTTCCAGCTCCAGAACGGCTGGCTGGTCCGATTATAGTCCAGTCAACGAAGACTCAAACTTATAAAATAAATGCAATAAATCATGCTCTCGGGGTTATTATTTAATGTGGTAGAGGTGACCCCCAGGTATAACATACTAAAAGTCCCCAGGCCAGGGCCGCGGGCTTTAGCCAGGAGGGGTGGGGGGGGGGGGGGGGGTTGTCCCCTTTTGTAATGTATCGGGACTATTTTGAAAATTAAGCGTTTAAGCGGAAAAGTGTACATTACAAAATGAAAGAATAATAAGTTTCTTACAAAAAAAGTTTTATTTATATTTTCAGAAGGAGCAAGGTTAAGAAAGGTACGGGGAGTAGAAAATTCAATAATTTGAAAAACAATGTTATCGTCTTACAACATCAATGGTATTTGATCAATTAACCCACAAATAACCGGAAAAGTACGTATATATTGATTCATGGCCATTTCAGTGGCGTCATGAGAGCAAGTTGAAGTGTACAGAAGCTGGTTGGGGTTAAAATGTCCTTATTTATTTATTTTTTGATACAGTGCTAATTTTTTTTATATGAGGAACACTGTTTCTTCAAAGGTAAGAAGTACACAGAATTTTTCCAACTTACAGGCCAATACTTTATGAAAGCATTTTTGGACATATCTTAAGAAATAAATTCTATATTAGGGGAGGTGTATTTCCCCCTCCTTTCTATGAGGGGGGACAAACTCCCTAAACATTGACTGAAAATAGAAAAATAGCTATTTAAAAACAACGGAAATACTTACAATATTGTGCTACATCTTTTTTGAAAGCTTAAAACAGATTCTTTTATTGTATAGTCAAATCAAGTCACCATTTTTTGAAAAATTCTTTTGAAAACTAAAAATTAATAAAAAAAATTGAAACATTTTTTTAAATGAATTTTTATTTGTTATTATATTCTAACTTAAACAATTTTTAATTACACAAATAGGAGCTTAAGCTGAAAAGCAAGCTAAAGCTACATGAATAAAGCTTTGGTTATTTGGAAATTGCTATTACTTGAAAACATATTTTAGTTGTTTGCTTAAGCTAATTTTTAATCATGCGAAACCTATCTTTTACTTAAAAATCAAAGTTTTATCTTTACCTTTTTCCTTATTCACACACCCAAAAGCTAAATTCTCATATAGCATTAGACCACAGTATTTTCGACATAAGTGTTCAAAGTTTGTAGGTTGTATTTATTTCTTTACTTATTTATTTTGCAATAACTTTCAACTTCTGATACTCATATTTTCAATTAACAACTGTTAAAATTAAATTTAATCCCTCAAAGCTACCTATAGTAAAAATACATTGAAAAATTGGAAAAAAAAACCTACCGAAAGGTCTCGGAAAGGATGAAATAATTTGTTTTATTTGCATTCGGGAACAAAATTAAATCAAATTCAGTATTTTCTTATCAATCAACACTTAAGTTCAATAAAATAAAGTTCAAGTTTGATAAAATTTTATTGAGCGCTCAAATTCATGTTAATTAAAACTTTGTTTTTTGGAATGAAAATTGAAATAGAATCTAAAACCATTTGAGGAATTTAGTTTGAGTAAAATGAATTATTTTTCTAGTCTTAGCTATTAGTAGGTATGTGTGAATAATTGTTCGTATTGCTAGGGGGTGGGGTGACGTTCACTCCCCCTACGCCACGGGTTACTATAATAATATCTTATATTCGATTCACATGGTAGAATATTCTTCCAAGCCCAGCAAAGCATTATCCAATATATTATAGACAGTTAACATGTTAACTTCTCTCACAGGCTTTATACTATAGGTTTATAGGTATCATCCACATTTACATTTTGATGGAGTTAATGGATATTTTATGTTAATTGATTAAGGTCAAACACTATAGCAAATATTATCTTACACTTATTCACTGGGGCGTAAAGCCAAAGACAAAGAGAGCCAATGGCAAAAAATATATTTTGAAAATTATTCTTTCCCCCATTTCTGTTAGTGTTTTTTGTTTTAATTGCAGATCAATGAACGAAAAAAAAAAAATTCAAAATTGTGTTAAATATACAACTCATATCATTTTTGTTTCTATTAATGGCATAAATTAAATAGATATGAGCTGTTTTCCAGGTAAACACATCTATTAGAACTAGAAGGTGTAGATTTAGCATCTGCGATCGCATAGAGCATATAAAGTAATGGCGGAAGTTCAAATGACCCGAAACGAATTTTGTGCTTTTTGAGTAGATTCTGGGCCAAGTTTTTAGTGTTGAAGCCGGTGGAATATAATTGCTTTGAATTACTTTGACCAAATTGTTAAAATAAGTTTTATTTTCGCTAAACAAATATATGTAATATCGCCGCATTTACTAGATTTACTACACTAGACAAGAAAACTGCCAGTATAATGAATGAATTCGTCAATTCTTTGCCAGTATTTTGACCGATAACTGCCAAAATAATGCTAGTTTTTCACTCGTGTAAATGCGGCATACGAATTGCAAAGAAGGAAAGAAATATACTCCAAATTTGAAGCAAGCGTTTTTATTCCTTATCCTCAGGGGCCACTTAGACCATTAGGAAAACTCATCACGAAAAGCCGCCTATAAAAACAGAAATGCCTTATCCGAGGTACTGCCTCTTGCGAGGAACTGACAAATCCTCCAAGAGTATACTTGTCTTAAATAAGTGCTTCTCATCTAGCCGTTCGGACTCGGCAAAAAACTTTAGGTTCCCCCCATTCCTGCAAACAACACGCACACAGGAATGGTTGATAGTTGTAAGTCACTAGGCCCTGGTTCTCCACGAGCTGTATGGTGGGTTCACTGGTCAAGATTTCCTTCCTTTTTAAATTTGTTATTAAGTAAGTAATTAAGAGAAAACTTGCCAAGTAAATCCACCAAATTTTAATCAGTAATCATTAAATACCAAATTTCTGTCATTATTTGGAATTGTCTCGATATTAATCTACTTAAGATATTTGATATTAAACTTCATGAAATTAAAACTTGGCATATATTTTAGATCTCATTACTTATTTTGGCAGACTTTTTACGCACAGGTTTCTTGTACATATGAGGCAGTGAGAGCCATAGTGGCCTAACTGCAATTTTATCGAAATTGAGTTTATTACAAAAATTGAATCTGTATTTATTAAACAATATTCCTGCATTTAAATTTTTTGAATTGACTGCTCCATGCCATAGTTATATGACTTGTTGCACTAAGAGGCCAACCACAAAGCAATTAAAAGCTTGAGTGCAAGAGTGGCCTATCTGATCAGCTATAACGATATTTTGAAAAACCATTAATACAAAATCAAAAACTTTTTATTTTTTGATCATATTTCAAATAAAAATCAAGGCTATGTTTTTTTATTTTAAAACGGTAAGTATTTGAAATTTTTTAAAACTAGAATTGTTTGAAAATGATTTTTTCCTTATTTTTGCTCTCCTGAAAGTGATGAAAAATGCAGTTAGGCCACTATGGCTCTCACGGCCTCATATAAGAACTTGGCTCTTTTTTTAACATTTATGTTTTTGTTGTGATATAAGAATTTTTAAGAATGTGGGTGGATACCACGCCCCCTAAATGGAAAATTCCAACTCTTCAATTTTGTTCTTTCTAAGTACTTCAAGCCCTACCGACCTACCAATTTTCATCGTTCTACAACAATCGGAAGTGCTCCATATAATTTATAAGAATTTTTAAGAAAGTGGCCACGCCCCTTGAATAGAAAATTGCAGATTTGCAAGTATGCACCACAAGGCCTACTGTTGTGCGAAGTTTCAAGTTTCTACGATGTCGGGAAGTGCTCCATAATTTTGATGATCTGTCAGTGAGTCAGTGAGTCAGTGATTCAGTGAGTCAGTAAGTCAGTGAGTCAATTATGGTTTTGTGATTTTTCAAGTCCTATATCTCGGGAACTACTAATGCTATAGTGTTGAAATTTATTGAGCCACCTGTGTTTTATCCGCTCAGCAAATACTAAGAATTTGAAGTTTCTGACTTTATTGGTACTACCGTGCCCTTTGATTTGATTCAGTAAAATTCATAAATATATATATTATAAATAAAAAATAATGATTGAAAATTTAACTGGTAAAAAATATTCTCTGAGTTGGAAAGATTTGAGTAGTATATTATCTATTTGTTTCAGATCGAATGGAAACATCGTTTATATCGAAATTTCTGAGTCCAACTCGAATCAACGTAACAAATTTGGTGAGTTAACTTAAATGTTATTTCTGACAAATGCAGTTCGACACTATGGAAAGGATGATTCTTAGTTTAGTGCCATTTCATTATCGATAGTGAAAGGGCGATGTTAATTGTGAAGCATCTCGATTTCAATAGATTTTTGACCAATGAAATTTAAAGTTTATTCGCCACTGTTCTGATTTATATCGCGTTAAATTTATTTTGAGGATCATATAAGCTTACTCTGAACGTGCATATATAACTCAATACAAAAACAATCTTATTTAATAAAATTGCTTCAATTCCAGTCCATTTTATAGAAACACCATTTGTGACAATTATATTTGTATTGCTTCGACATCCCATTAAAAATATACGGAAATCTCACGCTTCTAAAATTTTTGTTCTTGATCTTTTAAAGTTCTTCAAACTTCTGCTTTAATTCTACTATATTTATAGACGAGTATACGTTATTAATTCTTTAGGTAAGGTAGGTAAGGTACCTACATATCTATTTTCTTTTAAAACGTGAATTTCAACTATAATTGCTTAGCATTAGGGTGGTCTTACATTTCAATATCTACAAAAATACACATTTCAACAACAGTGTGATAATTTTTATGGTTAAGAAATTAATGTGCCTGTATATCTATAAGCTACTAGTTTCGGTTTTAACTACTTCACCTACAAATATTTCTCTGCATTTGATGACAGGTATTCGTGTTTGCAGGTGTACATGAACATGATATTTTAAAAAAGATGATAGCACTCAAAGTCCTTTTATGGATTGAATTATTTGGTCTTATTTTTATGTTTTAATCTTCTTTAAAATCAAACCATTTATTACTTTCATATCCTTCTGACTTTTCGCAACGCATTTTTATATTTTTTCTTCAGAATAAAATAATTAAAAATCTCATAAAGTGAAAGGACCTTCTAAACAGTAGTATACGTTGTAGTCCGGTAGTTGACATCTATGTAGTTTTTACGACCAAGGCAAACATAACGATTTTATCCATCTCATATGGAAAGAAAAAAATCTTTACAAATTCACATCGTGTTAATTGAATAAATATCTATGTTTTGGGATCTGAACAGAGCCATTTTGATGCCTTATCAGTTAGATCAGCCACTGCCCTGAAGATGAATGGGGCCAGGCCAATGTATAAAACAATTGTTTTTATCTTAAAATCAACAATAAAATCCATAACCAGAATGGAATGCAATAAAATAGCTCTCGATGGAGGATATATAACGAAAGTTGTGGTCCTTTTTACTTTCCATCACATAGGCTTCTTAAGGATGTGAAAGTCACAAACCAAGATTTATGTAATGTACATTTTTTGAGGAGAAATTCTAGAAAGTATTGAAGGGCTATAAAGATTTGGTGTACATGATTAGATTCTCTCTAAAAAAAAATCAATTTTATTTGCCAATAATGTTTATACTTTGTAGGTATAACATTTATATGAACAATATTCTTTTTGGCAATTTTTCCTATTTTGGGCCTTATTTCCCATTTTGCTATTTTAATTTATCAATTTGGGCATTGTTTCATTTCATGAAAGAAAGCAAAATAAGGAAATATCACCCAAAATGAGAGGCGCTTTTTCCTTAGGTGCTATTTCCTAACACCACAAGGCCCTCTGGTTCTCCACGAGCTGTCGCACCACCAAATTTATTTATTTTTACAGTTTTCTTTGAGTTTATAATTGAAATTTTTGATAAATTTGAAAGTAGTGTTTTAATTTGAGGGGATCGGGTCAAAACTCTGGATTTCAAAATTCTGTACGACCAAAATTCTGTTTGAATTTTTTTTAAATGCTATATGACCAAAATTCTATAAAAATTTGTTTGTCCAAAAGTCTGTTTATCCAAAATGTTGTAAGTGCAAAATTCTGTTTTCTGAAATGCTTTTTATGTCCAAATCCTGTATTTTGAAGAAGAATTTCCATTACAAAAAAACAACTTTGATTTTCTATTATAAATTTGTATTATTAAGAAATAAAGAAAAATAATTGTAGATTCTTTACATAAATTAACATAAGAAAACACGTAAATATGTAATTCCTTCAAAGAACTAATCAGGTAACAAAAATAGTCATTAATATAATCAACAAAAACACAACAAATAACCAAGTCCAAAACTTTATTCAAAACAAAATCACATTTTTTGCTATTCGTTTTAAATAAGCAAAGTGACTTTAATCAGGTCTCTTCCTCATAATACATACATTTTTTTTAAATTTGTCTCAATTATTTTCTTTTTTTTAATGTGCTCTCCATTTTAAGCCCTTTCCACCTGTGCTTTTGCGAAAACAAGCTGATTTTTTAAATCACTGTTTTAGTTTATATAAACCTGACTTTTTTCTCTCAACCAATACTTTTAACCGGCAGCGATGCCAAGCTTCAACGTTGTTTTGCGTCCTTGGGTAAACTTCCGCTCACCAAAACTGTGGTTGGTGTCTTCCCTGCGTACAGTTGTTTTTCAAACCAGGATGCCAGTTTCAAACTATCCTCATCTTTTACGCAAAGAAGTTCTTTTTTCAGGTTGTTAATGAGTTGATATAACCCCAACTTTCATTTTTCTACTAAGCTTTTTAGTCGGCAAAGTAAAGCTTCAATACTGTTTTGTATTCTTGGAAAACTGACCAAAAATCTGCCTATAGATAGTATTCAGTAATTTAAAAATCGTTTCAATTTTGTGTGTGCTTACCCCGTTTTATGTCGGTATTTTCCACTACAAGAAATCTATTTTTCAAAATTCTGTATTTAAAAATTCTGTTAATCTGTTGTTAAAGAGAAATCTAAAAATTCTGTAAATCTGTTGTAAGAGAGAAATCGTTTTGACAATGTAAAAAAGTGCGCACTTTCTCTTTTACAACAGATTTACAGAATGTTTAAATACAGAATTATGAAAAACAGAATTTTGAAAAACAGAATTTTGAAATACAGAATTTTAAACAAACAGAATTTTAAAATACAGAATTTTGAAAAACAGAATTTTGGTCATGCAGAATTATACAACCAGAATTTTGAAAAACAGTGTTTTGAATTGCAGAATTTTGAAAACAGAATTTTGACCCTTGGAAGTGCATTTCGACCCCAACCCTAATTTGAGGAACGTTTGGAGTTTAAATTAATTTTTATCAAACTTGTTGGATAGTGTTTTATATGTTATCTAAAAGTTTGTATGTATGTATCTGGAGTTTTGAAGTACTTCTTAGAGAAATAATGATCATACTTGTTGTATTTTATTTCAACTTTAATTTCAATTACACTTAATTAGTGATTGAACTTTTTCCATTACAAACATATACAATAATTGTAATTAAAAAAAAATATATATTTCCATTACTTGTGATTTTAATTGAAAAAATCACTTACAAATTACATGTAATTGAAAAAATTCACTTTACGAATTACGATCACATGAAATTTTAAATGCATGTATGTCTGTACCTAGTTACATTTAAGGTAATTGATCCAAAGAAACTTCACAGTTAATGATAAATAAATTAAAAACTTATTATGAAAAGTGGAATTTAAAAGTCAACAGGAATAAATCAAAGATAGTATTCAGCCTATTTTACAAAAATCCGATTCTTAAACTAAAATTATTTTGATCATTAATGTACACTAATAATATTTTTGTATGTACGAATAATTTTTATAAATACTGTATCATTACTTTCTTCGAAATAGTAATTGTCACTTAAGTATGCATAAAATGTCAAAAAAAACACATGGTTTGAATTGCTATTTCCTTTCGCCTTTACTTAAAAAAAACTTGTACTCCAAAGAGAATAACACTAATAAAATCTTTATATGTCCTAAATTTCTCAGTCTTTCAATTAAGTTAAAAAGATACTGAAAATAATAAAATATAGTTAATCAAAACGAAATTCGGAATGTAGTTTTTAAAAATCGAACAGGAGTACATTTTGAAAGTCGACATTTTGAACAGATCATAGTTTAGGGAATGATGTTTACAAGCGCGCGCTTTTGCTTTTATTTACATTGAAACTTCATTTGGACTACCTTATAAAGGTGCTGAAAATGGATGACCAATGACTTCCTAAAAAAATCGGTTTGTATGAACTGACGGCACTGAGAAATAGGATCCAAGGATCCAATGGTTAAGGTAATGATGGGGGAGAATGGCGAGTGAGGGTGTCCATTAATGCTGGATGATTTAAAACACTATTATATGGGTTGCTTCAAAAATTCGATAAGAAACAAAGAACAGTATTTTTGGAAGAAGGAAAAGCATCGAGCCAAAGCTTGGTCTATCGAAATCTTAATCATTATTTGGAACTAGTAAATTATTTCAACTCATCCTACAGTATTAAAATAATAGCACCCATATTTAAAGTTAGAGCATTGTATATAAATTCTATAGTATTCTCATGAAGAAAAAAAGCTCGTGGCCATCTATGCGTCCAAATGTAATACTAATTTTTGTTAAGGGATCTCGGTAAGGGGCCGGTTATAGCGATCAGTAAAACACATCAGTAAAATGTTGAAACGAAAGGAGTTCGGAATTTTTTCCTGATGGGTGTTTATAGCGAACAGTAAAATTGTGTCAGTAAAACTAGTGTCTTCTTCTTCTTTCTATTTTTACTGGATGTCAATGCATCAGTAATTTTTTTTCGTATGTACTGAAACAGTAAAAAATTGGAACACAAACAGGCGGAACGAATTGTTTCATTTTGAGTGACAGGACAATCAGCTGATACGTAAAATGAGTTTTCGTCAGTAAAATCAAATAAATGGTTTTTCTCAAAAAATACAATTCCGAATCAAGTTTTTCTTTTAAAATAAATTATTTTATAACATTCGTCATCGATTTGCATATAGTTTTTGTTTCAAAAAGCATTTAAACATATTAAATATTGCAAAAGAAAATTTTTACTGATGCATTTTACTAGTCGCTATAACTGGCCCCTAAGGCGATCACAGCGAACCTATCGACCAAATGTCTACCTACAAAATCGTGTTTCATGAGAATACTATAGATTGGATATACAATGGTAAGAGTGGAAATTAATCACTCAAACGTCATGCCCCACAGAAGTGACCTACCACAGTTTTGCTCTTTGTGTAATCTAAACAAAGTGTGGAAGTGAAAAACATGTACACATTATTGGACGTTGTCGGTTTTTGAGGGAACTTCGAAGAATATATTGGAATTAAAATGTTTTAAGTGTCTAAGAAACCCACAATATTTTGAATGGTGGAAATTGGAGAAAATCTCATCTATTGTAGAATTCCGTTTAGCGACGAAGCTCGGTCGTTAAGGGTGGTGACATAGTTACGAGTCATATTAAACATCGAACTTTTTGCTGCATCTTGTGATTGTCGTTATACAGCTGCGGTTCGTAGCTTGAGACTCATGAGAACCGAATGGTGGTCGCGTCCTATGTCAGCATTTCTAATACTTCTAACATCGCGCATTGACTTCCACCATGGCTGCTGAATCATGATATTGTCAATTTGGTTTTCTGTTTGACCATCCGGATGTACTTACCCAGATGATTTTGTTCTTATATATAAACATAAATCCACCCAGTACAAGACGAATTGTTATTTATGAAAACTAAAAAATTAAACCAATTTCCATACTGTGTATTTTATTTTGTAAAATGGTTGTTTTTCCCCTTTCACACGAGAAAACTGATTTGATAATTTTCAATTCCATGATGAGAACGATAGGAAGAAAATCTCCCCGGTCGAGGATTTGAATAGATTTGTTGACATTTTCCTCCAACATCTATATTAAGGTGCATTCAACCAGACTTTCATAGAAAATTTCAAAAATTGTTTAGAGATTTCCTCGTATGAAGGGTATACCTACAAATGATATTTAAGGAAATTAGAAGAAAATCAAACAAATCTCCAGCAACTTGTTTCTTCGTGTGAAAGGTGACTTTCGCATGATTTATTTTTAAACTGTTTATTTCAAAATCAAGTACATACCTATGTTAATTTGGACATTTTGACATTTTTTGGGCGAAAATATTTACACCCAATATTTACTTGTAGGATGTACAGTACATGAATTCTACTTTAATCGAATTTCTCACTTCTTAAAAGGAATTATTTTAACTAACGGACTATTAAAGTAACACCGGTTCAATAAATTTTCACTCTATACCTGTCAAACAAATACTTTTCGTTGACTATGCTAGACGCCAGAGTGATAATAAAACATACGATTCGACTCGTTAAAAGTCCATTTCGATGCATCGAAATAAAAAATTGATTCCACAGACTGATAATACCTTCCTCCCTTCATTGATACAGTGTGCCATCAAACTCAGGCACAGTTTTCATAGCGTCCATGATTGATCGTAAATATGTTTAGTGCAAAGTGTTGCAAGTCTTCGAATACCCAGTGGATTATACCTAAAGTGAGTAACATTGTCAACCCGAAGACTATAGCCTTCTCCACCGCCAGAAACCACATCATTCGAGAGATGGCTCATAAAATACTCACCAGTGATGCTGAATTCAATAAATCAACAGACTTTGCCCTGCGCTGTATCACACAACACCGAAGTAACTGGGAATCAATCTAATTGAAATTTTATTTTTACACACCTATTAAAGGACGTGCCGCGATATTGGGACTGAGAGCATTCAAATTGCGGGCAATAAATATAGTGAATGGAGTGTACCTGTGTCCTTATCACCTGTGACTCATTCCGGGAATAAGGTATCGCAGCAGCGAACTCGAGCAAATAATGTCATGGGTTCTTTGATCTTTCCATATCTTTGTGGACCAACTAAAAAATTTCAGCGGAACTAGAAGCTAATCAAAGAAGATCAAAGGATCGCGAGCATTTGTTTAAGGATTTGGTATGTTTATATTTGAAGTAAGAAAACATTTCTCAAAAAAACTGATAAAAGCCGCGGTCGGCCAATTGATGCTTAGTGGAAAAAAATACTTCACTCACAAAATATTAACCAATTTCTTTTACGTACGCGACTTGGCTGTTGGCTCATTATTCACTTTTGAGATTCACTCCTACGCCGAAGAGTGTTGCTAATTCTGTATACCCGGCCCGCGCCGTAAAGTGAAAACCTATGTTCGGCGTTCTATTCCAATTAACTATCCGCCCACAATTGGTAATGGCAGATTTCCTTCTGCAATGTTAGGCTATTTCAAGTCTTTTAAAAGGATTACCACCTAGAGAATAGTACGAGAGAATAAGTGCTAAATTTAGACGTACGTCGAGTATTAATTATGACAATTTCGCCTTCTTATTCTATGTCTTCTGGTATTACTATCTGACGCCCTGTCATCTCTCCGACCACCACCATCCGCACAATTTAAGACTATAAACGAATTCGTTTTTCGTAAAATGATGTTCGGTCACAGGGCGGCCGGCCGGGCGGTGGATGGCGGTGGTGGTCGAAGGAGCAGTGACTGGTTGCTGTTCCTCTTCATTGATTCATTTTTAAAGGGGCTGCTGCAGAGTCTTGGTGCGAAATTATTTAAAATTTTATTTCTTAGGTAGGTATTCGAAATGTCAGAGTATTGTCAAGTATAGTAAATCACGCACTTGCTCAGTGCCAGAAGCACATAATCCGAGTGTGATTTATGGAAATTCTTTCATCGTTCGGAAAAGATTTTTTGTTTTGTTTTTATATCGGAAGAAGGTTAATTAGTTTGTTTTTATCGTGACTCATAAAACAAGTAGAGTTGCTGCCTGATTGTTGAAATAAAGTCGATAAAATTAATGAATTAGTTTGTTCATTTATGTTCCAGTATATGTATATCACAATCGTCTGTAAGAAAGAGTTACGTCATCAAACTGTAAATAGTATCTAATTTAAATTTTTATCCTACCTTCATCTTCTGCGGGAAGTACTCAGGCAAAACCCCAATACCCCACAAGTATGTAAACACATAGGCGCAAAATTATATACAGCCTATTTTAAGGGCCATAAGCCGCGTCCACATTATGTTGAATTGTGTAGATCAACATCGTCGATCAACAGTGTTGAGTAAGTGTAGACGTGTTGATCGACAATGCCATTCAACATTTGTTGACCCGAACGTAACCGGATTCAGGATAGCAATCGACAAAGTTGTTCAACAAATTTCATTTTATTAAAAACATTTGTAGCGTTTTAATTTCATGAAAATAATTTATTAGTTTTGTGCGTTATTAATCACATTTTTACTAGATGAAAAATGCAATTATTGTTGAAATAAGTATTTAATGTTAATAATATCCTTTTAACTTTATTGTTCACAAGAAAAAATAAAAAAAGTTGGGTACCACCAGGATTCAAACCCTGAACCCTTCGGTTGGATCCTGACGCATCGATCAGAAAATTCCAAACCACACAAATATTTGCTACGAAAGTTTTTCACGTACACACTAGCATGTTGATCGACAATGTAAACCAACAATGTTGATCGGCATAGTGTGGACCGTCCTTTAGCGTGACACTAACAATTGTTTAACTTTAATACAGTTCTCTAACTTTTCCTGAATTATAGACACATGTTAGTTAGTGTCGCGTTAAGACCATTTTTTAAGCAAATTAAAGTTGAACTCGCCTAAATCAATGACAGTTCGTGCGACAGACGTTATTTGAGCATTTTTATAGAAAAAATTTGATATGCAGATCTTAAGTATTTATGTATGTGCATATAAAACTAAAATAAAAAAAATGTTGACCAGTTTTAGAGATATCGAATTTTCAAAAAAAAAAACTTTTTTTTAAATTCAATTTTTTTTGAAAATATTGATATAATATACATACTACATATTATGTTTTATTATTTAGAATTGTTGGAAATTTGTATACAAAAAAAATAATTTAGATCCGTTGGGCCGATAAAATGAGAAAATACAGCATAACAAAAATACCTTCAATGGTATACTAGTTATTAATAGTTGTAAAGCTCCAATTTTTATTATTTTTGGTAGTATATCGCACTAATTTAAGCATACAGAAAAAAATTTATAAAATTGTAGGAGACGGTTTTTAGAAAACAAATATTTCCTCAAAGATTTTTTAAAATTTTTTGATAGGTAACGTTTTTTTTATAAAAGTACATTTTTCTCTAAAAATAATCTATGGAAAGTGTTGAAAAACCCTTAAATACTGAGTTTCTAAAATATCGACCCTAAAACTTTACGTTCTAAAAATGTTAAAAACACAACTCTTAAACAATCGAATATTGATTTAAAACATATTTTTTGATCTTAAAAAAAAATAATTAAAATATGGTTCTTTGGCAGGTACCATTAATAACCGTTTTTTTGGAAAATGATTTCCTATCCATATAGGGAGCCTTTACCAAAAGAAATTTATCGAATTTATTAAGAAAAGCTGTGGAGCCGTTTTTGGGAAAATAAGATTTTGTAAAATCGATAAGCAAAATTGCATGGTAGGTACAGTTTTTTTTTTGTTCAAAAACAAAAACGAAAAAAAAGTGTGGGTAGAATCACCAAATACCACTATGTACCAACTTTTGAGAAAATCTATCCAGCCGTTTAGGCTGAATGGGAACAGACAGACAGACAAAATTTTGAGACCCACTTTTTTTGTCTTCCCTATCATCGTAATGAATGAAAAGTCTGATCAAAATCTCGAGTTCATTTTTTTTCCTATGCATAGCTTGCAATATACAGGGTATCCCAGACCTGAGTGGAAGTGTTTTAGGGTGTGGTTCTTGGGGTTATTGTGAGAAACAAATTATACGGGGGTAAAGTTGTATCTCCCCTCCCTGAGGCAGGGGGGGCAGTTTCTGAAACATTGACTTCAAATGCATATACAGTGTTGTTTTCATCATCGCAGCTTCGATCAGTGTTGTCTATTCAAAAATAAAATTATCATGGTTTTTATCGTGATTTTAACAAAAGGATTCATGACATTATTTAAGACCAAGGCCCAAAAGCAAATTTTGTTAAAAGCCATAATAATGAGTATGAGCTATATGAAGGCTTATATGTCGTGGCCTCAAGTACTTACACAAAAGTCTGATAGTTCTTTTCTCAGCCTTTCGTGAGGGTTCTAAAAGCGTTTTTTACATTTTTTGCTTTAGTCTCCAATATAAGGTATTATGACGCTTAAAGGAAATAACAGCCTTATTTTCAATTATAAAAATAAATTAAAGTGGATACAGAAACTTGCTTTAGCTATTTTTAGCCCCCACACCGCCAAACGTTGAAAAAGCCTGGTAGTACCTGATATTCGATGCAATGATGCAGAATCATTTTACATTTCCAGGAATTTTCTCGGAAACTCTGGGACTAGCTAGCTCTTTCAGACTTCCGGACTTTCGCAGTGTCTTCCAAGCCGAGGTCTTGGCAGTGACAAAAACAGCTACGCAAATATCAATGATGGCGATACCACGAGCTGATATCACCCTCTTTATTGATAGCCAAGCAACAATAAAAGCAATTTCTGCCACCGAGATACATTCGAAGCTTGTGACTTGCTGTCGCGAAGAGCTTTGGGTTCTTGGCATGCAGCATAACATTAGACTCTGCTGGGTTCCCGGTCACAGTGATGTACAGGGAAACGAGAGAGCTGATGAGCTGGCGAGAACGGGTTCGTCGCTTGATTCAAGTCAAGCCGATAAACATATCAAAGTATCAACCTGTAGCATCAAACAGGATATTGGTAACAAAATATTAGAAAAATCCAATGAAAGATAGAATCTGCTTGAAACATGCGCCACAACTAGAAAGTTATGGCCAAATTTCAATAAGCAGAGAACAGACAAAATCATGCATATGGACAAGAAACATCTCCGTTCCCTTGTCCATCATAATCACCGGACACAACCTACTGAGATACCATAAAAAGAAAATGAGGCTCAGTACTGACGACCTTTGCAGAGGGTGCAGTGACGAAGAAGCACATGAGGATACCTTACACTTCCTTTGCCACTGCCCAGCACTCTGTCGTTTAAGAAAGAAACACCTAGGAAATCATTTCTATGACGACCTAGAGGAACTTTCTGGAAGTTCGGCTAATAGCCTTCTGAATTTCATCAACGCCTCTAAATGACTTGACTGCTAACAGAACACATAGGTTTTTACATTAAGTGGAATACAATTTCCTGGGGTATCACAACGGATCTACATAGATCTAAATGTGACGGTAACGAGATCAACTGTCAGCCCTTCTACCTAAACTAACCTAATCTCTTATTAGTCACACTCGGAGCTTAAGCTGGAAAAACAAGCTAAAGCTACAAGAATCTAGCTTAAGCTATTTTAAAAAAGCTATTACTAGAAAACATCTTTTAGTTTCTAGTTAAAGCTTGTTTTTAATCAAACAAAACCTAGCTTTGACTTAAAAATCCAAGTTTTAGATTTAGCTTTTTTTTATTCACAAGACCCATTGATGGCGTAGAGACAGAAGCAACATCTGAATTGTAATAGACATCAGATATTTTATCTTCCATATCTGCCAAAGTTTTGAGATCTTTGTTTTCACTACACGAAAGAAATGGACTGGATCGTGTTTGGCAGTTGCTTCATTCATAAGGTTCGGAGAATGTCTTCCGATATAGTGGGTTACACAAGCTCTCGCATCTTTGTAAGCAGCTGAGTTCATTTCATTGCATTTCATTTCATTTCATTTCATTTCATTTCATTTCATTTCATTTCATTTCATTTCATTTAATTTATTTCATGGATAATGTACACAAGATACTTAATCCTATATTGTACAATATTTTTTTGGAGAAGCCTTGACAAGGAATGACAATTAAAGGATAAGATAAACAGAGAAAAAGAAAAATAATAAATCTAAATTTTGTAGTTCTTAAGTAAATGTAGTTATGCAGAAAAAAATTAAGTTAATTTATTTAAATAATAGTAAAATACAAAGAAAAAGAGATCCAAATATAGCTGTTTAAGAAAGATTAAATGTTTATATGAGACCATATACGTCTTTTGAAAATTGATAAAGTAGGTGAAGTTTGAACGTTGAGTGGAAGTGCATTCCACGTTTTTACTATTTGAACAGGAAAAGAATTTTCCATCACAGTTCTATTGAAACGAGGAATAAAAAAGTTTTTATTCCTCAAGGATGTTGTTCTGGAAAAGTACTCACATAAGTAGAGAGGCTTATTAAGTAAAATTAACTTAAAAAAATATATATGCAATCTATATTGGACATACGCTATACGCATTCAAAGAACAACCAATCAAGCGCAATCTGAGTTGTGAAACATGACTAAACCTGGGCAGTTCAAAAACATAACGAACAGAATCATTAAAAGCCACATTCATTCGGTGCTCACAATCATAATCAAGTTTAGGGTAAATTAATCGTCCCAATGTAAAAAACGGTAGTAAAAGTGTTTTAAATAATCTAATCCTCAAATCACAGGGAATAAGGAAAGCAGTTAATCTTAAAGTACGTAATCCACTGTAGATCCTACTTAACATAAGCTTTATATGGTCACAGCACTTCAACAATACCTATGACAATACCTAAGCTCGTGGCCTTTTGGACAACAGGTAGTGGAGATCCATTTAAGCAAATAGGTGATAAATCACACAATAACGGATCTCTATAGAAAAAAATACATTTTGACTTATTTGGATTGAGAAGTAGCTTGTTGCACTTTGCCCATTCATTTATGCGACCAAGATCTTCATTGATTAGGAAAATAAGGTCTTCAGACAATCCAATAGAGCGGCTAAGGTATAATTGTACGCCGTCAGCATACAGATAAATCTTTGCATTAAGATTGACTCCAGCTAAATCATTAATGAACAGTGCAAATAATAATGGGCCCAATATAGATCCCTGGGGAACCCCTTTAGAAAGACATAATTTGTCAGACACTGTATCTTTTATTCGAACCTTCTGAGCACGATCAGACAAAAACCCACTATAACAAGTGACACAGCCGACCTACAAAAACCAAACTGGGATTTGAGTTTTGCTTCAAGGATAGTATGGTCAACGCAGTCAACAGCCTTCGAAAAATCTAATAAGGCGAGCACTGCAACTTTTTCGTTGTCAACCTCGGCTCTAAGGTCGGATGTGATTTTAAGCATAGTTGGTCGTCTTCCATCGAGAGTGATGCTTCTGAGAAGAGTCTGGAGTCTCTTTTGTTTCGATTCTTGGAACGCTGATAGTAGTCGAGCTTTTAGGCCACTGTATATTTTTCTGTGGCAGGAGGGCTGGTAACCGAAATGATTCCACTGGTATGTTAAACTGGGTGAACCACAGGTCCGGGCTCCGCTTCCAAAATGGTGACACTTTTTTGGAAACCCTGGCAATTACTCCATCTGCGATCTTTTCTTCTGAGCCAGGCATTGTGTTGGTGTGAGATATCCTTTGTCGTGTAGATTAATAATAATAATGGCACCTTACCGTGGGTCGGGGGATACCTTCTCAACTGTTTGTGAATGAGAGTTGTAAGGCACCTTACCGTGGGTCGGGGGTTACCTTGCAAATTGTGATAGTGTGGTATCTTGTGATACCTGTTCAAGTGTTTTAACTATAGGGGTCACGAATGTAGTAGCTTATGAATAAGGAGAAGTTACCTCTTTGAATGTCAAAATAGAACAGTTTTTATTAATTTTTCAAAGACTATTTATACCAAAAGTTTGTTAACATTCTACAAACAAACTTACTAAATTATTCTAAGAATGATTGATAAATTGTTCTTAAACTAAGTGAAATATTGTTATTTTTAAAACTAAGTGAAATATAGATATTATTTAAAGTAAATTAATGGATCGCCACACGAGTCTTGTGCTCAAAAGGTATTTACAAAAACAAATTTGTTTAGAAAGAAAATATAATAACAATGCAAATGTTGCCGTTGTTTTTTAATATTTTTTTTCTATTTGAAGTCCATTTCTTATAAAATTGATTGGCTCCCCTGTCGTTAGATTATTTTCTTTTCATTTCTCAGTCCAACCTTTCGTGGAATCTTAAACAAAATACCCAGTATATGATAGTATTTTATCTGACCTTCGGACCATATTACCAACACTTGAGAAATCCCTGTTTTTCACTCTTTCAAAATAAATGCTTTTTTTTACAAAAGAATTAAAAATTTTCTTTTTGTTAGTATTATATGAAGCTGCTGCTTGCAACTAAAAAGTTCAAGAGCTATCGAAACTCCAATGGGCTGAAAAAGGCTAATTCAAGTTCAAGTAAGTGATTTAAGACAATCGATGCACAGACACGTATTTTGATCTGAAACGTGGCCATAAGTCAATTTTGTCAACTATCTCTCGTGAATTAAGCCTGTTTCCGATAGTATAGGTAGATGGCCAGGAAACCCTTTGGTGAAGTAAATTGTCCACCCCGTGCTCGATACCAGTGTTGCCGAATCTCATGATATATCATGATTCCCATTATCTTTAACCTTCAACTCACGAAATCATGAATCCATTGTAAATATCATGATTTGATTTTATTTCACTACCGAGAAATCAAAAGTTTTTGAAGCTTACTCAAATTTCAAATTATTACCCATAAATAGTTGAACTTAAGGCCGTGTGCCTATTGCGTTAAAATTCTGGTTAAATTTGATCCCAGTTAAATGTTATCCCTTTTTATAGGGGTGAGTAAAATTTAAGGTTTTTGCTGTGTCAATTGGATTAAATGGGATTTTATTTTTTTAATTTCACTTCCCATTAGTTTTGTTGTTGCATTTTTCTCAGTGATGATAGTTCGCAAACATATCAGTTTGCAAAATGAATGAATCATCTGAAAGAGTATTTTCAATAAATTTTATTGATTCTTTTACATTATCAAGGATTTATCTCAAGTTATTCAAACTTCTTCTTGAGTGCATACTTAAATTTATTATAAGGTCTTTGTCTATATTTCTTAATCCTTTCATTTAATTTTAGTTTTTTTTTCCATTTTTCATCTTTCCCGATAGGATTCATGACTTCTTGATAGCAAAATAAAATATTTATCTACATTCATCTCCCTCAGCAGTTTTTTTTATAAGGGTTTACAACAACACAAACAAATCCGGATCGCTTAAGATACGCAGCCGAACGCGCCCATAGACATGTCAAAAATTAACCACCGACTAAAATTTTAACGAGCTCCTGAGCAGGTTAAATTTTGAAGTCTATATTCACCTCAGTAATGTCAAAATTTAGCCATGGGATCAAATTTAACCAGGATTTTAACGCAATTGGCACACGGCCTAAAAAGTTGATTAAATCAAAAAATACAGGCTATTTTTCTTAGCTGCTAAAGATGAAATAAAGTCATACCTCAGTTAGTCACTTTAAAGGCTTAACGATACACAAGACTTTTTTTTACAAAGTGGGAAAAATTGGGAAGAGTATAATTCATCGGTGACACCAGAAAAGTGTATAACTCCATATTAGCAAATTTTACAGAAGAGGATTAAAACCTCATAGTTTTGAAGTGCAGAACACGATGTCACTCACACTTCTTGTACAACCGCATAGTGGGGGTGAGGAGATACACGGTTTTCTCACAAATTTGAGTGGTCATGGAGTTAAACCATTTTCTAACTAGCCGTTAGAATAATAACTATGAATTTCAAAGGCATTCCCAGTTTAAGAACCGGTAGATATCAGATTTGACCTACAGATGGCTTTCAAATTTAGTTTTCAGAAAATTTGGAGCTGCACACTTTTCTGGTTTCACCGAATAGTTTTCACTATTGATGCCTATGTCGGAATTAACGTACGAAAATTGTATTGTGAATGTCAAATAAAGCTAGAACTATAATGCTCGGAGGGGCACTTAAGTGGTCGGAGGAAAACAAGCGAAACGGAAAGCATTTGACGCGACTATAATTGCAAAGTGGAGCGTTTCGTCAAGTTTCGTTCAACTTTGGTTACTTAAGTAAAACTGACATTTGGTGAAATAGGAATGCCAAAAAGAGAAAGATGATAGATAGATGATAGTTATATTGTGGGTGTGTTCCCCTTTTTTCGGTACGGAAAGCTACTTTTCGTTGGTTTTTGACATTAGCTTCAGTGCCCTTCCGACTATTATAGTTCTACCTTAAATCTGCTTCATGGCATCGAATACAAAAATCTATCAGGTTTTTTCTCAGACTTTGGCGGGATGGGGGTTAAAAATAGCGAAATTCCTAGTTTCTGTATTCACTTTAATTTATTTTTAAAAGTGAAAATTATGCTGTTGTTTCCTTTAAGCGTCATAATACCTTATCTTCGAGACTTAAGCAAAAAACTAACAGAAACGTATTTAAGCCCCTCAGCAAATGCTGAGAAAAAACTGTCAGACTATTTGTAATTTATGCCACGGCCTCTAAGCCCTCATAGCTCATACATCATACTCATTATTTTGGCTTCAAACAACAACCGCAAAATTAGCTTTTGGGCCTTGGTCTAAAATAATCTCATGATTTTTTTGGTAAAATCATGATTGTTTTATTTTTGAATCGGCAACACTGCTGGACACCATAAGTTGCAGCCTAGCACTTGTTGAATACGCACGTTTTTGTTTGCGAAATAAAAATGGGTATTTTCTACGTAAGCTTTTTTTAATCTTAAAAGTGATTTTGGTGAAATAAGTTAATATGGATATCGTTAATCAAGGTATGTACAATATTTTAAGCAAACATTTATTTGTGTTTTTACTTAGTTTATTCTAGTAGGGGCGTTGGTGCACGGTATGAGGGCAAACCTTTCATTTCGACCTGACGGGTTGAGCTTTAGTACACTTATTAGTGCATGTCCTTACTTTACTTTTAAGAAGTGTTGCCAAGGTGGCAACACTGTCAGGAGGACAAGAAAAGGGTTGCCACAGTCCCGAAATCTTGCTTATAAATCGAAAACCAAGGACCGGACGATGACCCGAGACTCCCGTTGCATTCAACACCCTTGAAACCATAGGACCACATTATTGTTTTTCTCCCACCCCTCCCCTTATCCGAAGGGGGTGACAAAAGTAGTTTTGGGAAAGAAAATCTGAAAGGCCAAGAGAAGTTAGAAAAATATTTTTATTAATAAGACTTAAAAATGGTGTCGACGCAGAATTTTACAATCTAGGCAACCCTTTTCTTGTCCTTCTGACAGTGTGGCTACCTTGGCAACGTTTCTTAAAAGTAAAATTAAGACATGCACTATTAGTGTACTAAGGCTCAACCCGTCAGGTCAAAATGAAAGGTTGGTCTCACTAACAGCCCCACAATTCATATCAAGGAGTATAAAGAGAAGGTATATGAACTTCACAAAACTATCAAGGCGTTCAAAGCGGCTTATAAGCGAAGATAGCTCACAAACAATATTACAGAAAGCCGTTTCCTGGAAAAGAATAGAGTGGCTTACCGAAGTAATTGCACTATCTGTAGGCCCAATTCCTGGAAGTTTTAAAGGTCAGCCAATCAAAGAATTCGCGGAATCAAGTGACCGAAAAAGGCGTTAAAACAATGGAACTTCGAAAGAGTGTGTCTGTTGACGAACTAACATAGGTACACGGCACAGATGAGTCAAAGTGCATCGGATGAAGAGCAAAAAAGATGCGGATGTGAACAAAACATCCGTGGATCTATCACTACCTAATTAATATATTCAAAGTAACATTAGAAGTGTTATCCTCAGGCTTTGATATAGGTCGCCAGGAACTCTCAAAATTCACGATATATACTGCTAAATATTATCATGATTTGTAACTATGGTAACTTATATGCCACCAACAGTGCAGAAGATTTTAATTCACTCTTCTTGTGTCATAGCCCATGCATTGATTAGCAACTGGCCAACTGTCCGAAGAAGCTGCGGAAGCTAGAAAAAAACACTTCCGCCAATTTAAGGAGATCTTTTCACGGAAATTCTCTAGGACGAATGCAACGAGGATGGCTCTTGTTGACTTCCGTTCCGAACCTTATCTCAATAGCTTACGACCTAAAAGCAAGACGAAAACACAGTCGTTTTCAAAGAAAGCTCTCTTTTTCACTGTAAATAACGATGATGAGATAGGAATAAATAAGCTTTAAGAGAAAAAAACCAAAATCTTTTTCATCAAATAGTTAATATTTTGTGTCGATTCACTTAAGCTGGTTTTACTGTACGAAAAATTATAATGTGTCCTTCGAAATTTCTTTTATTCCAAAATATTTTTGGCTAGGCTTTCGACCAAAGTACCTCTATGTGCGATGGTTGAATCACGTCTAATTTTTGTACAAACACTTCACGAGATTAAAGAAAAATATTTCTAACTTTTAAATTTTATTGAAAGCTTCTTATTACCTACACTCAAAAACGTCAGGTATATAATTAACATGGGCCTGGTCAAATTCCCAAGGTGAACAATACCGTATAAAGTTACGCACATTTCAGATATTAACCTGATTTTAATAACCTTATATTCAGTGTAAAATCAACCTGCTGACCTTGCTTACCATATTCAAGTTGATTTCAGAACATGACCTGTTATTTTAACACCAAATTCTTGTAAATAAGAAATTTTAACTATGACAAGAGTATAGTATAAACTTTAATTTCGGTTTTACCACAAATTGGGTTGTTTTAACGTTCTATATGGTTATTTTTACTATTTGTACCAGTTGAATTTATCCTGGCCTCTACTGACTTACTACATTAATCTAAACGATATAATGTAAACGATATACGATATATAATGTAATGTACATATAAAGGTTGGTTTTTTTGTTAAAGGTATAGAACTTTGAAATGGAATAAAACAAAGATGATTTTTTTTTAAATAGATATGAAATTTACTTTATCCGAAAGATAATAATAAATAATATGATTTCTGGCATATGACCCACGGCTGGCTCGGACGTAGATTAATCCAGAGGTCCTATTTTCGATGACTTTTTCGAACATTTGTGGCCGTATATTCGGGATTATCGGCGTAGACTTGTGACTTCACACACAAAAAGTCAAGCGTTGTTAAATCGTACGATCTTGGATTAATTCAATTGCGGCACGAGCTGGGTGACATGTTGCGCCGTCTTGTTGAAACCACAGCTCCTGCACATCATGGTTGTTCAATTTATAGCGTCACCATTGACTGCAACGTTCTGTCCAGCATCGTTTCTAAGGAAGTATTGACCAATTATTCCACCAACCCATGAAGCACACCAAACAGTCAGTTTTTGGTGATATAACGTTGTCTCAACATACACTTGAAGACTATCATAACTTCAAATACGGCAGTTTTGTTTATTGAAGTATCCATTCAACCAAAAGTGAGCTTCATCGCTAAACAAAATTCGCGCAATGCGTATTTCGAACAGAACCATGATTTTCAAAATAAATTTGCACAATTTGGAAACGGTGTTCAGGCGTCAGTCTATTCATGTTGAAATGCCAAACCAGACTTAAAATAAATCACTTGACAGCTGACAAAATGGCCGCCAGTTAAAATAGTGTTGCTAACATAAAATTCTATAACTCTAAAAAAAAACACCCTTGAATAGCCTACAAGACATTCAGATGTTCAAAAATAAGCATTTTAATATTTTCTAAGCGACAAATAATACATAACTTCTGTGAACTGTCAAACGTTAATTCCAATCCACAACATCAGGACGCATTCCACAAACTAGCGAATACAAAATTTGTTTCATATTAACCTCATATTTTGTTCACCCATTTATAGATATGTACGTAGGTACTTGCTTAGATATATTTTATGTCAATTCGCAGGTGCTGGGTAGGTACCGACCTACTTACTTGAGTTTTTTGTACTACCCATCGAAGATTTGTATACTTTACCTATGTTATGTAGATAACTACGTATCATACCTTTACCTATACCTACACATGAAGTCTGCCTAACAACATCGAAAGTTGCTTAATGAATACCAACAAATTTCCCAATTTCAAGTTTCACAAACAAATTCTTAATGGAATTCCACCGACCGTCTTTGAAATATTGCAATAACAACCACTTCCATCGCCAAGGCATGTCATGAAAAACATAAAAAAAATTAATAATTAATATGCAATCTTAAGTCTGGAAAAAAACCATTGAACAAAAATAATTCAATAAATCCATCCCCCAGTCGATCCGTTTTAAAAGCCAAAGAAAACACAAAACAGCGGGAAAAGAAAAAAAAAAAACATTAAATTGAAAGTCCTTTCCATTTCATTAAAAATTTATCATATTTCAATCAATTCATCCAACTGTGAAATGGAGTCTATCCTGCCAATAAGTCGTCATGTCATCTCATTCTCGTCCCGCTAAGAAAGTCGCCTTTTTTTATGTTGTCTTCCCGTTCTTCTTGTTAGCCGCGCTGCAAAATTAAATTGTGTTTAAAAATGTATTCGCGTCAGTAACGGTTGCTCCCTAAGGAATGACTTGGCTGGTCGAAGCTGCCACGGAGCTCTTTTCTACCGCTTTCCGCGTTCATCACCCACCGTCGAATTCTACAACACGCAACAATAAGAAAAAAAAACATCAAAAAAAGTATCGCATCCTGTTGGATATTTTTTTCGTTCGCTTCCTTGCATTTTTTAACCAGGATATTTATCAGTACATAGTAACAAAAAATCGGTTAATATTAATGACCGAGTGGTTTGCGAATACAATGAATTTAAAAAAAAGGGGTGACTTGTTACAACAACCAACAATAAAGAGTAAAAAAAACAAAGAAATAAAGGATTTTTCCCCAAATTTTCCACCATCGAAAAATTGTTTTCCTTTGACGGGTAACAGTTTTTCTTTCGTCCACCCACCACGGCTTACTTTTAATGTTTTAGAATAATAAAACGAAAGGAATAGAAACGAAAAAAAGAAAACAAATTGAATTCAAAGTCTTGAAGCCATCCAAGGGAAGATGGTTTGGCATGAATGAATGGAAATCCAGCACCGGTCCCCAAAAAAGAACTATGACCATGTTCCATTCGATGGAAAATAAGTCTATCCGGGAAGTGTTATCCTTTTTTTTTACGTGGCGTGGATTGAGAAACGCCAAATACCAATTCATACCCATACACGGGCGGGCGCCCGTCGAGTTCGAGAATCCGCCGAGGGTTATGAACTGAAACGTGGGTGGGGGTGATTTTTTTTATATTTTCTTAAAATAAACAATAAACACCAAAAAACGAACACTAATAAATAGAAAAAAAACATCGGACAACACCATCACTCCAACACCCGTTGGAAGTTCTAAAAGTGGCAGCGGCTGACTTGGCATCTGCTTATGCACTACCTAATCGGGGAAAGGGTTTTAACATTTGTTTATGTTTCATCAAGGATTGAATATTAAAATTAATTTATAATCGAGGTGAAATTAGTATCAGGACAGGGAGAGAAAAGACTTCAAAGACAGAAGACACACACAGAGTTAAAAAGAGGATAATGTCCAAGTGCATCGACCCGAGCATTTGAAATTTTGTTTCTTCTTACATGAGATAGTACAAAAATAGTAGGTACCCCTTGGCGTAGTGGCTAGTGCGTTAAATTATCATATATACATCACCCCGGTGGTGGTGAGTCCTGTGAAGTAAGCAAAACAATTGTTTAAATACAATACAAAATGAGAGTGCCTTGTAGCAAACAAAGAGTTCAAGAGTTCCGCATACTTTTTTTTCAATAGTTCTGGCGAATGAAGTGTTACAATTCAAAAAAAGTTTTTTGCTAACTTCACGCAGCAAAGACTTTTTTGACAAAAAATAGTTATGAGCATGTTTTTCAAATTTCAACTCAAAATAAAGAGTTCTAGAGCTCTTGACGGGTTTTAGAAAGAGTTCTGTAAAATTGGAAAAGTTAGGGCAAATTGAGGTGCCCATTTGCGAATAACTTTTGAAAATTTGTTTTAGAAAAAAAAAGTTATTAGGAAAATGTTCAGAACTCTTTGTTTGTTATCGGGAACTGTTATCAGAACTCCTTTTTTTATTTTTTTGGATTTTGAAAATGTTTGGTTCTAAGTGTATGGGCAATGGGCAACTTAATTTGCCCTTACTTTTCCAATTTTGCAGAACTCTTTCTAAAACCCATCAGGAACTCTTGATTTTAAGTCCAGATGTTTCAGCAGTGATTGCAGATTCCACTGAATGCCTCCATTTGCAGTCGACAAAGCTACATGGAGCACATCTCTTATTACCAACAGGAACAGTATTGGTGACAGTATACAGTGGTGATCGATATTCAACGCACTGTTCAATGATGATCCGCAAGGTGTTGATGTGGTCCACACATTAAGTCAAGTCCAACCACTTTGCTGTTCTTCAGTGCTCTAATTGCGGTTAAAATTTCTTCTCTACTGGGGGATACAGTGCGTAATCGGGAGTTCGTTACTACGGACGGGTCATTGGGTGGTGGGTTGACTTCAGTGATGAAAACGCGATTTAAAACTGCAGAAAAGTGCTCCTTCCACCTTTTGAGCTGGTCCTCACCCGAAACTAACAGTGATCCGTCTATGTCCTTTACCAGGTGTTGTTAAGAGCTTTGGACACCTGTTAGCTCTTTGGTAATCCTGTAGACGGTCCTATTGTCACACCTGCTTGCGGCCTTTTCTGCTTCTGTTGCCAATGCGTTTGTATGTATGTACGCTTATCACGTCGCACGCTACGGTGAACTTCTCTCATCTTCATGCGATACGCAGACTCTAGCTCGTTTCTGCCTGCTGCTGGAGTTGCTGCAATGCGAGGTTTGAGCTGTTTTTTTTCTTCGATGCTAGCCAAAGTTTCTTTGCAAAGCCAGGAACTATTTCTTCCTTGCGACCGACCGACTATACTTTCAGCACCTGATATGAAATCATTTTTCACACCAATGATTTTCGATGGAGGTGGTCTTCGTGCTACTGATTGCTCTCAATCCTTGTGAAAGGTGGTCCCCTAGTTGTTGGCGGACTGCGGGATCCTTAAGTCTATCGGTGTTATACTTAGGCATTCGGGTGATTTCTTGGGATCTCCGAACTGCAGCTGTTCATAATCTTACGGTAGCAACCATCAAATGGTGGTCCCGAGCAATTCCCATATCTGCACCTCTTCTATTTCTATATCATAAGCAGCACTCAGCCGATTATAAAAAGCCTCCTTCTCCTAGACAGAAGAGAGCTCCGTTGGGGCGTAACACTGTATGATGGTGACGCGACGTACTCTAGTCTGGAACCTGGCTTTTATGATCCTGCCATCTAAGGGCTCCCAGGAAATTAAGCTCTTGAGAGCTGTTTTAGAAAGCAGCAATCTGACGCCAGATTCACGGCTACTTCCAGGTGCCTTTCCGGAGTAGAGTAGTACAGTGTTACGAGTTGGTGACTTATATTTCCCCGAGCCCAACCATCTAACTTCACTGATCCCTCAGATGTCCATCTTGTATCGCATGAACTCTTTCTCTAGTTGGAGGAATCTGGCATTTTGAGGACCTTCACTTTCGTTGTCGAGAAGCGTCTTAACATTCCAGAAACCAATCTTTGTCCGGGTACCTTAGCCAAAAGTCGTTATCAAGTTATCGTTCCTTATCCGAGGCGTAGTGTCGGTTTCGTTAGCGGAATTGATTTCAGTTACGAAGAATGCTAACCTCCGAAACCTATCCTAGAAATCTAGGCTTTTCGCACTTGTAATTTTAGCCTATTTACGTATATTGGGATACGCAAATAGTTGCCCGGGGACCACCACGAGGAGGTTAAACAAGCACTTCACCGTGACTGATTGTTGCGCTACTGGCCCAGACCAAGTTCTGGGCAGTCAATAGTTTCCCGATCAGGCACGATGCAGGTATGATTATGGTAGATCAAAATTCCAAATTTCCACAATCACGCCCCCCACCCTTTTCAAAATCTTGGAAAAGCCTCAAAATATGAAAATTTGTAGAAAAAAAAATTTCCTACAAATATGACTCAGAAAGTATTTTTCTTAAAACCACTACAAATGCCTTATGGAGCTCCAAGAAAAGGCTAAAATTTCGTATTTTGCAAGATTTTCAGTTTCTTCCCTCTTTACATCACAATTACTCCCTTACCGACAAGCAAAACTCTTTGCAATCAATCTCGTAGGTAATTTAATTGGCTACCTCTGTATGTATTTACAATTGACTCCCTTTAAATCAAACTTTCTCTTAGTCGAATTTTTCTTTAACAAGCATTTTTTTTGCCACATTTTTATTCTCCCCTCAAATTTCCATCCAAAACTCTCTCTCTAATTCGAACTAATTTAGATATCCCTTGAAAATTGGACTTAGAGCGAGTCGACTGTATTTTCATTTTGTGACCAATACCATCGGATTATTCAAACGTTCTTACCAAATCACTTGCTTTTCTATTCGTAAGTTGAAAAAACGTATTTATACGCTTTTCTCTCAACTAACAGCTTTGGTAGGTTCATAAATTTACTGTAAATCACTTACAGAGCAGTTTACACTTATTATTTTACCAAAATTTACGTGCGTTAGTTACTTCTCAAAGCAAACCTTACATGGTGTAATCTTGGCCTTATGAAATGTGATATGGAAATAAGAAAACCATGATCACCCAAGAGCAACAACCAAGCAATCAAGCAAGCCGCGTAGTCCTGTGTTCTGTTCTTTTTTCTTCTCTGTTATGAGTATTTTTCTTCGTTTCGTTTTCAAACAAGGGTACACGGTTTTTATCGCATATAAGATATCACTCTATGATGAAACAGTTAAAAAGGCCATTATATACGCAATCGAACAATGTAATGAGCTCGAAATTTCAATTGAAAGGCGGGAAAAAAAAAAAACAAAAAAAGAAGAAAATTTTATGCCAGGTGAAAAGGCTCAAAATTCTGGATTGAAGTTGGAAGAGGAAGCACAAAGATCCATGTTAGAATATCAGGATATATTCAACATTGAACTTACTCATCGGTATGAGGCCATGAAAGACATTGCATCCGTTTTCTCAGCTCTTCAACCGAAAATATTTCTGTATGGAACGAAAGAAGAACTGCGTGCTGTTGTTTCAACTTCCAACAGACAACAGTATCATATTGGAAATCGGGCGAACGGCGCGGCGGCGGCATCACATGGCAGCTGCAAAATTAAATTTAAAAGATGCAGAAATTTAAACAGCCTTTTAATTTTTAAGCTTCATTGTTAAGTGGAACTTTTCAGACTCGCTAGCGAGTCTGTCATTGGCATTAAATAAATTAACAATTTGCGTCTCAGTGGCATCGTGTGAACAAAGCTTTTCCAAATTGTGTAAGGTTAGCAATGAGCCAAAATAGGTTGACTAATCTGGTTATTCTTTCAATGAAAAAGGAGCATACAAAAAATATAGATTTTAATGATTTAACGAAACATTCAGTTTAATAAAAGCTCTAAACACCTTCAAATAAAATCCTTGTTCGTGTTTTTTTCTTAAATGTTTTAAGGGGTTCAAGCTAGCCTTACTGCCCAGGGTGCCACTGTTTCTTAGTCCACCCCTGCCTATGACCACAATAATGCACTTTCAAAAGCATCAACAAAATGCAAGTGAATAATTTCGTCCCGCAGTTGAGGATTATAATGATTATAATAATACTTATAATTTTAACTATGCCTGTAAGACCTAAGGTCTTCGAAATACAAACTGAATTGCACGGCTCTAGTTACAATAAATGTTTTCTTGTTTGTTAGTAGTTTTGGAGTTTACTTTGATACGCTACGAAAAAGGCTATTCTAAACCAAATAGAGGTTCCTTCAAATATAAAAAAAATAAATATTAGGACGGTGCCTATGTATTTTTGATAGCCGGAAAAATACAAAAAATGGATGGGAATAAGTGGTGTGCTATAAAATGCAAATCAATTTATTCAATTCAAATGAACTTCAACTTTGGATGTTCTATAAATCAGTCAGTTTTAAGTTTTTGATAGAAACTTAAGTGCCCACAGCGCCACAGCCGATTTTGGGGGTGAGTGATATAGCAAAAAAGTATAGGCGTCGAAAGCTTCGTTAAAGGCTATTCAAAATCAAAGTACCTATTGCAGTTCAAAACTGGGGCCTTAGTGATTAAACAGTGCATACAAAAGAAATATGAATGAATCGTGTTAGCCGAAATTGGTTTTCACCCCTTCCTAGATAAACTCACGGAATCTGAGATCATTTGAATCTTTAGTTCGCCCTGCCAGACTGTTTAAATACATATACCTACCGGATTTCACTTAGAAATTTGAATTTTTTAAACAGTCTGGCATGACGAACTATATACACTGGAATGGTCTCAGATTCCGTGATATGTCCGTGGAGCTTATCTAGGGAGAGGTGAAAACCAATTTCGGCTAACACAATTACCCTCAAAATGGCATCCATTCTTTTTTCGATGTACTGTTTAATCCATAAGGCCATGGTTGTGGACTGCAAGACTTTGATTTTTTGAATAGCCTTTAATGAAGCTTTCAACGCCTAGGTATACTTCTTTTTTTTGTTGCTATCACTCACACACAAAATCTGCTGTGGGCTCTCGGTCTATTAGAAATTGTTTAATCATCGAATATTACTTGAGAATTTAGAATAAAATAAAAAAGGGAATAATTGTTACAAGTCAACAATCTTTTAGTATTTTTCCGGACGAGGTTGCGGGTAAAAGGCTAATTTAGTACCTTTAGGAAATTTGAAGCAAATCGGTTCACCTGCTTCAATCGATGTTAAGTGGACATAAGATACCAAACTACCTAATTTTAAGAGTTAGGTAGGTATCATATTTCTATTTCTTCCAAACACCAAAGATAATTTCTTTTAAATCAACCAACCAAATGAATAATTATTATTCATATGTACGCATTAAAAATGATAACGAATATCACGTAGGTAGATTATGTGCTCCGGAACGTTTTCCATCGAATTCCTTTTAAATATTATTTTCCACATCAAATAGGCCTTCTTTCTTGCGATGCACGATACACAATAGTTTAATTTCTGTTTAATGTTGACATCGTCTGATACCCGTCCATAATAATTTTGTACAAAACACCGACAAATACACGAGAAAAAAGCTCCAAATACACAATTCAAAAGAATCTTAAAACATGCTTCCGAAAAAATACAAACAACATCGACAAACATCGAAACATAAACGAAAGCAATTAACTAGGATTCTTTGTTGTAGTTGAGGCCGAAGCATTAAACTTGAAGAGGCTCTTTAAATCCAAACACGGCATCTACCTCATTCATGAATGATTGCGGTGCGCAAATTATTCTTAGAAATTAAGTGTGAGTTTTAAAGCGAAAGGAAACCCATATCGTCCCGTAATCGAATATGAAGTCTATGCGTGGACTTGGACTGCCGATGCCGTGTGTTTAGTATCACAGCTCAGAGTCATAACTCCGAAACAGCTCGAATACAAATCTCTGGGATCTCATATCTTTTTTATATTCTTATATAGGTACATACCTACATATAGGTACAAAGTAAATTTTTCATCCGCTTATTTTTGGTTTTGTCATTATTGCCGTATGGCCATAAAAATTCGAGTAAATGACAAAAGCGCACCTTCAGGGTTTGGCGGCTAGGAAACAGCGACAGCCCGACAGCGGTTGATGACTTTAATCTTTTGTTGTTGTCTGTCTTTTTTTAATTCATGAATTTAACAAAAATCCATTTTTTTAGTTGATCGCTATCACATTTTTATTCCAACAACGAACGTGTTGTTTTACCAATGTATAAATGGCTTCTAACATGAAGCAATAACAGAGAATGAAGAACATAAACTGTGGTAAAAAATATTGGGGATGCTACTTCTTGTCTTACGTTTACGTTTTATACTGTGGAAGTGTGGATGTGGATACCTTGGGTGGAATCGGCTTAGCTAATAGTTGGTTGCAGTGTCCCCAGACTTTCATAACCTTTTTCCCCTATATTTATCAGCAAACCCAATTTTGTTCCCCTAATCTTCAAAAAAATTCCCCTTTTTTTCCCCTAAATAAAATTTTCATGAATATGCATAGAAACAAAAATAAAAATTATATATTTCTTAGCAGTTTTAATTTTAGTAATAACCTTAAAGTAACATAGAAACATTAGTAATATTTGTACATTGTATGTCGTCGACTTAACCATTTCATAAATTGCTTAAAAATACAAAAATCTATCAAATCTTTTCAATTTCATTGAATTTAACAAAAGCGAGTGCTGAAAAATAATTAATGTAATTTTGGTTTCATTCAAATAATGCGAGCACTTTTGTTTAAATAATTTTGTATACAAAATGCAAAATAGGAGTTAGCTGCTTTTCGCTCTAAGCCGACGATATATAGGTACCTACTAGAAATAATTTCCTTTATTATAAAAAATAGTTAAAAACCAACTTAATATCTTCATTTACAAAATGCTAGAACAGCTGAAGTTGATGCTGCAATTTCTCTTTCCTCCAAACATAGCAATTCTTTGAATTCAGGCAATAATTCCCATTGCTTCAAATATCTATTTCTGGATTTTACTTTCTAAACGAAGGAAAACCATTTAACCAAACATTACATGGGCTATTAACTTGCGAGATTAAAATTTAGAAGAGAATGTTTAGATTGAACTTTTTTTTGAATGAAGTTTGACAATATTTTATAATGAGAGTACGTTTGAATATTTAATTTTTATAAAAAATGTATTTAAAATGCTTCATTTAATAAGTTTGTCCTTTATGAATTGTTTCCCCTTTTTTAAGCTTGTCCCTCGATTTCCCCTTTTTCATTATCATTATCAGCAAAAGTGGTGCTTTTCCCCTCAATCTGGGAACCCTGGTTGGTTGTCAATGTTTTAACATTCGTTTTGACGAAAGCTATCTCTATCATATCTATAGGAAAAAAGAGAGAGCAGTCGTCAACAGTCGTTTAATAAAGCGTTCGCTTTGGGGCTATGCGATACGAGCCCTTAATTCTTAGTACAAAATGAAATAGTATCGCCGAGCTCTATTCATAATTATTAAAAAAAATATATGTACATTAGGGTGGTCCTAATAAAGGTAATTGTTAAATTATTTGAGTTGGTTAGCCCCTAATTTCTTCCAAATATATAGCAAAAAATTCTTTAAAGTCTTAGCTCGTTATTTTACCGTAATCCCGGCCCAAAAAGACGAAAGACTTATCATGGGCAAACATACATGCATAGATGTAATAGATGAAAAACTTTAAATTCTGGTACAGTTATTTCCTTAATTGTAGACATAAGGAAAATTCGACTTTTTTTCAATTTTCCTCTGTGGTTCTAAGATTGAGGAATTTTTCGGTTTCGATTTAATAAGTTTTGTACCGAATCTTAGATGTAGTCATAAAATACTTCATTTGTACCAACATTTTAAGTTTTTCACCCATTACCAAAGTTATGAGAATTCAATAATACTTCATTCATCTTGGGCCTGGATGGATTTGTAATGTATACAATTTATGTATCAAACATTTAAAATAATGTGAGGTTTGCAAGTTTTGAGGGGTTGGTATCTAAATTCGCAAATCAAAATCTCGCATTTGAAATCTCGCAATTACAAAATCGCGCTTTTCATAATCACGCAACAACAAAATCCCGGTTCTCATAATCTCGCAATAACGAAATCCCACAAAACTTAAATATCGCAAATCAAAACCTCAAAATCTCGCAAAATTTAATTGCATTGCAACAAATACATTTTTTTAATATTGCGAGAGATTTTAATTTGCAAGATTTTTACTAAAAAAAATGTATTTGCAATAAAATTTTGCGAGATATACTTCCTTCTGCAAAATATGTAAATCCAGTGCCAAAGTACTTTTAGACCACACTGTTATGTATCAATTGCAAGAGAGAGAACATAGAGATGATATATATATCCAGTTGTAAAGAGTCACGTGCAAATTGCGTTAATCGTATTTGGCCTTGAACTAGAAAATACTTTTAGTTCCATTATAAATGCGTAAAAGACAAGAAAAATTACTTTACAGGTTGTTAATAGTAATAAAGGATGTACAAATTTTTTATGAACAGGTATAGTTATAACTTGGAAAGAAAAAGTTATGCAAAATACTCTTGGGTACATTCTAAACAAAAAAATTCGCAAGAGCCGTGAGTGATTCGTTGCTTTGAAATTTGAATTTGCGAGATTTTTGTTTGCGAGAATTTGGTTGAAATAGGAGAGTTTCTTAGGTTCGAGATGTAAATGCGAGATTTTGTAATTGTGAGATTATGAAAAACAAGATTTTTAATTTGCGATATTTCGTTATTCCAGATTTTAGTTTGCGGGATATCTACACAATATGTATAAATAATAAATAAATTGGGTGGCACAACACCTCATGGAAAACCAGGGCTGATTAACTTACGACTCTCAACCATTCCTGCGTGCGTGTTGTTGGCAGGAATGGAGGGTACCTAAAGTTTTTTGCCGAGTCCGAACGGATAGATGAGAAGCACTTATTTATGACAAGTATACTCTTGGAGGATTTGTCAGTTCCTCGCAAGAGGCAGCACCTCGAATAAAACATTTCTGTTTTGGGTGGTATGGCTGGGAATCGAACACACACCTTCGGCATGCCAGTCCAACGCACTAACCATTATGCCACCACGAGGTACTTTTGGCAACCTTAGTGCTGGTAAACTAAGGTGCCAGCTATAGCTATCATTAAAACTCATCATTGAAAATTTTAATGATTGATTTTGAGACGTTTAGTAACCGAAAACATTTATTTTTCAGATGAAAAAAAAATTTAAGACTTAATTAACATTTTTTCAAAAAAAAAAAAAAAAAAAAAAATTCAAATAGGCCTAACTTTCCACAAAAAAAATGACTTTTAATTTTTCAATGATCATTTGTAAGCTAATAGAATATGAAGAAAATTTGAAAAGAAAATTCTTCTGTTTAAGTGGAGTGACTGAATATTTATAGTTCAAGTTAAAAGTTCAAGTGAGCTCAACTCAGTAAACATCGATACAAAATTGCGTCTTAGAAGGGTAAGATAGTCATCTGACTGATGAGCCCAACTATCGGACCTGGGCGAAACGCAATTATGGAGTTGAGCTCACTTGAACTTTTAACTTGAATTGGTAAGGTAGTTCAATCATTGAAATAAGAAAAGTCTTTTTATGTGGAAAGTTTTGGCTATTTGAAATTTTTGTTTGGCTAGAAATATTAATTAAGTCTTGAGCTTTATTTGTCCATCAAAATAATAAATGATTTTACTTCCTAAACGTCTCAAAATCAATCATTAAAATTTTCAATGATGAGTTTCAATGATAGCTATAACTGGCGCCTAAGCTTATAAAGTTAGATAATCAGATCGTGGGGATGGGAGATTTCTTGCTAAATATAAACAAAGGCATTCCCGTCATCTCATCCTGTTTCTTGTTTAGTGTTTATCACACCTTTCGAATCGTTGTAAGGTTTAGAGGTTGCCCTCTAAAAGTACTTGAGAGTGCTAGGACGCCATATGGCCCTAGGCTCAATGATAGGAAAATCCCTATGCACACCTCCGCGTGGTAGAGGGCGGGTAACGCTAACGTGCAGGGGGACCGAATGGATGCCGGGATAAGCAGACAACCCAGCTATGCTGGTCAGGGCACAAACTTGTCCTCGGGATGGTTAAAAGCCCCCTTAAGGCGGATGAACTGCAGGTGGCGGTCAACGGCATGATAGTCTGGTGGCGGAGGAGCTTTTTTGGTAAAAGGCCAACGGCAGCAGCAGGTAGCGTCTGTAACCCATATTGGGCGGCTACAAAAGGCGTCTGTTTTCCCATAGTGGGCGGCCTCGAGCAGTTATGTGTTTGACCATACAAAAGGCGGGTGTGCCTGTCAAATCTGAGCTTATGTATGTTATTAATCATATCTCGGAAAACACCATGGTGGAAGGATATATGCAAATACATAAATTATGACAACAAATGGAAATGAGTCCCCAAGAGGTAATCTTTTTATAGAAAATCCTTCTGTAGCTTCGGCTGCAGTAAACCGCACATCGGATTTGGGGGTGCGGCATCCTTCATGTACGAGCGTCAATCAAGACGCCATAATAATAAATGAATCGTTGACAAATAGAAGAAGTCTTTCAAGAAGCGCAAATGTTACTTTTGGCTACCGCATACGTACGAAAATCGGAGCATGGAACGTTCGATCCTTGTACAGCGATGGTAGATACGAGCAGGTTGAGCGTGAAATGCTTCGCCTAAAGATCAGTATCCTGGGCATAAGCGAAACTAAGTGGAGAGGAAGAGCTGAATACAGATCAGACACTGGACAGACGAGAATGCTGTATTCCGGCGAAGATGAAAGAGAGGGTGGCCAAAGACTGCATGGTGTCGGAATTATGTTGAACGAAGAAGCGAGGCGTAGTTTGATCTCATGGGCGCCCATTTCTGCGAGATTAATGACAGCAAGGTTTCGTTCAAAAATTCGTAACGTCACAATTATTCAGTGCTACGCCCCCACAAATGAAGCGACCGAGGAAGACAAAACCGCGTTCTACACTCATCTTAACTCGGTTTACAGTAGTGTTCCGAGAGCCGACATCATAGTCGTTATGGGAGACCTTAATGCCCAAGTCGGTTCAGACAATTACGGACTGGAACGCGTGATGGGAAGAAATGGCGTGGGGTCACGGAATGAAAATGGTGACTTGCTTGTCGACTTTTGTAACGCGAATCGTCTTGTGATAGGTGGGACTGTATTTAAGCATAAGACGTGCAACAAAATTACCTGGGTGCATCCGGATGGTCAAACCGAAAACCAAATTGATCATATCATGATTCAGCAGCGATGGAGGAAGTCTATGTGTGATGTCCGGAGTATAAGAAATGCCGATGTGGGAAGCGACCACCATTTGGTTCTGATGAGTCTCAAACTACGAACCGCTGCCGTACAAAAACCAGCGCAGGATGCAGCAAGGAGCACAAAATTCATTACTAATGCTTTAAATGAC
Organism: Dasysyrphus tricinctus; assembly: GCA_963921185.1. Lineage (NCBI taxonomy): Eukaryota > Metazoa > Arthropoda > Insecta > Diptera > Syrphidae > Dasysyrphus > Dasysyrphus tricinctus. The sequence continues at coordinate 40,848,775 of OY992533.1, forward strand.
CCCAACATATGTCGAAACTATGTCACCACCCTTAACGACAGAGCCTCGTCATTAAATGGAATCCAGAATTCAACAATTGATGAGATGTGGGGTGAAATTAAAAGTGTTTTTATGGAGGCTGGATCCGAAACTGTACCCAAGCGAACGAGACGTAGAGACTCTTGGATATCCCAAGACACCTGGGATAAGATCGAACTTCGCAAATCGTTGAAAATCCAAATAAATGCCGAAGCTGATGTTCAACGAAAGGCTGACTTGCGAAGAGAGTACCGCATTGCACATAAGATGGTCTACCGTTGTGTGAGACGTGACAAGAGGGTGAAGTTGGATGGACTCGCAGATAATGCGGAAAGCGCTGCCAGAAGAGGAGATATCCGGGAATTGTACCAAATAGCCAAAGATGTTATCGGGAAAAAAAGCAACACCAATCATCCTGTAATGGATGTGGATGGCACACTTTTGGTATCAATTGAGGATCAGCTTCGTAGATGGAAGGACCATTTTTGTGCCCTGCTAAATGAGGATTCAGTTGAGCAGAGTGCTGAAGTGCCCCAACTAAACGAGATGCGCAGGTCCTATAGGGGTATTGACATCGAACCCCCGTCAGAATCGGAAATTCGTACATCAATAAATCTCCTCAAAAACAACAAGGCAGCTGGACTGGACGGAATACCAGCTGAATTCCTGAAAGCCGATCCCGTAGCAGCGGCTAGTATTTTACATCCGCTGATACAAAACATTTGGGAAAACGAAAGCTATCCCAGGGACTGGAAGGATGGTGTGATTGTTAAGTTGCCAAAGAAAGGTGACTTAAAGAATTGCAACAATTGGCGTGGTATCACCGTTTTGTCCGTTTTCCCAAAACTAATGGCAACAATCATACTCGAGCGAATAAAGGATAGAATCGAGTCTACACTCAAGAGGCATCAAGCTGGCTTCCGCAGTGGTCGATCGTGTGTCGACCATATCAACACCCTGCGTATCGTCCTCGAGCAGTCGATGGAATATCAATCACCGCTTTACCTCATGTTCGTGGATTTTGAAAAGGCCTTTGATCGAGTAAACCGAGAATGTATATGGAGATCGTTGCTTGGTAGAGGAATTCCACCAAAAATTGTTGCCATTATTAAAGAGTCCTACAACAACGCGAGGTGTTTTGTTTTGCACAATGGGCAGCTATCCGACTCCTTCGTAGTGCAACAGGGTGTGAGACAAGGGGATGTTCTATCGCCAATTCTCTTCCTGCTGGCGATGGACGACGTATTGACGGCCAGTGTTGGTACAGCTGAGCGACAGGGCATTCAATGGAGACCGTTCGAAAGGCTCAGTCATTTAGACTATGCCGATGACATATGTCTACTGGCAAATAACATCAGTGGGCTGAACGGGATGTGCCAAGCACTGCAAGTGAAGGGAGAGTCGAGTGGTCTAAGAATTAACAGCAAAAAGACAAAAATAATGCTCACAGGCCGCTCCACACAGCAGCGTATTATTTTACGCCAGACGCCAGTTGAAGTAGTGGAACAATTTAACTACCTTGGCAGTATTGTTTCTGCAAACGGTGGTACGGATCTGGACGTTAAAAGTAGAATAAATAAAGCTCGTGCTGCCTTCGGTACTCTGTCCCCAATTTGGAAATCCAGTCAAATCTCCTTACGCACTAAGTTGAGATTCTTCGAATCCAATGTCAAATCCGTGCTGTTATATGCTTGTGAAACCTGGAAAGTCACGTCTACCATTTCGAAGAAATTGCAGGCTTTTGTGAATCGCTGTCTTCGCCACATCCTAAAGATTCGCTGATGGCCACAAATAATATCAAATGAGGAATTGTGGCGCAGGACAAGTCAAGAGCGGCTGGACGTCGACATAAGAAAGCGTAAATGGCGTTGGATTGGTCACACACTGAGGAAACCAAACGATGAAATTGCAAAGCAGTCCTTTGAATGGAATCCTCAGGGTGCACGGCGGGTTGGAAGACCAAGAACAACATGGAAATCAACTGTCTTAGCGGAAGCAGAATCCCAGAGAAAGACGTGGCCACAGCTTAAGTACCTTGCAGCAGACCGTGAAGGATGGAGACGTTTTGTTGACGCCCTATGCCCCAGCCGGGGATACAGGACACGATGATGATGTAAGGTTTAAGGTAAAAATTGATGTTTTGTGGCTCGTGGAAATTGAACTAAGTTCACAGTGGGATAATTCTGACAGAATCTTCTTAACCCATAATTGTTTTCCTGTGGAACTAGCAGGGTCAAACTCAAGCTTGAAAAAAAAAAAAAAAAAAAATAATTGCCAGCCAATGAGCCAATTATTGACTATGGTCCTGATTCTCCAAAATCTATTGATAAGTGATTTCGAGGACTGTATTAATATTGATTAAAATTGATAAGTTGTGAACTGACCCTTAAAGGGCTTTAAACGTGTTGGATTTTGAATATAAATGTATGTATTTTTCAGAACTTCAATGATTTTGCATTTGTTTAATGTTATAATAAAAGGGTATTTAACCTGCAGTTTTTTTAACCGCTGCATTGCATTATTAGCCGCACACTTGTTTTATCGGAAGAAAACAAAATGTATCATCATAGTTAAACCACAACAATCCCAAAAGGCAACTGGATGCAATTAAGTATCAGCCGCGGTTAATGATCTTTTTTTCGGACACACACATCGAATTTTGATACGCATTAGGCACCTATGTATAACAAATAAAGAATAGGTGATGCGCATCGTGTAAGGACTCTAGGGTGGTCTCTTAAAACAGAAGGGCTGGCTGGCCCAGCGTTGCTGTTGCTCTGTTTTCGGTCTTTTTTCTTTGGATTTTCACAACCCATTAAACATTTAATAAGCAAAACACTTTCGCTGTGCGTTTAAATTTAGTTTTATGACATCGTAAACCAACAACCTGAAGCATAGTTCCTTTCATCTTTCGGTCTATTTTTTTTATTGTTTTCTCATTTTATTCCAAAAAGTAGCCAAAAAGATTAGACTCATCGGCATCACAAAAAAAAAAATACTAAAATGCTGCCAGTTGCCACATGTAGATCTTGTTTGTTTAGAAGATTGATTTACCAAATAAATGATTACTGCCATATTCTTGGGTCTAGGCTCTAAGCTAGCTGTGGCGCTGCGCAGCACAGTGCGGCGGCGGCGGCGCAGTGGCCGAAATGATTGGATATTCTCGCGAGGAAATCGTTAAAATAATGAAGCTTCTCGCACCTTGTGGCGTCGTTATCTGTTAAACACGACCACAAATTACATGATCACTGCATGCAGTCCCCATGTTGCATGATGCAACAACCTTTGGACAAAAAATTAACAGAAAAGAAAAAAAACTAATTCAACTTCCATGCCCATAGCCCATACCTATAGGCAAAGCTGTTGTGCAGCTCATTCGTATACACAGGTGACGCGTTGCGATGCCACCGCTAACGCCTCCGTTGCATGGTGGAGGAATGTCAAAGTAAAATTTGTTTCCGATGTCAACCGAACATCGGATGACAAACGAATCTCGAAGGCACTTAAATCTCGAGAAGAATTCAATTCCCTTCAGCTACTCCCCCAGAGAACCACTGCAGTCTGCACGGCTTTCGTGGCTCAGATCGGACGGACTGCAACTGACGTAGCTGACAATACAGGAATGTAGCGGACAAAAACAACACCCAACAACGAAGAAGCTTCTTAGACTTCTGACTATTGGTGATTCTTGAGTGGAATAATATGCTAATTTCTTTCGCCCGTAAATTTATGCATGCCGAGTATGAGATATCTACCTACTCGAAATGGGCTTTTGTGGGAAATAGATGCAAAGTCTATTAGTCCTTTTGTTGTAAATTCCTCATACCTCATACGAGTATACGTGCTGAACGAACTCCAGTGAGCACTTGTTAGAATTGGTTTGCTTGATTGAGAAATTATTTATTGCCATCTAAAATTAAATATGCGGTTACTTCTTGTGCCTCACATTCAACACCACCACATGTGTTTAATGACAAAATTTCATTAGTTCCGCATCAGTAATGCACGCCAGAACGTCAATGATCTAGTGCTGCTGCTGTTGTTGATGATGTTGGGATGACGACGGCGGCGTCGACGCTACTGTTGCTCCTGCTACTTCTGCTGCTGTGACCACCATATAAGACCCGAATGGTGTGCCCATTAAATCCCCCGGCAATCACTTGTAATTATGGAAAATTATTGTATCGGAACATTGATGACGACTATACGAATAATATCCATGGCGATGGCGGGGAGGTGGAGTAGTAGCAGTAGCACAATCGACGGAGAGGATATGCGCCGGCGACAGATTATTATTATTCGAGAATTCGATGGAAATAAAATTGCATACATACATGCTCAGGCTCACAGTGACTGTCCAAGAACATAACCAAGTCATTATCATCACTTCTGTTTATAATATCCCGCATCTTGTGTGCATATGTGCGCTGCTGTGTCAATTCGAGGGTCCTTCAGTATAAAACAACAAATCTTTTGATTGGGCCGGTCTTTTCGAATCGAGTAAGATCCGAAGAAAGAGGAAACTGCTACTCATTAAAACCACAAGCGAAACGAAAATTCAATCTCTTAGATATGTAATAAAAAAATTGTATACTATCTCAGCTTGGAATCAACATGCTATTTCTTAAGATATTATGACTTGATTGTCCGACTCATCTATATGAGGATTTAATACAAATTCAATGAATATTTGTGGAATCCATCTTTTCGTAAAATAAATCAATGCAAAATGTTAAATGTATTGCAAAAACACTGTCATGGAAATTAATGGGATTTAAAAGTACGCCATATGCTAAGCTTATGAAGGCGTGCGTACTGACTTAGGTTTTTCCAAAACTTTTAAGTTGTGACATTGTGAGTAGATAATAATCAGTAATTAAAAGAAAGCTCGCTAAGTAAAATTGTCAAATTTTTTTTCTGAGAAAATAGGTGGATGCCATGCCCACCGGCCTCACAGTGGGGCAAAGGTAGAAACAACCTCATTTATAAAAGTGTTTAATTTGGTATTTTGACATACTTTCATTTCTGTATTTTTCGGATGAATCTGGCTGTTATAATGATGCTCAATTAGCTTTTAGTCGAAATAAGGGGTTTAACTGAACCTTTGGCATTTCGAGCCCTAAAACTGATGTAGATATTGGATAGTTCCGCCATGTCATGGATTAAGATACTTGCTTTAATGTTATATGATAACATTATACCTACCTAAAGGTATTTCATTATAAAATAATTTACCCCATTTTTGAGATAACACCGAAAAATCTTTCCAAAATATGGACTTCGCGTGTAGGTGTAGGTACTTCAAACTTGGGTAGCCATACAAAAAAAGAATCATCTTCATGGAGTCGGCTTCAGATCTCGTAGTCCTGTGTCCTGGTAGTTAGGAAGAGATCCTGTTAAAATTTCAAGAGATTCCACAAGTTTAGGGATCAGTGAAAAAATTTCAATTTCAGAAATAAGATACAATTTCTGACTTAATACAACCGGTTTAATATAGAAGTGTGTGTTTTTTTACAAACTCGTAACGGAATCTAAAAGCTATACTTTTCTTTTCCATTTTTTCTTCTTCGAGAAATCGTTGTTTACTCTTTAGTTTTTGCCTGACTAGCTAAATAAATAATCCCGCTTTTATGAACAATTTCAAACTTCCCCTTAACCCTGGTCATAAAACGGATAGTAGGTATCTGCCATTAGATTCAGCGGGTAAAAATACATACAAAATTACTTAGGTTAGGTTAGGTTGAAGTGGCTGTCAGTCATGAAAACTGACACACTTAGACCATAAGTTGGCCCATTGTGATACCACAAGAATCTGGGAAGCCTTTTTCCCTACTCGATGAACCATTTGGAGCTTCTTATGAAGCGTAACAGACTACCTATGTCAACATTTACTAAATCACTAGGATCATTGAAGTAGAAATCTCCAAGATGGAGTCTTCGCCTATGAGATAGAGCAGGACAAGTGCATAGAAGATGAGGAATCGATTCTACCTCTTCCTCGTCCATACAGCTTCTGCAAAAACCGTTAGAGAATACGCCAAGACGCGTTGCGTGCTTGCCTATAAGACAGTGTCCGGTTATGACACCTATCATGGAGCTAATGTGCAATCTGCTTAGAGATATCAAACATTTAGACCGCTTAAAATCCATTACTGGCCAGATTTGTTTTGTTGCCCAGCAAGTGGTGATATTGTTCCACCTAACGTTTGTTTTCTCTAAAGCATCTTGCTTCAGCATAAGTTTACATGTAGCGATGGGAATACCAATATCTGCCTTACTAGGTAGAAGAGGTAGAGTTGTTCCATATTTAGCGAGTTCGTCGGCCTTACAATTACCTGGAATGTCTCTATGCCCCGGCACCCAACACAGGTGAATGTTAAACTGCTGCGCCATCTCCAGCAGAGATGAACGACAATTTAGGGCTGTTAAAGAGTTGGTAGAGACCGATTCCAGAGATTTGATAGCTGCTTGACTATCCGAGAAGATGCGGATATCTGTAGTTGATAACACGTTTTCTTTCAGCCAAGATAAGGCTTCTTTGATCGCCATAAGTTCCGCCTGGAACACGCTACAATGATTAGGAAGACGGAAGGAGAGACTTAATTTTAGTCTTTCTGAGTACACACCACCACCCACCCCATCATCAGTTTTCGATCCGTCGGTGTAAATATGGATTGATTCATCTTCCAAGAGAGCCGTATCCTCCCAGAGAACTCTAGAAGGAATGCTGACTTGAAAGTTTTTGCCAAACTGAAGTTTTGGGATGGTGTAATCAGTGCGACTTGTGATTGATCCGAATGAATTCAGAATGATGGAATGGCCAAAGTTGTTGTTGGTCCATTGTGAGGAAGCTTTAAGGCGAATGGCTGTATTTGCAGCCACTTGTTTGCTGAAAATATTGAGGGGTGTCAGATGGAGCAGAACGTCTAGAGCAGCGGAAGGTGTCGTACGAAGTGCTCCACTTATGCACAAACAAGCAGAGCGTTGGACTTTGCTCAATTTGTCGCAATTTACCGCTTTATCCAGATCAGTCCACCATACTGTCACTCCGTAAGTGAGGATCGGTCTAATCACCGAAGTATATAGCCAGTGAGTGATTCGAGGTTGAAGGCCCCATTTGTTCCCAACGGCTTTTTTGCAAGAGAAAAGTGCCACTGTGGCTTTTTTGACTCTTTCTTGTATATTAGGTTTCCAACTTAACTTTTTGTCAAAAATAAGACCCAAATATTTTGCTTGATCAGTGAATGTTAGTGGAGTACCTTTGATAGAAGGAGGATCAATATGAGGGATTTTATATTTCCTTGAGAATAGAACAAGTTCTGTTTTATGAGGGTTGACACCCAGACCACACCGGTCAGCCCAGTTGGTAAGCTTATTTAAAGCATTTTGTAAGAGTTCTTTTAAGACAGTAGGATGCTTTCCTGATACGGCAATAGCAACATCGTCCGCATATGCAATCACTCTGTAACCCTCTGCTTCCAGGCATGTCAGCAGCTCATTTACTACCAAGTTCCAGAGAAGGGGAGATAGGACACCACCTTGCGGCGTACCTCTACTGACAGACCTTCTAGCGGAAAAGCTGCCCAGTTTTGAATTGATAACCCTGCTAGTCAGCATTTGATTAATCAATTCACCAAGCGTACCATCTACCTTCAGGGATGTCAGAGCAGATGCGATCGCATATGTGTCGACATTGTTAAAAGCGCCCTCTATATCCAAGAAAGCGACCATGGTGTACTCTTTATGATGGAGGGAATATTCTATAGTTCGAACTAGAGTATGTAACGCAGTTTCAACCGATTTCCCTTTACAATAAGCGTGTTGAGCAGTAGACAAAAGTCGCGTGTCTATGCTTGTTCGCAGGTGGATATCGATCAATCTTTCAAAGATTTTAAGAAGGAATGATGATAGACTAATAGGTCTGAGATCTTTCGGGTTTACTTGGGAGCATTTGCCAGCTTTGGGTATAAACACAACCTTAACTTCTCTCCATAACAGGGGAATGTGGACCAGGTTTAAACAACTAGTAAGAATGATCTCCAGAATTGGCAGAATTAAATCAGAATTCATTTGGAGTTCAGCTGGTACTATGCCGTCGGGTCCTGCAGACTTGTATGGTTTGAAGCTGTTGAGCGCCCATTGCAGCTTTTCCCTAGTAACAAGACCTTGTGGATATCTTGGCTCATTATCTGACCTATTATGGTCGAAGCTATTAATATTTTTGGAGCTTCCAGGGAAATGAGTATCTAGTAGCAGGTTTAGCGATTCTTCGCAAGAGTTGGTCCATGAGCCATCAGCATTTTTCAAGCAGCTAGGCATCACTGGATTTGAAGAGAGGATTTTTCTAAGCCTGGATGCCTCTGAAGTTTTTTCTATATTTCCACAGAAAATTCTCCAGGAGGATCTCTTAGACTTCCTCAAAGCTTTCTTATATAATTTAAGGGTTTCCTTATAGGATTCCCAATCCGACGCTACTCGGGTACTTTTAGCTCGATTAAAACATTTACGACAATCTTTCCTGAGCGGTTCAAGCCCTGAATCCCACCAATACGGCTTCTTTTTTCCCCTTACTTGAGTAAGTGGACAGGAAATAGCCATTGATTTGTTAAGGGCTAACGTGAGATCACTGACCTTGCAGTCAAGTTCAATTATATTTGAAGGAGGATTTAAAAGATCAGGTTTTAATAGACCTTTGAGTGTTATCCTATATTTAAGCCAATCGGTTTTTCGAGGGTTTCGAAATACCAAGCGGCTAGGAGGTTCATCATTTAGACTGAATTGGATGTACCTGTGATCAGAAAACGAGTGTTCATCAGATACTTTCCAATTCAAGATCTTGTGATGAATTGTATCTGAGACAAGAGTAATATCCAATACTTCTTGTCGGTTTTTAGTAATGAAGGTAGGTTCGTTTCCCACATTACTTACTATAAGGTTAGTACTTAAAATATAATCAAAAAGAGATTCACCTCTATCATTGATATCAGTACTTCCCCATACTGTATGATGGGAGTTAGCATCACTCCCAATAATGAGACAAATCTTCTGTCGTTCTGCCTGTGCGATGATTCTCTCCAGTGTATAACCGGGGAGAGGGCCGAGATTGTCATGGCCCAGATACGCCGACACTAGCCAGTACGCACCATTGGCCGTTTCCAGTCTAGCAGTGGTGATATCTCTATCGCTGAGATCAGGGAGTAAATATACGTTAGTGGTACTTTTAACTAGTATGCAAGATCTAGGTTCACCCTTACCAGATGCATACAGTAAGTAGTATCCAGGAGTTCTGAGTCCTTTAACCATGGATTTAACAATCCAGGGTTCCTGGATCAGAACAATATCCTCACCGTTTCTGGATAGACGGAGAAGAAGGGAGGCCGAAGCCTTAATAGAGTGTTGAAGGTTAATTTGGACTAATTGCAACATTTGGCTACAATCAGGCGGAATAGCCTCCTGTACGGTGTCGTTGCGTTCTTCCAAATCAGAAGATGAACTCAATAGCTCATTCTCACTCAATGGAACGAGGTTAAGGTAGTCTTCGGTCTCCATTTCGGTCAGACTGTCGACATTAGTAGAAGACTGAACCTTGATCAGGGATGACCTGGATTCCTCATCAACAATGGATGGAAAGGTAATGGATGCACCAGGGTCCCATCCCACAGGCTCAGCCTCAGTTTTTTGTGGAGGGACGCGATCCGCGTCAACCTCATCTTTTTTGTATACTTTGAGGACATCACTATAGGTCTTGGATACGCCGCAATGGAGAGTTCTGGTGTTTTGCACCTTGGGTCGTTTGGGCACCGGGATGGTATCCTCTAGAGACCTTTGTTGCTTTGACGTGGAGTCGCCGCTGGTCTGCGCATTGGCTAAAATGCACTGAGCCCATTTTATCCTGGCGTCCAGCTCCGTCTTCCCTTCGACCTCCAGCTTTTCATTACCAAAGGTATTGAGAATCCTAGGAGCTGTCAGCCTGACCGTATAGCTGTCCTTTGACTGCCTATTCAGCGTAGTTGAAGGTAACGTCTTCGGGGGAGAACCCTCTCCAGTGGTGGGAGGACCATTATTCACAACCCTTACACCACCGAGTTGGGCTCCCTCCCGAGACGTACTCGGAAGAGGTTCACTCTCTCTAGAAGTGGTCGGACCGTTATTCACAACCCCACCACTACTGAAATTAGGTATTGCTACCACCTTACTTCTCTCGCTGGAATCTGTATCAGATGGGGGACCATGACTTGCCACAACCACCCCACTGAAACCGACCCCAGGAGTAACGGCAAACAGCTTTGACGCCGTGCTGCCGCCCGGTTTCGAAGGAGAACCGGTCTCACCATCTATCCTTGTTTTTGTCTTTTGTTTTGACATACAATTATTTTGGACCCACGAGTAGCGAATAAAGGTTGGTCACTCTACACAGAGATTCGCATATGTAGAGAAGGCAAGCTGATCCGAAAAGTGCCAAAAGTCGGATACTCCGTTAACGACTGAGCTAGTATTTTTAATTGGGCCCCCAGCCAGGCTGATCATCGGCACGGGTCGTGTAACACCTTAGATCCAGCCCAATAGGAAAATTGGAGTGGGTGAGGAAGGGGATATGATTTGATAAGAGTGGCAGACAGCTATTCGCCGTACTGTCAAGGAAAGGAATTATGTGTATAGGAAAACACGTCGAACAGCGATACGCCGTACCAACATGGGGGAGAACTCGTTGAACAGCTTTTCGCCGTACCACCGAGGGGGATTACGTGGACAGCTATTCGCCGTACCGACGATGGACAGGGATGGGTTTGGATAGGGAAGGTTTATGGATAAGTAATTTCAGGACTCAAGGGAAGAGGATATGATAAGATAAGAGTGACAGACAGCTATTCGCCGTACTGTCAAGGAAAAGGAGTAATGTGTTTGGGAAAACACGTCGAACAGCGATACGCCGTACCGACATGGGGGAGATCTCGTTGAACAGCTTTTCGCCGTGCCACCGAGGGGGATAACGTGGACAGCTATTCGCCGTGCCGACGTGGGACAGGGATCGGGTGTGGATGGGATAGGTGAAGCGCCCTTTGGTTTCAGGACTCATCTGGAGTTAGACTCGAGAATCTTTGACCTTACTCAGCTTCTACAACTCGTCAAGTTCGACGCTCAGGTAGAAGACAAAATTACTTAGATTAAAAGATTTTGTCCATAAGACACGGGGTTTTCCCCACTGTGCGCCGCTTGAATATAAAATCCCAAAATTTTAATTTTAAAATACCCGACCAGATTTCATTTTTTAAGCGGTTTCATTTTGTTCAGTTAAATACATAAATAACATATTTGCATTTTTCATGGAAAACTTCCTCAGTAACATATACCTGTTTGTGGAACATTTTTTTTGTTAAACTTATTGTTTTCAATTAAAAAAACTAAGCAATGGGTGTTGTGAATAAACAAAAAGCTTTAGCTAAAACTTAGATTTTTAAGTTAAGGCTAGGTTTTAGGCCTTGGGAATAAAACAAAAGTTTAGGCTATTTTTGAAAGAATCTAAAGCTAGTCTTAGCAGGCGCTGAAGAATTTCACAATAATGTTTCAAAAAGTTATTGCTCCACCTCCAACCCTCCTCTACAAAATTATTAGTGGTTTTTTATAGTTAAATGTTACGGGAGAGGCGGTAGGGGCACTTTTCTAAATTTTCAACCATAAAGTTGATTTTAATTTAAAAAAAATTAAATCTTTTAAATACGTCGATTTAATTAGTTTCCAAAATGTCTAGTGCTTCGATCTACAGGATAAAGATATCTAATTAAAGTTAATATAATAAAACTATACATTTCTGTATAAGAGAGATTATTGAGAGATACCAAAAAATTTCATACTAAATGGGTGATTCTTTTTATGATAAATATTTAAATGTGCGTTTCCATTGAGGGAGTACTTTCACTAGAAAACTCTCGAGAGTGACTCCCGAATATCTGACGTGCTGCACATCTGATACGTTTTTGATGTATGTAAGTATTCGTGAGGATGGACCTAGATTTTCAAATGATCGTCATCTTTCGATGCAAATATTGCTATTGTATTGAACTGCATGAATCTGTCTACTCTGTATTCGATGTTTTGAGCTTACATATGTACCTATATGAAAAATTTATATTAAAACTTAACGAAGGCTTACAATATTGTAAATGAAATGTATAACGAAAGTTAACGTGGAACTAAAATAGGCGGAAGCTGTCGGAAGTTTATGTCAAAACCGACCGAAAAGAAGCTTTTCGAAACGTCAATTTCACAAGTTACCCATAGTACACTTAAGTGGTTGAAAGTGAAAAAAAATGTAAATAATCATTTCTTCAATGTTAATTTTCTTATACTTATTCACAGCACGATAGGCTATTAATTATTTACTCGTGATACCACGAAAATTTGACGTGGTAAATAATTTAAAAGAAAATTTAAGATTTTACTACACTCATACATCAAACAGAAAAAAAAAGTGAAAACTATGCAGCAAGCGCCAAATTCCTTTTAGTTTGCTTCCACCATTTTGATTTTTGTCCGTCCACCTACGAAAGAGCGGCCAGTGAACGCTCTCGCGTCCGACGGCAAAAGTTAGCGAAATTTACCAATGACGATTTTCTTGTTGTTGCTGTAATACATTGACTTTTCCCTCAATTTGAACTCCCTCCTATTCCATCCACAAAAAAATCGCGTGATGTTAATGCCGACTATGCAATTGATTCACAAATACAATGCACGACTGGGTCACACGGACTTGCTCTTATGTTCAAGACACTGCGAGTTTAAGAAAATTGTATATAAAATATGAAAACTATGGAGAAAAATGTAGAGAAGCATGAAATCTGACATTTATATTGGCTAAAACAACTTATTTGACAGTTTGAGGTAAAAAAAAATATGCCAAAAAAATTAAAATCGGTTTAAAAAAAAAAAATATTTTTTTATATATAAAATTCTTAAAGCATTTTCAAGAACAAATTTTAGTATGCAAATCTAAAGTTTTTTTTTTCCGTGGGTAGGTGCAATTTATTTATTTCGCTTAATCCAAGCTTATATAATAATAACAATAATAAGATAACTTATACTATTTAATAAAAACTTATTCTAACTAAAAACTAAAAAAAGAAGGGGGTTAGGGATAATTAGAGTAAAGGTTTTTTCTAAGGGAGGATACACTTGGGTTAAAATCAAGGAGATGCTGTGCACTATTGGCTAATCGTAACATTCTTGAAATTGGGTTAAAATGGGCATAGTTGGTTCGGTGAGTAGGAAGGCGAAGGAAGGGAACAGATCTAAGGCTACGTGGATTGGTGTTAAAGAAAATTAGTTGAAGAAGTTGCGGAGAATCGATGGCCCCTGTAATGACTTGGTGAACGAAGAGTATGTCTGCAACAGCGCGACGTTTAGCAAGGGTATTTAAGTCAATCAGTTGTAACCGATGTTCGTAAGGGGGAAGGAAAAGAGGATCAGACCATGGAAGATTTCGTAAGGCGAAACGGAGAAACCTACGTTGCACAGCTTCAAGTCTAGATGAGTGGGTGGTTTGATAAGGAGACCAAACTTGACTTGCATACTCAAGAATAGGTCTAACAAATGTGATGAAGAGAGATTTTGTTACGTATGGGTTTGAAAATTCTTTAGACCAGCGCTTTATAAAACCAAGGGAACAGTTTGCTTTTGCAATAATATTATCTATATGAGAACGGAAATTAAGCTCTTTATCACATAAAATGCCGAGATCGCGAATGGAGGAAACTGTGGGAACCGGGACGTTGCAAAAATGATAAGTACGAGGTGGTAGGGACAGGCGTTTACGAGAAAAAGTCATGTGTTGACATTTAGTGACATTGAGTTCGAGGAAGTTTTTGGTGCACCATGTAAGAAAAGAATTTAAGTCATTTTGAAGCAGGGAAGAATCAATTGGACTAGATATTACTTTCATAATTTTCATGTCGTCGGCATAGATAGAGAGGTCAGAGAAAGAAATAATGCGTTCAACATCATTGATGGAAAGGACAAATAAAAGTGGCCCGAGATGACTACCCTGAGGAACTCCTGAGGAAGCATAGATGGGATCGGACACGGAACATCTTAAAACAACACTATATTGGCGGTTTTCCAAGTAAGACCTCACCCATTGGATGAACAACGGAGGAAACCCAAAGGCTCCTAGCTTAATATAGATAATTTGGTGAGAGATCTTATCGAAAGCTTTGCTGAAGTCAGTAGTGATCACATCAACATCGTAGCCTTTTTCCAGAGCACAAAGTGCCATGGAAACAAATTGAGTGAGGTTCGTCGTAGTGGACCTGCCCTTAATAAAACCATGTTGTAGTGGGGAGACTAATGACTTACAATGAAAACAAAGAGCGTCATAAACAATGCTTTCGAAGAGCTTGGGTATAGAAGAAAGTTTAGCTATTGGACGATAGTTAGAGATTTCGTTCTTATTTCCCTTTTTGTGAATTGGAAAAATAAATGAGTTTTTCCATAAAGTGGGGAAAACTGCTTGCGAAAGAGAGAGTTTAAACAGAATTGTGAGAGGTTCGCACAACACGTTAGCACATTTTTTGAGAAAAATGGCTGGAATGCCATCAGGACCAGGAGAAAAGTCATCCTTAAGTAGTTTTATTTTTTCACTGACTGACGAAGGATAAATATCAAGAGAGACTAGTGAAGTTTGCGAACTGCTTGACAAGTACTCAAAATATTCTAGATCAGGATTATTAACAGCATCGCTATAAGACTGACTGAAAAAATTAGCAAAGAGGTTGACAATTACTTCGGGATCAGCAGATGAGGTGTTGTTAAAATTGAAGGTAGACGGAAGACCATCAGATTTTCTTTTTGCATTAATGAATTGATAGAACCGCTTCGGTTCAGAGATGAGACAGGCCTGCATTTTGTCAAGATATGCATGGTATAGAGAATCGCAGAGGAGAGAGAAATTGGAAAGAGCTTGCTCGTAATTTAAATAATCTGAATATGTTCGAGATTTTAAATAAGTTTTCCATAACTTATTCCTTGTATTTCGAACAGTTCGCAACTCCTTAGTATACCAGGGGGGTGATGACAAACAATTCTTTTGAGGCACGTAAGGGACACAAAGGAGCAAACATTCAAAGATTGTAGTATAGAAGAATGAAAGGGCGATGTCAATGGGGGTTTTATAGTTAAAAAAAAGGCTGAAATCAATATTGTTTAAAAGGATCTCGAGTTGATTAAAGTTGGCTTTCCGGAAATTAAAATGAAATGAGACTTCTGCATCAACGACGGATATACCTTGATCGACAGTGAAAAGAAGAGATAGAGGAGGGTGATATAGATCGAGGGTGGAAAGAAGGTGGAAACTTTTGGTGACAATTGAGTTGCAAGGGTCAGAAGAAAAAATGAGGTCAAGCTGCCTCTCCAAGTTGTTAGAGATCCCACTTATTTGAAATAGGCCATTTTTAAATAAGCGATCCGTGAAAAGAGATTCCTTTTCTGAAGTAGTATTGCAGGGAACAAAGTGCAATTCATCCTCTGATGAATTGCAATACCTGCATCAGGCTCTATGAGGACCAGAAAACCCGTGCTCATAGAAGTGTGAGATTCTTACTACACTGAAACCACCTCCACTTCCAGATTGCAACTAAGTTGAAACTTATCTAGCAATTTATTTTGAACGAAGTTAAGTAACGTGTTGCAGGTAACTTTCCGGTGAAAGTTTCTGCTTATTCCGCGATTTGGTGTTCACCGCACCAAGTCAGAAGGTTTTGTTCTTTGCAGACGGCGTACTAAATTCGACTCGTCAAGAATGTCAATAATCGTTGGATTAGCGTGATCTAATAGCCGATTTCTATGTTTTCGCGCGAAACTCTCAATTTCGTCTCGAACCGTAGGAATCCCGAGATCCCTGTGAAGATCTTCTCTTCTTATATACCATGGTGCATTTACAAATAACCTAAGCAATTTATTTTCAAACGTTTGTAAGATATTTAAATTTGTATATCGCAGGTACAACCCCAGAGTTGTATACCATAAGTCCAGACAGGTTTAAGTACCTGCCTGTATAAAATCAACTTATTATCAATACTAAGCTTAGAATATTTACCGAGTAGCCAGTTCATATCTCTTAATTTACTTTTTAGTTCTTCGCATTTCTTTTTTACGTGCGGCTTCCATTTTAATTTCGCGTCTAGAGTCATTCCCAAATATTTTGCCTCATTCGCAAATGGAACACGACCGGTATTTAGAAAGACGGGCAATCTATTTATTTTTTTATACGTAAAGTCCACGTGGACTGACTTTTGTTCATTGAGCGCTATTCGCCATGTTTTTGTCCACTCATTAACATTATTAAGAGCATTTTGTAATTTAATCGTAGCTTCGTTTATCGTTTTGCCTACTGCTAGTATTGCAGTATCATCAGCAAACGTTGCTACGATAGTGTCTTCCGTTTGAGGTATATCACGTGTAAATAGAAGGTACAGAACAGGACCAAAAACACTACCTTGTGGTACCCCAGCCACTATTTCTAGATATTCGTTAAGAATAAAGAAGAAAAAGAAAAACACAAACAATAAGAGAATTATTATTTTTGTTTTTGTTTTTGTGGACTGTATTGAAATTAAATTCATATTTAAAGTTTTTATGACCTTTAGTCCAATTGCGTTTCGCCCAGGCAAGACAGTTGGGCTCATCAGTTAGATGCTGTCGTTACTCTTCTAAGACGCAATATTTTGGTCGATGATTATCGACACTAATTATATTTGCAGCACTAAAACACTGCAAATTATAATATTCTAGGGGAATTTGATTAAATTCATGTACCTAGAAAAGTATAGAGCCCGTGGTCTGGCTAGTGTATAAAGAAGAAGAAGAAAAACACAAACATTAAGAGAATTATTATTTTTGTTTTTGTGGACTGTATTGAAATTAAATTCATATTTAAAGTTTTTATGACCTTTAGTCCAATTGCGTTTCGCCCAGGCAAGACAGTTGGGCTCATCAGTTAGATGCTGTCGTTACCCTTCAAAGACGCAATATTTTGGTCGATGGTTATCGACACTAATTATATTTGCAGCACTAAAACACTGCAATTCGTTAAGAATTTTATTAAGTCCTTCAGGTAGAACTTGTCGTAATTTGAATTTGAGGCCTTCGTGCCACACCTTGTCAAACGCTTGCGACACATCCAAAAAGACCGTCGAACAAATTTTCTTTTCTTCAAGAGCTCTCTCAATTACGTCAGTTATTCTATGCACTTGATCAATCGTTGAATGCTTGCTTCTAAATCCGAACTGATGTTCAGGTATTAATCGTTTCTCTTATATTATAGGCTACAGGCGCAGGAGTAGTATTCTTTCAAAAACTTTCGATATTATTGGAAGAAGCGAAATCGGTCTGTAAGAATTCTTTTCATGAGATGGTTTGCCAAGTTTCCAAACCATTATGACTTCCGCAACTTTCCATTGGCTTGGAACATATTCTAGCCTTAAAGCGGCATTTATTATATAAAGGAGGTTAATTATTCCCTTATGAGGAAGCATTTTTAATATTTCCGCTGTTATTAAGTCATACCACGGAGCCTAATTAGACTTTAGCTTCTTTATTTCTCTGTTCAATTCAGCGAGCGTAGCATTTCTGGTTCTGTAGTTCTCACTTGAGCTAAAACTCATATTAATATTTCCATTGAGTGCTTGCCCATCGGAAGGTTTAAATGTTTCTTCCAGGTAATCGGCGAATACCGCCGCTTTCTCTTTGTCACTTTTAGCCCATTCGTTTTGGCTTTTCTTAATCGGGGGCACTGGAAGCTTTGGTTTTTTCGTTGTTTTTATAGCTTTCCAAAGTGAGTAGTTGGATTCTTTCCCCGCTGACAAGCTTTCAAGGTAATTTTCAACTTCACGGTTTTTGAAATCTGATATCGCTGTTTTTAGCATATTACACAAGCGATTTAAATGAGCTTTGTGTTGAGGAGCACGGGTTCGCTGCCATTTCTTACGTACTTTTCGTTTATCTTTTATTAAGTCTTTTATTTCCTGCGGATATTTTATATCTTTATAGCGCGGTGTAACCCTTTGATTAGGTGTGTTATTCCACGCTGCCTTTTGTAGATATTATATCAACAAAGGTATCTACTGCGTCTTCAAGCTCAAGAGGCGTTTGTAATGATACCCTCAATTCAACGTTGTCCTCGATATCTTTCTTAAATTCTTCCCAGGTGGTTTTACCGTTTGTTAACCTGGGTGGTTTTTCAATTTTGACAAGGCTTTCGCTCATAGTGTGTATGACTGCAGAATGATCTGAGAAGAGATCATGGCCTTCTGACATTTCAATACGGTTAGAGGGTATTCCTTTTACCATAAACAAATCGATCAAGTCAGGTATTTTTGACGGATCAGTTGGCCAGTAAGTTGGCTTTCCGGTCGAATGAAAATCGCAATTATTTTCCATTCCTGCCTCATATAGCATTCGACCCTTTTGAGATATGCATCTTGAAGCCCAAAAGGTGTGCTTTGCATTAAAGTCGCCACCAACAATTAAGTTTGGGCTTAGCGACTTTATCAATGTCGTAAATTCACTCTTATCGATTTTGCAACGTGGAGGGCAATATTTCGAAGAGATATTGAGAAGAATGTTTTTAGTTCTAACCTGAACACTACTCAATTGCATCGATTCTACCTCTATTTTCAGGCCTATTGAGTGTTCAATGCACTCTTTGATATATAACGATGATCCACCCCTTGCTTTATTTGAAGGATGAACAGCATGGTAGTCAAGAAACCCGTGGATTTTAAGATTTGATTCATTTTTGGCATGCGTTTCTGATATCAAACATATGTCGATATCATTTTCCTGCATATACATCTCTAATTCTCCAAGTTTTTGCCATAATCCGTTGGCATTCCACGTTAGAATTTTAAACTTTTCCATCATACATTTTTTGAGAGAGGTTTGGGTCGAAAACCATTTTCGAGCTTTCTTAACCTATCAAAGATAAGTTTATTTGTGTCACATTGTTCCTCAAGTTTCGACAGAATTATTGAAAAGACTTTCGAAACCGGGTCGGTTTCAGTGTCGTTGTTTGCGGGTATATTTTTGGCCGCTATTTGGGCATATGTTTCTGCATTTCCTTGCTTTGATATATTCTCCGAAGGTATTGACACTGTTTTCTTTTCCTTACGGATACTAGGTTTTGGAACTTTACTAGATTTGGAAGTCTTGGGAACTACGGCTTCTATTTGCCATTGTGGGTTTCTTTGTGTTTTGGCAGATTTTGATCGCCGCTTTTGTAATTCTTTAGCTACTTCGCAGCCTCTATAGTTTGCCGGGTGATTTCCATTACAATTAATGCACGTCGGTGGACTTTCACTTTTTCCGATCCAGTCAACGGTTAAATGCTTCTCGGCGCATTTTACACACCTTGGCTCTTTTTTGCAATAAGTTTGGGTGTGATTGAATTCTTAACAGCGTTTACACTGAGGGACTAACCTTGTGCTCTTTCTTAGAGGTTCGATCTTAACTACGATGTTTAGAATTGTTTTGATTTTATAAATTTCATCTAGTTTTTCAGTCTTATCGAACGAAAGCATAACTAGTGAAAGACCACGTTGTACCACTTTTGTTTCACCCTCCTTTGTTTTTTTCTCTCTTTTGACGATGTTCATTGCATCTAAGATTTTGAAGTTGCGCTCTTTTAGATCACTAATGATATCGTCTTTTGAACATGATGCGTGTAAACCTCTCGCCACAACACGTAAGGATCTTTCCGACTTATTTTCATAGGTATACCATTCTAGTTTTTCTTCGTTTAGTTTTCACGACAGAAGACGATAACTTTCAGGGTCTTTCACACATACTTTCCATTTGTTGTTATTGAGCGAAATAACTTTAAAAGACGATGGTAGTAATGCCTTTAATATGGTTTGCAACTTGTTATACTCCGCAATACCGATATACCGCAATACAGATAACAGGTTTTTCTTTTACTGTCGCATGTTTTGGTGAGACTATTATTTCAAAGGACGAGGCTGCCTCAGGTGAAGAGCCAGCTTTACGCTTTTTACTTAATCGTTTCTTTGAGGACTTCTCCGTTTCACGTGCTAGCTCTTCTTCGTCTGTTTCATATCTAGAATTATTGACTTGTGGCAAGCTAGCTTTGGAGTTTATTGGAGAATTTTTGCCTTTCAACATCTCATTTTCTTTTCGAAGAAGATCGACTTCTTTCTTTAGCTCTTGATAAAGTTCCATTACTTCATCAGGTCTTCGTCGAGGTTCGTTATTATCTTTTTCAAGATTTTCTGTTTTATCTGAGTCTTTTTGGCATAAAGTACATATATATTTATGTGTTTTATGTACAAAATTTGAAAAAAATGTGAACCCGTTTTTGAGATATCGATTTTTCAAAAAAAAAAATTGAAGCCTTTTTTAAAAATTCAAAAACTTTTTTTTTTCATTTAATCTTATCTCAAATTAGTTTTTAAAAAAATTCATCTATAGGCCAGGAAAAATGGGGTTCGAGGTTGAAAAAATTAATTCATGAAATATTAAAATTGGAATCGACGCAGAATTGCAACCTCTATAACATATCCAAAGTCCCCCAAAATCCCCGCATTGGCTTTTTGTGTAGATGCATTTGAAGAGGTGCAGACGGGGAGAATTTGGAGGTCTATCAAACTAAAATATTTGTTTGGGTAAAATCTAATCATATGATACATAATTTAAGGGTAGTTTTTAACGCTGAATCTAATGAAACCAAATTCAAAATGATACAACCACCCAAAAAGAAGTCATAGTCCTTTTTATGTAATGATGACTTTTTGTTCAGGTACAACAGGTAAAATATTACCGAAAACCCTTTGAAAATAACGGTATGTTAATGAAACTTGGAATGAGTGTTTCATTTGTCATAGGAACTAAGAATCAAGAGAGTCCCTAAAAATATCCATAGTGAAAGGGTGTTTTTTTAAGGGGGAATGGCAAGTGTAGAATGTTAACCATAACACCCACGAAAAAACTCTTATGCTATGTTTCCACCAAAGGTTTATCGCAGATTAGATTTAATAAATCTTTTTGGTGTTTCCACCGCACAAAAAGATTTAAAAAAGATTAAATTTGACAGCACCTTCAAAAATGCAAATGGCGTTCCAATTTTTCTTATGAAGTGCGAATGAGACAGAATGTTTGATTCGTGTGAAACAATGAAGAACTGAATGCGAGTCTCGAATGAATCGTTCAGTACCATTTAAGAAAAGGTTAGTTCGATTTGTAAATCTTTTTGTCCTAGGAAGATTTAACAAGATTAATTTCTAATCTTCAAGATTTACGAAATAAATTTGTATGGTAAATCTCTGAGATTTGAAGGAGATTTGAGGTAAATCTTATTAAATCTCAGATTAGCGTCAGGTGGAAATGTAGCATTACACTAATGAAATTCGCCAAAAGTATATAATTTGTCATGGCAACCAAGAATCAAAATAGTCCTCATAAATAAATATGATCTGGGGTTTTTTATTAAAGAGAGGGAAAATCTGGGAAGAAGTTGGAAGATTTGAGCCAAAATACCGATTTGGTGTAATTGAGGTATATACACAAAGTATGGTGTATGATTTAAGGGTATTTTTTAACGCTGAATCTAATAAAAGCAAAACTAAAATGATACAAGCACCTTTAACAAAGTTATGGGCTTTTTCAAGCAAAAATTAATTTTTGAAATCGTATTTTCCGTAGAACAAGTCAAAAGTTAACAGTCACCAAAAACACTATTAGAACAAAGATATTTGTATGGACTATTTTGATTCTTGATTGCCATGAAGAGTTTAATATTTTTGGCGAGTTTCATGAGTGTAAGAGTTTTTACGTGGGTGTTTTGGTTAACATTCTTTGTTGCCCCTCCCCCTTAAAAAAACACCATTTCACCATGGATATTTTTAGGGACTCTCTTGATTCTTAGTTCCTATGACAAATGAAACACTCATTCCAAGTTTCATTAACATACCGTTATTTTCAAAGGGTTTTTGGTAATATTTTACGTGTTGTACCTAAAAAAAAAGTCATCATTACATAAAAAGGATTATTACTTCTTTTTGGGTGGTTGTATCATTTTGAATTTGGTTTCATTAGATTCAGCGTTAAAAACTACCCTTGAAGCATGTATCATATGAACAGGTTTTACCCAAACAAATATTTTAGTTTGATAGACCTCCAAATTCTCCCTGACTGCACCTCCTCAAATGCATCTACACAGAAAGCCAATGCAGGGATTTTGGGGGACTTTGGATATGTTATAGAGGTTGCAATTCTGCATCGATTCCAATTTTAATATTTCATGAATTATTTTTTTCAAGGTTCCCCATACGATTTGAGCTATTTTTCCTGGTCCCGTTAACCGATAACAAGAAAATACAAAATAAAAAATACGTTCTATGACAGGTACTATTAATAGTTGCTAAGTGTAAAATGTAATAATTTTTGACAGGAGATCGTACTAATTTAAGCATATGAAAAAAGTTTAATCAAAATCGTGGGAGTCGATTTTAAGCAAAAAAGTATTTTCCTTTGCGGTTTTTTAACTTTTGTATGGAAGGTACCGTTATTTTTGCATAAATGTAAAATTTTTTCTAAAAATATTTTAGAGACCACTAAAAAACTCTTAAGTATCGAGTTTTTTCGAAAATTTTCGTACGCAGTACTTTTTATATTTTTTGAAAGCTTCTGCTTCAAAAATATTGAAATCAGTCATACCAATTTGAAGAAAATCGAAAATTAAAAAATGGTTCTTTTGGTAGGTACGGAGTACGATGTCAAAGTAGTGCAAAGCACAGCCTCCACGAAACGACAACAGATAACGGCTTCCGACTAATCGACTTTGCTGCAGCTCATAATACGGTGATAAGTAGCACTAGGTTCCCCAGGCGAAGGATACACACAGCAACCTGGCGATCTCCAGATGGTCGAACCGCCAACCAAATCGACCACGTGCTAATTGGCGCAAGGTATGCATCGAACATCTTGGACGGGCGAGCTTTCCGAGGCGCAAACGAGGACTCTGATCTCTGACTACTTTCTTGTTGTGACAAAGTTCAGAGCCCGACTGTCCATCGAAAAGAAAACGAAGACCGCCCAGAGGAAGAAATTCAACATTGCATGCCTTAGCACATCTGAGAAAGTCAGAGACTACAGTGAGCAATTGACCGGTAAACTCTCTGCCGTAAACCCAGCCACAAGCGTCAACAACCAGTGGAACCAATATCGCGACATCATTAAGAAGACAGCCGAGACCACCATAGGCTATCAACCACACAAAAAAAAGAACCCGTGGTATGACGATGAATGCGCGGTATTGAAGCAGGGGACGGAAAATGCACGAATGCAAATTATTCTGCAACGGAAAACAAGAGCAGCAAGAGAGGAGTACTGTGAAAAGAGAAGGAAAGAGAAAAAATCCTGCGTAGAAAGAAAAGAGCATCCGTCCGCAGCCTCTCAGTTCAAGTATCTCGAAGAGTCTAGCACCGCCAGCAACACCCGCCGCACAGTGGGCTCAAAAGCAAATTTAGCGGGTCAAAAATCCAAATTTTTGTAAACGAGTGGTGTGTGTGTCCTAATCTTATTCAAACACCTAAAAAGCCTAGCAAGTGTCAAATAAAGAGAATAGCCATTTCATAGTTATGTGGACAAATGATTATTTTTCAAAGATAACAAAGGCACAGAATTAATGATGAAATGATGTCTTAATGACCGGTTTTGGACTAAATTATGGTTTAAACATAGGTAAAACTATCAGCTAATATTATGTTGACCTCTGAGATGTTTGCCACTGATAATTTTTCACTTTTTAGGCGAACAATTTGGACCACTGTCGTCAAATAACCTGTAAGATGTTATGTTTTACTTTTTCCAAACGGGCAAAAGCGGGCAGATGAAAAACAAAAATATGTTATCTATATTAATCCTGGAACTCAATTTTAGTTCAATCTTTTTGTACAAATTTGTACAGAAAAAGCAGCCTAAAGAATAAATGTTTTATCAATTTTTTCTTTCTAATAAAGAAAATGCCATGGATCGTTTAGCTAAAACACCGTAAATCATAAATAAATAGAACCTATAACCTTCTTAAATATAGTCCATTTGGGAATAGTAACAAAAAAGTTCATAACTTTTCCAACAAATAAGACATAAACAAAAATCCTAATCCTACCATCATAAATATTGAACGAAAAATGACTGAATGATGTGTCTGCAATTGTCCTGATATAAAATGCAAATTTTTTGGACTTTTGACCCGCTAGATTCGCTTTTGAGACCACTGTGTGCCAGTTCTACAAAACAGCCAAGCAACTGGCATTTGGTTATAGCACTGGCACGCAAGCTCTTCGAAACAGCGAAGGTAACCTAGTCACCGAAGCACAGGGAATTGTAGACGTGTTTAAGCAGCATTTCCAGCAGCTGCTTAGTGGGCATTATGTAGAGGAGGCAACAGAGGAACGAAGAAGCATAAGACTAGTCAATGAAGATCCAGTCCCAGCGCCCAGTACTGAAGAGGTTAAGAAAGCCATCCACAAGCTTAAGAACAACAAATCCGCCGGTTCGGATGGCCTACCTGCGGAACTCTTTAAGTATGGGGGAGATGTCCTGGTAGGGTGCATGCACCAGCTCATCAACCAAGTGTGGGAGGAGGAAAGTATGCCCGACCGCTCCAAGAGAGCTGACCTTGAAGCATTCACAGCTATTGATGAACAGGCGAAACGCGTTGGTCTTGAAGTGAATGAGGACAGAACAAAGTATATGCTATCAACAAACAAAGCCTCATCTGTCCATTGCCTAGGACAAAACGTCACTGTTGGTAGCAGTAATTTCGAGGCAGTCAAGGAGTTCACCTACCTCGGAACAAACATCAATTCCACGAACGACACCTTAGTGGAAATCTGACGAAGAATTACCCTAGCGAAACGCTGCTTCTTCGGTTTGGCCAAACAAATGGGTTCAAAACTCCTTTCTCGAAAGACAAAGTGCACGCTATACAAAACGCTAATTTTACCAGTTCTACTCTACGACACCGAGTGCTGAACGATAAGTAAAAAAGGGGAATTGTTACTGCGCACTTTCGAGAGAAAAATTCTTCGGCGGATATTTGGTCCTATATGCGAAGAGGGCGATTGTAGGAGAAGATTCAATGGTGAACTGTACGAGCTGTACCAAGATGTGGATGTAGTCCAAAGAGCCAAAACACGTCGACTACACTGGCTTGGCCACATCGAGAGAATGGACAACAACACTCCAGCCAAGAAAATCTTCGAATCCCAGCCCCCAGGTTCGAGCGACCTGGAAGACCGAACCTCCGCTATAGGGACCAGGCGGTCACAGACGCAAGAGCGCTTCATGGATCGGGAGCCGTATAAGTAAGTCTTTTGGTAGGTACCATTAATAACCATTTTTTGAAAACTGATTTCCCACCCAAAGGTAGCCTTTACCAAATTGAATAATATTCAAGGCAAAAAACTGGCCTAAGCCACCCATTGAGTCATTAATAAACTATAGGCCTAAGAATTAAAAATAATTACTTTTGGATGCAAAAACCATTTGCATGCAAATGATACCTTGAGGTGAATATGTATATTATTTTTTTTGGAAGTGTAAAAAAAAATATTTTATTCACCAAAGTTCTTTTCGCATGTAAAACAATTGCCAGTCCATTGTTTTGCATGACATCAAGGTTTTTGTTTTTTGAATGAAACTGTAAACCAATCATGCAAATTTTGCATTTCACCTTAATTATTTTTGACATGCGAAAATATTTGCATAAGTTTTTTTTTTTTGCGCACTGGAACTGTAAACTAGGCTTTTACTGCCAAAAACTGAGACAACTATTTTTTGGATTTACTTGTTCACTTGTTTAATTGGCTTTGACACTTCCCTATCATATTAATGACGAAGGAAAACTACTGGGCGCTCTGAACTGGCTACCCATCACCAGTGATGAAAATTTTGACATCGTTAGTTGCATGTCTTGTATAAGCAACACGCTTTTTTGTTGTAAAAATATAGTTTTTGCCACTTGTAAATTTTGTTGGATTGGAGGGGTATAATTAAAAAAAAAACTTTTCTTTTCCATTTTTGAGAACTGGGAATAAAACGAAGTAATAGTTAATAGCTGCTTAATTGGTATCAGCGATTAGTTAGTTAAAAAAAAAAGTTGGAACGATAAACCATAAATATTCCTTATTTTTTAAAAGGATGACATTTATCAGTGAAGGGAGCACGAATGATCAAAAAGGAGGACTGTCCCCCCAAAAGGAGGATGGTTGGGAACTCTATATGCCACCCACTTTTTTGGTGTTCTCTTTCATCGTAATATTTGATTGTTTACTCAACTCAAATTTTGTTGCACGAATCCAAAACTTGCCTTTTTTATTTCAGAGCAGAGCAAAAAGTTGTGTTTCTTGTTTAGCTAGGAGCGTTCAGAGCTTAAAATTTGTGTTTCTTTTTTCGTTCTGAGCGTGTTCTAATCTTGCTTAGAGGGTGCTCTATGAGCTCAGAATAAAATAACTGAGCAGACAG
The DNA here is from genome assembly GCA_963921185.1 of Dasysyrphus tricinctus. Taxonomy (NCBI): domain Eukaryota; kingdom Metazoa; phylum Arthropoda; class Insecta; order Diptera; family Syrphidae; genus Dasysyrphus; species Dasysyrphus tricinctus. Next base: position 40,875,325 of record OY992533.1, read on the forward strand.
AGTTAAATGCTGAACGCATAGCATTTGACAGCTATTGTTCAGGTGTGTTTCAAAAATAGTTCAGAGCGCTCAGAACTCTACAAGCTCGGACTCTGTTCAGATCTATATTCTTAATTAAAAAAGAGAAACGCCTATAGTTCCTTTATTAGTCCAGTAACCAACCTTGTAGTTTCATAGGACTGAGACCTTGCGTCAGGTCCGGTAGTTCTGATTTTTTGCTGAGTTGATTATGATGTTGGCCTAGTAACAAATCAGATTTTTCGACCTCAAGCGGCGAACGCAACATTGGTAAAAATCCAAAAAACCGTGAATTTTTCAATTTGAGTCCAAAGCCGGTTCTGTAGACAAACAGTTTCCAAGGGACGGCTTTTCAAAATATAGCAATAAAAAATTTAAAACAACAAGTAGTATATAAAACAGTATAATAACAAAAACATGGTCTTTGACATATACTGCATCAAAGCAATAGAGCGTATAGATTGGGCCAAACGAAGAAAACAATAGTACTGGATGGGGGGTATATATCCCCCCGTTTAGGTGGGAGGGGCAATTTTAAGAAAAGTTGACTTCAAATAGAAAAATAACTTTAAAAAAAAATGGTAATATCTGGACAAAAATCCATTGCTCATCTTAAAGCCAGAAATCCATTCTTTAATTTTTTGAACTTCACTGTTTTCATTCTAGTATCCCTTTTCTTCGGGGTGGGAGGGCTCTGCCTCAGATCCGGTAGTTCTGATTCTTAGATGAGTTGTTTATGATGTTGGCCTTACCAATAATACAAGTTTTCGACCTCGAGCGCCGAACGCAACTCTGTGAGATATGCATAAAACCGAAAAATTTTCGCCGTTTTTTTCAGTTATTGGCTATTTTAAACTTTACGGCCTGGTTTGCGATTATAATTTTGCTCTACCACTTCAAAATAATTTTAGTTCAAGTTTTATATGGTTGACTTTAAGGAATCATAACTCCGTTTCTACTCATCCGATCTTCATGATTAAGATCTTAAAATAAAGCCAACATGAGACGATACAAAATATAAAAAAATCATTGAAAAGGGGAAAACGATTTCACATAAGGCGTGAATAAGCCCCCCTTCAATTCGATTTGCAGCATTCTAAATTCAAAAGTTGATGAAAAATTTCACAATTTGAATTGATTTTTCGCTCAAATTGAAGCCAATTTAATTATTTTGAAATGGTAGAGCAAAATTATAATCGCAAACCAGGCCTTAAAGTTTAAAATAGCCAATAACTGAAAAAGCCGCGAAAATTTTTCGGTTTTATGCATATCTCACAAAGTTGCGTTCGGCGCTTGAGGTCGAAAACTTGGATTATTGGTAAGGCCAACATCATAAACAACTCATCTAAAAATCAGAACTACCGGATCTGAGGCAGAGCCCTCCCACCCCGAAGAAAAGGGATACTAGACTGAAAACAGTGAAGTTGATCATGTTAATTTCAGTTTTCTCAAAAACTAGAAGTCATTTTAGCGTTTGGTTTTCAGTTTTAAACTTAAAATTAATAACGGCATTGAAATCAAAAACAAAAATAGTACTTAATACCATAAAATAAAAAAAAAAAAATATATTAACAAAAAAAATCGTCTTTTTCTCAAAATTTTGAGTTTGAAAGCAAATTTTTCAAAAACTATCAGCTAAAAAACTTTATTTAAAAATAAGATTAAAGAATGGATTTCTGGCTTTAAGATGAGCAATGGATTTTCGTCCAGATATTACCATTGTTTTTTTTAGGTTATTTTTCTATTTGAAGTCAACTTTTCTTAAAATTGCCCCTCCTGCCTAAACGGGGGGATATATACCTCCCATCCAGTACTATTGTTTTCTTCTTTTAGCCCAATCTATACGCTCTATTGCTTTGATGCAGTATAATGTCAAAGACCATGTTTTTGTTATTATACTGTTTTATATACCTACTACTTGTTGTTTTAAATTTTTTATTGCTATATTTTGAAAAGCCGTCCCTTGAAAACTGTTATGTCTACAGAACCGGCTTTGGACTCAAATTGAAGCAAATTTAGTAAGGTTGAAATCGTAGAGCAATGTTTTATTCGGAAATTAAGGCGTAATGGTTAAAATGGCAAATAAGTGAAAAAACCGCGAAACATTCACGGTTTTTTGGATTTTTACCAATGTTGCGTTCGCCGCTCGAGGTCGAAAAATCGGATTTATTGCAAGGACAACATCATAAACAACTCAGCAAAAAATCAGAACTACCGGACTTGACGCAAGGTCAAATGTATATAGTTACTGGACTATATCGCAAGTAAAAAGGAAAAGAAAAAAAAGAACAGACAAAATATACAGGGTGTCCTGTAAATAATGGATAACCTTGCAACTGGTTATAGCAGGCCTTATGACCTTTCCAAAAAAAATTAAAAAAAAATATTTTCCCAGTGGTTACTTTGTTATGATGTTTTTTCCAAAAGTTGTTAACAAGTACTACTTTCCTCAAATACGTGAACGCTACGACCATGGATGAACAATTTTTAATATTTTTTTATTTTTGTAATATTCTAGAAAAACTGTTGTAATAGATAGGTGGTAAAATTTAATAGTTGTTATTGCATTTTTTTTATTATAATTTTCTAAAATATTTTTGTCAGTACAAAAATTTATTTTCAAAAAAGTTTGACCACCTCTAATAAATTAAAACTGTATGAGAAGATGAATGGCCTATTACTTAAAAAAGTTGTCCACTTAATGCACTTTCCAAAATGGTATAACACATGCTTGTGTTTTAACGAAATAACCAAGAATATTTGTCAATCATCTAATAAAACACCTTTTAACATTTTCGCAAAATGTCTATTAAAATGTTACAATAACCTTCAAATTTGGGTTGGACAAAGATTTTCTCTTTTGATGTGTAAGGGGGTTCAGTGCAAGTATAAAACTCGATTTTAGGTGTTGAAAGCCTCACCATTTGGCCACCATATTGAAAAACGAGTTCTGAAAAGTTTTCCGTGGCAACTTAAATTTAATTAGTCTTAGAAAAAAAACTTTGGTGCAAATTTGTAGCAAATTCAATTCTCTTCAATTGATGTTAATGCACTTTTTACCCTAAAGTAATAAATACAAAAGTTATAATCAAAAACATGAATTTTTTTCAATATTTAAATTTTGACAATAACTTTTATATTTATAACTTTAGGGTAAAAAGTGCATTAACATCAATTGAAGAGAATTGAATTTGCTACAAATTTGTACCAAAGTTTTTTTTCTAAGACTAATTAAATTTAAGTTGCCACGGAAAACTTTTCAGAACTCGTTTTTCAATATGGTGGCCAAATGGTGAGGCTTTCAACACCTAAAATCGAGTTTTATACTTGCACTGAACCCCCTTACACATCAAAAGAGAAAATCTTTGTCCAACCCAAATTTGAAGGTTATTGTAACATTTTAATAGACATTTTGCGAAAATGTTAAAAGGTGTTTTATTAGATGATTGACAAATATTCTTGGTTATTTCGTTAAAACACAAGCATGTGTTATACCATTTTGGAAAGTGCATTAAGTGGACAACTTTTTTAAGTAATTGGCCATTCATGTTCTCATACAGTTTTAATTTATTAGAGGTGGTCAAACTTTTTGAAAATAAATTTTTGTACTGACAAAAATATTTTAGAAAATTATAATAAAAAAAATGCAATAACAACTATTAAATTTTACCACCTATCTATTACAACAGTTTTTCTAGAATATTACAAAAATAAAAAAATTTTAAAAATTGTTCATCCATCGTCGTAGCGTTCACGTATTTGAGGAAAGTAGTACTTGTTAACAACTTTTGGAAAAAACATCATAACAAAGTAACCACCGGGAAAATATTTTTTTTTAATTTTTTTTGGAAAGGTCATAAGGCCTGCTATAACCAGTTGCAAGGTTATCCATTATTTACAGGACACCCTGTATAAATATTTAAATAATTTAAATTGTGGACAGTTGAATAAGTAAATTGACGAGGAAAAGAAAACACCCATTTAACAAATTAGTTTTCTTTTTTATTCGATGGAAATCTTCAAAATACACTCGGTAAGAATCAGCATCAAGTAGTGTGGAACTCTTACCGCACTTAGACCACCGTTGAATCAGGACCAATCTATGAAAGATCGTAAAATGAGTTTTCTTTCTTATTTTATAAATCGCATTGGTAGAAGTTAAAAGTTATAACACTTTCCCATGGCGTTTAGACCATCAGCTCATGAGGCTTGGTTCTTCTTAATCTCCGAACATTGTTTCGTACATTTAGAACGGTCTCCATTTTTTTTTAGGGAACCAGTAGTCTTTGACTTTAATTTCGTTAAGCATTGCCTCTTAGAATGGACCGCACAGAAAGTCGATTATTTGATTTCCCATTGCCAGCTTCAAGCATTTATATCTCGAAATCTAGACCAACGAATTCAAACTTAAAATTCAGCTTTCCTTGTCTTTATTTTTCGGCACCATTTCTTGCAGAATATACAAGTTGCAGCTGCTCCTTTTAAACATTTATAAAAATTAAATTATTACATTTCATTTAATTTTCATACTCATTGACCATTGAGCCTTGCACAAGTTTGTTTTAAAGATGTATAATTAGTGCCCTGAGGATGTCTTAACCAGCTAAAACGTGTCAGCCAAATTATTAAAAATAAAAAGTTTTATAAACCGTGGAACAAACTACAAGTATTTTTAACTTTATATTCTAAGAAAAGCTTTAATAAGGTAATACCATTACATACTACCAATTTCCAAAAAGCTCTATTTGAAAAAATTAATTTACTCGATAAAAACTAAACAATTAATCTTGTTAAAAATACTTGCATACCTATTGTATTATGCGAAGCTATAGTGATTTAAAGGTAGATAAATAACGTTCCATATATACAACACTCCACAATCCCAACTCAGGTAATGTCAGGTAAAAGTATTAATGTTAATTTCTGCGTTTGATTTATTGATGAGATTCTCCTGTTCCAACGTGTTTTGACATCTTATCTGATGGGGAAATTTATTAGCAACTCATATTGATGACTTTTCGGTGATTTTGCTGATGCCATTTGATTCGCGCTTCGGCGTAGTTATTGGCGGCTCCAGCACTTTGATCTTGCGTTCCTTTTACTTTTGATCTTTTAATAGCTCCTTTATTATTGTTCCCGAGAATTTCAATGATAGAATTCAACCACAACACATTCATGACTCATTCCATTGTGAGGTTTAAATGCGACCGATCAACTAGTAATCCTCCACATATGTCAAGCGCGATTTAGTCGCGTCCGCATTCAACAATAATGCGCTATCTGAATGTGTTGATCTCAATATGGAATCGTGATCATAGGTACACAGGTCAAAGAGCCAATAAACGCTACAAGATGTTTGCCTATCCGTAGGTAAGCAAACCAAACCGCTATCAAGCCGTCACTGCCCCGCGCCGATAATCTCTTTTTGATCCGATGAAGTTGTTAATAATATTTAACAATATTGTTATGGAAATGCGTGCTGTGACCGACTAGCTGCATCTCTCATAGCGAAAGCCAGCTAACAACTTTACACCGCTTCATCGTCGGGCGTGCGGTGCAAACAGATAATAATTTTGACGGTGATGACAGTCACTGCGCTCCACAGACACAGAGAGATATGGCTGACGAGGAGGCTCCGCCAAGTGGTACTGCTGGCGGCTCTGATTCAATCTTGGCACAATCTTTTGGCTGGCAGACTGGATGATTGCCGGTTAGTTGGATGACGGTAATTTTCTTTATTTGCTCTGCGAAAAATGCGCAGTTGGTATGTTACCGAACGAGCCATGCCATGTAACGACCGTTTATTGGCCCTGTCAGATGGAATCATCCAGATTCGTATTGTCGTCATATCACGTCATATCGCCGAGTGAAAATCAGTCGAGCGTGATTCGCATGCACAACGAGATGTAACCACTTGTAATAAGCATTTTCATTTGGGTGAATGTCAAAGAGTATAGGATTTACCAGCGTATCAGCACATTTGTAATGCTAATCTGCAAGGAATTTGACTCCATTTTTTCAAAAAAAATCAATAGAGCTTATACTTGTTTTCATGAATATTCAAGTCAAAATCCATATAAACTTGATAATTTTTCTCTATTGAGCGTTTCAAAAAAAAAAAAAAATTCTTAGTTCTTTTAAACATTGTATGTACCTATAAGACAATTTTTATAAAATGCATTGAAAGTTCAATAAAAAGGAAGGTATCATAGGGTAAACTATTCAACATTGAACCGATTTGTTTAGCTGATATTATGACTCTATTTTTAAACTATTGCCTAAAAATATCATATCGTCTAAAGCTAAACTAAAGCTTAAAATTAAGGAGGTCAACAAGGCACGCCTATTGTAGAGCCTTACTTCATATCCTGGAAGAACCCCTGAGGAGTCATTTGAACAAACCAACAAACCAACTTCCCGAGTCCCTTTGTTGTCAACTTATAAGCATTGAAGATGATCCTCAGAGGACGTCGACAAATCTTCACTTTAGTCTACTTTCATCCACAGGTCAAACAAGTTATGGTATGGGTATCAAAATGGGTGCAATTCAGCGTAAATTGGGCACCGAACGAGTATGACGCCCGTGCCACCATTTCTACCTACCTATCAGAGCTTTACTGGGGGGGTCATATTATTAATTTGCTATACAAATTGTGGCAGTTTTCATTTTATTCCTGCTTTATGTTTCCGGGGGTGCTGAATCCAAATCTGAGGTTTGCGACACATGACGTAACATGGAAAAATATGCAAAAACTCATTTTTATTCACTTAAGCGAAAACTACCAATTATTCCTAAATTTCATTAAAGTACCACTGGAAGTATACACAATTTCCAACGAATCTCTGTTTCAGGTTTTTTTGTCCGGACAAGTAATTTGCACTCAACGGATAGTTGAAGTATTTTTACTGTTTCCAAAAATCCACTCGAAAACACTGATTAATTACTTTGTGTGACAGAATTTATATCTTTGACCAAGATATACTTTTCTGATGTTCTTTAATGTGCTGAATGTGGCCTCAGAATTGCACTAGCACATCATGTTTTTGAGTTTGGAGAAAAATGCGTTTTTGATGCAAATTTGGCGTTATAATATTTGTTGCTTGTCCTATGTAGGGCAGTACTATAATTAACAGTCTGTGAGCGGCCTGGAAAATGAGTATCTATAGTAGCAAATTGAGAAATTCTTCTATGTATGTATAAGGTTTTTACTTGCGATATAGGTACTATAGGGCAAGTTTTGGATTCGTGCAAACAAAAAATTTCGAGATAACAATCAAACATGACATTACGATGATAGAGAACACGAAAAAAGTGGGTGGCACAATTCTGTCTGTCTGTCTGTCCGTACCTCAACCTACAGCCTAAACCACTGAAGCGATTTTCTTCAAATTTTGAACTTAAGGTTTTTTTGTAACTCTCCAGAGGGGAAATTGAAAATTTTTTTTAGCTCAAAAAATAACGGTACTTGCCATACAATCGTTAAAGAAAAGCTTATTTATCTCAAAAACGGCTGCAACGATTTTGATAAAAAAAATCAGTGTATTACTGTAGATATGATATACCTTTTAGTAAGAAAAAAAATCACCAAAAACATTTATTAACGGTACCTGCCATATAACGTTTTTTTTTATTTCTGGTTTTCTCATTAACCGCTCATCCGATCTCAATAAATTTTTTTTCACAAAAGATTTGTTAGAATATAAATAAAACTGCATACCAACATTTTTGAAAAAATAAATTTTGGATTTTTAAAAAAAGATTCAAAATTTTTTTTTGAAAATTCAATATTTCAAAAACGGGTTGATGAATTAATTTGAATTTTCAGTTTTAAATGTATATTAATATATACTCAAAATTGGCATACCAAATTTTGTTTTGAAAAATGTTACAAAAATTTTATATATAAAAAATTAATTTTTAAGAAAACGGCTCCAACGATTTTACATTTTATTTTTGCTTATATTCATATTTGTTCAAGTAATCAAATGGCATACTTTTTTTTGAGCTCTAAGTTATTTATCAGACTGTTTATACAATTAAAAGAACGATTTAAATGCTTTTTTATACTTTTTCTGTAATTACTTGAATATTTTTTAAAGTTCTTAAGTTCCACACAACTTGAACATAAGAGCAAGTACGTGCGATCCAGTCGTGCATTTTATTATTTCTGCCAGTTTAAATTTTAATTTGTTGTTGTTTTTACGTGTGTTTTCTTCCACACGCTCACAGTAATTTTTTATTTTCGACTGACAACCTGCGCAGTATAATACTTTAGATTTGTTTACTGTGGCTACCCTACGAGTAGCTAGTTTTCATTTTTTGAGTGGCGTCAAATTTCGACATGGGTTGGGGCCGAGAGTAGTAGGTATATATGAAACTGGCTTAACAAAAACAATATCGGCAGTATCATCACCGCCAATAAAAGCTAAAGCCTAGTACGCTGCTGATGCGAAACGAAAAATCCCATACAAAAATGACACAACGAAAACATAAACGAAAAATTTAGTTTTACTAGGCTTAAAGTAGAATCATACTGGCAATAAATCTCAAAATGTCCATCCACAGAAGAATTCTACCTTAACTTTTATCGGCAGTGATCCTACTGCCAATATTGTTTTTGTTATTCTTGTAAAATCTTACTGTACTACGGATAGCTTTTCCAAAAAAACACTGCTAGTATTGTTGCCATGAACACACATACCTACACTGCATGTACATCCTAAACTCAACAAAATTGCAACAACATCCAACTGAGTGGAAAGCTGTAGGTACATATACCGACAGCTAAAATGAAAGTACCCCATTTTGATGTGATATTATTATCTCTCTAAATTCTGAAAGAATTTGAAACTTTTCCTTCAACTACAAACTAATGATATTCCGTCTCATCAAGGGCTAAATTGTCATATAGGAGTCGTTTTGTAAAATGCTATGTAAGTATCGATCTTTTTTCTAAATTTTAAACCAACCAACTTTTTCTGTTTTTATTAAAAATAATTTTGTTCACAAAAAGCTGTAGGTATACCGCCAAAGTGAAAATGTCCTATTTTGATGTAAACGCTATTACCCCTCTATATTCTAAAAGAATTTCAAACTTTTCCTTCAATTACAAACTAATGATGTTCCGTCTCATCAAGGGCCAAATTGAGACATCCAAAATGAATAGAACTTATTTGTAGATAAAAGTAATTGAGCGTGCTACACGTCAATTCTGTCGAAATGGAATATTTTCTTTCAAAAACATCAACAAGAGGAATACGGTGATGAAGCGATACAAGGGCTATGGCAGTAGCAAAAATCTCTGCTCCAAACTAATCACATGATTAATGATTCGTCCGTCACCCGAGGCGGCATCGGCATGGCACACAGCTTTACTAAACAGCCAGACACCACAGTCTGAACAGCGGTGTCCCGATAGTATGTATCGTTCGTCAGCGTCAGCTCCACGCAATCCAAATCCAACGTCTTACTCAAGGGATACCCTCGATTTGACGTTATTTGATGTGTGATGTACCGAAATGAATGACAGGTGTCGACAGGTGATGGATTGTTGCTTAAGATATGTTCGGGTGTTGGTCCAGTATTTCTGTCATCTTGCTTCTGGAAGGTGTTCTTTTTATGGTTAAAGGATCATTACAAAGCGCTATCAGATTGTTGTCATTGTCTTGCTTTTGTCTCCTGCAGTAAGTTGGACTTTACTTTTATTTGTGATCTGGGATTTGCACTTGCACTGGATGTAGTTCTTTTGTGAGGTTGCCGAATTTATAGCTAGCTGGGACAGATTCCTAGAGGATTAACTATGTATAACCTAATTGAAGGCAGGCGCATTATGTCTTAGACTACCACTCAACTAGCAAAAACGATTGGAAAGAATCTTCACATACCCTAAACAATCCATTCAAATGTTGTTTTATTTCCAGAAAAAAATGTATAAAAATAATCGTGACAGGAAATTTGTTAACATCGAACAGATAAAAACACCACACACACAGCATACCACAACAACAATCTTTGAATAATCGACACAACACTCGTTATGCCCTCTTAAATCTTATTAGGAATGACAATCGATTAATTTGGAATTCAATACGGACAACGTTCCTAAATCATCCCGAAGAAGTTGAACGAAATCATTGGTGGCGGCAGATACCTGCGCTAATATCGACGACCCAAGGACGGAATGACTATCATGTTTAAATTTTTGAACAGTGTTCCCAATTTAACGTTTGAGAGTTTGCTTTGTTCTGAGTCATATTCACATGGACTAGTATCCTTTACGGTTACATACATATAAATTATATACCTTTCAAATAAAAAAAATAATATGAAAATACGTTGCCATTAAGTCAGTTTAAAAGGAAGATATAGAAAAGTGTTTACGTATTAATATATATGTAGATATTGGTTAACAAAACAAAAGGGCTTATATCCTAGGTACAGCCAGAGTCAATGTGATGACTCATGAAGAACTGTTGAAAGGAAGCCAAAAGACCATCATTTGTAATGTTTCCATTTAGTTTTGATGTACTTTAGGCGGTATTACATTATCATATAAATATATATGACTAATGCGTCCATATAAAATATGACAAAGCTTTTTAACGTATGTCACGTTGCATTACACTATGTCATACACATGTGACCAATTTTTATGACAAAAAATGGCTTCGATAAATAATTTTTGTTCAAATACACTCCCATTCATTTGAATAGGTTCAAAATTTTCGAGTGCGATTAACCGTTATAACTCCGAATTTAGCGGACTAAATGAATTTTTGTAAATGGCATTAGAGAAAGCATCCAATTTAAGAGCTAATAAGAAAACACACAATCTTAAAATTACCGTCATTACACGTTTTATTATTATATCTTTAAATGCATGTGCAAATCGTAGTCCTTTTTTTGCTGTATTTGAAAAGGTACCCCACCTTCATCATCACTTTTGCTTTGAACTAGTTGAATGTCAGAATTTTTAAAGCAATTTTTGGGTTTTATATCATGGTTTCTTTGACATGACACAAACAAAATTGAGAAAAAAAGGACAATGGGTGGAGGAAAAGCTCTCGGCGCGGTTGAGTAGGCAGGAATTTATAGTTTTCATGATCAAAGACAAACGGGACATCAAATTTCGGAAAAAATTAACAGAATCTCTTCTTTGACCTCTAGTCTAGTTATCTGAAAAATAAACAAAAAGATGGTATCGATATGAAAGGATACACAAAAACTGCTACCTCTGCAAGTGAAAGAAAATTTTGAGATTTTCGTCTAATTCGTTGGTTTAAATAGCTAAACCAAGGGAAGAGCTGGGTTCAGTGCCAGTATTTCTACAGTTGAGAGTGCAATTAATAGTTCTGTTTACCGAAAAAGAATAAAATCAAATGAAACCACCCTTTAACGAAGTTAGCAAAAAAAAAATTAAACTGAATTCAGTTTTGTAAGAGTCATAAGACTTGAAAGAACAAGTGGCTTAAAGTCGTTTTTTCTAATGAAAAAGACATACAATTTGACGGAACAGATGGACTCAAATTATATTTCTATGACTGAGCGCTATTTTGTTACTCACCCATAGTCGTATCAATTCTTCAAAAATGTGGGGTTTAATTGCTTTTCATTGAGCTTTTAAATAAGAACTTCTTTCAACTTAGTGGTGGTTTATTTTAATTTTTTTTCTACTTAAGTATGCAGAACTTTTAACTAAGCTCCCAACTGTAGGAATATTGGAACTGAACCCAGATTCTTTTCTTGTTTTAGCCATTTAAACCGACAAATTAGACGAAACCCTCAAAAATTTTCGTCTATCACTTGCGGAGGTAGCAGGTTTTATGCATCCTTTCATATCGATACCATCTTTTTGTCTTTTTTTCAGTTGATTAAAGAAAATGAAAATATAAATTCCTGCGTACTCAAACGCCCCACGAGATTTTCCTCCACCCATTGTCCACTTTTTCTTAATTTTTGTTGTGTCATGTCAAAGAAACCATGATATAAAACCCAAAAATAGCTTTAAAAGGTCTGACATTCAACTAGCTAAAAGCAAAAGTGATGATGAAGGCGGTGTACATTTTCAAAAACACAAAAAAAGGACTACGATTTGCACATGCATTTAAAGATATGATAATAAAACGTGTAATGACGGTAATTTTAAGATTGTGTGTTTTCTTATTCGCTCTTAAATTGGATGCTTTCTCAAATGCCATTTACAAAAATTCATTTAGTCGGCTCAATTTGGAATTATAACGGTTAATCGCACTCGAAAATTTTGACGACAAAATAAATTATTTAAAAAATGATATTTTATTCGAAAACTTATTTTGTCAAAATAAATATTGATTTCAATACTTGTTCTTTTACTGTCACTTTTCCTTTGAACCCGGGCAGGGAGAAAAGAAAAGGTGCACACTTTTGAGTTCCATCCAACAGCGGGAAAACGCGATACAATTCGCGTATTTTTTAAATGTAATTTTCTTTAATAGAATGTTAGAAAAAACCACTGAAATGTATACATATTGCTATTGAATGGGTTTGATTCCATCGAAATAAAATTGCAAGTAAAAGACGTTGAAGCTAGCCCAAACCAATGAAAACCTTGATTTAAGTCACAGATATAGTTATTATTTTTATAAGTTTGGTGTTATTCAAAGCGACTTCGTGTACATACAGTCAATCAAATTCATATTCGTACAGTAGGTCTGAAATTATCTTAACACTCTTTCAATTTGAATTACATATTATCCTTTAATATTACCTACATAGATATAATCATTTTATTTAAAATCAGATATTGAATGTCTTACCAACAAAATGGGTTATTTGAAAATAGTGTAATCATATCAAATTCATATTCGTACAGTGTTTTTTATTTGCGAAATCAAGGTCAAGGAACCGTTAAGTAAGAAAAATGTAACAAAATGGGAAGAAAACTGCGATACCCCGCTGAGCCACGAAAAATTGTTGCTACCATTCCATAACGATGGTAAATCCCTTAGACCAGTATCGGACCTAGTTGGCAGACCAAGATCAACTATCCAATCAGTTGTTAAAAGGTTTAAAATTGAAAATTGAATTGAAAATAAGTCGAGACACACCACCCGCGAAATGCTCAACACTCTTGATAAGCATTTCATCATGCGTAAAACAAAGAAAATCCCCGAACCAGTGAACCAAAAGTTGCAGAAAAGTTGTGTCAGGAACTAAACAAGCCGTTTTGCATCGAAACGCTGAGAGACAACATTCAATAGCATATGGTTTTGACAGTGCAGTTGCCCGGAAAAAATCGTTCAACAGAGTTAAACACCAACAATGATTTTGACTTTTGGAAAAAAGAAATCGAAACAGGTGAATCAAAATTACTTTTTCCAAAAGTCAAAATCATTGGACTGATCCTCTTTTGCAAAGGTAAGGCGTTAAACTCTGTTAAAAGTGCGTCTACACTATCCCACAAAGTGTTAACACATGTCAGAATAAAGTGGGAAAGAATTTCATACGACTGCCAAATTTGTGTGATGAAAATGATTTTCATATTTTGCTTCCACACTTGCATCAAAACAAATCAGTTTCACCATAACCTCAAACGCCCAAGTGGGATAGAATGTGTGATGGTTTTAGAACCAATCGTAAATATTTTCAGGTATAAACACATGTCAAATCGTGTCGGATGCGCTGTCAATTTGTGTGTGATGAAATTTCATATTTTGTTTCCACACTATTATACATGATTCTTTCCCACTTTTTTGACATGTATTATACTCAGTAGGATAGTGTGGAATGGCTATAACATAACTTATGAACGATTTTCTCCGGGCAACTCCACCGTTAAAACCATATGCTCTCGTATGCAGTTTCTCAGCGTTTCTCTGCAAAACGGCCTGTTAAGTTCATGACACAACATTTCTGCAAGTTTCGGCTCATTAGTTCGGGGATTTTCTTTGTTTTACGCATGATGACATGATGCTTATCAAGAGTGTTGAACGTTTCGCGGGTGGTGTTTCTCAACTTATTTTCAATCCGATTTTCAATTTTAAACCTTTTAACTTTAACTACTTCTTATCTCTAATTGAGATATATACATAACTATCCCTCATTGAGAAATAATAAGGTTATTCATACAACTTTTAGATAAGTTTACGATTTGGTTAAAATTATCCCAGGATTTTTCTGCTGAAAATTAACCAAATTTATTTGGCTAACTTATCCAAACGCCATTGTGACTTTTTGAATTAGGTGTGTTCGGAAATATGATATATTTTAATATCTCAAAGAACTAAAAACAACTCTGATCATGTTCTGTAATTATCGTATCGTGGTTAGTTGGCAATAGAAGTTGTGAATTAAAACGTAGTTTATAAAAACAAAAATATTTAGCTTAGGACGTCTACATTTATTCAACGATTAGGAAAGAAAGGTAGAACTATAAAAGGCTCTCCCAAACCAATGCGAATCATTCATCATTCATACAACCACAACGAGTTGTTTTCAAGGGTTGTCAGGTTGAGCTATTTATCATAAATTGGGCTATCTTTTTCCTAAATTTGCGACAAAGTAGCCCAATCTGATATAACTTGTTACTATTTTTAAGAAAATTCGTTAAACAAGCTCAGCAATATATTTAAATTCATCCAGATTTTAAGGATTTGCACTTAAAAATTATTCCCAAAAACAAGAAGAACATGGAATTACAGAAATTCTATTTTTTGAAAATGAGATTGGGCTAGTTTTTGGGCTACATTTAGGGCACCGATTTTGGGCTACAAGAATTCTGAAATTTTTTTTTTCACACTTCAGATTTGTATGTTATAGAGAGCTTAGATCAAGCTGCTACCTACAAACAAAGGCTCATCAAGTGCATGTGTTAGTGGTTAGTACAATAGTAAAATAATGCAAACCAACACATGCTTACAAACAAAAAGTATACAAAACTAAACTTAATTACAAAAATAAAAACAATAATTCCTAGTATACAAAATTTAACAATAATACAAAAACATTAAAAGTATCTTAATCCGTAGATAAGACAGTCAAGATCGTGGAGCACTGGTTCTAAGCAATGTTTCCATTTTACCCACGTTAAAATCAACCGAGGAAGCGTTTAAATTAAATAGCTTACACATACGGCTTAGAGGTTCATGCATTCCACTGTTAGTTCGATGAAAATCGACGTGTAAAAGTTGAAATCTTCGCAGGTGGTGAGATCCTCCGCGATAATTTATGCCAATGTAGGCTAACAAGTCAGGGGCATCAATTTGGCCATTTATAAGTTGATGAAGAAATCATCATCATCGTGTCCTGTAACCCCAGCTGGGGCATAGGGCGTCAACAAAACGTCTCCATCCTTCACGGTCTGCTGCAAGATACTTTAGCTGAGGCCACGTCTTTCTCTGGGATTCTCCGCCGTGCACCCTGAGGATTCCATTCAAAGGACTGCTTTGTAATTTCATCGTTTGGTTTCCTCAATGTGTGACCAATCCAACGCCATTTACGCTTTCTTATGTCGACGTCCAGCCACTCTTGACTTGTCCTGCGTCACAATTCCTCATTTGATATTATTTGTGGCCAGCGAATCTTTAGGATGTGGCGAAGACAGCGATTCACAAAAGACGTGACTTTCCAGGTTTCACAAGCATATAACAGCACGGATTTGACATTTGATTCGAAGAATCTCAACTTAGTGCGTAAGGAGATTTGACTGGATTTCCAAATTGGGGATAGAGTACCGAAGGCAGCACGAGCTTTATTTATTCTACTTTTTAAGTCCAGATCCGTACCACCGTTTGCAGAAACAATACTGCCAAGGTAGTTGAACTGTTCCATTACTTCAACAGGCGTCTCCTGAAGAATAATACGCTGCTGTGTGGAGCGGCCTGTGAGCATTATTTTTGTCTTTTTGTTGTTTATTCTTAGACCATTCGACTCTCCCTTCACTTGCAGTGTTTGGTACATCCCGTTCAGCCCACTTTCACGTTTTGATGTTATTTGAAGAAATATTAAGTCATTATTAACCCGCCTTTGCTATAAAGTTTGGACCTGCAGTTGCTGGATCCGATGTTCATATGGTGGGAGGTTGTACGGATCCGCCCAAGGGAGACCCTTCAAAGCGAATCGAATGAATAAATTGGGCTACACAAGCGCTTCTTGACCTGGCAACCTTATTGTTATCGTTTTCTTTGTCATCAACGAATGATTCGCATTGGTTTGGGAGTTAAGTAGGAACAAAAGAAGAGATAGATCATTAATTTTACTAAAGGGGAATATAGCTCTCTTCTCCTTTTGACTGTTTGGAAGACTAGGTACTTTTCGTTGGTTTTTGTCATTACCTTCCGACAGCTTGCACCTATTATAGCCCTACCTTAACATTTTTGTATCGTTCCGAAACTCCGACTTCTATTTGGTACGGGAGAGTTTTCCCATTTCAAAATGGCTCCGAAATCTGAACTCGTCTAGTCTTTCACGTTTTGACGTTTAATATTTGATGTTTAACAAATAGCTGATTCAATAATATAGCGTTTAACCAAATGAATTAAAAGTCGTTCATGCAAACGTTTGCGTAAACTTATCATTTTACACAATTTGTAAACTTACGACGCACGTTGCATGAAAACCCTTAATATTTTATATGGCGAGTTTCATTAATTTACCGCTTTTTATGTTGCATATACCTACCCGAGTGACAAAATGCAATCGTTTCTACCATTTTTTGTCTTATTTTTTGTAATTCAACACGATTATGGCATCTAATGGTTAACATATTGCATTTTTTACCAGCATAAATATGCAACAAAAAAATCTAACCAAGGTCCTCAATAAAAACTTTTACAATTAGGATCAAATCAATGAAGAACTCTTATTTAATTTGATCCATACCTATGCGGACGATAAATAATAAAATTATATGAAAAATAAAAATAGTAAAATGTCAAACTATAACTTTCTCAAAAAAACGAGTAGTGAGTGCTTTTGACTATTCCATTTCACAGCACACACTCTGTCGTGTTTTTAGTTTCAAAGACCTGGGTGTTCACTTTAGTTCTGATCTAGATTTCATAGTACATATTAATTATATTGTAAATAAGGCGAGTTCCATGCTTGGATTTATAAAACGCTGGGCAAAGGAATTTAAAGACCCGTATGTTACTCTCTCTTTATACAATTGCTATGTAAGACCCCATCTTGAGTACGCCTCCCAAGTATGGACTCCCTTTTACGAAATTCATAAAAGCCGTATTGAATCAATACAACATAACTTCATTCGTTTTGCCTTGAAAGGTCTTCCTTGGACTGATCCGTATAACCTGCCACCTTATGAACATAGAATCATGCTTCTGCAACTTCAAACTTTATGTCAAAGGCGTGTTAATAATGATTTAATATTTTTTCACCAACTTATCAGTGGCGAAATTGATGCTCCTGACTTATTAGCCTGTATAGGTATAAACTACCGTGGGGGATCCCACCACCTTCGAAGATTTGAACTGTTTAACGTTCCTTTTCATAGAACCAATTATGGTATTCACGAACCTCTTAATCGTATGTGCAAACTTTTTAATTTGAACGCTGCCTCAGTTGATTTTAACATAAGTAAAGTAGGGTTAAAAACACTGTTGCGAACCAGTGTTCCACTCTCGTGAATTCCTATGTCTTGATTATACCTTAACTTATTTATGTATATGTTTTATATTATGTGTCTAATTTTGTAATTTGTTTAATTTTGTATATTTTTATTTATTTATGTGCTTGTGTTAGCTCTGCTTAATCTACTAACCACTAACACATGCACTCATGATGAGCCTCTGATTGTAGAATGCAGCTTGCTTTAAGCTCATTACAATACAAAATTCTGAAGTGTAAGAAAAAAAAAAGAAGAAAAAAAAAAAAAATAGGAACATATAAAATCAACCGATTTTTATATGAGTACCAGTAAAAATACATATATACGACAGCGCCTTTGTTTCGATATTACACTATATCATTCGTCGGTTCAAAGGTAAAACTCACTTCGTGCAGAAAAAAATGTTCAAGAAAATGAGAATGAAATGCATTTTTTTATTCCAAAAAGTCTCATTTTGCACGGTTATTATAGGGACATTTAAAGGTATTTAAAAATTTTCGGAACGTGATTTTTCAGCTTTAAAAAGTATGTTTTAATTAAATTTCCTCCAAAAGGGAGTTTTACCTTTGAACTGAAGAATATGTACATATGTGCCTCAAAATCATGATCATATAAGGGTCAATATTTCAAAATATTAATATTTCAGTCTCCTTCATTTTTGAACCGAAGTACAAAATTTTATTATAAGTTTGTTAATTGGATGGCTTGAAACAAACGGGTTCTAATATTCGCTCCACCCAAAATGTCACCCTTGACGTGTCCCCAGGCCTACTTACCATACTGTCTGAATTTTAACTACGAAACTAAAAACGATACAACAAATCTAATGATGCAGTCTTTTTAATAATATATGCATCCTAACTAAAAAATAGTTAAATGATTTTTAGTTGCTTTATTTTTTTAAATAGGAGCTATTAAGTAAGTGTCCTCCATAAATTGATCATTTTTATCCCACCAATGGAAATTAAAAAAAAATATATATAGGCTCAAAATAGAAAACTGATTTTTTTGTTGTTTAACGGTACAGAATTGCTCTTTATGAAAATTGAAGTTAGGGTTTCAAAAAAACTTTGTTGTCATTTTTATTTCAAGTTAAGGCAGTGATTTCGTTTTTCGTCAAGAGAAATTGTCATTCCTCTAACGCGTGTTTTTTACTAAACCGTGTGGTCTTAAAATTTAAAAGTTTTACGCGTCTGTGTCTTTTACAAGGGCCTACGTGAAAAATAATATAAAACATCTAATTATCTAATAACCTCCATTTAATTCTCATAAAACACCCTTCGCAGTCATTCCCCTAACATCATTTTTTGTGTCATTCCCCTGACTTTCAAGTTTTCATTTTAATGATTGATTGCGTTTTGGTAACTCTAGAAGAATCAATAATATTACATTTAAACATATTTGAAGTATTTTTAGTAGTTTTGAGTTTTTTCACATTTTCTCGGTCAAAATATCATCCAAAAATACGATTATTACTATAAAATGTTTAGTCTCGCCAGATCCTTGAATCATGAGAGCAAGTTCAGTAGTCGTGGATGCTATTTTTCATGTTAGTATTTGTTCTCTTTTTACTTTACACTCCTGAAACCATTCGCAAAATTAAATATCCATCTAATCAACGGAGTAAATATAAATATTTGTCATTCCCTTGATACAAGTATCATTTCCCTGACTTAAAAAACCTTTAGATTTGATCAAATCGCACCTCCGGTACAATAACGACGTAATTGCACTTTTCTTTAATGTTGAGGAAACACGTTTAAAGTTTGCGTGCTTATTCAAAATACAATAACGCAATAAAATAGGCCTACAGAATCGACTTCAAGAGTCCTAAAAATAGCTGATAATTCAGTGAGTTAGATTTCATATTATTATACCTTTTATATCTTTCACCAGCTTCTTTTTTGAGCTTTTGGAGGGTTTGAGGAACCTCAATTGTGTAATTTTTGATCCAGGAATTAATTTTTTTGTGACAGTTGAGTCGTGCTTACTCTAAATTAATGGGCATTTTGGAATTGAAACACGCTTCTTAAATGTATTCAAAAATGTATGTTTATTTAAAAGGCTGTTGTAAAATGTCTCATAATATTGAGGAACAATGTTTGTTTTTATTAAGTGAAGGAGGTCTTCCTTCTTTCTGTTTGGAATTGGAATTTTGCATGTGTAGGCTGGCGTTAGCTTAATATTTTCAAATGGTTTGATGTTTAAAGCTCGTCCACCGCCTCGAATTGGAGCAAGGATCCACTCTCCTTCGAAGGAATTCTTGTATTTGTAGGTTTCCTATCCTTTTTCAACTGTAACCATTTTCAACTCCGAAATTTTAATTTGGTCGTTGTTCGAGTTTTTTGTTAGGTTAAAGGACATTTCATCGGTCAACAATTTTAGGTCTTCAAAGTCCTTGTAGCTCATTTCAAATATTTGGTACGGAGGCCCCTTTTTCCGAGCACTTCGAATAAGTGATATATACGTGATATATACAAACAAACTGTAAATTAAAGAGCACTTAAAACAAACAAACAAAAAACTCAGAAACAACGACGCAAAGTGCTGTTATGTCATTGTTGCCCTAAAATACACACTCATTTACTGACCTTTCGTACGTTACGGCGCGGCGTTCTAATGACTTTGCACAACTACTATTTACAAAGTATCGCGCGCAACTGAGTCTTTGTTGCATTGAAGAGTTTTTTGTTTCAGCTTTTGTGGCGCGCAAAGTACAATTACGTCTTTCTTGCTCCGAAAAGTTTTATAGATTCAGCTATTGTGTCAAACAAAAAAGTGGCCTCTTTTGAACACTAGCAAAGATAAAATTACGTCGATTTTACCACGTATAAAACTTGAAATTTGGGACATTATGGTATTTTTAACTCAATTTCACAGAAAACTGCAATTACGTCGTTATTGTACCGGAGGTGCGAAATGTTATGACTCCTTGTTTTTAAGTGGTTATTATAGAGTTATTAAGAGACATAATTGTTCGTCTACCAACATAGGTTCTTTTGAGCGAGGGTCCACTTTGGAGTGAAAAATATTAATGTTTTGAAATATTGACCCATATATAGTGTCATATATAGTAGTTTGTCATATAAATATGTCTATCACACTTACATATATGACCCTTTCGGGCCATATTTATATTTGTATTGGAGTAGGTATACCTACACATGAAAAAAAACGAATTGGAAAGCAAAATGTCACGAAAGCGGGAAGTGGATTTTCTATAGTTTGTATTAAATAAAACAATTTTCTTTTGATTGGTTAATGAAAAGCTTAGTACCACCTGATAATCAATACCTGAAAAATGCAACTAATCAACAATGACCTAGACGCCAAGTTCAACCGCATTTTGGAGAGATCCCGTCTCGTGCGAGGAATTAACTATCTATTAACTGCCTACGTTCTGTAACTAAGTCGAAAACTTCTAGCATCGAGAAAATGTGGAACAAAAAATCACAACTTTTCTCGACTCAAATTGATGTTAATTTAATTAATTTCAAATCGTAGACTAATGTTTAATCAAAAACTAGGCCTTCAGGTATAAAATTGACAATAATTATTGCCAAATGCCCCAAAACTTCGCGTTTTTTTATTTCTTTGCCACGTTCGGCGCTTGAGGTCGAAAACTAGTATTATTTATCAGGCCAGCATCATAATTAACTCAACAAAAAATCAGATCTGAGGCAAGGCTTCACTTCTTTGAAACAACAAGTTTACTGGACTATGACATCGAATTTAAAATATATGAATTTAATAATTGACAACCGTAATAGGGGGTGTATTTTTATTTTTTCAGGTGCAGTGATATGATGGGTCAAAAGTCCTCTAGAGCTAATAAGTGAAAACTGTTTTTTTGCTTATTATTCAGACATCTATAGATTTTCGAAATTATTATTTTGAAAACAAAATAATTTTCACAAACACAAATTGAACCCTCCTTGATATGTATACAGATTATTTTGGACTTCGGCCAGAAGTATTTAGAACTTCGGGTGATTTTTCAAATTATTTAGCTGAAAGTTCATATTATGTCGTAAGGTTAGGTATAAGTATTTTATTTTTAACTATCGTATTGTTTAATTTTTAAGAGTTTCTTATATCTTTTAAGAAGACAGGCATTTTACATCAGAAAGTACTCATACAAATCTACAAGATGCCAACATTAGTTTAGTTTTTAGTTTAATTGACTTAGCCTTAGCTGCCAGTTATAGCTATCATTGAAACTCATCATTGAAAATTTTTAATGATTGATTTTGAGGCGTTTAGAAAGCAAAATCATCTATTATTTTGATCGACGATTTATGCTCAAGACTAAATCAATATTTCTAGTAAAAAAAATTTCAAATAGGCCCAACTTTCCACAAATATTGACTTTTTATTTTTCAATGATCATTGGTAAGGTAGTTCAATCATTGAAACAAGAAAAGTCTTTTTATCTTGAAAGTTGGGCCTATTTGAATTATTTTTTTGGGTTAAAATATTTACTAAGTCTTAAGCTTTATTTGGCCATCAAAATAATAACCGATTTTGCTTCTTAAACGTCTCAAAATTAATCATTAAAATTTTCAATGACGAGTTTCAATGAGCTATAACTGGCGCCTTAAGCCGTTTTTCCCCTGGAGCATTCAATTGTTAAAACAAATTCAGCTTAATACTGAATAGCTTTTTATTTAAAAATTTCGGGTGAGATAAGAAATATCTAGTCAAAACATATCTTTATAGCATTAACAAAATTTAATCATAAAATTTTTACCCCTGACATGTACCTGCATATGTATATGATTTTCTATGTTCGTATCGTTGGCTTTTTGCCAAAACCTCGTAAGTCCTTGTGTGATATTTTAGTAGGTTTTCACAATATCATTCGATTTCAAATGTCAATCCGCATGTTTCATGGTTCCTTTTAAACCTTTTGATATCTAAAAATTCCATTTTATTAGCTTGCAAAGCGGGTTTGTGTGTCTCCTAATCGATTGATGAAATACAAAATATTTTCTATGCAATACGAAGTGGCATCACTGGCTACCTGATCGAAAGAAACTGCGTGAAAGGGAGACTACTTATTGGTTTTGAAGAAGATTCACAAAATCGTGTTTTGTTGTAGTTTTCCTGAAACCATGTCCGATGTGACAAATAAGCAGCAATAAGTCAAAATGCTACATCGAAGACGTCATGGAATCGTAGTTTTACCTTCAGAGAACAATTGGAGAGGCTTATCTTCTCTCACTTTCACTAGGATGTTCTTGTTCATTCTTGGTCGTGTTGTTAGTTTGAAGGTAAAAAAAAATATATCTAAAAACGGGATCGCCCTTGCCACCACCTGTCGGAATGCAGCCTTTAAGGTGGTCGATAATACATCAACATTGATTTATTAATGGGTCATCATCACACTTACCATTTAACCAGCATCTTGTGGCGTCTTATGAGGTGAGAGCGAGGAATGATGGATGCACGTGCATCGTATATATCTATGGGCCCGGTTCTGATGATTGTTCTTCTTTTACGGAGCATTTTGGGATAGCTTAGATTCCTTGCTCAGCATCACACTTCACGCACCTACGCATGCGCACATTACAGAATCTGCACATCCCTGTACGATTAATTCAAGTGTCCAATCAACGGGTAAACTCAATTAATTGTGCGAGTTCCTTCTGTTTGGAAACACAGTCTTCCACTAGCTTTCAATTGGGGTTTCGTTTCTTACTCCTAGCGATTTATCGCTCGTTCTAGTCACACCTCTTATCTTGGAAATTTATCAACACATAAAAGAACAAATTTGTTGCCATGTAATAACGCATAATGTGCATCTATCTGTACATATGCATTTAAGTATTGAAAGCATAGGCGCCCACAGGATTTTGTCCAGGGGGGGTGGACACCAACTCAATTTTTAGATATCATATTTTCGATTTTTTTTTGGATTACATATATTCAAAAATGTAGTTAGTTTTTTTTTCAAAATTTTGATATGCAATATTATTTGAATATTTTGGACTTTTGTCAGTATACTTATTTTAGCACAAAGTTGATGAAAAATCATTATTGAGCAAAATGAGATTTTCCTCATCAACTATTTTTTGACATTTGTATCTGTATGGTATGGTTAGTTTTTCATAAAAGTAAAATATTTTTTTTTTAATATTGTAAATAATGGTAAGAAATCGTTTTAAACCACGTTTCAAATATTTGTATTTGTGTAATATTTCTTAGAACCAACAAATTTATCAGAGCTGTTTTAAGCGTTGTCCAGTAAATCGGAAGTCAAAATTGTTCTTTTTGGAGATATACCATTAAAGCCCATTTTTTGGAACAGGATTTATCACTGACATGTTTTATAAGCTTTAATTATGTATGTAATTGATTTTTTTAAATCATGTATGACAAATACCGTTTAATTTGGTTCTAATCCTGAGGCCACACGAGCGAGCATACTAGCTAGCGAGTTGTACATACATTAAATTGTCAAATCACTCGCCGCTCTACTCGCTTCTCAAGACTGGCTTCGAAAAAGGTGAGCCAGTTGACTAGCGAGTTGTAAATGTTTCAGTGTATTAGTAGCCGCGTTTTATTATAGCTCATAACCAGGCCTGTCAGGTTTAAAAAGCGGAATCGCCAAATGTAAAATATAAATCGCCAAATTTCCACTGTATAAATTATCAAAAAAAAAAAAAATCATACAAATGTAATAAAATTATTTTAGTGATGGGAAAGAAATTGATTTTCAGTTGTGGGTGAAAATTAAGAAAATGCATTTCATTCTTATTTTTTGTATATTTATCTGTTCTTCGTGAGTTTTACCTTTCGACCGACGGCGACGATATTAAGATTTTGTTTCAAAAAATTAAATCGCCATAACCTAAAAATATCGCCTTTTCTAAGGTACATCACCAAACCGACTTTCGTGTTGCCAAATCAAATTTCAAATCGCCTGTCACACATCTGATAACCCTGCTCATAACCCATATGGTTCACTTGGTGAAAATAAAACGATGCGGGTTAGTGCAAAAACAGTGCTGTATACCTATCAGTTTTTCTAATGTTTATTTGTTTTTCATTAAAAGCCTGTCTCTTTTCTTCTCTATTCCCAACATTGCTGACGAATCGCTGACATATTTCACAATGGTATAGCCCTTCTGCTGGTCAAAGTGAAAAACTGTATCTGTGTTATTGAAATTAACCTCGATAAAAACCTGGATCCTATGATGTTTTTGTAATACACATTAAAAGATAACCTCGACCCAGACCCTGAGATAATAAAACGCAGTTAGTTACTCGCTAGCGAGTACTCGCTCGTGTGGCTTCGGGTAAGAAAAATTAATGGAAAAAATTAAATAAAATGCAAATTTGTATGGGAAAAGAATCTACACTGAGTTACAAAAAAAGTGGCGCAGTCATACCTTTGGATGTCTTGTTATCATTTTGATAATATGCCGCTATGTTTTTACAGAGCTTTATTTTTATTCAGTTTTTTTCTATTTTAGATGAATAATTACTTATTTTTATGTTTATAAACAAAACTTTATTAAAAAAACGTGTGTTTCAGATCACACGTGTTTCTTAAATCACTTAAAAATATTGCAAAATTTCAAGGTGCGCCACTTTTTTTGTAACTCAGTATAGTATTTAATGAAATCAGAAATGAATTGGATTTCGAGAAAATTATTAAATAATTTGGAAATTCTAAACAAAAAATTTCGAGTTCCTTATTAAAACTGATCAAACATTTTCTTTTTCAATTTAGGCACTTAATTTTGAATTTTTGTTGAATTTCATAATAAACTGAGAAATATGTTAGTAGTGTGGTATTTCTCAGAGCCAGGGGGGCAAATGCCCTCACTTGGCCTCCTCTTCGGGCGCCTCTGATTGAAAGGTTTCGTTGGTTGCAGGCTGCAGCAGGACGTAGGTAGTGTTGGACCATGGTCCCGCTGAAACACCGAAATGCAATAATTGTTTAAGTGAATTTGTGCGCAAACAAGTGGTTCGGAAGACAAAGTTTCCCGAGTACCTAAGGTTTTGATGCTGCTGCTGTTGCTGCTGCTATCCGTATATTGACATGCATCCCGATGGAGTGTTGATGTCCCGGGAGAAATCTCTGGGATAGCGTGGGTTTGTCGAATTTTGTTTCATATTCCCAATAGGGAATCTGATTCAGGATCTTGAAGTGATTATTGAAAAAAAAGTAGAAGCACCTTATACGAGTAGATGTGAGATACAAATCAAACAACATCTGAAGTTGTTCTTAAGGTTCTTGGTAAAGTTGATGTTGATGCGAATACCCAACAAAGGACAATCGGCAAAAATGTATGGAAGGTGGTCTAGGAACCAATAACAACGAGACGTATGTCGTTGGAAAGGTATTTTTATGCGCTACAATAGTCACTATGGTGGCTCATTTCAAATCACTGTGTGAAATAAGTTATTCGTTAAACAACGTTTGGTTTTGGTACCATTAAGTGTGGACAAAATGCATACAAACTGGTCTTACCAGTACTAATAAGATGCATGTCGTTGAAAAGGTATTTTTATGAACATAAATAGTTACCATAACAACTTATTTAAAATCACTGTGTGGAAATAGTTATTCGCTGTTTTAGGGAATTTTAGCACAGATAAAATGTATGGAGCATGAGTAGCAATTAGCGAATAACTTTTTTCACACAGTGATTTGAGTTAAGCTGCCGTATTGACTATTGTAGTACATAAAATTTCCTTTCCAACGACATATGTCCCGTTGTTATTGGTTGAACTTGCCATCACACTTTTTGCCCATACTAAAAAAAAACATTTTTTTTCACACTAAAATTAACCACAATATTTCATTAGTTTACGAATAACTTTTTTCACACAGTAATTTGAACTGAACTAATATAAAAGATATTGTAGGTAATGGAAATACCATTCCAATGACATATATATTGTCGTTTTTTGTTACACCATTTTTCATAAATTTTCCCCATACTAAATATATTTTATTCATAATAAAATGCACCAGAGCACAATCCTATTTAGCGAATAACTTTTTTCACACAGTGATTTGAAGTAAGCCCCCATAGTAACTATTGTAGTACATAAAAATACCTTTCCGACGACATATGTCTCGTCGTTATTGGTCATGTAGACCGTTTTGTCCTATTCTCCTTTATTTTGTATTGATAAATTTCAATGGTACAGAGGATGACTAGAAAGAGCTATAGATAGGTCGGAGTAACAAATGAAACACGGTAATTTTCTTTTTTTATATTTTGGTAAGAGATCTGCTTTTGCATAATCCTTTATTTTATTTTTTTATTTTGTAAATCCTACCTATATATGGTGAAATTTGTTTTCTATAGGTAACTATTGCTTTAATTTTTGTTTTTGATAAGTTCCGTTATGACTTGCAATCGAAATTGTCGCCGTTGCCGGTAGTAACAGATCCCTGCATGTGTGGTATAGAAGGGAGAGGTGAGAAAAATACTAATAATGTACTAACACGGAGAGAATTGAAAAATGACCGATTGCAAAATCTTTAGTTGCAATTTTCTAAATTTAAAAAGGCTCGGTCATCATTTGGTATCGGATAGGATAACCCAGATCCTAAGCTCCCGAGAGGATACGCTAGGCTGATCATATTTTTTGTAACGGAATTTATCGAGACTCTCGGCGGCCACAATTGGTCGTATACAGAAAAAAAACTAAGTTTTAAAATATTATTAGTTAGAATCTTCCTTATTTAATATTATAACTGGTTTTTCGGAAAATAGTCAAACGATTTGGTATGTTTATTTTTTTTGCACGAGGGAGGGGGGGGGGGGGAAGGTTTAGAAAGTATGTATGTAGTTTTCATATAATCCCCTTTTCTCCAATTCCAGGTTTCTCGGAAAAGGCGCAAATGAATTTATTAATTTTTTTCTAGTATACTACTTAGTATGGAAATAATTTCACCAAACCCATTATCTTAATAATCAGTACCACATACAATCTGTTTTTTATTTTATCATTGACAACTTAACTGATATTGTAATGATGATATGGATCTAACTTCAATAAAAAAAAAAAAAAAAAACAACGAGTAGCGAATAAGGCGACACCGAAAAAAGACGAGACTTAGGCTTAGCAAGTAAAATAATTTATTATTTTGATGGATAAAATAAAGCTTAAGATTTAATTAATATTTCTGCCAAAAACGAAAAGTTCAAATAGGCCCAACTTTCCATGATCATTGAAAATTAAAAGTCATTTTTTGTGGAAAGTTGGGACTACATTTGAAGCTTTTGTTCACTAGATATGTTTATTAAGTCTTGGGCTTCATTTTTCTATTAAAATAATAAATGAATAAATTTGTCTAATCTTGTTGGATATTGTTTACAGTGGATTTTCGTTGAATAGTTCATGTAAGTTGAACTGAACCTAATTGCGTATGAAAAAGCCCTAACTATGTCACTGATGAGTCCAAGTGAGTAAGCCGAACGAAACTCCAATTTGTAGAACTAAAGGCCACAAAAAGCTATTTTGAATCAATAATTCAACAAGTCAAATCCTTAATGCTAAGTCTTTTACTTTGCTGATTTATTTCAGTAGTATATAGAATTTGTATTATAAAACCTTCTTAAATAAATGATTTTGTTTTCTAAACGTCTCAAAATCAATCATTAAAATTTTCAATGATGAGTTTCAATGATAGCTTTGACTGGCGCCTTAGTTATAATGAGACCTAGACTGATACCGAGACGATACTGGAAATACCAGACCGAGTCAGGAGTATCAAAAGCTCGCTCGCTGGCTAGGTATGTATGTATCTGCAGTCGATATGGGTATTTTTGGAAAGCTGACGATGTTGTACATGTGAAGTTTGGTACGATCAAGAGTAACCTCCATTTTTATTTGAACGCAATCAGAAATCTTGTTGACAGCTTTTTGTGACTCACTTCTTTTTCTTAAGGTATAGTAGGTACATATTAAAATGTTCAAATTTGTTGTTATATTCAACTACATTTTTAATTCTGGCAACACCTCAGTATAACATAGATATATTATTGTTCGACCACGGAAATCTAAACCTATATTAAAAGGAATGTCAGATAAGGATCGCTCTCTCTGTCCAGCATCCAAAGGGTTAACTTCGTATTCTAGTAATTAAGTATTATAAGTAATTACAATTAATGTAATATTATTTAAATAAAGAATTGAATTATAAAACAATTGGCGACGAGGAAAATAAGGACAACATTGGAGTATAGATTATTTTTTCGAAAAACCCCAGGATTGCGGAGATAAATTAAGATTAGTTTCACAAAAAGCGAATCTAAGGAGCTCAACCTCTCTAGAAAAAATAAAAGAGGAAAAGGAGACTCCAGATTTAGAAGAGAAAAGTGGAACGAGTATCTCAAAAACTGGAATCACACCAAAGGCAAATATTTCATTTCTTGGAAATATTAATGAGTTTGTCCCAGGTGAGGATTTTGCGGCGTATAAGGACAGAGTGCAGCAATATTTTCTTGCAAACAAAATCAGTAGTCATTTACAAACTCCAGTGTTCATAACCTTGGTTGGTTCAGAAGTTTACAAAGTACTTAAATCATTAGCAGCGCCAACATTACCAAGCACCAAATCTTTTCCTGAGCTGATAGCCTTATTGGAGCAGCATTACGCTCCTAAGCATAATAAGAGAGCCGAGCGTTTTAAATTCCAAAAAGCCAAGCAAGAGGATGGTGAGTCAATTGCTGATTTTATCATAAAACTCAGAAATCTGGCAGAAGCATGTAAGTTTGGAGACTTTGTCGACGACACAGTGGCAAATGCTGTCAATTTGCGAAATCTTGCATTAGAAGATGCACTAGTCGACAAATTTATTGTGGGTCTTCGGAACGATCGAATCCAGCAGAACATATTAACAGACGATAGCCGCACGTTTGATAAATGCTTTGAAATTGCTCTAAATATGGAGATGTCGGAAAAAGAGCAACGTTCGATGCATCCACGTGCCAGTGAAGTTCATGTGATAAAAGAGAAGAACAACGTAGCCACAACACAAATAAAAGCAAAAACCAGTTCTATGAAGAGCAATCATTTCCACAAATGTACACACTGTGGTAAAAATCATTTCGAGCGGGACTGCCCAGCAAAAAATTGGAGCTGTTTTAGGTGTAATAAAAAAGGGCATACTGCAAACATGTGTTGGGTTGGTGGCAGAAGAGATGGTGGTGGAGCTGGTGGCAGGAGAGATGGCAGTGGAGCTAGGCGCAGTGTAAGATCAATTCAAGTCATCAACAATATTAGAGCGGAGAAAGGTCTCAAAGTGGAAGTGAAAATAGGTGGAGTGCCAATTCAAATAGAGGTCGACACCGGAGCAGCTATGTCAATTATATCTTTTATTGAGCTTAAAGATAAGTTACCATATAATTCAATATTATCCTGTGATGTAAAAATTTGTACCATTTCAGAATTTTAGGTTAAAGTTGTGGGCAAGGTTGAACTGGACGTGGAGTTTCAAGGGACCGTTGAAAAATTGGAGATCGTGGTGGTAGATAGCCCAATTTTTACGCCACTTTTTGGCAGAACGTGGTTGGATAAATTTGTACCGAGTTGGAGGCAAAAGCTTTTAAAGAAAAGTGAGTTATTGATTAATTATATGGGAAATGTTAATAGTACAAGTAGTGCATGTGATGAACTTATATTGGAAATAAGGAAAAAGTTTCCATGTGTCGTTTCGTGTGATCCAAATCAGATGATAGTGGGATATGAAGCTGAAATAAATATCGCACAAGATGCTGTCCCCATCTTTTGTAAGGCATATATGGTTCCATTTAGGTTACGTGATGCGGTTAAAGTTGAGCTAAATCGGCTTATTTCGATAGGAACGCTAGTACCTGTCAAACACAGCAGGTGGGCTTCACCAATTGTGTGCGTCCCCAAACAGAATGGAGAGATAAGACTGTGTATTGATTGTAAAGTTACAGTCAACAAATATGTTCTTTCATCGCACTACCCATTAAACAATGTGGAAGACATTTTTGCAAATTTACCAAACTGCTCAGTATATTGCGTTTTAGATATGGCCGGGGCTTTTCAACAGCTAGCATTAACTCCAGAATCACGAGAGCTCTTGACTATTAACACTGATCAGGGTCTTTTGCAGTATACCAGATTACCATTCGGTGTCTCATGTGCTCCTTCAATATTTCAATCGGTGATTGATAGAATCTTAGAAGGGACTGAAGGGGTATGGGCGTTTATAGATGATGTAGTTATAGGCGCAGAGTCTGTTGAAAAATGCAAAGAGAAGTTATTTAAAGTTCTTAGGAAGCTTAATGATCATAAGGTCAGAATAAATTTATCCAAATGCATGTTTTTAAAACCTTCAGTTGAGTATTTAGGTCATATTATTGGAAAAAATGAAGTGCGACCAAATCCTAAGAAAGTTGAAGCTATTACAAGAGCTCCTTGTCCTACAAATGTGAAAGAGCTTCAGTCATATTTAGGACTTTTAAATTATTATAGAAGGTTTATACCTGATTTATCTGGGAATTTGAGGAATATGTACGGTTTGTTACAAAAAATAGTAGATTTGTGTGGAATAAAAGTTGTCAGGAAGAGTTTGATAGATCCAAGGAACTTATCGTAAAAAATAATGTTCTGGAACTTTATGACAAAGATAAACCAATCATTATCAGTACAGATGCAAGTCCGTATGGTGTTGCAGCAGTTCTTTTGCACGTCATAGATGGAGTCGAAAAACCTGTATTATTTGCTAGTAGTACACTTAGTGATTCTGAAAAAAACTACTCACAGTTGCATCGAGAGGCTTTGGCAGTTATGTTTGCTGTAAAAAAGTTCTTTAAGTACATTTATGGCAAACACTTTGTAATCTATACAGACAACCAGGCTTTGAAGGAGATTTTTAATCCAAAAAAGGGCACACCTTCGGTGGCTGTAGCGAGATTACAAAGGTGGGCGATAACGCTTTCAACTTTTGATTATTCAATCAAACATAAGCCTGCTCGAGAACTTGCATATGTTGACGCTTTATCACGTCTTCCAGTTTTAGGTAATACAGATGTTGAAACGATTTGCATCAATTCAATAAATTTTTTTGAAGAACTTCCGGTAGACAAAGATATAATCAGGGCAGAGATAAAAATGATGTAGAACTTTCTCAAATATATGAATTCATAAAAATTGGCTGGCCAAAGCAGGTGAAAGCAGAGTTAAAAGCGTTTGCCGCATTTAAGAATGTGTTGAGTATTGAAAATGGTTGTATATTTTATAGGACAAGAATTGTTATTCCTTCAACATTGAGAATGCAGGTGTTAAAGTCAATCCATAGTAACCATAATGGTGTAGTCATAATGAAAAAAACGTGTCGGTCATACGTTTGGTGGCCTAAAATAGATGTCGATATTAAGAACTTCGTTGCAAGTTGTAGAATTTGTGAGGCCACTGCTGTTGTCCCAAAAGAAAAAGTTGTATCCAGCTGGCCCACTTGTACTTATCCCTTCGAAAGAGTGCATTTAGATTTTTTTTATTTTGAAGGTAAAACCCAGCTTTTAGGCGTAGATGTATTTAGTCGTTATTTAGTTGTAGTTATTATGAATGGAACCTCTGCCAAGAACTTAATAGATAAACTAACTCATAACTTATTTTCAATTTTTGGATTCCCAGTTGAGATTGTCACTGACAATGGACCCCCTTTTTCATCCTTTGAATTTAAAAGTTTTTGTTCGAGTTGTAAGATCAAACTAACTCACAGTCCAGTTTATCACCCACAGTCCAATGGTGTAGCGGAACGACACGTGCGAATTGCCAAATCGGTTTTAAAAAAGTTTTTGTTGAGCTCGAAATCAGGTTTATCACTACAAGAAAAGATCGATTTATTTTTACTCAATCACCGAAACACTCCAAATTCAGTGTCCAATGAAACTCCATCTGATCTAGTTTTTTCTTACAAGCCCAAAATATTAGTTGACAATTTGTGTAAAAATAATTATTTAAAAAATCAAAACGAAAATAAACAAAAGAATTCGAAACTTAAGAAATCAAAATTTAGAAAGTATAAGACTTTGGAAAAAGTAAATTATAAGACATATAAAGTGGGGGAGGATTGTTTATATAAAAACCCCATGAAACAAATTAGGAAGTGGTTGCCGTGTACTGTAAAGAAAATCTCAAGTACTATAAGATATATAGTAAAAATTGGTTTTAGGTATAAAGTAGTTCACGTTAATCAATTGAAGAAGATTGTAAGTAAACCGAAATTTAGTCATTTGTATACAAATATTACTAAGTCTATTCCTAAGTCATATGCTGATAAAGAATTAAGTAGAAATTGTACTAGTTTATCTAATTCAAGCAATAATGTTATATCTAAGACTACATCAATTACCAGTAACTCTAAAAATTTGAATGTACAACAACGCAGAAGTAATAGACCCAAGAAAATTGTAAATTATTATGAATAGTTATGAAAACAAAAACAATTATTGTTAATATGTTTTATTTAAAAACTTAAACTTGAATTCCATTATGAACTTTGTAAAATATATTTAAAGATCTATAAGTAGTTATATGTCCTTAATTAAAGCTGGGAGGATGTTATATTCAACTACATTTTTAATACTGGCAACACCTTAGTATAACATAGATATATTATTGTTCGACCACGGAAATCTAAACCTATATTAAAAGGAATGTCAGATAAGGATCGCTCTCTCTGTCCAGCATCCAAAGGGTTAACTTCGTATTCTAGTAATTAAGTATTATAAGTAATTACAATTAATGTAATATTATTTAAATAAAGAATTGAATTATAAAACATTTGTGTGAAAGTTGCTGGTAAATTGTAACTCCTTAATTATGTAGAGTTACAATAAAGAACTATCAATACGTCACTATTTTTCCAAAAATACCTAGATATATACACGGAATTTTTAGCGCAACTTTAAAATTTATTTTGATAACGATCACCAACCGTGTGGGTGCGTCGTCGGCGGTGTCACACAGAAGTCGCAAATCCAAAAAGCTGCTCATAACGCAATCAAAATTTTTTTTTTTTTTTAAATTTATGAAGATGCAAATCATCATCCATGATTTGATTGACAGTGTTGGTGACAGATGGCTCTCTGATTCCGCTTTTGCCTTTTCAATAATTAATTTCAAATCCAAATGCATCAAATCGAGTGAACGTCGCACAGTGGGGCCAAACCTACGATTTAGGGAAAAAACCTCTAAGCGGTATCATTTCGTATGTATTTGCACCCGCTAAATTAAGTGGTATCATGCGTTTTATGATCAGAGTTAAGGGGAAATTTTTAACTTTTCATAATAGTGGAATATTTTTTTTATCAAGTACGGTCAGGTGGAAACTAAAAAGTAAATAACGATTTCTCAGAGAAGAAAAAGCGGATTGGAGTGATTCAAAGTTATTTTTGAAGAAGAATAAAAGAGTTTTCAAATTCCATTTCGACTTCTGTGATAAAACAATCACGTCTTTATTGAACCGGTTATATTCAATCAGAAATTATCTTATTTCTTAAATTGAATTTTTATTCACTGATCCCAAAATCTTCATTACCACCAGGACTACCAGAAAAGTGCTGAAACAGACCCTAGGAAGGTGGAGCTCTTTTTGTATGGCTTGGCTACTCAAGTCCGGAAGTACACCCGATGTCCAAATGTTGGCTAGATTTTTCGGTTTAATCGAAAAAATGGAGTAAATTATTTTCTCATCTGAAACATAAAGGTATATATTAATACAGTACATTCAAGGAAAAATTTTAATTTTAAAAACTAATCCGTAAGATGGAGGAAAAATCATTTTTTAAGGCTCAAAATTCCAATTGTCCGTTTATACCCCATATTTCGGCCAAAAGCAAATTTTTACTATAAAATCATTATAACAGCTGGACCCCGCATGAAAAATACTGAAAGAAAAGTGTATCACAATGCGATATAAAACACTGTTATATATGAAATTTTTTCCACCTCGGCCCCACTGTGCGTCGCTCCTAACAATTTGTATTAGAAGTTTAAATGGATCTGTATTTTATTTGTATTTGTTTGTAGAAATGAAAAATATTTTAAGAAGATGGGTAGGTTTTTTTAAAAAAAGCTTGTATGCAAATAGCAAATTTCCAATTTAAACCGGATTTTGGCCAAGCTTCTTTCATTTGAATAAAGACTTATTATTTTCTGTTTTAAGTTTAAGAAATTCTATATATGTACTTATACAACTTTTTGAACTACCTGCTTCGCATTTAAAAAAATGTTTTGCTCAAATTTTTAATCGCCCTCGGGCATTTATCCATCGATAAAATCTCCACATGCTTTGCTTTTTTTTTCAACATCTCCAAAAAATTCTTTAAATCGAAAACAAACACGCAAACAGTCTCCAGTCATCCTTCATTAGTATCCGTTTACCTACATATACCTTGTATGTTTTTGTGGCCTTTGACGGGAATTCTACAGATAAGTTTGAACCAAGTACCCAAAGTCCTCAACCAATCAATCGAATTTAGAGCAGGCTGGTAGCTTGTGAGAACCTTGTACTATTCACTAAGGAAATCGAACTTTTGCACCACAGAAATTTGTATTTCTTTTATGTATTTTTTTTTTATTGATTCGACCCGATGTGATGTGAGAAAAATTGTAATTAAGTAACAATAAAATTATAAAAAAAACTCAATTTTGTGTGTGCGTTTTTTTATTGCCAAAGTCAAAAAGCCTGTGTTTTGTGTTTTGTTCTTCCTTTGTTCGGAAATTTGATTGTGCATTTCAAATGCCATCAGTCGGAGAGATAAACGAACGAAAGCCAAAGTGCCGAACGATCGCGTACGATTTACGATCGAGGCTATGCAAATATTTACTAAGCGAAACGAAACGTTCATTCGTGCAATCACCTGGCCACATACCTTATGCCTTGAGACAAAATACGTCTGTATCTCCCAAGCTGGATGGTCTTTTATACACGCTGACGTGGCTATAGGCGAAAAGAATTGATTTGTCACAAAATAATTTGAATCCCAGTTTGTGAATCGAGCCGCTGCGACACGTCGACGCGACGATGGCGGTGCCCAGTGGAAGAAGGGAACACGCCATCGACGAGTTCAATGCTGAATTATGCTGATGACCGTTCACTTTTATTTGGATTCCATTCCTTGTCTTTGTAGTGCTCTTTTTGATCCGGACGTGATGTACCACTACCAATATGTTGTTTGCGGAGGTGCAATTGTGGCGGTGGATCCAGGTCATGATTCAATATGAGACGAATTTTTATTCAATACGAAACACGATGGGCAAAAAATTTGTTCCGCCGGACACCATGGTGATCACTTGATCATAGTGATGATCGTTTGCTGATATCTGCAATTGACCGGTTCTGAAGAGTAAAGATGTCTTTCAGAATCAGTTCTTGGAATAAAATTTGATCGCACCGTTATCGAATGCCTTCATATTTCCCGAGAATAAGATTATTTGTAATTTTCTATGATGGGTGTTGGTCTTGGTTGATTCACTACTATCTCTGTTATAATCTATGAGCTATGACGAAGACCGCCCAATATATCGAGAACAAAACGTGATTCAATGAATAACCAAGTTAGGAAGTATACGAAGACATTGTTTATTGATGTACCATATAGGTAAGGTTTAGGAACGTCGCAACTTTCCATGTGGTGTCCACTTTTTCAAGTTTAAGATTAAATATCTTACTTAATTTTTGTTTCAGGTTGAAAAAATAATGGCCTTTTCGATTGGCAATCCAGAAGCGTTCGGAATGCGTGTAAACCCTTCTGAAAGTGTTCTATTGGCATTCAGAATGACAGTTCTTCTCCTGAAAAGAACAGAAAACGATTCTGGATTTCATTTCAGAATCGAAACCAGAACTACGCACACATTCAAACACATACTTGTCAAAGTGTTGTCAAATATTGCAAAAAGTAAATTTTAAGCTAAAAACAAGTGAATTTCATACATTTTACTGTTTCTACGAACAATTATTTTCCATTTAGAATCAGTGTTGCCATAATCTCAAATTTCATTATGCTAGATTTCAAATTTTATAATGCTAAATCGTATGGAAGCCCAAAAAACAGAATGCCAGATTGCAAAATCCATTTAAAAATCTATAATGCACAAAATATCATTGTTTATTTTTTTCAGAAATACTCTTAACATAGCAAAAAATATAATTGATTCGAAAATTAGAAGCTTTGGCTCGGTATTTTCCTGCTTGATATTTGAAACATCTTTGTTTACACTGAACCGAATCCCTGCATATATTTGAATTCAGACAATGATGGACTTCGTCGCGCCAGTGAATAGTCATCATTCATTTATACGTAAATAAACTGTTTGTTAAACAACCAAGTTTCCATTGAGCCCCTGAATTTATTTCATAAATCAACTAATATTACATTAATTTATAAAACAAATTTACTGACTTAACGAAAAATTTTGTGGTGCAATGAACTGCTTAACCAACGCCTATTCAGTGGTCCAAGGAAGTCCATCATCGGCTGAAATTTAGTTCAGTCCGCCGTGATCACATTTGAAGTTCATAAGATCAAAATTTTAAAAAGTTAACAATTTGGCGCTAGATTATACATAATTGAATAATTTTTTTAAATCAAATCTAGCATTCTAGAATGCCAAACAAAGACGGATAATGCCAAAAAAGCATTTGGCATAATTTTAAAATTTCAAAATGCTTTTCACTCCTGTATTATGCTAGATTTAGCATTTATAATGCCATTATGGCAACGCTGTTTAGAATATTATTTTCACATTTTCTTTGTTTAAAATTATCATACTCGTTCATATTTGTGTCCGCCAAGTCCGCTATTTCGAGATCCGCATGTGAAATTGCACAAATACAGGGATACGAAAACTTCAGAATCAAACTATATATTCCTGTTTGTTTTATTGGCGTTCCGGATCGGAGAGTTCTTCCGAATTGCCAATCGAAAAGGCCATAAAAGTTACTTTGGCGTAAAGTTTTATAAGAGGTCATTCTCTATATCAAGAGAGTTCGTTATATCGATCGACTTTTCATTAAAAAAAAATTTATTGTGATAAAGTGATTGATAAATTTATGTTTTTTTCATTGTTAGGTAGTGTTAAACTGACTGGTCCAATCGATGGTAATACGGCATTGAAGAGCAAAAAAAGTCGTTTCCAAAAATTATGCGTTTTAGTAAAGTGGGTTATCTCTGGGAAGACACAGTTCACCAAACTTAAAGTATTTTGCAACAGGGTTGCTAAATTCGATACAATTGTACTTTTTTCGACACACTCGACTTTGCTAAAGTACACAAATACACTTTTATAAAATTTGATACACTTTTGCATTCAACGAAAAAGATAACGTAAATTAAAAAGAAAATCATATGACCTTTCAAAACGTATACCGTGGAACCGAGGCTGAATTTTGTTTATAACAGAAGAAATAAAAATGATTAAAACCCATTTACTACCAAAGACTATTAAAACTAAAATTTTAAATTCTTGGTGTCAAATGTCAAAATAAATGTCAAATAAATGGTGTCAAAGGAATACAAAATTATTTTTTATTAAAAAAAAAAAAATAAGAAGTGTGATTTTCAAGCTGTACAAAAATATTTTTTATTTAAAAAAAAAATAAGAAGTGTGATTTTACAGCTGTACCCAAGCGGGTACAACGGGAAAATATGGATGCTAATTTTGTACATGAAATTTCTTAAAACATTCTTTTTCTACACACAGAACCAGTGGCGTAGCGTGGAATGGCTGGGAATGTGATGACTTAAATACACGTAAAAACAACAACAAATATTGACATTTCATACAAATTTTGATAAATGCGCAGAAGAAA
This sequence comes from Dasysyrphus tricinctus, assembly GCA_963921185.1. Lineage (NCBI taxonomy): Eukaryota > Metazoa > Arthropoda > Insecta > Diptera > Syrphidae > Dasysyrphus > Dasysyrphus tricinctus. Next base: position 40,913,767 of record OY992533.1, read on the forward strand.
CAAAAATCAAAACTCTTATGATATTACCTTTAATATGTGTACTGTGATATACATCCACGTAAGTCTAATAAAAATTCTGATTCTCAAAGTGTTTGATTTTTTAAATGGTTTTTAATAAAGAAAAAGTTTATTATCATGAAGCTATCTCCTTTTCCTGATACATATAAAAATGTTTGTTTATGGGTCATTTATCATTTCTTTGTTAGACGTCCTCGAAGTAAGAGTTTTCGAGTGCAATTTGCCGACACAGCATTTCAAACATTTTATTTTAATTTATTTTAAAATTTGTGCACTAGTCAAAAATTTAACACCAAAACGAAATACCAATAGTTTTATAACAATAATGTAATGATATGTAGGAGTAGGTATTTGTTATTTGACTAGTTATGAGTTATGGTTATGACTTCCTAGCAAATTACACTAGAAGTATTTTTTTGTTTGTTTATTCCATTCTTATTTTTATTCTTTGAGAACTAGAGATGTGCGCCTCGCTTTTCACCACATTTTGCCATTTATGAAAAGCCACCATATAAAAAAAGAGAGAAGGGGTGGTGGTGTTGCCGTCGTAGTTAAACGAAGTATTCAACATAAATTACTTCCTATTATAAATACTAAAATAATACAAAGTATAGGTATTGAAGTTCCATTCTCTAATGGCTCTTCACTAAAGATTCTCGCTGGGGGTTCTGTATCACCCCAAAAAAAGTTTGACCTAAATAATGATTTTCGAAAGTTAGTTAATATAAATGATATTTTTCTGGTAGGAGGCGATTTTAATTGCAAACACAGGAATTGGGGTTGTCTTAGGGCTAATGCTTGGGGCAATATTCTTGCAAATTTACATACTACACATCCTTTCGATATCTTGTTTCCTCCCCACCCCACACATTACCCCCCTAATAACCGTGCTAACCCATCAACTTTAGACTTTTCCTTAACAAATATGCCGGGACTTTTTAATCAACCTATGGTATTAAATAAATTAAGCTCTGATCACCTTCCTGTATCCATAAGTACACTATTGAAGCCAGTCAGCAGGAGAAACGAAGTCTTTGACTACAAAAATGCGAATTGGTCTTCATTTAGGAGTCATTTACGTCTAAAACTAAGGAATATTCCTACATTTTGATACCAGTCAATCAGAAATTGACTAAAATATTTCATCCTTTAGTACTGGCGTTATCGAAAGTGTTGAACAGTCTGTCCCTATAAAACAAATAAGTATAAATAGCACAAATACTTTACCTCGAAACTTAGTTCAACTTATTAAAACACGGAACAGTTACAGAACCAGGTGGATAAGGACAAGAAACAACTTTTACTTAAATGAAATGAAAATTCTAACAAATATGATAAAAGAAGGAATTTCTAATTTTAGGAATAGGGGTTGGAACCAAAAATTGAGAGGGCTTGAGAAAAATGGCAAACCCTTCTGGAATATAGTGAAAGTGATAAAAAAACCAAACTTTAATATACCTGCTTTAAAACTTGGAAATGGGGTATTAACTATGTCTAGAACCGAAATAGCAAACGCTTTAGCCAAAGCTTTTACTGAAAACCACACATTAATTAACAATTTCACGACTAATATAAATGTAGAGTCTTTTGTTTCACAATCTTTACAAACGATCAACTCAAGTGTTCCTAACGGTGAACAGGAGTTTGTTACCCTAAGCGAAGTTAATAACGCACTTCTTGGTTTAAGAACCCGAAAATCAGCTGGATTTGATAAAATTAAAAATCTTTATTTAAAAAATCTACCAAAGTCAGCACTGAAATTTCTACAAAATTTATTTAATTCGTGCATCAAGCTGGGTTACTTTCCAAATGAATGGAAAAAAGCCAAAATAATTCCAATTTTAAAACCTGGAAAAAACGCTAGCCTACCTGATAGTTATCGTCCTATTAGCCTACTTATGTAGTTCTATCAGTAAATGTTTTGAAAAAATTCTTAAAAACAAACTCATAGAACACATTAATATAAATAATATTCTGCCATCGGAACAGTTTGGCTTTCGTGCGTTGCATAGCACCGTGCACCAAATTGATCGCATAACCAAAAGCATTAAAACTAACTTTACCAGAGGTAAAAGTACTGGGATGGTGTTGTTAGACGTGGAAAAAGCTTTTGACACTGTCTGGCACGATGGACTCTTGCATAAACTTTTGATACTGAACTTTCCCATGTACCTTATAAAAATTGTAAAGTCTTTTCTGTCATCAAGAAGTTTTGTAGTTTCTGTTAACAATAACCTTTCCGAAATCTTTGTTTGTAATGCAGGTGTACCTCAGGGATCTGTTCTTGGCCCAATTCTCTATTCGGTTTTCACATCAGATCTACCTCACTTACTAAACTGCAGCAAGGCTATTTTCGCAGATGATACTTGTGTGTTTTCTTCGGGTTCACTTGGTTCCACAATTGGAACCAATCTGCAATCTGCATTGAATGCACTCCAAGATTATTTTAATGATTGGAAGATAAGAATAAACCCTTCAAAAACTCAGGCTATCTTTTTCACCCGAAAAAGAAAAGTCTGTTCCTACCCAAATGATTTTCTTCAAATCAACGGCCAAGAAACTGAATGGAAATCAAGCGCGAAATATCTTGGGGTACATCTGGACAGTAAATTAACATTTGGGCTTCATGTTCAAGAAATCATTAAAAAAATAAATAAAACCATAAGAATTCTATATCCATTTATTAACCGGAAATCCAAGTTAAGCGAAGAAAATAAAATTATAATTTTCAAAGTAATTTTTCAAGCTATAATATTCTATGGATCACCAGCTTGGGGAAATTGTGCGGAGAGCCATATTCATAGGTTACAAACTGCTCAAAACAAACTTTTGAAAATGATGCTTAACCTTCCTTGGTGTTTCTCAACGAATGAATTGCACGCTCTAGTAAATGTTGAATACGTCTCGAGTAGAATTTTGAACTTAAAAGAACGCTACAATATTTCGTGCGTTACTTCTGACAATGTTTTGATTTCAAACTTAGCTTCATAAGAACATCGAACATACATTCATTATATTACAATTAAAGACTGATTCTCTTTGAAATTGTTAAATATTTTGTGTTTACTTAACTTATTTATTTCTCTATTTGTATGTTTCTATTTATTTATTTATTTACTTTTAATGTATTTATTTATTTCTCTTTTTCTGTAAATTTATTTATTTATTCAATAATTTATTTACTTATTTATATGTTAATTTATTTATTTGTACTTTATTTATTAATTATTTATTCAAATTTTTGTTTTTCTTGTGTATCTTTTGTTTATATGTTTCATGTTATTTATTAATATATTTTACTTACTTATTTATTTATTTATTTATTTATTTATTTATTTGCTTATTTATTTATTTACTTATTCAATTGTTTATTTTGTTTGTATCTATTTATTTATTTATTTATTTATTTATTCATTTATTTATTTACTTATTTATTTATTTATTTATTTATTTATTTATTTATTTATTTTTTTTGTTTATATATTTACTAACTTAAGACTGATAAATGTTTGATGTTTACAAAAACCATATAAAGTGTAAAAGTTATATTTGATAATGCATTGTTAGTTTTTGTTCACAAACCACCCCTTCTCTCTACCTATATAACGAATAGGTATGTTCTCTATTTATATATATTGTTTGGTTTTCTTTTTCTTTAATGAAGGTTTTTATAAGTAGCTTTTCCTTCAGTCAAAATTTAATTATGTACCTATTAAATTAAAAAAAAAAAAATTATATACTTGGCAGTAGTAAGGTAGTTTATATACCAATCTCTGTAAATTGTGCAATATAGATTTAAGAAAAAATAATGTAATATTACCGCTACAATAAAATATACATACTATACTACTATACTATATTTTCCTAAATGAATTGTAAAGGCTTTCGTTCAAGTTATATACTAACTGTATCCAAAATTACATAATTTATACTTTTCCACCACTTTTCTGTGTTCGACTATTTCACCAACACTGTTAGGATATAAAAACTAAATTTTATTTTCAACCATCTATGTATCTTTGCTTAAAAAAAATGTGCAATAATAATATTTTTTCTGACAATAATAAATTTAACTTTGCATGAAAAGTTTTGTAGCATTTTTATGTCTATGTATGTAATTTGTATTTTTTGTTTGTTTTGAATACATTTTGGGGGGCGGCAAAATTACACCGCCCCGGCGGCAAAAACCCACGCTACGCCACTGCACAGAACTATATCGCAGATGGTTGGGAATGGATCGCATGTGGCAAACTCTGTATCTATATAAATAAATATAAATTGGGTGGCGCAACAGCTCGGCAGAACCAGGGCCTAGTGACTTACAACTCACAACCATTCTTGTGTGCGTGTTTGTTGGGCAGGAATGGAGGGGACCTACAGTTTTTTGCCGAGTCCGAACGGCTAAAATGAGAAGCACTTTTTCATGTCAAGTATACTCTTGGAGGATTTGTCAGTTCCTCGCAAGAGGCAGTACCTCGAATAAAACATTTCTGTTTTTAGGTGGCATGGCTGGGAATCGAACCCACACCTTCGGCATGACAGTCCTACGCACTAACCATCAAGCCACGAGGTACTAACTCTGTATCTAAGAGGCTTTTCAATTCTCTTTTGAAAATGGTGACCTTCATATAAAGCAACGCGAAGATATGGAGCGTTTTGATGTCGAAAGTTGTAGAATTGTATATCTTCTAAGATAATATCGAGCAATATCTCTTTGAAACGAATCAGCTGCGACTTCCAAGCGTTCACCAATGCAAATCTTACATAGTGAACATAGACCTGAACTTCATGGTTTTTCGACATATATGTCATTCGTATAGTTCACTATCACATTTTAATTTATTTTGTATCCAGGATTTTTGAAATTTTAGAATTGAAATTGATACTCGAGCCAGCCCGCAGACAAATAAAATTACCTCGAACATAGAACTCGAACCATGTTCACTCGCACCATGTTCGAGCGTCTCCAGAGCCTTTTAAAATAGATTGATTTGGAACAAAAAAAAAAGAATGCATCTTGTAGCTCTCTTTGGTGTATATAAAGTTAGCAGGACACTTTTGGAAATTCAGGTTAAAAACTATCCTATCATTAGTTGCTACTTAATTGCGAATTACTTTCGCAAAAAAAAATTAATTGCATTTTTGGTTTAAGAAAAAATGGGTGTCCTGCTAACTTCATATGAACTTAACAGGACAACTTTCTCAAACATGTGTATAAACGATTAAAAAAAATGATTTTGGGAACTAATTAATTGCGAATTAGTTACGCAAAAAAAATTTATAGCATTTTTGGTTTGCGAAAAATGGGTGTACTGCTAACTTCTTATGTATGAACTTAGCAGGACAACTTTCTCAAAAATAAAGATAATCGAGCTGAAATAAGTTAATTATTGAGAACTAATTAATTGCGAATTTGTTACGCAAAAAAAAAAATATTGCTAACTTCATATGAATTCAGCCGGTCAACTTTCTCAAAAGTAATGATAATCGAGCTGAAAAAAGTTGATTATTGAGAACTAATTAATTGCGAATTAGTTACGCAAAAAAACAATTATTGCATTTTTGGTTTGCGAAAAAATGGGTGTCCTGCTAACTTCATATGCACTTAGCAGAACAACTTTCTAAAAAATAAATATAATCGAGCTGGAAAAAGTTGATTATTGAGAACTAATTAATTGCGAATTAGTTACGCAAAAAATAATATTATTGCTTTTTTTGTTTGCGAACAAAATGAACGAAAAATGAGTGTCCTGCTAACTTTATATGAAGTTAGCAGGACACCCATTTTTTCTTAAACCGAAAAAATGCAATTATTTTTTTTTGTGTAACTACTTCGCAATTAAGTAGCAACGAATGATAGGATAGCTTTAAACCTGAATTTCCAAAAGTGTCCTGCTAACTTTATATACATCTCTCTTTGAAACGAAATTTTTTGAACATCACACTCAATATTTTCGAAAAGGTCGAGGTGGGTTTACTGCCTTTTTTTCCTCGAAGTACTGTTTTCTCAAAAATGAAACGGCAGCCCTGATGCTGGGTGCTAGCGCTGTATTTATGTATGTAAGTAACCAAAAAAACATAAATCATGAAAAGTTATATTTGTAATTTTCAATTGTCTCAAAAACTAGAAGACAAAAAACCAATTCGATTTTGGTGTTCGATTCAAAATTGATATTAGCACTGCCCACAAAAAGCCAACTAAGCTTTTCATTTCACATTTTGCAACGAAAAATTGGTCTTACCTTTTCTTTCATTTTTGCTATCAAAATTGTGAGTTTGCATGCGAATTTTTTAAAAACTATTGACTTAAATAATTTAATTTTAATAAGGGATTAAAGGAAACTGACTTGTGGTTTTCAAAAACGGTATAGTACATCATTTTAAGTGTTGCCGTTGTTTTTTTTTAATATTTATCTAAAATTGCCCCATTGTCCTGAACGGGACGAGATAGACCCCCCCTCCCATAGTAAAAAATGCTTGATTTTTACGCCTCTACAGAAATCCGTTATCAATTTTTGGCGCCAAAGATATCGTACTCGTGCCCAATTTCTTTCCAATTTTAAAATGTATGAAAAAAAAGAACTTTTAACCTTAATGTTTTTGTTGTGATCCTAGTTTAATATTAAACGCATGTTATATGTCTTTCAATCTTTATATATATATAAACGTATAAGTTGTGTTTTCGGCAAATATAAAGATCTGTTATGGTCTTGTTAGTCAATTTAAAGTTAAAAAACTATTCGCATGAATTAGAAAAAAAAAAAAATTTGTCGTCGATTAATCAAGGTTAGTGGATAAAGAAAAAGTGCTTTTATTAACATACAAATTAAAACTCACCGAAATAAATACAGTCGACTCCCTATAAGTTGAATTTTCACGGGATATCAAAATCAGTTCGAGTTAGAGAGAGCTTTGCAAAAATTCGAGTTAGAGAGAAATATTATATGGTTTAAAATTTGAGGGGAATAAAAATTAGGGCGAAAAAGTTCGAGTTAGAGGGAAATTCGACTTAGAGGGAGTTCGACTTAGAGGGAGCCGACTGTAATTACAAAAATCCAAAACAATATTGAAAACTATTTTTTCCAAACTGCAACAGAGGCTTTTGAAACTGAGTACGAAGTGTTATATTTAGAAATGTCTTTTAAGTAGAAACATAAACTAGAAGTGAAAACGTCTGTTGCACTTTCGAAAACATACATTTATTAAGGGTTTTTTTCAGCTTATTTTTATTCCCGTGAGTTTTTTTTATGTTGATAAAAACACTTTTTCTTTATCTATACTGACCTTGATTAGTTTTTGCCAAAACACCCAACGTCACTTAAATTATTTGAGCAAGTCCTCCGTCATGCCAGTGATGCATTTTATTTCTTTGTGTTTTTTGTTAATTTCTTTTCTATGTAATTATGGATCTGTCCCTTCCTAACCTCGTTCCTTAGGTCGATTGTTTTCTGGAGGTAACCGATGAATTAACAAAAATAACTATAGGTAGGTACATATGTACTTTATTCGAAATTTATACCAAACAACATTAGATGGATAAAAACACAAAACTGGTGACTTAAGCGGTAGGATTTATTGCATCACTACTGACTAAACTTAGTCTTGATTTATGTCCACAACACATCATGCCACAAGAACACCCCAAAAAGAAACAATTTGATATCTAAGGCTTTTATGGGTTAAATATACACAATACAATACAAATAATATTTCCCTCAAAGACAGCATGGTGGTCTTTATTTAAGAACTAAAAATAAAAGGCCCCAGTAAAAAAGTGGATTTATAAAATTGGCTCAAATCAAATATCGGAAATATCTTGAACCACCCAAGATGCAAACCACAAAATATCGAAACGTGATCGATTATCTTTTTCAGAATGCAGTCGGAACCGGTCGGGATGTCAGAAATCTAATCAAATCTTCATTTGCAAATATACTTTTGCATTATGTTAAATTATTGAGGTGAATGAAGCTGCACAGCGCGCAGATAAAGCAATCAACGGTGGAGTGTGCACATAACTATTTTTTTTATATAAATACTATAAACGATTGTTTCTGCAACATCCATCATCATTGGTGGCTGAATTTTGTTTCCATTATTTGCAGATGAAATTGCAACTTGAATTCATAATTCAATTCCCTTCCGTTGAAGTAAAATTATTTCATGCGAATAATTGGGACACGATTTGTGCGTTCCGTGTACCGAACGGCCAAAGAGTTCCGGCATACCTACCTTATTCTTTCTTCTCTGAAGAAAAGAATACAGTAGCACTGTGATGAGCTATAATATGGTGATTCCTAAATGTGGATTTTTGTGCTGTGAAACTTCTTGGAGTGCCACTCCAAATCATTTAAGAGTAACAAGTAATCAATTAATTCAGTTGGCTGAGCCACCAAAAGTGCGGGAATTATTTAACACTGCAAAGGCTTACAGCCAGGCAGAGGCATCCCCATTTGTTAACATCAGTATCATCATAATTCCCGATCGAAAATAATTTATTATTAATTGATCACTTTGGTCGCCCTAATGAACACTTGAGCATGAAAATCGCCTCCGATTGATCACCAAGCTTCGTGGTGCACATCGTAAGTAGCAGAATCACATCAATGAATTATGAACGTGCTGAATTAATTACTCGGCGCGTACTTTCCCACCAATCGAGTATACGTCTCGTTGTTCCCCAGAAGTAGCATCAGCATGAGTTGGAATTAGAATGATCGTACTGCGTGTGCGAATGATGGCAGATCCCGTGCGCTTGTGACTCAGCTGGGCTTCTTAAGGTGTGCAATAATTCAGACTTTTGAACAAAGTCGCATCGAACGGAGACCAACCGCAGAGATTACCTTATTTACAACCTGACCAACACAGCCAGAGCAAAAGAGTTCCATTCGAAAGATCGATAATGATCATGACAGAGTGTTCGCTGTTTCTATAACCAAGATCAAGGGTCTATTGAAGCCTCCAATGAATTGGTACAATTGCGACCCCTGGTGTGTGCAGCAAAAGTCTCTTGAACAGTGACCTTGAACTCAGTAATTACAGAAGTAGGACTCCTGAACGCGCTAATCCAAGCATAATTCCGAATTAATGGAAAATGATCAGTTTCTTTGCAGACAAATTGTGTTAAGTGTTTAAATGAGATCAGAAAATTATTCATGTGCGACCCACGCGATGCAGGATCAGTTCCCAAAGAATATCCATGCGGGCAAACTTTGATCGATGGTCGGATGATTCTGGCGACTGTGCACCGCTCATGATGCGATCATTGAAAAGAGCCAGAACACAGATTCCTTATGTTTGTCTCTTCTTCCCCTCAAGCTGTTGGCAATGTCGATAGTGTGTCTCCATGTTGCACTGCCTTTTCAAGATCAATTGCAAGTGATTTGTATTTCTGTCGAAATCGTCTTATCGTAACTCATTATGAGATTTATTTTGTTCACAATCCCACAAGGTATACAATTTATCTTCGTACATTTTCGCTGGCTGATGGGTCTGAAAGAGGGGTGGTAGTGGGCGATAGGATTATCTGTGCACCTATAGGTATATTCACGACAGGGAACGGTACATGGATTCGATTTACACGAACGCCGACGCCACCAATCGGTTATTTCCTTTCTGTGATTTGGCGGCCGATCCGTTCAAAAATGCTCTTTTTTCGCCTCTAGAAGAAGCGATAATGTGATTTATTCTGTCCATTAATCTGGCAATTCATTCTTTTATTTTGGTTTGGGTCTTACTTTGGTTTTATGGTTTCAGTATAGGCATTGCAGGCAGACCACTATAGATTATAGCATATAAGAACCTTAACGATATTAATAAACCATTCATTACACAATGTAGTCGGAGATGGTGATGTCGCTTTGGTGAAGAATTTGTTTGACTCTTCTTCGTTGGTGGTATTTCCCATAAGCAGTGCTGTTATAAAAGACATGATTTCTGCTTTTAAACTGAATGATATAAGTCACACGAAGCGCGTTGACGCGCGCATACTTTGACAGCGATAAATTATTATAAATAAATATAAATAAGCAAGTCTGTAGGGTCGCTTTTTTTAGCAAATAGAATGCGTATTAGGTAGGTACCTCTCTTAAAAAGCAATAGCCCTGTATTTTAGTGTATTTTTATCTTCGCTAAAGAAAGTAGCTTGTTAAATACAACAACAATTTTGTATAACTCCATACTGTTGTTGAATTTAAAATGCACTTAAAAACAGGGCTAATATTGACGGGAATTTGCAGTTTTTTTTGGATTTTTTCGCATTTCTATTCCCGATTTTGCAGTTCGCCAAATAAGGGTGGAATTGAGTGACTCAGCAGCCTAGCTGCAAAGGACCCTTATTGCACGTTCCTAGGTGGCTTCCTGAGACACACGATTCAAATTGAGGAATTCAAATTTTGAACCTAGCCTTTTTTAGCAAAAAAACTGAAAATTTGGAGCCTTATTGCATGTTCCTAGCATGCTTGGTTCCTGAGATACACTTTAGGTCTCTTTTTTTTTGCAAGCCCAGGGGAATCAGACGAAACAAACGACCTCGGGGCTTAGCGATGCCATTACTGAAAAAAATGGAGGCTCCATACAAACTATCGATAACATGTATGAAATTCATGCCGGTAACCATGTTTTTAGGGATAAAGCTAAGCCCCAAAAATTCTCTGGGCTTAGCTAAAAGCTTAGTTGTTGTTGCTTTTAACATGTAAATTGCTTAGCCCCGACGTCGTTAAAACACTCCTTATGTCTTACAAACTTCACTGTGAAGTAATATCAGTATGATTTTTTTTTTCAAAAAAGGACTTCAAAGTGTCGAACTAGCCTATTCTTGAAATGCAAAAAAACTGCAAACTTGGAGCCTTTCTGCAAGTTTCTAGCATGCTTGGTTCGTGAGATACACGATGTAACCTACTTACTTCATATTGAAGTCAAATTTTGGACATTTTAAAATTGAAGACTTCAAATTTATTGAACCTAGCCTATCGTTGAATTGCAAAAAAACTGCCAATTTAGAGCCTTATTGCATGTTCCTAGTATGCTTCTTGGTTCCTGAGATACACGATGTGAGTTGCTTACTTCACTGTAAAGTTAGCAGGTCAGTATGATTTTTTTTTTTTATAAACAGGACTTAAAAATTTCGACCTAGCCTATCGTTGAAATGCAAACAAAATAACTGCAAATTTGGAGCCTTACTACAAGTTCCTAGCCCGCTTGGTTCCTGAAATACACCATGTTACCTGCTAACTTCGCTGTGGAGTTAGCAGGTAACACAATTACACCCTTATTTGGGAAACTGCAAAACTGGGAATAGAAATGCAAAACAATTGCAAAATAAACTGCAAATTCCTGTCAAGGTCCCATTTAGGTGGGTGAAAGTTGCCCTGCTTACTTCACAGACCTTACTGAAGCTTTACTCAAAATGTGAAAATTTGTATCGACAAGCTTGAATATATAAATTTTTTTTATTTCGTTAATAAAGGAATTAGTCTGGGAGACGACCGCAAGCGCAAGATTTATCTCATTCCAGCTATTGAAAATAAAATGTACAACTTGCGTACAGAGAATATCAAATAAAGAAGCCAATCCTTCGTACGTTTCACCCCCCAAAACCCATTTGTTTACATTGTTGTATTTGTAATTTCATTTCGTGTCGAAGAAATGGATGTGAATTGCAACAACAACAAGACCTGTGCTGAATGATGTGCTGAATGACTAGTTGATTCTATGTGTGCGTTTTGCACTGTTTTTGACTAATACTTTGCAAATCTAATACATCAGCTGTTCACTTCCAGCTTGTAGGCAAATCAAATTGACAGCTGAGGATTGACTTCTTTATTTCATATTCTCTGCTTGCGTACTTGCTCTGTCTGATGTTCAAGAGACTTAGGCTAGTCGCGCACATGCAACTTTCAGTTTCGCAACTGTTTGGTTACAAAAATGAATCTTACTGACTCATATGGGACAGCGCGCACATGCAGAAACTTTTCAGTGGTCGATTCGAGCAACTTTTCAGTTTGTCTGCTATTACACGATGAAACTAGACGCGTAAAACTTTTCGAACACCATAAGTGCAAAAGAGAAAAAAGAATCGATAAGATATGAGACGGAAAAAAACTGCCCTGTGTCGCGTGGGTAAAAATTTCGGTGCAACTATTTGACGTTTCTCTTTTCTCTTGTCCGTTTTTTTAAGGCAGTAGATTTATTCTGCGAGAAAAAAATGCAGTAACTGCAACTACAGTAAAGTGGCAACCCTGACACAGTCCAACTCGGAAATGAAAAATAAAGAGAACTGTCAAATTGGTTTCATGAATCTGGTTTCAACGTGTAATAGCGCTTGAATCAGCGGACGAAATAACAAAGAAGAGTTCGAAGAAGGCGCATTCATCTAGTTTCATCTTGTAATAGCAGACTTTGTGTTTTGCCACAAACTGGACTGGACGATTGCCCGAAATCGGTTTTCAATTTGTGTCATAGTGAATAATATGTAACTGCGCGCACATGCAACCAAATAGTTGCAGATATTTAACCACATCGCTGAATTTTGTTCTTTCCAAAGTGACTTATGTTCTCTGTGCGAAAGAGAACAAATTTATCTTTTCTTTTATTTGCTGAGCAAAAGAATAGGACAAAGGCGATAATATTTTTGTTTGTATGTATGGGGTCGAAAATTTGAATGTAAATTGTCTGTGTGTTGGTTGGGTTCGTTGCGATTGCTTGTGGAGTTGCTCATGTGCGCGCTCATTGGTCAACTTGTGACAAATCTGTTTTGTTGCAGTAGCAGTTGCATGTGCGCGACTAGCCTTAGGGTTGATTAAAATTTATATATAAGGACATGGAAATTATGAGAGACAAATGTTTAAAAGCATGAAATTCGTTTCCTTTAATAGTTTGTGGTGAGAAAAGAGTTCCTGATCAAAGAGCACGGTAGTAATCAGCCAAGTTCGCGGCACTACACCCTTTTTACGGGAAAAAACTCAGGCGATTTTCAATCCCACTCTTACTTCAGTACCAATATAGTCAGAAATTTCAAATTCACAGTATTTTCTAAGCTGATCAAACACAGGTGGCTCACGTAATTTCAACTCTTTAGCATTAGTAGTTTCCGAGATATAGCACTTCAAAAATCGCAAAAACCGTAACTGACTGACTCACTGACTCACTGACTGACTCACTGACGGATCGTCAAAATTATGGAGCACTTCCCAACATCGTAGAAACTTGAAATTTCGCACAACGGTAGGCCTTGTGGTGCATACAAAGGAAAAAATCGAAAATCTGCAATTTTCTATTCAGGGGGCGTGGCATCCACCCACTTTCTTAAATATTCTTATAAATTATATGTAGCACCCTCGGTTGCTGTAGAATGATGAAAACTGGTAAGTCGGTAGGGCTAGAGGTACTTAGAAAGAGAAAAATTTTAAAATTGGAATTCTTCATTCAGGGGGCGTGGCATCCACCCACATTCTTAAAAATTTCTTATTAATTAAATGGAGTACTTCCGATTGTTTTAGAACTATGAAAATTGGAAGATCGGTAGGGCTTGAAGTACTCAGAAGGAAAAAATTCGAAAGATTTGAAATTTCAGTTCAGGGGGCGTGGCATCCACCCACATTTTCAAAAATTCTGATAAACCATATGAAACACTTCTTGAAGTACTTAGAAAGAAAAATATCGAAACTTTTGGAATTTTTCAATTAGGGGCGTGCCATCCACCCACTTTATCAGAACTTCTATTACATATTTACCTGGAGTACTTTCGGTTGTCGTAGAATTCTGAAACTTTTTAGAGTGATAGGGCTTGATTTTCACGTGGCAAAATAAATCTTTGAAAAAGGAGTGAAATCATAACAAAAACATAAATGTTAAAAAAAGAGCCAAGTTCTTATACATATGTACAAGAAACCTGTGCGTAAAAAGTCAGCCAAAAAAAGTAATGAGATCTAAAATATATGCCAAGTTTTAAGTTCATGAAGTTTAATATCAAATATCTTAAGTAGAGTAATATGGAAATAATTCCAAATCATGACAGAAATTTGGTATTTAATGATTACTGATTAAAATTTGGTGGATTTACTTGGCAAGTTTTCTCTTAAATACTTACTTAATCACAAATTTAAAATGTATGAAAACTTTACCAGTGAACCCACCAAATTTTAATCAGTAATCATTAAATACCAAATTTCTGTCATGATTTGGAGTTCGGATTGTATACATTTTTTGCAAATTTCCCTTAAATGAGGTGTCAAAAATCGCGCGTGACCTTGAGTGACCTTGAGAAAGTTTAAGCCTTGATTACAAGTAGTTATCTAGGGCTGACCAATTTCTGGGTTTTAAGAAAATCTATAGCCGTTTAGCCTGTAGCTAGTGGCGTATTTAAAGATTTTGCGCCGCGAGACAATAAGTTTTGGCGCCCCATTAATAAAAAAAAACTCAAATCACTGCATAATCAAAAAAGTCATAAAAATAGATAAAACAATAATTTCAATATTTATATTTTGCCAACGTGACACACAAATTGGCTGACAGATACCACTGTAGTAAATGACTGATTGTCAGTCAGAATTAAGAACTTTAATAGATGGCTTAACGGGCGTCCCTTGTTTTTGCCGACACTTTTTCAATCAATAATGAAACAGACTCGTTATTTCTGAGGTTATCTAACGAATTGTAATTTTTTTCAAAGAATTTGGCAAAGAGTTCTAAAAGTATTAATTTTCTTCTTTTAAATTTAGTTAAAGTCTTTGCAATATCTGTTTTAGTCTTTGAGAATTCCTTGGTTACCTGTTAATCTTCATCTGCCCCTACATAATATAACAAGAAAGGTAAAATGCTTTTTATTATGCTAAACAAATAAATTTCAACAAGGAATTTATCAGAGAATGCAAAAGGTATTGAACTGTTTGAACTAAATTTCAAAGAAGAGAAGTAGTATTTCAGAAATCAGTAAAAATTTTGCTGAAGCAAAAATACAAAGATAAAGTAAAAAGAATTTAACATGATTTGAAGCAAAATCTGAAAAAAAGTATTAGTGAGTGATATTAGGAATCGTAACTAATTATATTGACAAAATGTACCTCTTTTTTTTTTAACGGTGCAGGAAAATAAATCCACGGGTATCTGCTCCACATGGGAATCTATTCCATCTTTGATGGAATATATATGGCTATATAAGATAAATTCACAGTTTCTTTGAATCCAGATTCCTTAAATGCAAAAGAAATTTGCATACACCCAACCTCGTACCCACCAAAAATCCTATAGCTAGCCAAAGCAGGGGAGTTGCAGGGGGGCAGCATGCCCCTTAAACATATCTCACTGTTTATTCAACGTAATGCTGGATGCTAGCACTGATATTATTTACGCCTTGCCTTACATACATACAGTGCTGGCACCCAGCATTATGGCGAATAAACAGTGAGGTATATATGGGGGACATGCTGCCCCCTGCAACCCCCCTATGTAAACTATATGTTATAAGAAATACCTACTAAGAAGGAATTCAAAAATTAAGTGAAATTGATACTCACACCAAGTGGGAAGAACTCCACTCTCCAAGTGGAGATTTTTCATTAAAAGGTGCAATAAATTCCTTTTCTCGTGAGAACTAACTTCACTTTGAAAAGTGGGGCAGATTCCCACTAAAAATGGAATAAATTCCCATGTGAAGCAGATGCCCGTGGAATTATTTCCCTCCACCTTTATTAGCATAGAAGAAACGGTTATTTTTTTGTCATTTTTTTTTTAGCGGGAATTACTCGTGCACCAATGCTAACCATCTGCGAAGCTTTGAACTTTTACATGTAAATTTCCATAGAACAAATTACGGTATACATGAGCCTATTAACCGTATGTGCAAGATCTTTAATTTAAATGGCTCCTCTGTTGATTTAACATTAGTAAGATGGGATTAAAAATTTTTTTTTCGAACCAGTGCTCCACTTTCGTGATTGTTTTTTAGTTTCTGATTATATTTTATTTAAATGTTTTTTCTATTGTTTAATAATGTTTATTTGTTTTACTTTGTAAATGTATTAATTTATTTTACTGCATGTGTTAGCTCACACTATTGTACTAACCACTAACACAAACACTTATGTCTAAGCTCACTACAACAAAGAATCTGAAGTGTAAAAAAAGTATCCATTCACTAAAAATTAATTCTATGTCTGAAAATTTGATTTTAAATGCAAAAAAAATCAACAAGGGCGCATATACAATAATGTGAATAATGTGCTGGGTATATCTTTTTTGAAAGGAGTATTATTCTCTTACTTGTTTTTTTTAATCAAGTTGTTTTATTGAATAGTTTTTGAAAAATTCAATTTCAAAATCAAAATTTTGAAACAAAAATATTGAATTTTTTTTCAAGTTGATATATTTCAAAATTGTGACTTTACTTATTAAATGGCATTTATGAATTGGATATTCAATGCCCTTATTTTAAGTCAACTACTGAAAACCAAATGTAAAAATCTTTCTTAGTTTTTGAGAAATTAAAAAACAAAACAAAAGTACATTTCCCAAAACAATCCAAAAAAATTGTTTAACTATAAGTTATTAATAGGCATTCCTAGTTCTTTTGTCAAGCTTTCATCTCTCGGTTTCCCTTCCACTCTTGCTCAATATATCATTTCGTTTTTTAATGGAAGGATACACCGAATCCTTTAAAAAAAAAATGTCTGAGTTTTTTGATTCAATGAACACAGACTTGGATGTTCCTCGTACCAAAAGGCAGTTAGAAACCTGTCCACTCCTCCTTTAAGTTGATATCAACAATATTGTTTCAATTACGAAATCTTCTAGGTGCTTATTTTCTCTCTTGATAATAATTTATTTATAAACTAAAATACTATTTGTAAAATCAACTTAAATTTTTAGCTGGTGAGGCCCGTCGTGACAATGACACCATAAATCAGTCTTATTCTTTATCACTTCTTAATTATCTGTCCCGCCATAATGGGGCATATTCATAGATGTTATTTAAAATGTTACTAGACAAAACTGGAGTTTACCTGGTGGAGTTTCAATTAAATAGACTCCACATTTCCAACAGTTTAAACAACAGAACGAAATCACTAACTATCACCCGATTGCTAAACTCTCCGTTATCCCCAAGCTCTTTGAAAGTATAGTGTATGATTCCCTTTATTTCCATTGCAAATCAATTGTTTCTCCACTTCAACACGGATTTTTAAAGGGAAGATCCACTACGACTAATCTTACCCAGTTTGTCTCCATGACACTCTTGGCAATAGAAAAAGGCTTCGATGTTGATGTTATTACCACTGATTTCAGTAAGGCGTTCGACAAAATCAGTCACCAAATTATCTACTTAAAGCTACAAGCCTTTGGCTTTCCACCATCGTTCATCAAGTGGGTCAAATCTTACCTCGAGAACCGTTTATACAGGGTTGTTTTCAGAAATGAAGTGTCCGATCCCTTCCTCGCCTCCTCTGGCGTTCCCCAGGGTAGCCATCTCGGTCCACTTCTATTTGTCCTTGCTATAAACGATGTCGGTAGAATCATCTCCTTCTCAGAACTTTCTATTTATGCAGACGACATTTAAATAATTAAAGTAATCTCGTCATCTCATGATTCTTCGCTGCTTCAACTTGATCTAAATACCTTTCTTACCTGGTGTAACAAAAACTTTCTTGAGCTTAATATTAGTAAATGCCAATCTATGACTTTTTTCCGTAAACGTTTGCCTTCAAATCCTCAAATCTATCACTTCTGTAACATACCTGTCCCTATCGTTTCATCTATTCGTGATCTCGGGGTTATATGTGATAAGGAGTTAAATTTTCACTCTCATATTGATCATATCATTGGGAAAGCGAATTCTTCCCTCGGATTTGTCAAACGATGGTCTAAAGAATTTTCCAACCCCCATGTCACCAAATCTTTATACACCACATACGTCAGGCCTATCCTAGAATACGCCAGTCAGGTTTGGTCTCCCTTCCAAATCACTCAATCTCTTAGAATTGAAGCAGTTCAGAGGAGATTTCTCAGATTCGCTTTGCGTAGTCTACCTTGGTCTGATCCCGTTATTTTACCCCCTTATGAAGACCGTTTGCAACTAATTGGCATGTACACCCTTTCTCAACGTCGCCGTATCGCTGAAATAATATTCGTCCATCAGCTTATCATTGGAGCCATAGACTCTCCGGCGTTGCTCGAATGGATTAATATTAATACCAATCCACGTAGCCTAAGAGCTGTCCCCTTCTTCAGCCTCCCTATTCACCGCACCAACTACGGCCATTTCAATCCAATGAGCAGAATGCTTCGATTAGCCAATACAGCACAAGACATTTTCGATTTCTCCATTAGTTCCCCTTCCCTTAGAAGAACTCTATACACCTTCTCTCCCTAACCTCATTCCACCGTATTAATTTCCTTCTCTCCCTAACCTCATTCCACCGTATTAATTTCCTACTAGCGTTAAGTATACATATTATGTATAATTTAAGTTTGTATAATATAAGTTAAGTTAAGTAATTCGCTTGCAATAAGCTTAATAAATAAATATTAATAAACATCTATGAATATGCCCCAATATGTTTGTCTCGTAGTTCGCAAGTAGTCACCATAACTTGAATAACTATAAGGATCACCAATTCTTTAAAACCAACATTCACTTTATTGTTACAAACCGCAGTTTTCAATCAAAGTTTACATTATAACATCGCTGATTTCCTGCAACACATTCAATAATGTTTCCAATTGAAAGTCAAATGAAGTTATGGTAGCTTTCAACCTCGATGAAATTTTTTGACAGAGAAATGTGTCAATCATAAAGTATTATGTTTATTTTTTTTAACTTAATTGCTAATTTATTTTGTCTATAGTTAGAAAAGGAAATTACAAGTCCCGTGCCTAATTTCCGACAGACGCTAATAATTTTAAAATCTCCATAAAGTCATCCCTCCGCTGAATTTCTTAAAATCGTACATCGTTTAATTTTTCGGAAGACATAAATATAAACGTCAAAGTAGCCACCATTTCATTACCGTTGATGGCCACTTGTATTTAATTAGAAAGAGGCGTGTGAAGACCTTAAAAAAACCACCAACGGCAGCGAATATTTACAATCATTAATTTAGCTTTTTTTTAATAATCTTTTTAAAATGCATAAAGTATGAATTCTGAATGAGAACTGATCAGAATCAGAATCTGACGCAATGGAGTCACGTTTATGAAAGCAAAATTTCAATTACATATTTTCCGTGCAATTATTGTCGAAGATCTAATTAAGTTCACTGGCAGCAGACGCTTACAATAATTTTTTCTGAAAAAGGGCTAAAGCTAAACTATGCATTTAAAGTTGCTTTCTGTTCTGTAGGAACTTTTTGTTTCCGGGCTGATTTAATTGTCATTATCGATTTGCTATGGTGGAAAGTACCTTATAGCTGAGAACTTTTTCGTAGTGGTGTCCGTGCCATGGATGCATCTCCTCCCACTTTGATATACTGCAAAAAATGTCGTTAACTTTGGAACGATTCGAAGTATTAACTACTGTTATTGTTAATTATAGCGCAAATTTAAAAACTAATTGACTAGGTCGCTGTTACTTGCTTAGAATTTGTTTATGAAAATGTATGATGTTTCGTTAACGGATCTCGTGTGGATTGGCATCATCCCAAATCTAGCCAAAAATAGTCCTCGTCACTGAAGATGATTTGTGTTGCAGATCTCAGTCATTAAACACACGGTATTCTATGTAACGCTGCAACTTCCTATGGGGATTTATTTTTAAAGTCTGAAAATAAAAAAAACAAGAAATTAAGATAATGACAGATAAAAGAATATGGCCCCCAGAGCTGTCAAAATGTACTCGTCTCTATTGGAAACTTTTTATTTACGTGTAGGTAATACATTTACCTTTTTTTTAAATCGCCATCCCACACAAATATAGAGGTAGTGGGGAGGAAATAAAGAGGTATTGGACACCCTCTATAGGGCCATAAGGAACCATTTTCTGGATATTGGCAACTTTGTAACGTTATGTCCAAGACATTCTTGTAACACACACAATTTAAATACATATGCACACAAACATTTGGGAAATTACTTGTTCCACAAAAAATTATCGAAGTATTTTTGCTTTCAGATGAACCAGAGGCGAGAGTATTTCGTACTTAAAAATGTTGGCGGTTTTTCGGCAATAACTTTCAATTATTCGTGGTTATACCATATGACAAATTTAATACTTTCGGCGAGTTAAATGGGTGTAAGAGTTTTTTTCGTGGGTGTTATGGAAATAATTTACAAAAAAAAAATGATTTCACCTCAGATATTTTAAGGAACTCTTTTGACTAATGAAATGAAACGTTTATTCCAAGTTTAATTTGCGTATGTACCATTAGTTTAATAGGGTTTTCGGTAGTATTTTACCTGTTGCACTAAAAAGAAAATCGTCGTTACATTGAAAGGACTATATCTTTTTTTGTGTAGGTAGTCGTATCATTTTGAATTTTTTTTCATTAGATTCAGCGCTAAAGGTACCCTTGCAACATGTATTATATGATCTGATCAGGCTGTACCAAAACAAATATTTCAGTTTGATAGACTTCCAACTCCCCCCCCCCCCCTCTCTCCAACCCTTCAAAAGCATTTACACAAAAAGTCAATACGGGGATTTTTCGGGGACTTGGGATATGCTAGGATGCAGCTCTACGTCGATATCCACTTTAAGAACATTTTAACATTGAAAATGTTTATAGGGTCGTTTTGAGTAAATTATGGTGTTACTAAAATTAATAAAGTGAACAAGTGTGTATATGAGATGAACGCTGGCGTATAAGGGGGATAAGATCGAATTTTTGGTGGTGTTACTAAAATGAATAAATTGAACAATGGTAATATGAGATGAACGCTGGCGTATATGGGGGATAAGATCGAATTTTTGGTGGTGTTACCATTCATTTTGGAATGAACAAATATGTATAGAAGATGATTGCAGGCGGATAGGGAGGGTACGGTTGAATTTTTGGTTGGTGTTTCTAAAATGAACAATATAAGTTTTAACTATACATATTACTATAATTATAAAATGCAAGAGCTAGTGCAGTCAGCACTCAGCAGTGCATTGTGCTTCTAAAACTAAATCTAAGCTATGGAAATTTTTTGAAAATGTTTATGATAGGAAAATAATGTAGAGGTGCAATATGACGTTTTTTAAAATATGGTTTTATGTGAAACGGTCCAACAAAAAAAGAAAACAAATGAGAAGTGCCAGAGTAATATTTTTTTTTGTTTATCGATGGTTAAGTTTAATATAACAATTTTGTACATATATTTTGCAATTCCAAAAAATCTACAAAGTGAGATATTATTGGTTGTAAGTTCAAAGTTCTAAAAAAGATGGCTCACAAATGCTACACATCAGAGTTAAGGCTGATTGTACTAAATTGTATAGTTTAAGAAAGATAATAAATAACAAATTGTTTCGTTTCAGGAAATTTTGATACCTAGTATTTTTTTATATTTTATATACCTATTTTATATAATTTTTGTTGGTCGATTTTTCGCAGTTATTATTTTTTATCTTTTAAATGGTTGCATTTAAAAATCTCAAATTCATACCGGAGATAGATTATATAGATTCACATATAACATGTAAAATTTGATTTTTTTAATCGTACCTAAGCCGAGATAATAACATATTTCTGTTCATTTACATATCACCTACTAACTCTTTAATCTGTGCACCTAGACAATTAGTTTTTGTTTTATTAGCAGCTTGAATAATTGACAATTATTTTGATATATCATACGTTGCTGTACGTTCTATATAAGCTTCACAAATCGAAAATACAATTAATTAAAAAGTGGTACTAAATCTTTAATCAATATTCCTAAAATTCATCGTCGTCGATTTGCAAGTTTTTGTGCGGACAAACAGCCCAAATAAACAGAGCACAAAAATATAGTCCCATAGTTCATTGAAGATTTCTTTCTATCTCTGCCAGGGTTGCAAAAGTCGATAAGATTGTACTTTTTTCGATACACTCCACTTTGCTAAAGTACTCCACTTTTGCATTCAACGAAAAAGATAAAGTAAATTAAAAAGAAAATCATCTGACCTCACAAAATGTATACTGTGAACCGAGGCTGACATCGATATAACAGAAGAAATAAAAATGATTAATACAGTTTGTTCGAGAAAATGGCATCTACAAAATACCGGTTTCAACAATCTCGCAATTAAAAATCGAAAACATTAAATTTATAAAATTTAAATCTCGCAAAATCGAAGGGTATTGCAACAAATTCCTACAGTTTTGTTATAAAAGTTTCGCATATGTAAGTATGTATGTACCTTATATGTTAATTAACATAAACAGCTAAGTTGTTTTTTAATTAATTGGATATAGAAATATTACATGCGTTCATACAACAGCAAATGTGGACAAAATATTATCAAATCAAATCAAAAAGTACAATTCGATACACTTTCCTTTTATATTTTGATACATTGCTGAAACACGATTTCATCCCTGATATCTGTCTAGTAGTTTATTATAAGAGACTGTTCATTTCAGTGTTCAGTGTTCAGTCTGTCTTCAGTTGCAAAGATGCCTTGGAGTTGGGAGGTTTGTTTGCGCTGCTTGCCGGTAAATATTTTTTTTTATTAATAGTATAGAATGCGATGTGCGTGAAAGGTAAGTAGGATAGAATGCATGTGGGATGTTTAGTTTTCAGGTAGGTTCGTTAGGATATTTGTTGGGGGTTTTTTGTTTGTTTATTATTTTACTGTTGTGTTTTGTTTAGCTATGATTAGATGGATTAACGAAGAAAATGAAAAATATGAAATAAGAATACCTACAAGTGGGAATACAAATATAGGTCAATAAAATCACAAAACTAAAACAAAAAAAAGTTATAATTTTTTAACTTCCCATTGGAAGTTATTGTAAATGGTCCGATTTGTCAAAATAAAAATTTTAACATATCTTCACGTTTCGCTCCCTAGAATCGGATTCCATTTTTGTAGAGAGATGTGTGTGTGTGTTCGTACGTTCCTTCGCTTTTTTTGTTCACCGTATCTCAAGGACGAATTAAGATATCGACTTCGGATGGATTTTATTGTATACACAGTAGTTTCACTACAAGCAGAAAGGACCTTTCAATAAATTCAAGAAGCAGTTCAAATTTCCTTAGTCTCAGATATCTCGAGAACAAATCGACTTCAGGTTAATTTTATTCTACGCAAATTGACGTAATAAGGAATTGATTAAAATATAGAAGTATATCAACTTATAGTTTTTTTTTTAATAAAAAAATGTAGATGAAAATTGTTGAAAAAAGTTGTTTGGCTCGAATATCTTGACAACAAACAATGATATTGGCTTCGAGGTTATTTTATTTTATACGCTAGTTTATAGATACAAATTGATAAAATTTTAAAAAATATTGAATTAATAGTTTTTTTTTAAGCGAAAAACTGCAAGCAATTCTACACGCTAATTATTAAAAAATTGGTTTTTGCCTCAAAAATCTTGAGAACAGATAATGACATGACATCGGGTTAATTTAAGTCCACACACTAGCTTAGAATTGATAATTGATAGGATTTATAAAAAAATTCAACAAAAAGTTTTTTTTTAAGTGAAAAAGAACTACAAGATAGGTACTTCACCAAAAATTGTGGAAAATATTTTTTCATCTCAAATATTTTGAGAACAAACAATGATATTGACTTCAGGCTAATTTTATTCTTTAAATGAGTTTATAATAAATGATTGATAAAATTTGTAAAAATATTCAACAAATAATTATTTTTATCGAAAAAACTACAAGAAACTTAACAAAATTGTAGAAAAATTTTTGTTCGTCCCAAATATCTTGAGAACAAACAATGATAGGTATTAGCTTTTGGGTATTTTTTTTCTATAAATAAGGATTTGTAAAAATATCCCATAACCAGTTTTTTAAGCAAAAAAACTACAAAAAACCTTACCAAAAAATGTTGAATTGTTTTTAGTCTCGAATATGTTAGGAACAAATAATCATATTGGTTTCGGGCTTCTATATATGTATGTACTAGATTATAATTGACAATCGGTAGGTTTTGTATAATAATTCAACAAACTGTTTTTTTTTTTAATGCAAAAAAAAAAATACAAAAACTATACCAAAAATTGTTGAATACAAAAAAATAACATTGGACCTCTAGCTTCCGGGGCACCACAAATTGGAAGTTACTAGTGTGGGTCACAACCAGCCTCTTTTTGAAAATGCAATAAAGGACCTATTGCAAGAGTCTCTTCAAAACAGACTGGTTGATTAGACTAAAAGTCGATTTATCGTTATTGCTAATTTGTATTAGTAAATATTTTCCTATTTGATAGAAATTTTAAGTCCATCAAGAATTTTTGGTTGACTTTTGTCTTGCCGAATTTTTTCGAAAAGACTCGTAATAAACCCCAAAATTAAAAAAAAAAAAACTACAAAGGGCATAAGAAAAATAGAATTTTTCTGACACGTACCAAACAGCAGCGTTGAAAATTCGTTTGTAGGCATATATTTGAGGGAAAATCAAATATAAGTTAGCGTTGCCTACCACAATTAAACAGTTACACGAGTTAGGAAAAATCTATTCAAATACAGACCGAAATAAACAAGCAATAGGTGTAGAAATTTTTAATTTTTGTTTGGTGCTACCACAAAGCTAAATCAAAAAGAAAAAAGTAAGGTACCGCACGAAGTAAATGAAAAATATAAGATTAGAAGACAAGCGGGAAAATAATTTATGTGGGTCAATAAAATAATAAAAAGAAAACACCTCTTTTGTATATTTGAAAATGAAACAAAATAAAAAAAACTACAGTGGGAATAAGAGAAGACAAATTTTGGGGAGTGGTAACAACTACCAACATTAAATATTTGTTTTTTGGAAAATATAATTTTATTTAGTGTTACAAAAAACGTGATTTTGGAAAACGAAAAACGAATACAGGACGAAATAGGAAAAAAAAGTAGTTATACATATGCTAACATCATTTTGCGCTTAGGGAAGAATCAAAATTTGGTTGAAGATAAAACGGAGGGAAAATTAAATGTATGTATTAAGCAATTAAGAGCTCCGATTTTTGTTGGATTAACGGCTTAAAAATTATCCTTCCTTAATTATTTTTAAAGCTGAAGAAAAAAAAAACAATTTGGTGTAACTAAGCGCAAGTAAAGATGGAAGTGCGAATAAAGTTTGTTTAACAAATTTTTAGTTTTCTTAGTTCAATATAATGTTTGGATTGGTCTTCATAAAAAAGATGAACTAAATTGATATGTATGTATAAATTGGTAAAGATAAAATTTAAAAGAGAAAAAAGATTGTATAAATTATAAAGATTAAGGATTTATCTAGCATTAGCAAGTCATTTTCAATGTCCCCATCGTTACTCAAGGAGTGAAATCTGTAAATTTTATAATTCCTCTAGTCGAGCCATCACCTATTTTGAATGTTTACTATAAATACTTGATTTTTGGACTGGACATATGTAGGTTTACGAACAGAGAAACAAAACTGGGACTAAATTTGTTCGCTTCCTGTATTATCGTTATCAGCGGAACCTGTCCCGTTTTTGTCACATTCCTTTAAAATTTTAAAATTGTTGCACTTCTAACGATTAGCATTTAGATGTCTCGTACCTCGGAAATTCTGATGTGATTGTTCAGGTGTGTGCAACGGAAAAAGGATATATGTTATCATTTTGACAAAATTTTTAAATAAAGGTACACTATCTGTAATTATGTAGTTCTTTAATAGAAGATAGTTTTTGCCGTGTATTCGTATAGGTAGGTTGGTATGATTATTTTACTCCGACACGCATCTCTTGAATAAGACCTGCCTTTTATGCTCACATCGTCATCAGTTCATCTTTTGCAACTTGCGCCGTCAATCAAAGCGACAAACCTCTCGTTCTGTTCGAATTGTGCGGGAAAAAAGAAAACGAGTTGATTGCACTTTTTTTCAGTTGCTGCCGTTGCCATTAGAGAATCATCACCAAGACGATAGCTTCTTTCTACCACAACTCCGTGCAAGTCAATTAATATTTTTCCAATGTCGAAGTAATTATCAATTTTTTGTTTTGTCTTTGGGTGGTTGCACTGACTGGGTTAAGTTAACAGACTTTAATACAAAAAGTGCTCTTGGGATACGTATCGCGACACTAGCAGACACTCGTACATGCATGCCCCTCATGTATCAGGCGAATGAATGAATGAGTGATGATGATGATGGACATAAGATACTGCAGTAGCAGTGGTTAAGCCACCGTCACCAGCAACGAGTTAACCACTCAGAAAGATTTGTCATAATTGATAAGACGCACAAGCGTTATTCGTGAGAACCAATCGCCTCCGGTCAGCTTCGACTCAAGATGGTCAGAAAATAATTCAAACAAAAAAACAAACAGCTAAAAATGTACGCATGAACAAATCAAAGCCCCTTTCACTATCCCTTCCGAGAAGAGGCAGAAGCATTTTGCAAATAGCAGCATTGGCAAAATAATTGTACTTGGTTAGGACTCAGGAGTGAGACCTCGTCCCAACAACATCGGCCATCGTTGAAAAAATCAATTGCAATTTATTCGCACCAATGTGATCCAAATTATTGTCGGCGAAAATCAAATAAATCGGCACTGTTTGTCATCCTTATTGACGGTGGAAAGAGGAGAGCTGTTGTTCCTGTGTGACTAGGAGATGCTGATGGTATGTAACACAAGGCAATGCAAACACGATTGATTATATTTTTCGTTGAGTGGCATTGGCCATCGCTGCTGCCGCATCCGAGCACGAAGTGGCAGTGATTAACGAAATTAGTTGCGATGCATTTTTCTCCCACGGGATTGGAACAGTGATTCCTTGTTTTTTTGTCAAAGTAAATTGGAAATGTATTTTTGGTTGCGATAAATATATAGGTATATTTCCTAGGCATGAAGGCAAGTGATGCATTCGTTAGTAATGTGAGTTCGAGATTTTGATGGAACATGAATTTAGCATGATGTTTGTTTTTTCTGAATATCTTCAAGACTTTGTGCTTATATGAAGGTACTGGACTTTGTTCCTATGTAGGTTTGTATATAGGTAGATACTAGAAGCATCAAGGAATGCTTCTTTTTTTTATAATTAGTTATTGGTATCTTGGGATAATCGATTTTTTTATATTATAAGCTCAAGATATAACATTCTTTGCTTTAAGATAAAATAAATAATCTGCTTATGTACCTACATAATATGTACAATTGTACATATTGAACATTTTTGAATGAACAGTTATAACCTGTGTGTGCTACCACCAAGTTCATATGCTTTGCTGAAGTTATAGCTTAGCTTTTTCACGAGTGCCACCTCGACCTTTAGACTCATTTAGTGGTGTTAGTCTAGTTGGCTCATGAGTAATTAACACCGAGTTAACTCTATAAAATGGATGGATTAACTCTGGGTTAACAAAAACAAAAAAAGTAATTTGACATAAGTCACTTTCATTTTATTTTGTGCAATTTTTTAAATTATTTGAAGTACTCGTAAATGAACATATTTTTATTATATTTGGACTCAGATTTAATTGACGTTGAATTATTCGAATTTCTTAATTAGCCGTTTTAAGAAGGAAAAGACTTATTAGACCGCGGCCAATCAATAGATAGATTTCGCCTTTCACTATCCCTATTAATTCAAGAAGAATACCTTAAACAGAAGAGTAGATGATAATTGAATATGAAGAAAATTTGAAAAGAAATTCTTCTGTTTAAGTGGAGTGACCGAATATATAATTCAAAGTTAAAAGTTCAAGTGAGCTCAACTTGAACTTTTAACTTTGAATTATAGAAGAGTAGATGTTTCTGATTTTTGAGAGTGTACGCAACCGGTGGGATAATGAGAAATTTTCTCAGCTCACGGTGAAAGTGATGGGTTAACGATCCCTCACCGCGAGTTGATCTTGTTATCGATATGAAGGCACTTGCACATAAAAACACTCGTACCATAGGCCAGTGGGGGATCCAGAGGGGGGGCTATAGGGGCTGAAGCCCCCCCCCCACAGTCGATTCGTACAATTAATTTAGTTGCAAAATACAATTATTACGATGTTTCAATTTTTTGTTTGTTTTCAAACATAGAATTTTTAAAAACACTGAAATAAAGAATGATCTCAAAAATCATTGATATAATATTTATTAAAACAAGGTTGGGGCTGAAAAACTAGCATGAAAGTATGTTTTTCTAAGCCTCCAAAGCAATTCGATGAAGAAACGAAGATGAGACTAAGCAATTTAAATATAAAAACGTAGGTTCTATTTATTCCAAGCCATACAAGAGGGACGAAAAATCAGGGTTGGGGCTAATCAATTTACCCCTAAAATGTGTTCTTCTAAGCCCTAAGAGAATTGAAAAAAAACAAGAATGGGGCTAGCAAATTTGGATGTTGGCTGTGTTTTTTCAAAAGCCTTAAAGAAATTCGATAAGGACTAGGGCTTTACAAATTTTACATATTAGCGGTTGTTTTCCCAAGCTTCAAGGAAACTGAACGAAAATATAATGTTAGGGCTTAATAATTCACATGTAAGCTGTGTTTTTTTTTAATCCCCTAGGGAACTGGCCACAAAAACAAGGTAGACGCAAAAAAATTCAGATTCAGAGTTTATGTTCAAGCCCGAAGAGCATTGAGCGAAACAAACGAGGTTGCTTCAGCAAATTTATATGTTCAATGCAATTGAGGAGCTTAAGGACAACACCTGATATTTGCATTTAATAGTTTTTCGGAAATTTAAAACCGAAATTTAGATATGTAAGTGTTTTTACTGAGTGAAAAATGTTACCTTTTGCTTTTAAAATTTCTTTTCAGGTAAAATTTTGAGTAGAGCACGCTATTTCTTTAAGTTAAATTAAAGAAAGCTAATGATATCAATAGAATTGAATTTGACCACAAGAGCAAATATCACCTTTTTCCTAAGCTCTTCTGTTGATATCTTTCGGGCTTAGATGACCCCCGAAAAATTTTAGAGCTTATAACTCTAAAAACTGTGTTTCTGATGCAAAAACAAAACTCAGCATGAAATTTTTTCGAGCCACCGAATCAAACAATCACTGTTTATTATAATCAGTGTCCTCGAAATTGAAAACTAAAAATTTGCAGTTCGAAGATGTTTTGATGATTTATTACGTTATCTTAAAACGATGCTAGTTTTAATCTAAGTTTCTCTTTGGTTTTCCTTAAAATAATAAATAAATAAAATGAAATAAATCAATACATTCAGTCAATCATCAAACAAAATTGAGTGTCTGTAAATGCTTGCTTTAGCGTTAAACCAATATCAATAAGATGTTTTAACCAATATCTTTGAAACGTGATAAAATTTTGTTCCATACAAAATTTTCCCCTAAATTCTGCCTAGTATTTTAGCTGAGCGGTACGCATCTCCAATTAAAAATAGTTTCTAACTGTATGTCACCAAAATACCTGTAAAAATGTAGTGCATGAAATAATTGTTCGCCACTTTATTCTCGAGCTAAATTGATACAGTTTATTTTGTTCATGAGATTAAGGTAGACTTTACTTTGTTAAAATGAAAATCGAAAACGAATAATATTCGAAAAAAAACCATTTTATTTGATCACTTTTACTTGAAATATCGAACAAAATTCTTTGAAATCGTTGAGTAAAATTTGTATTCAGAGAACAGCTGTTTTATGTGATATTATTCACAAAAACGATGTGTTAAAATATAGTTTGGAGAGAAATGTGGGAGATAAAACTCAGCACGATCTACGTACTGCCTACATGTATAAATTCTACAAAAATCATTCAGTTAAAAAAGAAAGCCATTTGAATTATCCTAACAACTTTTTGTACAGTGTAACTATCCTGCAACTATACTATGCCAACTGGCCTACATTCTGAGAAAAGAAAGTTAGTATTGAGAGAGATTGTGCATTTTTTTAAATGATATGTCTAAAATAGGAGCCTCAAGCCCCCCCCACAGCCAAATCCTGGATCCGCTACTGCCATAGGCGCCTGCAGGATTTTGTCCAAGGGGGGCAGACACCAACCGAATTTTGGGTTATCAAATTTTCGAAAAAAAATGTATATTCAAAAATGTATATTTTTTAATATTTTGATATGCAATACCTATTATTTGAACTTTTTGGAATTTTTGTACAAAAAATTTAATTCTAACCCGTTGAGCCAATAATGATAAAATTAAACATCCAAAATAACGTTCGATGGGAGTTGATAGTTATCCGGGGCAAAATTATTTTATATTTAATAGTAGACCGTATTTATTTTAGCACTAAAACAATTTTTCATCATTTTTGAGCAAAATGAGATTTTTTTTTTCTTTTCTTAATTTTTAAGAATATTGTGAAATCGTTATGTAGGTACGAAGTTTCAAAGAATTGTTTTTGAGTTTTCAAAAAAAATATTTAATATTTCTTAAAAAACAAAAAGAAACGTATCAAGACCTCTTTAACCATTTTCGAGAAAATCGAAAGTCATTAAAAATTTTCTTTCGGAGATACTTTAAAAACCAATTTTTCGGAAAAGGGTTTATCACAAAAATGTTGTATGAAGCAAAAATAATTTATTGATTTTTTTTTTAGTTTGTGGGGTAATTTTTTTAAATATTGAAATGGTTTTTGGGCTTTAAAAAATACCCTTAAAACATGTGTCATATGCTTAAATTATTCCAAGATAAATATTTAAGTTTGTTAATCTTTCATATCCTTCTCCCCAGCACTTTGAAAGTGGCCTTTTAAAAAAAAACCAAAGAAGGTTTTCAATCAAATCTGGATGTAATGTAGTAGATTGTGAAATTTTGCGTCGACACCATCTTTAAATTTTATTAATAAAAATATTTTCTAACTTGTATTGGCTTTTCAAATTTTGGCAACCCTTCTCTTGTCCTTCTGACAGTGCTGCCACCTTGGCAACACTTCTTAAAACTAAATTAAGGACATGAACTATTAGTGTAGGTACTAAAGCTCAACCCGTCATGTCGAAATGAAAGGTATGCCCTCATATCGTGCACTAACGCCCCTACTAATACAATCTGGCTTATAACTAACATGATACTATGATAAATTTACATTTGTTGGCACATAGGGGGCCTAACTTTATACAATGTCTTAAGTTTAACAAATAATGAATATATAAATTACATGTCAAAACATTTAAATTAAAAGTCAGCAGACTTAATCGTCCTCAGGGTGTTCATTCCCGGTTGTCAATGGTGTTTTTGGTGTAGGTTGGGGAAATTGTTGGCGTTTAGCCACGGTAGAAGGCTGACCCAATGTCAGCGTAGTACGAGACTGCTTCCTCGTTGTACATGATTATGTTGTTATCAAGAGTTTCCATTACACTGAGGTACCTTGGCTCCGGATGTCGTTGTTCAGTGGTCATCCTTCTCATTAGCTGATTCGGGTGGTCGATGATGTTCCGTACTAGTCTCTTCGCTGAAAGGACTAGGTATTTGTCCAGCGGGATAATGTTGGCTTCGGAATAGAGATGTTCGTTCCTGTAAGTTCTTGGCCGGCTTTCAGTGCATATCGTCCGAATTAATTTGCAAGTTCCTGGTACCTTCTGTAAATTTTTAGGTCAAAACATTTCTTCTCCAACTTATGTATATAAAGCAGCTAAAGTTAGAGTCTTTTATAGGGTTGTTGAATTTTCATTAGCAATTTCTTCCAAACTTTGCGAGGGATAGTTATTCGTTGAACAGAGTAAAGATTAGAAAATCTCACAAAAAGACACTTAATTATGAAACCAGTTTCATTGAAATCGGTTAATGATTTACAAAGCTGTATCTTGTGTCACATACAAAAAAACATCACGAAAACAACACAAAAGTAACAAAAACAGAGCATAAAATTCTCATTATATTACGTATTTATGCTTATTTTGGGAAGCTAATTTTTAAGGCGTTAAACTACTATCATTTAGCTATATGATTAAAAAAAATCGAATTTCTCCTCTATGGGTTGATAGAATGACGCCACGTAAAACAACTTGTAGCGTACACCTTAAAACAAATGTGAAATGTAAGCACCACATAGATAAAACTCATCATATAAACAGGCCAAGCAAAGCATACATTGTATTTTCGAACCTAAACCTACAAAAAGTTCGAGTGTCGAACACCCATTGAACTGAATTCAATACATTTGTCGGAAACTAGCCCATCTTAGAATTGTCATTTCATAAGCTTGTTCTTTCTAATCTCAACTTCCATTGTGGTAAGAAGTCTCGTCTAAAATTGCTTCTAAAAAGGAACAATACTTTTCTAGTTTCTAGCTCACGGTAAGAATTTATTTAAATTTATTCAAGAATTTTGAGTTGGATTAATTATCCACGTTATAAAATCTAGTTCTCGTTCGTGTTATAGTATCCGCCTATACAACTTGCTCAATTATTATTAAAATCAAAAATCGAGCGTCGAGCCAAACCACTTGGACCAAAATTTGGTTGAGACCCAAGAAAGAAAGGGATCGTCTAAAATCCCTTGAAGACTTTTGGTTTAAAAAACTAAACATTTACCCAAATAAATTAAAAGGTATGGTTTTTTTTTTCGTCCGATTTGTTTTAACTCAAAATCTAATAGACAAATACGCCCACAGATACTTGCGGACGTAACTTTGTCTAAAGTGGATAAAGTTTTCATAATAGCCACAACAGTGCGTCCGAAAAATTTGGAGTTAATCACCCCGATTACATAATCCGATGAATAGGTTGCGGATCCCATCCGACAGAATTTAAGAGTTTTTAGTACTAGAAAATCCGCTGGTGAAAAACTGAAGGAATGTCGATAACATAGTTTAAATATTTTTAGATTAGTGAATACTTAACCCATCCGCGTTCCATATAACTTTTGACATTTCAAATCCGCATCAAAATTGTTGCGGATCCAAATTAAAACATTTGTTTTCCTGATAAGTTTTGACAAACAAATATGAAAAAGAATAAACTGAAAGTTGAAAAAAAAAAAAAAAATTAAATTAAATTTTTGGCCCAGCTATAATCAAAGTTGTAGTGGGCAGAACATAACAAAGTACATAGAAGCTGAACTAAGAAAAGGGTCCGCTTTCGCCCGCATTTGAATGGCGTATCTATGTGTGCGTTCTTTTTCTAGCATGTAATATGTAGGAACCTATCTATTAGGTTGGTATTTACATTGAAACATTTTTTAAAATGACGATATTTTTTCATACATAAGTGAAGGGAGTAAAAAGGACTCAATCGTACGTTCCTGACAAACTATACTACTATTTGTTCAGTATGTTTTTCATTCTTTATCGCACTTTTTCTAGTTTCTCGTTATTATCTAGAGTTAGTTGCCATTTGTTTGATGTTGTGAGTAATTCTGAATAAAGTGAGGAGGACAGTAATAAAATATGAAGAGGACAAGGACAAACATCACATTGAAAAGATTTTTCAATGTAAACATTTAGACCGATTTCGGGAATCGTAGTGGAAAAGTCGGACAATAATGTTAGAATTGCTACAATTTCATCTAGTAACGACGGAAAAAAACTTAATTTGCATTATTAAAACATAAAATCGAATATGTTTGCATTGTAAATTTTCCTTTTTCGTCTGCAATTGTCCCAAATGCTATTTTAATTTTTTTTTTCTCTGAACTTTATCAAAAGCAAATAATCGATTACAACTGGAACGCATGCCATAGTAGGGTTACTATTTTTGGAAAAAGAACGCACCAATGACGCTGAATGCCAAAAACTGACAGCATCGATAAGAAAGTTCGGAAATGATAAGGTAGTTTTAAGAATCGACAATGTAGTTCTTCCGGTGGATTTACTAATTAACTTCTACTGGGGACGAGAATAGACTGCGAATCGAGTCGACTCCCCGTGAGTTAAATTCTGCGGATTTTGTAATCGGCATGAATATTCTCCTGGTATAACCACGAGTATACCATATTATAAAATCCACATTGCGATTCCACAGAAGATCAGTCAAACCCGAAGAAACCACGTGCATGATAACCTGCAAAGCTGTAAATCATCTGTTCATGGGATTACAAAAAACAAAGAAAAACTGAACACCGAAAAGTACTAATAAAAAGACGAAAAACAAAAATCCAAATTCAGATTTGTGATAAAATTTAGTGAAATAACCTGATACATGTATCTATATTTTATTATTCTAAAGTTGAATTCGTAAAGTTAATTTAAAAGAGTTAAACAAGTAATTTTTGTCTTCTATCGAATTTGTGTAAGCTTAAAACCTAATTTGCCACAGAAATTTAAACTTAAATTTTAAATTTTAATTTCAAAGACCTGGGTGTTCAATTTAGTTCAGATTTAGATTTCAAAGTACATATTAACTATATTGTAAATAAGGCGAGTTCCATGCTTGGATTTATAAAACGCTGGGCAAAGGCATTCAACTATCCGTATGTTACTCTTTCCTTATACAATTGTTATGTAAGACCCCATCTCGAGTACGCCTCCCAAGTATGGACTCCCTTTTACGAAATTCATAAAAGCCGTATTGAATCAATACAACATAACTTCATTCGCTTCGCCTTGAAAGGTCTTCCTTGGGCTGATCCGTACAACTTGCCACCTTACGAACACAGAATCAAGCTTTTGCAACTTCAAACTTTATATGAAAGGCGTGTTAATAATGATTTAATATTTTTCCACCAACTTATCAGAGGTGAAATTGATGCACCTGACTTGTTAGCCTGTATAGGCATTAACTACCGCGGAGGATCCCACCACCTACGAAGATTTGAACTTTTTCACGTTCCTTTTCATAGAACCAATTATGGTATACATGAACATCTTAGTCGTATGTGCAAACTTTTTAATTTGAACGCTTCTTCTGTTGATTTTAACATTAGTAAAGTAGGATTAAAAACATTGTTGCGTACCAGTGCTCCACTCTCGTAATTTTTTAACGTCTTGGTAGATACCTTATTTAAATGTTTTATATTATATTTAATTTAATTTTGTTAACTTTATTTTATAATTATTATGTTGTTTCATATTATATTTTGTATTTTGTTTAATTTTGTTAATTTTTTGTATCTTTTTATGTGCTTGTGTTAGCTTGCTTTATCTACTAACCACTAACACATGCACTCATGATGAGCCTCTGTTTGTAGTATGCAGCTTGCTTTAAGCTCTCTACAACATAGAATTCTGAAGTGTAAAAAAAAAAAAAAAAAACATAAAACAAAAAGAAACAACAAGTTGAACAGAATAATATTACAACACCCGCAATCAAGGAGGGAAATTGTGGCCACAACTTTCGCCGTGACGGGAATTTCAACAGTAAGTACCTACCATACTGTACAAATATTATATTTCTTTGGCAATTATATTTTTTTTTAAATTTTAAAATTTTATTATAAAACATAGTATTCCAAAATATTACTTTTTTTTAAATTTAGAAATCTGCTAAGAAAAAAATATAATTAAATACAAAGTCCAAATGTAAATTTTACAAATAAATTACCTAATTATATAGGTACAACAATACAAGCTAAAGTACGAGCCAGTGATGAAAATTGACTTTTGTCGATTGTACTGAAAACTGAAAAAAAATTGTACTGAAAAAGATCAAATAGTACTGAACTTTTTTAAATTATAAAACAACGCAAAAAAATAAAATAAATATTTTATTAAAATAAAAATACATAAATTAACTATTTCACTGGTATAATTTTATTCTAAAATAAGTTTTATGGATGGATAGCAACTTTGGCACAAGTCTTTTCTTTGTATTTACATTCATATGTACATACATTACATTCATACGTTTTTCTTACTCTTAAATTTCTTCATCTGCAAATCGGTAAATGTCTATTCAATAGACTTTTTTTGAACAATATAGCTGTAACAGCATTCATTTTTAACTAGTTTTTTAGTTTCTATTAGTGCAGAACACGTGTCCACCTGCATTCGGTTTCTTAGTTTTGTTTTAATAATATTTTGATAAGAAGAAATTCTTTCGACGTTTGCGGAAGAATGAGGAATAGAAAAAGCACCCTGGACAATTCGGTTTATATTTGAAAACATGAACTCGTTGCATTCATTTTTCACAAGGCCAATTTCAGCCCAGAACTCAGAAATAGAAGAATTTCTAAATTTTTTTAAGTATTGGCAGTCAGCTAGAGCTCGATATTCTTTATTAATGAGTTCAATGTTACTTTTGTTCGCCAGGATATTGAATTTACTTGGCCATCTAAAATTGAAGTTTGTGAAAAATGTTGCAACGAGCTAAAAAAAAATGTCTTCAAAATTAAATCTTTTTTATATCTTTGAGGAAAGCTATATAGAACATCCGTGCATGACTTTTAAAGCTATAAATTTCGCTTTCAGTTAAATTTTTAGAAGTGCAAGAAATTTCACTATCGGTCCCGCAATAGATTTCCTCGACGGGAAGGTGGTTTTCTAGTAAGTTTATTGACAATATGGGTCTTTCATTAAAAGCTTCTTTACGTGAATATGTGGTGAAGTCTGACTGAACATATTTGTTTGATTTTAGAGATTTATGAAAGTTGACCTTTTCAAAAATTAAAAATAGTACAAATAGTACTGAAAATTGAAAAGTGGTACTTGCGTACTCGGGAAAGTCCAATAGTACCAAATTCAGTACAATAGTAAGCCTTTTTGCAACTGTGGTACGAGCTCATATGAATCGTAAACTTAATTAATTTCTCCATGCTTCAATCTCTTTCAATTTTTCTCTCTATAAAATCATTCGTATTGTATATTGGATTTAGACCCGTTTGCTGATACGATATAGCATTTATGTTCTACTTAAAAACTTATGTTCTACTTTTTCCTCTCCGTAAACTGTCACAAAAGCGCTTATGTTCTATTTAAATTATTTAAGTTTCGTTTCAGCAAATGGACCTTGGATCCTTAGAATGAATTTTTCAAATAAAAAAAAAAACAAATTTCGTCTGAAAGAAAAATATCTAAAATGATTTACTCTCTTCAATAATTTTTTGTTAGCTATTCAGAATGATATGATAAATTAGTGAGAGGATTATCGTTTAAGAGGTTATCTAGATTAAGCAGGGGAAGAGGATAACCAAGGTGTATCCAAACATCGACTTTTGGGTACAAAAGGGGAGGGTACTTCCAGATGTTTCACAAAACCTGTTAACTGATGTGGTTCATATGAATTCCTCATTTTTTTCCCTTCTTTAGATCTATTACTTTCTCTTAATTTTCTTTTATTCTAACTTTCATTCTGTCCTCTTACGAT
This sequence comes from Dasysyrphus tricinctus, assembly GCA_963921185.1. Taxonomy (NCBI): domain Eukaryota; kingdom Metazoa; phylum Arthropoda; class Insecta; order Diptera; family Syrphidae; genus Dasysyrphus; species Dasysyrphus tricinctus. Next base: position 40,951,022 of record OY992533.1, read on the forward strand.
TCTTCTAAATAAAACATGCAGGCACGATAAACATGTGTGCTTAGCATGGTGTAACAATAACAAGGTGCTTGACAGTTCAGGCAACTGATTCGTGACGTCATTGCGAGTGAATGATCTCAATTGTTTGTCATTTATGGCAAAGAAAGTAAACAATAAATTGTTTAAGTTTTGAAGCTATTCGCTATTAAAACTCAAAGTTAAACAATAGATCATTATGTTTTGAAATTATGTTTTGTTAGATTTCAAGTAAAACAAGAAATAATTTATATTTTAAAGCTATGTGTTGGTGAACACTCGCTATGACGTCACACAAAACCAAATATGGCGACCCTTCATCTCATATACAACATACCTTGTATTTTTATACCATGTGTGCTTAGGATATCTGCAGCAAGATCCCACCCCACCGTCGAGCTAATGCCTGTGCGATCGCAAGCGTGCCTACAGCTGCAAAGGGATATAGGTCAAATAGCATCTTTCTTTCCACCAGACCCACCTACCTAAGTAATAAGTCACAAACTTCAATAAATTCGAAAATATTTTTGTCGAAATACCTCTAACATTACCAATTTTTTGATAATAGCCTGAAATTTATTTATGTACAATTTCATAACCTAACACTTGCACTCAGTGGAAGAAGTAGTTATTTGTCACCTGAACGGAGGAGTATGTTGGTGTCACCATTGACACTTTATCTACATGGAAATTTGTTCGTATATCTACTTTTCTTGAGGAGGAACTCATCCATTCGTATAATTGCCGATGCGTTAAGGTAAGTGTACACCCTAGTACCTATGGCTGTTAAGTTTTTCAGCGGAGATACTTTGGTGGCTTCGGTTCATATCGCTTCTTCATACTAACAATTACTTCTTCTTTAGTGGCTTTCTTTAACGTTTCCTCTCTTTTGTATCGAATAATGTATTCAATTCAATCTGCTTCTTTTGCTTCTTTTCTGTCTTTATACAAAGATAGATGCGCTATCGACCATGAAGAAATTCACTGCAAGACACCAGCACAGCATTTACTTTAAAAAAAATACCTGAAGAAAAAAGAAACCACAGATTAATTGTGAATTTTGCAGCAATTTAAGTCACACACCAGCTAAATGCAGTACTTGTCACTCCTTCGCTTCGGTCTGCTGTCACTTTAATTGTCGATCAAATTGATCGGTTGTTGACATCCAAAAATCTTTGTAGTGAAAACCTTTATATGTATGTTGGTAAAAACAGCATTTTTTTTTTTTTTTGGTATCGAAATTGAGTGGTGGTGGGTAAACTTTGCGCTGCTGGGTTTATTAAATAAAAGAATTTGGCGAAGTAATCGTCTGCAATAATCCGACTGGATTAAATTGTTTAGATGAAAAGATTTCATTTAATCATTTTGGTTAGTGCTGTGCAGCAAGGGATTTGCAAAATTTTACAACCTGAGTGATTCTATTGAATGATGAAACCAGCTCAGCTACTATTGATGGGAAAAAATGTTATTTCATTATTGAGGGTAATCTTTAAAAAGTTTGTTCTTTGATTATATTTTTGGGGCTGTAACATTTATCAGTACTGGTTTTAGGTCTTGAGCAAAATAACTAATATTTTTTTTAATATAATATTTTATTACCTATAAAAAAATAACCAATCTCATTTAAATCTACCTATACATACATATAAATATAAACAAAATTTTAAAGCTAATTTGTTGTTTTATTGAATGTTTCTCATTGTTAAACTTAAATTAACTGAAGCGGTTAGCTGCAATAAATCTCTTGAAAAATTGATTGATTTATGGGTATAACAATTATAATATTAATTACATACAGGGTGTCCCGTAATGAGTGGATAATACTGCAACTGGTGATAGCAGGCCTTATGACTGCTCAGAAAAAAATATAAAACAAATATTTTTCTTGTGGTCTTCATGGTATAATTTATTTTCGAAAAATGTTAAAAAATTCAGGGTCTCCTAAAATACCTAATTACAACGGGCACCCATAAAGGATTCTTATTATTTTTGTATTTTTATAATATTTTTGAATAACCGTTCTAAATGATGGGTAGTAAATTTTAACACCAGCTGATGCATTTTTGTGTTATAATTTTTTAAAATTATTTTTTTATTCAAAAATAATTCAATATTTTTTTTCACCAAAGTTTGAAAAATAATAAAGGGAAAAAAATGTATGAGAACATACGTGGCAAATTTGATAAAAATTGGCCTGTTTAATTTACTTTCCAAAATGGTATAACACATGTTTGTGTCTACAACCATAACCAATAAAATTGGCATTTAATATACTAAAGTAGTTTTTTGACATTTTATCAGATGAAATTAAGTTACAAAGTTAAGTAAACACTAGACGACGAATGAATAACTCATATTTTTATTTTTATTGCATTTAAAAATAACCGTTCTTAAATAAAGGCAGTAACATTTAACACTAGTTGCTGGATTTTTTTAAAATAATTTTTTTAATTAATTTTTTAAGAAAAAAATGATTAAATATTTATTTTCATCAAAGTTTGATGACAAAAAAAATTGAGTTGTAAGGAAAAGTCAATAGATATACCAGTGTCACTATTATGTCTGCTTAATTCACAATAAAAATAATAGTATGCACTTTCAAAAAGGTTTTGATTTAAATAAAAACAACAGTATTAAAAATTATGATTTATTTGTATTTTTAAATAAATTTATATCAAGTGTTCAAACTGTCCCCCAGTCACTGTGATACAGGCTCTGCATATTCTAATGAAGGACCTCTCAATAAAACGAGCATTTATTTTCATCACAGCGTCTTGAACACGACGACGCAGTTCCGTAGTAATGGATGCAATTAGTTTAGTATAAACCATTTCTTTCAGGCACCCCCAGTAGAAAAAGTCCAAACGATTTAGGTCTGGCGACCTACGGGCCTGATAGAAGTCTGATTCCTCAAGTGAGGGCAAAGGAAGGATCACACCATGAAAGGGTGTTTTCTTCTCAGCCAGGTGATTATGTGACGACAGACATTTCTTCATCGAACGTTTATAAACCAACCACTGACCTATCATGCCCATCTACCAGACGTTGAATGGAGCCACTGCTCCTACGGGCCTGATAGAGGGATGAGTTCTCAAGTGGGGCAAAAGAAGCATCACGCTTTTGAAAAAGCGTTATCTTCTCAGCCAGGTGATTATATAATGACAGTTAACGAACGGATACATATACCAACCACTGACCTATCATACCTCTCTACCAGACGTTGAATGGAGCCACTGCTCCTACGGGCCTGATAGAAGGATGATTCCTCAAGTGAGGGCAAAGGAAGGATCACACCATGAAAGGGTGTTTTCTTCTCAGCCAGGTGATTATGTGACGACAGACATTTCTTCATCGAACGTTTATAAACCAGCCACTGACCTATCATGCCCATCTACCAGACGTTGAATGGAGCCACTGCTCCTACGGGCCTGATAGAGGGATGAGTTCTCAAGTGGGGGCAAAGGAAGGAACACACCATTAAAGGGTGTTTTCTTCTCAGCCAGGTGATTATGTGACGACAGACATTTCTCCATCGAACGTTTACATAAACCAACCACTGACCTATCATGCCCATCTACCAGACGTTGAATGGAGCCACTGCTCCTACGGGCCTGATAGAGGGATGAGTTCTCAAGTGGGGGCAAAGGAGGGATCACGCCTTTTAAAGGCGTTTTTCTTCTAAGCCAGGTGATTATAAAACGACAGACATTTCTTCAACGAACGGATGCGTAAGCCAACCACTGAACTATCATACCCATCTACCAGACGTTGCATGGAGCCACTGCTCCTACGGGCCTGATAGAGGGATGATTCCTCAAGTGGGGGCAAAGGAAGGATCACGCCATTAAAGGTGCTTTCTTCTCAGCCAGGTGATAATGTGACGACAGACATTTCTTCATCGTACGTTTACATAAACCAACCACTGACCTATCAAGCCCATCTACCAGACGTTGAATGGAGCCACTGCTCCTACGGGCCTGATAGAGGGATGAGTTCTCAAGTGGGGGCAAAGGAAGGATCACGCCTTTTAAAGGCGTTTTTCTTCTCAGCCAGGTGATTATAAAACGACAGACATCCATCGAACTGACACATAAGCCAACCACTGACCTATCATACCCATCTACCAGACGTTGCATGGAGCCACTGCTCCTACGGGCCTGATAGAGGGATGATTCCTCAAGTGGGGGCAAAGGAAGGATCACGCCTTTGAAAGGCGTTTTTCTTCTCAGCCAGGTGGTTATATAACGACAGACATTATACCAACCACTGACCTATCATACCCATCTGCCAGACGTTGCATGGAGCCACTGCTCCTACGGGCCTGATGGAGGGATGATTTCTCAAATGGGGGCAGGGGAAGGATCACACCTCTTAATGGTGTTTTCCTCTTAGCCGGGTGATTGTGTGATGACGGACATTCATCGAACTGACACATAAACCAGCCACTGACCTATCACGCCCATCTGCCAGACGTTGCATGGAGCCACTGCTCCTGCGGGCCTGATAGAGGGATGATTCCTCAAGTGGGGGCAAAGGAGGGATCGCGCCTTTGAAAAGCGTTTTTCTTCTCAGCCAGGTGATTATGTGACGACAGACATTTCTCAGCCTGGTGGTTGTGTGCCAGCGGACACTCCTCCAACGACCGGGAAATATTCACCGACTTTTCAGGCTATAGCCTGCTGAAACTCTTCAATACCCTTAACGGGCTTGAATTGACATGGGATGTATCATAGGTTTCTTTTCATGGGGTTCACAACCCCTGGGGTACCACAATGGATCTACATTGATCTAAGTGTGACGGTAACAAGGCCGACTGTCAGCCCATTTGCCTAACCTAGCCTAACCTAGGTCTGGCGAACGTGGTGGCCACAAAATTGGGCCAAGACGGCCTATCCACCTGTCCTGTTGGGATACGTTCGATTAAAGTACCTCCTTACATTAACAGCATAATGATCAGGATATCCATCGTTTTGAAGCCACATTGAATTCCTTAGCTCCTCGGGCACTTCTTGCAATAGAGTTGGTAAATTAGTTTGCAAGAAATTAAGATAGGCTTCACCATCTAAGTTGCCTGGTAATTCAAAAGGGCCTATAATTTGTCCATTCAGGATACATGACCAGTAATTGATTTTGAATTGGTACTGCGATCTTTCCTCGCGCATTAAATCTGGATTTTCCAGTTGCCAGCTATGTAAATTATGGATATTGAAATATCCATCCCTTTTAAGAGACGACTCATCACTTCACAATATTTTTTTGAAGAACTCCGGATCTTCGTGAATTGTTTCCAACATTTTTTTTACGCATTTTAATGCCTATTTTATTACAAGTCAATTTTGATTTGAGAAAGTGTTAAAAATCTTCTCTAGTAGATTAAAAGCCAATTTAATGTGTTACTGCTGTAGATAGAAGCTTGTGATTTACCATTTGGGAAAGTACATTAAAAGGAGATTTTTTAACATTATTTTCCACGAAAGTTTTCGGTTTTTTGTCTTTTTTATTAGCTTACAAACTGTTATGAAAATAAATATTTAATAATTTTTTTTATTAAAAAATTAGTTAAAAAAATTATTAAAAAAAAATCCAGTAACTAGTGTTAAATGTTACTGTCTTTATTTAAGAACGGTTATTTTTAAATGCAATACAAATTAAAAAAACAATATGAGTCATTCGTTCGTCGTTGTAGTGCTTACTTAACTGTGTAACTTAATTTCATCTGATAAAATGTCAAAAAAACTACTTTAGTATATTAAATGCCAATTTTATTGGTTATGGTTGTAGACACAAACATGTGTTATACCATTTTGGAAAGTAAATTAAACAGGCCAATTTTTATCAAATTTGCCACCTATGTTCTGATACATTTTTTTCCCTTTATTATTTTTGAAACTTTGGTGAAAAAAAATATTGAATTATTTTTGAATAAAAAAATAATTTTAAAAAATTATAACACAAAAAATGCATCAGCTGGTGTTAAAATTTACTACCCATCATTTAGAACGGTTATTCAAGAATATTATAAAAATACAAAAATAATAAGAATCCTTTATGGGTGGCCATTGTAATTAGGTATTTTAGGAGACCCTGAATTTTTTAACATTTTTCCAAAATAAATTATACCATGGAGACCACAAGAAAAATATTATTTTTATATTTTTTTCTGAGCAGTCATAAGGCCTGCTATCAACAGTTGCAGTATTATCCACTCATTACGGGACACCCTGTATATCTCCTTCTTCACTTCAGACTATTTGTTGTAGTGAGCTTAGAGCAAGCTAAATTTTAAAAACAGAGGCTCATCATGAGTGCATGCGTAAATCAAGTGGTTAGTAGAATTAAGAACAAGCACGTATATATGTACATTAATACACAAATTAACAAAATAAGAACAATATACTAGGTACATACATATGTACACATGAACATATTCGTAATATAAAACATTTGAATACAGATATGTACAAATTCAAAACATTAAGACATTGACGAGAGTGGACCCTTGGTTTGAAACAAATGTATTTAACCCTGTTTTTACTCATGTTATAATCAATAGACTAGGTATTCAAGTTAAAAAGTTTACAAATTTGATTTAGAGGTTCGTGCGTGCCATAGTTTGTTCTGTGAAAAGGGACGTGAAAAAGTTCAAATCCTTGCAGGTGATACGGGGTCGTTAACAATTATTTATTTACAATTTGTAGCCAGAGAATTTTTAGAATATGATTGTAGACAGTACCTCGTGCTCGTGGCATAATAACCATCATATGACCGTAGGACTGTCATGTCAAAGGTGTGGGTTCGATTCCCAGCCGTGCCACCTAAAAACAAATGTCTTATTGTTCCAGGTATTGCCTCTTACGAGGAACTGACATATCCTCCAAGAGTATACTTGTCATGAATAGGCGCTGCTCATTTAGCCGTTCGTTCGGACTGAGCAAAAAACTGTAGGTCCCCTCCATTTCTGCCAACAACACGCACAAAGGAATGGTTGAGAGTTGTAAGTCACTAGGTCCTGGTTCTCCACGAGTTGTTGCACCACCCAATTTATTTATTATATATTTTATGTAGACAGCGATTCACAAAAGCCTGCAATTTCCTCGAGATGCCAGTCTTGACTTTCCAGGTTTCGCAAGCATATAACAGCACGGATTTGACATGGATTGGAAGAACCTCAACTTATATTAACTAGCTATACGACATTAATGTCAAAGTTGTTTCAGATATCTAACAAAATTATTTTACAAATCGTATGAGGGGTATAGTTTCAAAACTGTTCTTTTCCACTCTTTAGAATTTTGAGTGAGATGAAAAAAAACTGTTAAAAGCAACAAAAATTATAAAAGCGATTAGTTTGATCGCTAAAATACCAGTTAAGGATGATCTTTATGTATTCCTTAGGGGTTGCAGTTGATTTGATTTGTATGGGAATAGATGACTTTTGATTCAGATGAGTATAGGAATAGAGGAGTTTTGAAAATATAAAAACCCTAAGGAAATAGAAGATTTTTAGTGCAGAATTTGATTTGTAAGGGAATAGATGAGTTTTGAATCGAACGACTGAGTGGAATAGTGTAGTTTTGAAAAAAGCACCATTTTTCAGATACAGAAAAGCTTAGGAAATAATAAGTTTTTATAAATATTATCAAATTACGTAGATAAAAGACCTTCTAAAGAACATTTCCTCATACTGAACTCATTTTTGAAAAAAACTGGAATAGGAGAGTTTTGAAACTATACCCATTGTATATACACTCTATAGTATTCTCATGCAACACGATCTTGTAGGTGGACATTTGGTCGATAGGTTCGCTATCATCGCCTTACCGAGATTTCTTAACAAAAATTAGTATCACATTTGGACTTCATGAGAATACTATAGAGTTTATACACATTGATATACCCCTCGTATAGAGCATCTACATCCACATAAACATGCACGTATGTATGTAGTAAAGATAATGAAAAGTTTTATATCGATAAATAATTCTATTGCAATCTTGAATATAAAAAACGTTTTGCACTTCGAGCAGATTTATTGAAATCAATTAAGTTTTAAAGTTTATTAAAGCTACTCCTCATAACATTAAGAGGTTCATTTAAACCATAATTGACCCTAGAGCGCAATAAGTAGACAAAACTCTGGATTTCTAGTTGTTCTTGATGGATTGATGGCTATAGTTGGCTTAGAATATAAGATGAGCCAATAGATCCCGATAAAAGCAGATAAAGGAACATATTATTGATGTTAAGCTAAGAAGATTAAAGCGGCTTTCATGGGCTCCATGGAAGATGTACATAAAAGGAAACATTTTTGGGCACTTTCAAGTTTTTTCTAGCACTATCATAGCGGGAAGGGCACAAAATCCCGAATGCCAAAATCCCGAAAAGCAAAAGATGAAAATCCCGAATACCCAAAAAATCCCGAACGCCAAAATCCCGAATGGATAAAATCCCGAAAGCCAAAATCCCGTATGGACAAAATCCCGATAACATTCAGGATTGAATCCCGAAATTCAATACTTTTTTGGTACTATTTCAGTACTTTCAAAGAAATCAAACTGTTTTGTATGGCTTTTGATTTCTGCTCGCTTTGGCATCTTGACATTGTCTATAAAAGAAATTTTATAATAAATAATCACTTATAAATCTTGAGATATAAAATATTAATTGAATTCTTCTTTGATGATTAAAAAAAAACAATAGTGTCCAATCGTAACTTTTATTTAGTTTAAGTTTTATTCAAACGAATCTATGTCTATATCTACTCCTTACAAACAATGAGAAGATAATGTTTTTTGTTACGTTTCCGTGTAATATCCAGGGTTGCCAATTCTCAGAAAACTTTTCGCAGTATATTTGCAAAAAAAATGCAGTAGGTTCAATATTTTCTCAGTAAATATTTATTTTTTCAAAAAATTAATATGTCATTCGAACAAAACTGATAAATAAATAAAATACATATAACATTTTTGTTTTTCTTCAAAACAAAAAAAGAACAAACAAAATAGCACTAAATTAAACATATCATATTATTATAGGGCGTGAAGGGTAATTTTGTTAGTAAAATCAAGTGCAGTACATTTTATTCTAAGGCAGCAGATTGATTTTGAGAAAAAATATGTAGTAGATCTATGCAATTGCAGTAAAGTGGCAACCCTGGTAATATCTCTTGTTTTAAAAAACGCATCGCCTACTTGGACGGATCGATTTTGGGATTGTGACATACATTGTTCTCAGCATCTGCTTGGGTTGCTACACACTCTTATTATGATTATCAATTACCAATTTGATAATAATTGTTAAACATTGAAATCGCACGTGAGACAAATTATCAGGTTAAAGAAAACAAAATGCTTTTACTTGGATTTCCAAGAGTAAACAAAAAATTAATGTTTTATTTTGGATGGTTACTTAAAGACTAAAAATAACATTGAAAACAAACTACTTCGAATCAATGTGTATTATGCTGAATTGCCAAAAAGCAATTCAGGTTAAAGAAAAAGTGTTACTTGTTATTACTCAACAATTAAATGTAGGTTGAGTAATGTAAGTTATTATTTAGTAAACAAAGTTATTGGAACACTGGATTGCATTCAATCAAACCAGGTCAATAAAGAATTAATAAAAAGAACAAGAAAAAGGGAACGTGAACTTCACATATATGACGTAAACGTTGTTGGGTATGTGACCCGCGCGATTTTTAATGCGAAAAAATATAGTAAGCCATTCGGGATTTTAGCATTCGGGATTATGGCATTTGGGATTCTGGCATTCGGGATCTTAGCCATTCGGGATTCTGTCCATTCGGGATCTTGTTCATTCGGGATTTTGTCTGTCGGGATCTTAGCATTCGGGATTTTTTGCCATTTCGGGATTTTGACATTCGGGATTTTGTACCCAACCCATCATAGCAATGACACAGTTGAAGCGAGTTAGTGAGTTAGCGAGGTAGTCAGTTAGTGATTTAGTGAGTAAGTGAATTAGTTAGTTAGTGAGCTAGTGGGTTAGTGAGTTAAAGAGTAACTGAGCTAGTGAGTTATGAGTGAATTAGTGAACGAGTGAACCTCTGAACCACCGTTGCACTTTAAGACAAGAGTGGTATGTCTTCATTTGAAGAAAGTTTTTACAAATTTATTTGTCAGTACCGGTTTGGTTTGGTTGATTATCAGAATTTTGTATTCCTATTTACGGCATACATATGTAAAAATTTTCCTGGAAACTATTTTTCTTACTAGCACAAACTGTCTAAATGTCCGTGGTTCCGTTCACTCTAATTAAATTATTTCTTGCAATAATATTTACTTTCTAGCAATTTTCTTTATAAGAATGGTAGCAATACTTCGGGCGAGCCAAACAAAAATTATTCCGTGCAAAAACACTGAGTTATAAACATGCACACTGAAAAGGTTTGCCATTCAGAAGAAGAGACAACAAAGACGAAAAAGTTATAATTTTTAAGGAAAATAGGGGAAGTAGAAATTTCAAGACGTTAAAACATTACATCAGGATATCAAGAATCTCAACAAAAATATGGTAAAAAAGAGAGAGAACAAAATACAAATAAATAAAATGCACGACCGGATCGCACGTACTTGCTCTTATATTAAAATTGTGTGGAACATAAGAACTTCAAAAAATATTCAAGTAATTATAGAAAAAGTATGAAAAAGCATTTAAATCGTTAAGACCGAGAGCCCACAGTTGACTTAGGGTTTGATTGATAGCAAAAAAGGAGTATAGGCGTCAAACACTTCATTAAACGCTATTCAAAAAATCAAAGTCTTGCAGTCCACAACTGGGGCTTTTGCGATAAACAGAGCGTCGAAAAAAAATTGTGTAAGTCGAAATTGTTTTTCACCCCTCCCTAGATAAGCTCCTCCGATCACATATCACCGAATCTGAGACCATTTGAGTGTAAAATTCTCTAAATTTAAAAAATTCAAAATTCTAAGTGAAAAACGGTTTTTTTAAACAGTTTGGCAGGGTGAATCAAGCACTCAAATGATCTCAGATTCCGTGATATGGGATCCGCGGAGCTTATCTAGGGAGAGGTGAAAACCAATTTCGGTTAACACGATTATCCTCGAAGTTGCATTCATATTTTTTTTTCGATGCACTGTTTAATCACAAAGGCCCCAGTTGTGGACTGCAAGACTTTAATTTTTTTAATAGTCCTTAATGAAGCTTTCAACGCCTATACCTACTTCTTTTTTTGCTATCACTCACACCCAAAATCTGATGTGGGATATAAGTCTAGTTTAGTTAAGTTTATTTATTTCTTAATATAACTAACACAGTAAGATAATAGATATCTTATAATCTAGTGAAAGTCTATGAATTTTACTTTTAGAATTACAATTTCAATTTCTTAGAATAATGCAAATAGAATAATAGAAGAATGAAAAGGCAAAGAAAAAAAAATTTTATACCTGCCTAAAATAAAAGCGATAATTTATTAGAATACATATATACTGTTTGATCTTTGAAAAGTTTATAATAATTTGAAATGGAGATAGATAGAAGTGAAACAAGAAAGAGAAACGAAAGGCTAAGCTTGAGTTGAAAAGAGAAGATAAGTTAAGTTAGTTGCTTTGATTCGAGAAGAATATTTTAAGTTTATTTTGAAATATATGTGTAGGTCATCAATATCTCGCAGATGGGTGGGGAGTGAGTTCCAGAGGCGACATGCAGCAATGAAAAACTGCCTTTCCGAGGTCAGACACGAAAAGCGTGGCAGAATTACCGTTGTTGATCTGTTTGATACTGACAGTCTTAGTTTTTCGTGGAGATATGTTGGTTGACGTGTTTTTAAGATTTTAAAATATGTATATGTATGTAGTTTCAATGTTCGGAATCTCATGAAGGCATCAAACGACATATGTATTAAGGAGAGGCTCTCCTGCAGATGTGAAACATGATCATACCTTCTTAGCCCAAAGATGTATCGAATGGTACTATTAAAGACAACTTTTAGTTTATTTTTACTGATGGCGTCGCAACTATAAAACATTACGCATCCATATGTAAGGACGGGTATCACCAGGGTTCTTGCCAACATGGCTCTAGTTCGAAGTGGAGTGAATTCCTGGGCGGTCCATAACGCTCTGAGTGTTCCATAAGTTTTTCCTAACAGTGAATTAATGTGATCATTCCAGGTCAAGGTTCTATTGAAAATTACACCTAGATTTTTGTAGGTGTTTACAAATTCTAAGTCGTTATTGTCAAATTTAATGGAAAGTAAGTATGACAGGTCTAGTTCTTTTCTCGAGATAACCATGCATATGCGTTTTATTAGGTTGAGAATCAACCCATTGCAGGATGCCCAGTTAGATAACTTTTCCAGTTCCTGATTCAAGGTGAAAGCGCAGTCGTCAATCAAACCCATAGGATAGCTTTTGTAAATTTGTATGTCATCGGCATTAAAGTGTTTTGATGCTTGATTGATAATAATGAGCCCGATTTCATTGATATACAGTCAAACTTCTTTATAACGAACCCTCAAGGGACCAAAAATTTGGTTGGTTATAGAGAAGTTTAATAAAAAATTCGCAATAAAGAATTATTCTGAAATTATTGTTTTTTTTTCATATCAGGTATAGAATGTCTATACATAAAGAGCAACAAACTTTTTTATTTCCACAAATGGACAATTTTAACAAAAGTGAAATAAATTTTCGCTCCGACATTTTAAAAGATATCACGCTACTCTCAAAACAACGAACTTGAAATGCACAGATGGGCATTTCCAAGCTATCTTTGTCTGTCCTTTTTCTTGTTCTTGCAGTTATGGAATCAAAGCTTGAGCCATAATTACGAGTATAGTTTGCTTTCGATGAATGGCGACTTTTATCGAAAATCAATCATCGAAAAAATTAATTTCGATGAAGTTGAAAATGTTTAACCAAATTTTTCGTTAACACATCAAAACGAAAAATTTCGTTCACAATAATTGAGATTTTCAACACACAAACAAATTCCGAAGAAAACGTTTGACTTGTTGCCACACATTTCATATTCTTTCTGAATTGTAAGAGCGTAGAGATACATACACCAGCAAAGATGTTTTGCAAAATCGGGGAATTCGTTAATACCGAAATGATTCTATTTGCAGAAAATTAAAAAAAAAAATTGTTGCATTCTATATGTTCGGAGCGAGAAATTTCATAAAGTTTTTTGTAGGAATTTCGTTATAAAGAAACAATTATGATGCTGGGTCCTAAAAATTATTTCTTTATAAAGAGAATTTCGTTATAAAGAAATTCGTTATATGGAAACACATTTATATAGGATAATTATTTAAGGGGACGGGGACGGAGTGGCAGTTCTTAATAAGGAGATATTCGTTATAAGGAAGTTCGTTATAAAGAAGTTTGACTGTACATAGAAAATAAAAGTGGTCACAAAATTGATTGTTGGGGAACGCATTGTTGCACCGGAAGAAAATTTGAGAAATCTTCATTTAAAAAGGCGGCTTGCTTTCTATCACTCAAAAAAGAGGAGAGCAGTTTAGTAGCTTCTGGAGATATGTTGAACCTTTGACGCAGTTTATTTAAAAGTAAAGTGTGATCCACTAAGTCGAAAGCTTTTGAAAAATCTAGTAAAACTAAGAATGTTACGTTATTTGTATCGAGCTCTGCTCTTATATCTTCGATTATTTTAGTTAGTGCAGTTATACAGCTATGGTGTGCATGTGCACGAAAACCTGATTGAATATCGACTAAGAGGTTGTTGCGGGTGATGAAGTTGTTTAATTGTTTTTGCATAAGGCGTTCACAGACTTTTGATAGAAAAGGAAGTATTGAAATCGGCCTGAAATCATCACAGAGTGAGTTGTTGGGGATTGGGATTATTTTAGCAATTTTCCATTGGTGTGGGAAGATCCCAGTGGTAAGGATAGAATTAATAACATGGGTAAAGTACGGAAGAAGCAATGGAAGAATAGCTTTGATGAAGATGGGATTTAAGTCATCAACTCCAATGGCATTGGATTTTATACTAATGCAACTTTCAACTACATCTATGGTGTTCACACAGGCAAAACTGAACAATGTGTCCGTTGATGGTAAAGGTAGGCTATAGAGAGATACATGTTCTCTTGGAGGTAAGAGAGGTAAAGACGCAAATTTACGGTTGAGCTCATTTTTATTCACATCGGCTCGAAGATTTGGTCTTTGTTTCCCGATTCCTAGCTTGCGAGTTCTTTTCATTGCATAAACAGCCTGATAAATAACTAAGAGCTCAAAAAAAAGTATGTCATTTGATTACTTGAAACAATATGAATATAAGCAAAAAAAAAAATTAATAAATTGGGTGGCGCAACAGCTCGAGGAGAACCAGGGCCTAGTGACTTACAACTCACAACCATTCCTGTGTGCGTGTTTGTTTGACAGGAATGGAGGGGACCTACAGTTTTTTGCCGAGTCCGAACGGCTAACTGAGAAGCACTTTTTCATGACAAGTACACTCTTGGAGGATTTGTCAGTTCCTCGCAAGAGGCAGTACTTCGGATAAAACATTTCTGTTTTTAGGTGGCACGGCTGGGAATCGAGCCCACACCTTCGGCATGACAGTCCTACGCACTAACCATCAAGCCACGAGGTACTACGAATATAAGCAAAACAAAATTTTAAATCGTTGCAGCCGTTTTCTTAAAAACTAATTATTTTATATACATATAAAATTTGTGTAACATTTTTTCAAAAAAAATTTTGGTATGCCAATTTTGAGTATATATTAATATAAAGTCAAAACTAAAATTTCAGAATTATTCATAAACATGTTTTTGAATTATTTAATTTTCAAAAAAAAATTGTAATCTTTTTTTAAAAATCCAAAATTTATTTTTTCCAAAATGTTGGTATGCAGTATTATCTATATTCTAAGAAGGCTTTTGTGCAAAAAATTTTAATGATTTTGGATAAGCGGTTAATGAGAAAACCGAAAATAAAAAAAACGTTATATGGCAGGTACCGTAATAATGGTTTTTGGTAATTTTTTTTCTTACCAGAAAGTACATCATATCAACAATAATATACTGATTTGATATCAAAATCTTTGGAGCCTTTTTTGAGATAAATAAGCCTTTCCTTAAGAGCCATTTCACACATAGCCGGCAACCGGGTACCCGGTACCGGTTAACCGGTCGTTTGGTTAAGGATCTTATGGAAGCTTTCACACATGCCGGAACCGGTTCATTTGTTGAAAACCGGGTAACCGATGCCGGCTAACCGGCTGCCGGGCATATGTGAAATGGGCCTTAGGGTTGTCTGGCAATTACCGTTATTCTTAGAGCAAACAAAATTCCAATTTCCCCTCTGGAGATTTACAAAAAAACATTAAGTTCAAAATTTGAAGAAAATCGCATCATTGGTTAAGGCTGCAGATTCAGATACAAATAGACAGACAAAATTGTGCCACCCACTTTTTTCGTGTTCTCTATCATCGTAATGTTATGTTTGATCAATTTTTTTTTGCACGATTCCAAAACTTGCCCTATAGTACCTACATATTATGTGTGATGTATCTGTTTCGATAGAAAATTTAATTTTGAACAAAAAGTTTTAAACGTAAAATTGTCAAATTCGGCTTAGTTTCCGAATTCTACCGAAAATAGTGAAAAGTGGCCAGTGTGACCATTCTGTCAGAAACGCATGGGTGAATTTAGTAGCATTTTTGGTTTTAAGCATGCTTATGGGCCAAACAAACATATTCACTAATAAAAACACTTGCACGTAATTTTTCAAAAGGTGTATTCAATAGGCTATTAAGTATGTCCTAAGCGTATCTTTGCTCTGAAAAAATTTATGTATTTATTAGAAAAAAAATTTAAAAATTTATAATTTTTCGATTTTTCTTATGTTGGTTTTTGTTAACTTTTTCTGCTTGATTTTTTTATGAAATTTCTTAAACTCTCCATTCTGATAGAAAATTTAATTTTGATAAAAAATTTATGAACGTAAAATTGTCAAAATCGGCTTAGTTTCCGAGTTATACGATAAAAATTGAAAAGTGGCCAGTGTGACCAAACAAAAATATTCAATGAATAAAACCCTTGCTCATAATTGTTCCTTGTTAAAATGTCTATTCAATAGGGTATTAAGTAAATATGTTCTTAAAATGTAAGAATATATCGTTTGTGGGTATACCTAACCTTCCTCATACATATTTCCATTTGCTTTCCAATACTAGGTTCAATATAAAGAGTAATGTGACCAAGTTGTTGTTATATAGATGTTTGAGAATTCTTTATATAAAAAATATGTTCTCATTCGGCTTTTTTGGTCGTGATGATAATTAATGAAACAGTTCCATTTGATTTCTCGACGTTTCGATGGTTGTTGCCATCTTCCTCAGGGGATCTTTTATTTACATAATGAAATGAACAATTATAACATATGAACATTAAAGAGGGAACATATAAGAAGACTAACATTTATGTATAGTTTGTTTGCTTTTAAATTACATTTGTTAAGAATGTATAGTTACATGAAGAAATGTATTTTAATAAACTGTCAAAAAACAAATTCAAAGATTTTTTTAAATTTTGATATTAAAATTGTAAATTAAATAAAAATATAAAAATTACTTTTGGTTTTATTTACTAGCTCTTCAAATGAAGATGAGTCACCGATTATTTCGAGTCACTAGAGAACAGTAAACAGATGAAATATTTTGAGTGTCTTGTTTTCGGTTCATATTGTTTTTGTTATTTATTATATGGAGCGTTTCCAAAGTGTACCGCTTAGAAACATGCCTCTCCGTTTCAAGAACTTCAACGCCATCAAAATCTGGTTTATGACCCCTTTCTACACTGTGACACGCCAGTGCTGTCTTCGCGGTACTTTTAAGATTTATGTCCGATTTATGGTTTGAAATTCTTTGACGAAGAAGTTGCTTGGTGGTACTGACATAGCAAAGGTCACATTTTTCATCTGCATTGCACAGGCAGTTTATTTTGTATACAACGTCGGTGCGCCTGTCCTTCTCCGTTTTTGTCTTCATATTGCTAAAAAGTGATGATAAAGTCTTATTGGATTTATATGCCAGGTTGACGTCCTCGATGTTTTTCTTGACTGTTTCTTTAAAATTCTCTGACAGCTTTGGGACATAAACCATACTTTTATAAACACATCTCTCTTTTTCCAAGAGTTTATCCACCGGAGCATTGTGTTTTTGACGAAGTAATAAGCTCCGTATGATATTCATTGGATAACCATTGTCAGTGAGAATTTGAGTGATTTATCTCTCATTGGCGGAGTGGTATTCCCGATCACTCAACGCAAAGACTTTACTAATAAGGTTTGAAGCAGTGTTTAAAAGAATATGTTTTGCTTGGTTAGACCTAAAATTGACAAGCCTTCCCGACGCCGTATCCTTTTGATACCAGTTGAAAGAGAGTCGTTCATTGATACGAGTTATCTTGACATCCAAGAATGCTATCGATCTGTTGTGCTCCTTCTCAATAGTAAATTGAATATTTTCGTTGTAATTATTAAGGCATCTCAAAAAGTTGTCAACTTCACCCTTATTCATAACTGCAAATATATCATCCACATATTTCACTATCAGCTTTGGTTTATTCTCTTCCGTAATCTTTTCATCTAAAAGATTGTCTAAGACCATTAAATGTTTCATTAATTATCATCACGACCAAAAAAGCCGAATGAGAACATATTTTTTATATAAAGAATTCTCAAACATCTATAGGTTCAATATATTTTAAGTTTTAAGATCCCAAAACTTGTAGATTCCTAAGAATAATAAAGAGCCATGAAATAAACGTGATCATAAATTGGAGATTGATCATTTCATGTAGTTTAATCGAGCCTGTCATTTTCTATAGTATACAAATCCATAAATAAATACGTTACGTGTACGTACCCGCATTCTTAGGATTAGGACCACACAACGCACCTAATTGACTTAATGTTTTAATTAACTTTCTAACATAACTAAGAATCATAAAGATACATACTTTCTTGTCACTTCCGGAATATATTTTGTAAAAACTGCTTCCAGATAAGACAATACTATGAAATTAATTAAATTTCTGTAGATGAAAGAAGTAAGTATAAATCATTCATATGCAGAAGCATTGGGGGAAATTTAAAGACTTATGATATGACACAAACTCGGATCCAATTAAACAGAAAATATTAAAAACATTAAAAGAAAAAATTAAATCATTTAAAGAAGGTACCTAACAAAAGCAGCAAATTACTTTATAACCAACAAAATTCCCACACTCGACGAGTAAATGAACTGTAGTAGCAGTTCATTGAACAAAGTGGTCAACTTAAAGGGCCATTAAAAAAAGAACTAAGCCATCCAGTAGGTAGTGATGATATGGTCTGTGTGAAATTTTGTTATTAATTTCGAAAAAAAAAACAACAACAGTAACATACATATAAGTGAAATACATACCCGATGATTCTTAACTAAACATGGAATTAATTTCTACGAAAACAATACAAACGTCCGCCTTACCTGGAGTTGGTAGTGGATCTGAAGCTGCTGTGGTTTAAAGGGAAATACAATTGTCGGTTAACTACCTGGCTTCTGTGACCCGACTGACTTCCTTTGTGGCAACATGTTAGAGTGCGAGATACTTTCTACTTTGCGTGTAATAACTCTAAAGGCGAACTTCTATTGTTGGTAAGCCAGGCTGAGAAGAAGACCGATTTCAGGAAAGACATCGGAGTTATGGATTTAAAGACGGGATAGGTAAAAAGGAATAGATGAATTCTTCTCGCCGGCCGCCCGCGCGCCGCCTGTGGCGTTGTCTCATTAATTTGAAGTTTAAACTCCAAATGTCCTAATTCTTCGATTTTTCATGGTATGACCATCTAATTAGCATACAATGAGATTTTTCTTGGGAGTCTTTGAAACTCATAGATTTATTATAGATATGATGGTTGATTTTGGAGCTGATGACCTAATTTGGTAGCTTAGTTCTGCGTGCAGACGGATGCCTAATCCGTAAAGAAATGCAGATCGGTGCCGCAAATAAATACGCAGGCGAATAGCCGTGTCGCTTAACAATGGATGATTTATGCAACGATTAGGGTCCCATCGAGTGCATATCATTTGATCTTTGGTTATAATACAGTGGGTGGTTCGGTGGTTTTGACATATTTATTTGCATATAATCAGCGATCGAGAGGGAACACAGAGAAGTTTCAAGTTGTGGCTCCTATTCGGTTAGATGACCTCAAATGGGATATTTTCTTGAATCATGACTGCTCACTAGTGCGTGTTTTAAAAGATAAGATTTTCTTTTAAGTGTAAGAGTACCTAATGGCCCGTTTTAAAAGAAGTTATCATATATTACCTACCTTATTCCTATTTAAATGTCAATAAAATTGAAATCATATTTTATATGCCACGTTACACAAAAAGATATGGAATGTACAGAGGAGATGTCATACATATGTATGTACTGTACATACATAACATATATGTAAATAGACATAATAGATATGTTGGACAAACGCAAAGAATCATTGCTACTCGCTTAAAAGAGCAGACTAGTGATGCAAGTAAAAAACAGCGGGAGAGGTCAGCAATTTGTGAGCACATCTTGGACAATCCATGCACACCACTGGATTCATTTTGACCAAGCCAATGTTTTAGCTCAAGTAACTCATTTCATCCCACTTCTGGTACGATAGGCGATTGAAATAAAAGCAATTAAAATTTCAATCGAGATGACAGTTTTAAGCTTTCACGTTCTTGGGATCCTGTCATTAACACCTTAACAGTGGCATAACCAGAGGGGGGCTAAAGGGGCTGAAGCCACCCTACGACTGATTACGAAGAGTTTTAGACAAAAAAGTAGGATTGTGGCTACAAAATTTGCATGTGAGCTGTGTATTTCCAAGTCCTTTAGAAATTCAACAAATTGTTTTGGGGCTGAACAATATTTTATGTAGGGAAGCTGTGTTCTTTTATCAAGGCCCAAAGCGAATTGGACGACAAAAGGATTAGACGAAAAATTGAGGTTTGCTGCTAAGCCTTAACGAAGCGTTTTTTTTCTTTTTTATACATTTCTGATTCTTTGTTGTAGTGAGCTTAGAGCAAGCTGCATTACAATCAGAGTCTCATCATGAGTGCATGTGTTAGTGGTTTTTTCATGTTGTTGAAGCTGAATTCTGTGTTCATAAGGTGGCAGGTTATACGGATCAGCCCAGGGAAGACCTTTCAAGGCAAAACGAATGAATCTATGTTGTATTGCTTCAATACGGCATTTTCTTAGGCCTGCAAAGGAATTAGAGGAAGAACATAAGACTGCTAGTGCTAACAAATTTGCCCTGAAAAAAAAAGGATGTTGGGGCTTAACAATTTGTATTTAAGCACTGTAAGCTTTGTTTTTCCAAGCCCCTAGGGAAGCAATGGCGAACCAATCTCACGAGTGTCGTAATATTATAGGCACGTCATCAATTGAGAAATCCGATTACCGATTGCATCTTTGACCGGCAGTATTAGCTGTCTATAATCGAGTTTAGTTTTCTTCTTGTTTGAAAGCCGGCTATCTTGACAATATTTTGGTTTACCTATGCGTGTGGGTCTTTACTTTCAGAAATGAATAACATTAAAAATTCGCTTAGAAACCTTTTTGTGTGTTTATCTTCTTAAACTGGAGTAAAAAGTATGAGTTAAAAATATGTTTACAAATAAAGAGCTGCACACTGGGAAATTATTTTTGTTCCTATAGTAGTCTCTAGAAAACTAGATCAAGACTGTATGTTGGCACGCCAAAGGCTTCTTAAATTATTTTTTTTTTTAATGGCACGTGGCTAGGGAATTGGCGAAAAAAAACAAGTTTTTGGCTAGTAAGTATCCAAAGCTAAATGCTGTGTTTTTTTTCAAGCCCTTACAGTGAAACTTGCAGGGTTGACTTTTATTGTTACCTACATTTCCTTGGGTATCGATTTTTATCAAAGATCATTATTGAGTTTGACCAAATTAATGAGTGTTACCTTTTTCTTAAACTTTTGATATTTTTCATGCTTAGCTGAGCCCAGATAACTTTCGGGGCTTCATTTTAAAAATTCTGTTTCCGGTGTAATAAATAACAATTACTTCAAAATATTTTTTTAAAAATTGAATCTAATGTTTTTATTTCAGATTGCTTTAAATACAATAAAAATTTCGATTTCGTGAAAAATATATACAAAATCGACTGTAGTGCAACAAAAAATGGCTTCTTTTTTTGAATTGAAAAGAGATATTGATGAATGATGTATGGCAGAAATATAAATAAAATGTCATATACATGTAGGTAGGTACTTTGTTCAAAACCCTCAATTTTTGAAAAAGAGATTAAAAGTTTTGTTTTCATAATTTTAAGCAAAATAGTATCTTACCGCGAGTTCTTTTGCTTTCCCCTACAAAGAAAAAAAAGTAGTTTATTCTAAAAAGTAGGACTATCCTCAAAACTTTAACTCACATTGTTTTTCTAAATTTCAATCCAACTGTGAAATTTCTACTGACAAAAATATGAATTTAATTCACATTAAAATAGTTAATATTCGGAATGTTGAAACCGATTTTTATGTTCGAAATACCATTCCACATGCAGTAAAGTTATTTTGTTTGGAATATAGAACATCAAAATTCACTTTTATTGCTTCAATATACCAAAAGTGAATTGAAAAAAAAAACAGGTTTTAACTTATATGTATCTTGAAACAGCTACTTGAAAACAGTTTGCAATTGTCTAGTTTTAGTTTAGTTTAAGTGATTTTATTCACCATTTCGTAACAAAACATAAAATGAATATAATACAAAATCGAATGAAGCATGGCATTGCCGTCTGCCAGGTTGAATAAATTTTTAACAGTTTAACCAAGTATTAAAACTGATTTTAATATACAAAAAAAAAACAAAGGTATAAAAAGAATTATAAGTGCTTTAAAAATTGCCATCGATTATCATCTCACGATACGCCAGAGCTACCTTGCAGTATTTAAACAATTTCGACTCCTCCATTTCGTTTAATATAGATATGATATCATCATTTGCAAAAATACTGCTGCCAAAGAAAAATTTCCTTGTTTCCATCAAGACCGGACATTTTCCAAGAAAATGAAACACATCCTCCCTCTCTCTCTGATTACAAGGACCGCACAAAACTGGAAGCTCGTCTCTATGTGGCACAAAGTTGAGGCGTAGAAGCTCACCACGCAGCTTTACCATCCTTGATATTTGCTTCGCACTATTTTCATCACGAAAGTAGTTTTTATCACCCAAATTATGGCATAGTTGGCAATATATAGATCTATGATCTTCTAAATATTTCACTCGATATTTCTCATCAGCAGTTGAAATTAGTTGGTAAAGTGTGCATTTCCATTCACTAAGGTTTTCTACATCCAAATTTTGTTTATTCCCACACCACTACGCCAAATCCAACCACTTAGCATACCAACAACTTCTTCGATGAATATCTTGAAGAGCTGCTTTCCTTGGCAGTCTTTCATTGGTCATGTGCAGAACCTTGATAATATAATAGACCAGGAAAAATAGCACAAATCGTATGGGGAACCTTGAAAAAATTAATTCATAATATATTAAAATTGGAATCGATGCAGAATTGCAACCTGTATAACATATCCAAAGTCCCCCAAAATCCGCGCATTGGCTTTTTGTGTGGATGCATTTGAAGAGGTGCAGACGGGGAGAATTTGGAGGTCTATCAAACTAAAATATTTGTTTGGGTAAAACCTGATCATATGATACATGCTTTAAAAATAATTTTTAACGCTGAATCTAATGAAACTAAATTCAAAATGATACAACCACCCAAAAAGAAGTTATAGTCGTTTTTATGTAGTGATGACTTTTTTTTCAGGTACAACAGGTAAAATATTACCGAAAACCCTTTGAAAATAACGGTATGTTAATGAAACTTGGAATGAATTTTTCACTTGTCATAGGAACTTTTTTGAGGGGGAGGGGCAACAAAGAATGTGAACCATAACACACACGTAAAAACTCTTACACTCATGAAACTCACCAAAAATATTAAACTCTTCATGGCAATCAAGAATCAAAATAGTCCATACAAATATCTTTGTTCTAATAGTGTTTTTGGTGACTGTTAACTTTTGACTTGTTCTACGGAAAATACGATTTCAAAAATTAATTTTTGCTTGAAAAAGCCCATAACTTTGTTAAAGGTGCTTGTATTATTTTAGTTTTGCTTTTATTAGATTCAGTGTTAAAAAATACCCTTAAATCATATACACTACTTGGTTTCGTGGGTGTTATGGTTAACATTCTACACTTGCCCCTCCCGTTTAAAAAAACACCCTTTTACCATGGATATTTTTAGGGACTCTCTTGATTCTTAGTTTCTATGACAAATGAAACATTCATTCCAAGTTTCATTAACATACCGTTATTTTCAAAGGGTTTTCGGTAATATTTTACCTGTTGTACCTGAACAAAAAGTCATCATTACATAAAAAGGACTATAACTTCTTTTTGGGTAGTTGTATCATTTTGAATTTGGTTTCATTAGATTCAGCGTTAAAAACTACCCTTAAAGCATGTATTATATGATTACATTTTACCCAAACAAATATTTTAGATTGATAGACCTCCAAATTCTCCCCGTCTGCACCTCTTCAAATGCATCTACACAAAAAGCCAATGCGGGGATTTTGGGGGACTTTGGATATGTTATAGAGGTTGCAATTCTGCGTCGATTCCAATTTTAATATTTCATGAATTAATTTTTTCAACCTCGGAACCCATTTTTCCTGGCCTATAATCTAAATGGAGCTTTAGGCCCATTTCACACATGCCCGGCAGCCGGTTAGCCGGCATCGGTTCCCCGGTTTCTCAACAAGTGAACCGGTTCCGGCATGTGTGAAAGCTTCCATAAGTTCCTTAATCCAACGACCGGTTAGCCGGTACCGGGTACTCGGTTGCCGGCTAAGTGTGAAATGGCTGTTAGGATTTGTATGAAGAGCGTGGAGAGTCCTGTTTGCAATTGTCTTTGTTTTAATTTTTCCACTTAACTTTCTTATGGATCTTAGGTTATTGTAGGGTGAGAGAGATTAAGTATTCGTATGATTGATAATTTTTTAAAAGAACCCCCCACAGTCAAATCCTAGATCCGCTACTGCACCTTACGGTCAGGTCATTGCAGTTCAAACTTGAAACACCCTGCCATGTAGTGAGTAGGCGTGTCTCACCAATTAAAATCTCTGAGCGCTCAGAGATTTTTTAAGTGAGACAAAAAATCTCACCCGAGCCTTGAGATTTTTTTTCGGAGATTACTGAGACGAGATTTTTTTTATTCATTTCTCAATCTTCTTTCTCAGCGAAAACAGCTTTAACTTTTAAATATTTTAAGCAAAATTGAAATATTGTTCCCAGGATTTCAGTACAAGAATTATAACACATGTTTTTTATATAATTAAAGGGAGAATCTTGTCCCACCAAAGCATTCCGCCTCCATCGACTTGACATTGAGCTCTCAGTGATATTTTATTTAGCGAGACGCGCCTATTTGCTCCAAACAACCTGCACCTCAACAACATCGACATCATGAGATAAAACCGCCTACGCACAGATTCATGCTGCGTTGTAAATCTAATACATCATAACTTCGCAAGAGCATTTTCCCGGTGACCACGCTCAATGCAATTTGATACGAAACGTTCGGGGTGAGGTGAGTACCAAGGTGCGCTGTTTAAACTTTCATAGCAACTAATCCGAAATATAATCTTATTATGTACGATCCTACGATTTGGATAAAATTTTCAGAGTTTGTTCCTATGAGTGAGAAAGAAATACAAAAACTATATTTTGAAAAATCCGCCCACTGCCACGCCCAATTTTCTTCTTTCATGGTGTCTCGAATAAGTTATATTTCCTGAAAACGATATTAATGACTTGGATGATATTTTCAGTGATTATTCTAATGAGAAAGACAAAAAATCGAAAAATATTTTCAAAAAATCGAAATTCAAATATATCCGCCCATTGGCACGCCCACTATAATTATTTCTTGGTTTCTCGGAATAGATGGAGTCTTAAGAGTTTATTCATATTAAGAGGAAAATTATTTAGAAAAGTATATTCGGAAATTATGTCCAATTCCACGCCCTTTTTTTATTATTTATTTGTTTCTATTTGTTTCTTGGAAATGGCTCCATCGCATCGATTTGAATGAAACTTTCAGATAAACTTTGTATGAGCAAGTTAATAACTTAGAGTAATATTTTAGTAAAATTGGTCTCCGGCCACGCCCACATTTCTAATTTCTCGGATAAGAATCTATCGATTATGACATGTCCAGAATTCGTTATTATGAGCAAAATCTCGCATCAATTTTCAAAGCATTTCAAGCTAGAAATAAAAAAATATATGCATTTTTCTTCGATTTAAAGTCAGCGTTTGACCTTGTGAGCCGAAACGCACTTTTCTTCAAACTTTCGCAATTGGGTGTGTCCACAAAGTTTATTCATGTTTTAAGGAAAATGTATACAGAATCCAGAGCAGCTGTGTGGGATGGTTCTAGTTACTCAGAATGGTTTGCAACGGATTCAGGTGTTAAACAAGGATGCCTTTTAAGCGCTCTTCTGTTTTCACTGTTTATTAACGATGTAGTATCGCATCTTCCAGGTGGTATTCGAATTGTTGATCTGACGGTCAATGTACTTTTATATGCTGATGATATGGTGGTACTGTCAGAATCACCTGAAAATCTGCAACTTATGATAAACCGCTTAGCTGAGTACTGCAGTAAATGGGGATTACTCATTAACACGGACAAATCAAAAGTAATGTTGTTTTCGAGATCTAGCAGAATCCAGAACATGCACACCTGGACTTTCAGTAGAAATCGTTTAGAGATCGTTGATGAGTATAAGTACCTTGGAGTTAGACTTAATAAGACCATGGATTTCTCCAAACACCTGGCTGAGAAAGCCAAATCCTCTCAAAGCTTATTAAATCTCTCTTGGAGAACAGTCTTCTCGAATGAACGAATCGTACTTTCTGTGAAGTATAAAATATTTAATGCTGTTGTTAAGTCTACGCTCTGTTACGCAGCCCAAGTATGGGGAATAGATGAGTATGATGTGATAGAAAAGTTTAACAGAAATTTCTTGAAGAAATTGTTTAACCTGCCATTAAATACACCAAACTATGCCCTGTACCTTGAAACAGGTCTGCCAAAGATTTTCACTGACACGCTTAAGACCCAAGCCGACTACATCGTTAAGATACTTTCTCATCAGGATGACCGTCTAGCTAAAAAAATGGCCCTATATGAAACGAGGAACGAAGATTGGTGGATGTCGAAGTGGAAAGTTTTGGGACAAGCCTGTGGAGAAGTGTTGACGCTAGATCCTTTTAACTTAAATAATTTCAAGGAGCAGTTTTACCGCATTATTCAAAAACACGAAAATTCTACACGCGATTCATTCATAGTAAAGGCACGTGATTCGGAAAGTAGAATATTATATTCGCAACTCAAATTCAATTTAATGGAGACAAACTACTTCAACGATTCAATGAGTTACAAAGAAATATCTTTAATATTTAAAACTAGATGCGAAGTCCTAGGTCTCAATGGTTGTCCATACAACGGAAGTTTCAACAAGTTTTGTACACTGTGTAGTTTGAAAGCCAAAGAAGACTGTTTTCATGTCATAAGTATATGTCCAATTTTCGTTCCACACCGGCTTACATACTTCAACAAAAGAACAATGACGATGGAAGAAACAATCGCAGTGCTTAACGATTCTGACTGGAAAATACTCTACCTTTTTTTGAAAGACATTTATAAGTATAGAACGTTATTAATAAATGAATTCGAGTAAATACATTTTATATTAATAAATTAAAAACAAATTATATAACTTTGTAAAAAATCTGTATAAATTAAACTTATGCCAACCGAGCTGACGGCAAAGCCATAGCTTTTAAATTCATTATATAAAACGATGTATCTGAAGAAAAAAACAAGCAATAAATGAATTACTTACTTACTTACTTACTACTTACTTATGAGCAAAAAAGCTAAAGAGTGGTTTAAGTTAGATCCACCCACTACCACGCCCACTTTTATCATTTTAAAGTTTCTCGGAACCACCTTTAATGATAAAATGAGATTTTCGGAGTTTGTCTGAGATAGAAAGGTTATTTTTAAAATCCAGTTTACTGCCACGCCCACTTTTCTTATTACTTGATACCTCAGAGACGGCCCTAACGATTTTAATCATTTTCTTAATTTGTTTTTAATAGTGGACACATCTTAGAAAGTGGTGTGGTTAAAAATCTCCTACTGACACCCCAATTTTAATATTTTAAGGTTTTGCGAAAATGGATCTAACGATTTCGATTAAATATGCAGAGCTTGTCTGTTTGAAGATGAAAAACATAAGGAAAGTATTTTTATTAAAATCAACCCGTGGTCATGCCAACGTTTTTAATTTTTGTTTTCTGGAAAACGGTCTTATTAACTGTATTTCTACGTGCCGACTCAGATGATTTGGATGATATTTTGAGAGTTAATTGATAAGATAGAAAATGAAAAATGACTTCAATAAAATCCACCGTCTGTCAACCCACTTTTATTAATTAAAACCGCGAAAGCCTAAAATGTTGTTTGTAAATGTTATTGTAAGTGTAAATTGTACCTAAATGCATTAAATTAACCTAAACCGGATTATAAGCTAAGTCATAAGGCAGTTTTAAACTTGATTTAAGGTAACTTATCTTAGATTCCTTATATAGTTTGCCTCAGTTTTTGGTAAATGTATGAAAGTTTGTCTGTATGGCATCGAATCTTAAATTTAGGATAAATTCAGCCTTACATCTTAACTTTGTATTTACTTTCTTTCTTGAAAAACAAAGGTAAAAATGGAAATAGCGTATTCCATAGGTGTTTGGCCGCATAGTAAGGCAAGGCTGCGTGTTCCACAATGGACAGCTTTCCGTCAGGGAATAAAACAAGGAGATGTGTTGTCTCCAATTCTGTTTTTATTGGTAACCGACAATGTACTGACTGCTACAGTTGGTACCAATGAGAGGAATGCCATCCAATGGAATCCTTTCGAAAAGCCTAGTCAAGTCTTTTGGATTACGATTGGAACAAATATACCAATTGCTATAATTGAACGCGGACCTGGCTGGCTTAAGGATCAACGCCAAAGAGACAGCATATTATTCTGAAGCAAGAAGCTTTTGAAATGGTCACATAATTCAACTTTCTAGGTTCTAGGCCGTATCGAATCATCTGGTGGTGGAACAGGCTGTGTGAAAAATAAAAAATCCATCCCTCTCTACGCTTGCGTCAACGCCAAAGAGACAGCATATCTATTATTCTGGAGCAGAAAGGTCACATGATTCAACTATCTAGGCCAGCCATACTCAACCTTTTTTTCACAAGACGTTTTAGCTATGTTACCTCGGGCCGCAACATGAATTATTTTTTGCACGTAGGTGTTAAGTAATTTGTATTGAATTCATTTTAATAAAAAAATAATATGATTTCTGAAATTAGGAACACTTTTTCAAGACCTGGCTTGATCCAGCATGCTAACATAATTCGTTAATTTCTTTACACATTTTTTGTAGGATTGAAAACGCTAGTTCCCAAACGTATATAGATCCTATATGTTAATTTTGCAATCCAGTGTCAAATTTCTGACTATTTTTTCTGTCAGGAACATTATCTATTACCTGAAGTAGAAGGAGGAAAATTTATGTTGTGGTCACTCATTTCACAGTCTTATTGTTTTTTATTTTTAGTTAGTGTCTTCACTTTTGAAGCAAAACCGGTCAAACTCTCAAAATTACTTGCGATTTGAGTTTAATCAGCTGTCTTTAGCACGTTAGCAAAAATATTTGCTTTGTCATAGCGTTTTCGTTTGTTAATCCGGAACAGGCGCGGATACAGGGGGAGGGCAATGGGTGCAATTGCCCCCCCCTGGGCAAGATAGAATAAAATATGAATTTAATAAAATGTAAACAAAAATGTTTTTTCGTTATACGTTCATAAAATTTATTTTTGGCAGCCAAAAGTGGACTTCACGTTTTCATTTTCCTTTTTTTCCATTTCAAGAAATTATTTACCTTATACTTTTTGATGAAACAACCGATGTATCTCACCTCTTCCAACTGAGCCGTATCTTAATGGCTTAAGCACACGTGCAGATTTTTCAGGTTCTAATGGGAGCAGACATACTCCAAGAGCTGCATGCAGCCCGGAGCTTTGCACGATTTTTCTAAATTTGCTACGCAGCGTTGCAACAATGAGTGATTGTTCGTGGCCGCTGACCAAGTTCAGTGAAGGAAAGTACCGCTATGCACAGATGGCATTCAATTGGAAAGCTTATAGTTATAACTTCTGTTTTAGATGTCCGATCTTCAAAGTTAAGGTCTTTAATTTAAAGATCAATATCAGGCTACATTACTGTATTGCATTTTTTGAGGATAGTCAAATTATTTCATACTAGAAATCAGATTGAGTCTCAAATCGATTTTATTTACACTTTTCAAAATGCAAATGTGTATGAAAAATTTCACAATTTTGAAAAATAATGCTCCAAAAAGTTACTGCCCCGACCCTCCTCTACAAATTTGTTGCAGGGGCACTTTTCTATATTTTTCACCTTAAAATTGATTTTAATTTAACACTTGTCGAGAGCTTCTTCAGAGCTTCTCGCCGTCTTTTTCATCTTAAATGGATAAGAATATGCAAATGTGTTTCGAGTGCGGCACAACTGTCATAGCCATAAGATACGTAGTATTCGTGAGGATTTGGTCACTTTCGGGGATGTGTTGTAGGAACTTCCGTGTTATTAAACTGGTCAAGAGTATGATGGCTGTTTTACAATGCCGCGTTGGGCGTCGCGTTGAAAGATTTTCCTGTCAACGCAAAAGTTCAGGCATTGGAATTTCTGTTTAGTGTTTACAATGACACGTTGAGCATTATGTTACGATTTTGCATCCATTAGTGTACACAAACCAACGTAACGTAAGCGCCTGCAACGCGAAAGTAGAGATTATTCAACTTTTGCGTGCGTATTGACATTTTGATTTCAATTTAAAGTGCCTCTACACTATCCCACAAAGTACTAACACATGTCAGAATAAAGTGGGAAGAAATTTCATACGACTGCCAAATTTGTGTGATGTAGCTGACTTTCATAATTTCCTTCCACACTTGCATCAAAAATCAGTTTCACCATAACCTCAAACGCCCAAGTGGGATAGAAAGTGTGATGGTTTTAGAACTGATCCTAAATATTTTCATGTATTAACACATGTCAAATCGTGTCGGATGCTCTGTCAAGTTGTGTGTGATGAAATTTCATATTTTGTTTCCACACTATTATACATGATTTCTTCACACTTTTTTGACATGTGTTAATACTCAGTGGGATAGTGTGGAATGGCTATTAGGTAAGTTGCCATCTTGTGTTGACAAACAAATTGAATATTTTTGCTCGATTTATCTTGACGCGGCCGTAGCGCTTGTTAAATGTAACATACGCATCGCGAACGCGAACGCGTCATTGTAAAACAGCCATGAATCCGATTAAGAAGATTGGAGAGAAACCAGGAAACGACGACAGCAGTCACTCTCACTGCCGAAGAGAAGTAAGATGTTTAATTGATTTTGACCGTTTTAACAATCGTCAAGTCAACGGCCGTTTTCGAAAGTCATCTGCGTCAAAAATGCATTTGCAGATTGTTCTTTAACGCAAACTGCTAAAGTCACATGTTCGAAACATCATCTGCGGTGCAGCTGTGCAGTAAAAAATTGAGTTGACGATAAAAAAATGGATACCAGAGCGTGTTCGTAAACATCAAATGCGTTTGCGAGTAAGTTGAATGATGTTAATCAAACCAATTTTGTGCAAGCAGGACAATTGCATATGACGATTGCAATCTGCGTCAAGAAATGACGATCATTTGGCGATCAAATTGACTTTAATTTGACGTTTTCGAGAACTGCAAACGTCAATTCATTTGTCAAATGATCGTTATTTTCTGACGCGAATATTGCTTTTGTAAGCACAAAGTCTCTTTTATCAACGTCATTCAGTTTTTTTGCAAGCGAATTTGACACGTTCTCAGTCTTCTCAATATTTTTGTCGTCAACTCGAGTTTTACTGCAGAACTGCACCGCAGATGATGTTTTGAATATGTGACTTTTGCAAACTTCCTAAATGAACACAATGCTTATGCAGTAAAACTTGTAATTGCCTATTGGAACAGAAGACTTTTGCAGTTTGCGTTTGAGAACATTCTGCAAATGCGTTTTGACGTAGATGACATTTTCGAAAACAGCCTTTAACTGACACTGTATAGCAGTTATGAAAGAGATAATTGCTTTCTTCAAATTTCAAACTCATATCGCTTTGTGTGACCAGGTGAGCGGTATGAAGTGTACTCAAATCGGTAGACCTCATCAAGATTGTGGAAACTCACGAAATTGCCCCCCCTGAAAGAAATCCTGGATCCGCACCTGATCCGGAAGAACCCTCCGGAGCTCTCGATCCAGATTCCAGAATGCCAAACGATTTGGTTGTATTTGTGCACTTGGTTGTTGCATTTGGGTGATGAAACGTTCACACAGCTGTTCTCTTAATATTGATAATCCTCAATAACA
The DNA here is from genome assembly GCA_963921185.1 of Dasysyrphus tricinctus. Taxonomy (NCBI): domain Eukaryota; kingdom Metazoa; phylum Arthropoda; class Insecta; order Diptera; family Syrphidae; genus Dasysyrphus; species Dasysyrphus tricinctus. The sequence goes on from OY992533.1 coordinate 40,982,676, forward strand.
GCAACGAATGTCTCCACCATGGGTTTTTATTTTGAGTAAACTTTTTACCTACAAAGAGGATGAAATGTTTGGCCTATCCATTTTTTTCATAATTGTTACCTTTTAACTCCAAATCTTAGTACAATGAAAATGAACAATGGCAATTCCAAAATTAAATAACAAATAGCATTTGACAATTTTGACATTTCAATTGTGCACATGTATGCGTGCTTCTGGTTTCGATTATTTCCTCAAATCCAGAATCGTTGATCTCTTCTTTTCAGAAGAAGATCTGTCATCTAGTGCCAAATGAACTTTTTCAGAAGCATTTGAAAAGCTTCGAGACGCTACGGGAGGACCAAACGAAAACGCTTTCAGTCATTCGTGAAAACGAAAAAACAAAGCGACATTTCCTTTGTCGATGAAGCTATTTCCACTTGTCTTTCAAATTTGATGTTATTCACTGACAACACTCTTTGTTTGGAAATGCTTCCTATGTTGGGCTATATTTTCAATTTGATTTATTATTTCGGGCATTGTTTCATATTAAGAAAGAAAGCAACGAAATCAAGAAATATCATCCAAAATTTTTGGGTGTTATTTTCAAATTAATTTAGGCGCTTTTCCAAACGGCTGTAATCCTGTTATATTTGATTTATTGTATTCAGTTTTTCTATGAAATCACATTTGCCAGGTGGGCCACTTAAAAAGCTCGACGGGCCACATGCGGCCCGCGGGCCGCAGGTTGAGTATAGCTGATCTAGGCCGTACCGAATAATCTGACGGTGGAACAGAAGCTTTTGAAAAGGTCACATAATTGAACTATCTAGGCCGTACCGAATAATCGGACGGTGGAACAGACTTTGATAAGATAGAAAAATCCATCCCTCTCTACGCCTGTGAAACCTGGAAGTGCCTCGCCGACATCTCGAGCACAATACAGACTTTCATCAACCGTTGTCTTCTATACATTTTAAAGATTCGTTGGCCACAAACCATAATGTTGAGCCCTGTAGAACAGAACTTATCAGAGAAGAGTGGATCTTGAAATAAGGCAATGTAAGGGCGGTGGTTTGGCCATACTGTGAGGAAACCAAATGACAACATAAGGAGCAGTTCGCTTTATGGAATCCTCACAGTGTAAGGCGAGTTGGAAGACCAAGAAACACTTGGAGGTGAACTGTACCTAATATCCACTGTATAGGTACAGATATACACCTGTTGATATTCATGTTATGACTATTAAAAACATCAAGACTGATACTAAAACTTCAAATGTTAGATTATTTATGAATAAGATCGCTTTACCATGACCATTACAAAATTATTTAATTTAAATAAAAACGATTGAATTTTTGTATACAATTTTAAAATGAAATGACTCGACTACCTACACAGTTGCATACTAATTCCAAATACCCATGGATTAATTCAATTTGGAGTCTTCTTATCCTTAAACGTTCTGCACAAATCTTGCAACAGTGTTCGATAGGATACAACAAAGTTTTGAGTGTTTGCTTTGGAGTTTGGACGTTGCTGAAAATAATGCCAGTTACGGCAAGGAAAAGATACTGCTACCCTTTTTACCACGCCATGAAATTTTTGTGGGTGAAATTGCTGAGGAGAAAAGAGCTCACTTAATGACCTCGAGTCATGCAATTATACAAACTAGAATTCCTCGAAAGAATTTATTTGCAGTTTGACATATCTAAAAGCTATTACTGACATTGTTAACGTCATTGTTGACATTTTTGACATAGTTTATGCAATGGTCTACATAGTTTACGCAATTGTCGACATTGAAAAGTAGGTAGACAGTTAAAGTCGACACGTAGAGGAACAATACTGGTCTGGACAGACTTCTATTGGTTGTTGCCACAAGTCTGACCCCTTTTTAAAGTTAAGTATTTTGTTAATACATACATATAAAATAAATTAAATTGGGTGGCGCACAAAATAAATAATATATATAAATTATATAAACAAAACAAAGAAAATCAAGGTCTTCGTAATATCTATCTCGATTGCCAACATAAATTCAATTGTTTAAATAAATTTTTGTATCGTAACTACATTTTATCTGTCGAAAATGATCTTAAAAGTAACAGCAAGCGGTTTTGGTATTTTCTAAATACTAACCGAAAGTCATACGGATAACCAAGCTGTATGAAATACCTAGACAGAGACACTACTTCAAGTGAAATGTCAGTCATTTGTAATTTATTTGCAAAATACTTTCAAGCAGTTTATTGGTCTGAGTCTATTATAAATCGAGAGCTTCCAGCCGTGAGTAGAAGTATTAATATCGGCTTACTTGTTCTATGCCAGGCGGAAGTTGAAGAAGCTTTATTTAGCTTGGAATTGAATAAAAGTGAAGGTCCCGATAATATTCCACCCATAATTTTAAGAAAATGTGCAATTGCTTTGGCCCAACCGCTAACAATGATTTTCAATCTATCTCTATCTAAAGGTTATTTCTTGGATTCATGGAAAATTTCATTTATATCTCCGATTTTCAAATCGGGATCAAAGCAAGAAATAACAAATTACAGACCAATTTGTAAGATCTCTGCCATACCTAAACTATTTGAAAAAATTGTTTATAATAGAATTTCAACTATTTTACAGGATAAGATATCCGTCTTTCAACATGGTTTTGTTTCAGGGAAATCGAAAACCACGAATTTAACGTTATTGACGAATAGCATTATATCCAATATGGAAAAAGGTCATCAAATTGATATTATTTTTACTGATTTTTTGAAAGCGTTCGATAGAGTAAACCATCACATTCTTTTTCAAAAGCTTTATTGTTTTGGTTTTCACTCATCTTTATTAATGTGGCTAAAATCCTATTTGATTGGAAGGTTGCAAGTAGTTAAAATTAAAAATTTTAGATCTTATGATATATATGTACCATCGGGTGTTCCCCAAGGTAGTCATTTGGGACCACTGCTTTTTCTCCTCTTTGTCAATGACATTTCAACTTTCTTTCAAGATTCTTTCTGTCTGCTTTTTGCAGATGATCTTAAACTCTATCGTAGGATTTCCTGTCAGTCAGACTGTAATCTTCTGTTGGCTGACTTGGATAGATTGGTGACTTGCTGCCAAGCTAATTCCCTTGAACTTAATCAAGTTTTATCTTGTTACAGGAACCAAAATCCAATAATTTTTGATTACAGAATCTCTCATGTTGATCTAGAAAGAGTAATTCAGAAGAAAGATCTGGGAGTTATTCTTGACGTTAGTCTTTCTTTCCAGCCTCATTATGATTATATGACCAATAAAGCTAACCAAATGCTAGGATTTGTTAAAAGAAATACGAAAGAGTTTAATGATTCATTTACTCTGATAACATTATAATATTCATTAGTAAGATCTGTGCTAGAGTACTGCAGCACAGTTTGGAATCCGTATTACTCAAATTCATCTAAAAGAATAGAAAATGTACAAAGAAATTTTACGAGATATGCTTTTTTTAAATTAAATTGGAGAATTACTAGACCTTCCTATGAAACCAGATGTCTATTATTTACCTTCAAGAGTAACACGTGAACGGTATATTTTATATGAATAGTTTCATCACAGAAACTATGGCCGCAATGAACCCATCTCCCGTTGCATCAGAGAAGCTAATTTAGTATGCTCTAGAGTGGATTTTAATATGAATTGTTCAAGAAATACTTTTAAGTCGATCGTCCTTGACCAAATTCAATAATATTACTTACTTACTTACTTAAGGTGGCGCTACAGTCCGGGGTGGACCAGGGCCTCAACCAACAAGCTTCTTCCAGCCGGCTCGGTTTCTAGCTAGCTGTCTCCAGTTTCGCACGCCAAGTTGGTTGAGGTCCTCTTCCACTTGCGTGCGCCACCTTTTACGCTGTTCACCTCTACTGCGTTGTCCCACGGGGTTGGATTCAAAGACTTTCCGGGCCGGAGCATTGGTGTCCATTCGCTCTAGGTGACCCAGCCATCTTATTCGTTGGCTTTTCACTTGTGTGGCTAGGTCGGTGTCGCTGTACAGCCCATACAGTTCGTGGTTGTATCTTCTCCTCCATTCCCCATCTATACAGACGGGACCAAAAATCACCCGGAGAATTTTCCTCTCGAAACAGCCTAACGCGTTCTCATCCACCGTTAGCAGTGTCCATGCCTCTGCACCATACATCAGGACCGGGATGATAAGCGTCTTATACAGGGACAGTTTAGTTGCTCGAGAGAGGGCTTTGCTTCTCAATTGCCTTCTTAGCCCGAAGAAACAGCGATTGGCAAGAATAATTCTTCGTTTGATCTCAGCACTGGTATTGTTCGCTGAGTTTATAGCGGATCCTAGGTAGACAAAGTCTCTGACCACCTCAAAGTTATAGCTGTCTATAGTGACGTTCTGTCCTAGACGTCGGTGTTGGGTGTCCTTTCTTGTTGACAGCATATACTTCGTTTTGCTTTCATTCACCGTTAAACCCATCTTCTTGGCTTCCTTCTCAATGCTCACAAAAGCACCACTGACATCACGCTTTGTTCGTCCCATTATGTCAATGTCATCAGCGTAAGCGAGTAATTGGACGGACTTTTGAAAAATTGTGCCTCTAGTGTTGACGTGAGAGTTTTGCACCATTCTTTCAAGAACGATGTTGAAGAAGTCGCATGACAGCGCGTCGCCTTGCCTAAAACCTTTTTTGACATCAAAGGTGTCGGTGAGGTCTTTGCCGACCTTGATGGAGCAGCGTGCATTCTCCATCGTCATCCTGCACAAACGGACGAGTTTGGCAGGGATGCCAAAACTAGACATTGCTCTATATAGCTCGTCTCTATAGATGCTGTCATACGCGGCCTTGAAATCTATAAAAAGGTGGTGGGTATCGATTTGAAACTCCTGGGTTTTCTCCAAGATCTGCCGTAGTGCGAATATTTGGTCGATGGTGGACTTCCCTGGCCTAAAGCCACACTGATATGGACCTATCAGGTTGTTGACGAATGGCTTCAGGCGTTCACAAAGTACGGCAGAGAAGATCTTGTAGGCGATATTAAGAAGACTGATGCCTCTGTAGTTGGTGCAGTCGAGAGGATCGCCTTTCTTGAGGATCGGGCAAACAATGCTGAGATTCCATTCATCGGGCATGCTTTCCTCCGACCATATTTTACAGATGAGCTGGTGCATACTCCTAACCAATTCATCGCCAGCCGCTTTGAATAGTTCAGCCGCAAGGCCATCAGCCACAGCAGCTTTATTGGACTTTAGTTTAGATATGGCTATCCTCACTTCGTCAAGATCGGGTGGACGGAATTGTTGGCCTACGTCGTCCAAGTTGAATGGTGCAATTTGCATGTTAGCGGAATTCGGTTCGTCATCGCCGTTATACAATTTGCAGAAATGATTTTTCCATATCCTCAGCACCGACTGCGATTCCACCATGATGTTCCCCTGATCGTGTTTGCAGGCTTCGGTTCGGGGTTTGTAACCTTGGGAGGTTCTTTTTACTTTTTGGTAAAACTTCCGAACTTCATTCCTGCAGTGGCATCTCTCTAACTCCTCGATCGCGCGCTTCTCATGCTCTTTCTTCTTCCTTCTAAGAAGCTTGTGTTCCTCTCTCCTCTTCTGCTCGTAGAGCTCGCGAGCAGCTCTGGTCCTTGTATGCAGCGCCGCTTTGTATGCCTGTTGTTTGGCTGCATGTACTTGCCGGCATTCTTCGTCGAACCAGGGGTTTCGCTGTGGTGGTCGTGCAAAGCCCAGCACGTCAGAGGCGGCATCTCTGATGACTTCCTGGCAGTTTTTCCACTGGTTCTCGATGTTTGCAGTTGGCGGGAAAGGACTAGTTAAGAGGGCGCGAGAGACTCGATCGGAAAAGGACCTGGCGATTTCCTGCGACTGTAGCCGTCCGACGTCGAACTTCCTCACAGTATTTCCCTGTTTTGGCTTTGGTCTGGATATCCGTAGCATTACCTTTGCTACAACGAGCTAGTGGTCCGAGTCAACGTTGGCTCCTCGGAACGTTCGGACATCCTTGATACTGGAGGAGTGCCTTGCGTCGATCGCAATGTGGTCAATTTGGTTGGCGGTTGATTGACCAGGAATTCGCCATGTCCCCTTGTGTATATCGAGATGCGGGAACTGCGTACTAGCTACCACAACGTTTCGCCCCGCAGCAAAGTCGATTAGCCTGAGTCCGTTATCGGAGGTGGTGTCGTGCAGGCTGTATCTTCCGATTGTGCCACCAAAGACGTCTTCTCTTCCCAGTTTGGCATTAAAATCACCCAAGACAATTTTAATGTCATAGCTAGGGCATTGCTCATATGTCTTGTCCAGGAGCTCGTAGAACTCGTCCTTGGTGTCGTCATCTTTCTCCTCTGTGGGGGCATGCGCGCATATCAGGCTGATGTTGGCGAATTTAGCCTTGATGCAAATTGTCGTGAGGCGCTCGTTCACATAGTTGAAACTCAAGACTTCTTGCCTAAGTCTGCCTCTAACGACGAATCCACATCCAAAGAGACGCTGCCCTTGTGGTCGGTAACAGTCACCGTAGTAGATATCGCAGTCTTTCCGTTTTCTCTTGCCCGGCCCATCCCATCGCACTTCTTGGATGGCGGTGATGTCTGCTTTGTAGCAGTCTAGGGCCTCCGCTAAATGTTCGGCTGCACATGGTCTATAGAGAGACAGAACATTCCACGTGCAGATCCGAAGTTCGTTGTCCTTATTTCGTTTGCTTGGTTCGTCAACAGTAAATCCGTCCGTATCCGAGGCTTGTTGGTGCTTCGCAACTAAGATAGCTTTACGTGGCCGGGAAGTCACCCCGACGGCACGACCCCCAACCTGGAGGACCAGACCCTTACAATATAACTCCAAGGGCGGGGAGCCGGATTAACCGCTCCTTATAGGCCTGAGCTCCGGATGTCGTAGTAGCCCGTATAAGGTGTTCACTAAGTAGTTCAGCCTAACTGGAACTGTAGACGCCACCGTTGATTCCATCTTGAGAATTCTTCCGCTGCCGCCTGGATGAAGGAGAAGTGCCTTAGTGGGAGCACTCCTCCCCCCTCTCTCGTTTGCTGCCCCCTAAGACCGTCCACAGGGATTGGAACCCCATCTTCAGTTAAAGGTACTAGGCACCCGATGTTCACCACTTGGAGGTGAGAGTAGGAGTTGGTAGACAGAGGTTCGCTTTGAAAAAAAGCTTGTGGACGCTTGTGTCCTCTTGAATGCACCGTGTCTACCCTTTGAACATCTTCAATAATATTAAATGATTCCTTATTATTGTTTATTTAAGTATTATTATTTATTTATTTTGAATTATTATACATGTTAAAATATTTATTGTATAGATGTATTGTATATATTATACCCACCTGCAGGAAAATTTATAGTTGTTTATTAGTCTGTAGGAGTCTAAAACTCCGATTGATGAAATAAAATAAAAATTAAAAAAAAAAAATTAAAATTAAATTAGAAAAGTACACGCTTGAATCATGGATTTTAAATGCAAATCACGAAGAAACAAATTTTGTAAATTGCTACGTTTTGAATGTTAAATTACCAGTTTTTGTATTAATTCGGGAACAAAATGCTTTGATTTACGAATAAAACATGATTCGTAAATTGCAACTGCAAATTTTTCAATTGGTGATTTTTCAATTCTCTCCGTGGACCTACAGTTTTTTGCCGAGTCCGAACGGCTTAATGAGAAGCACTTTTTCATGACAAATATACTCTTGAAGGATTTGTCAATTCCTCGCAAGAGGCAGTACCACGGAAAACACATTTCAGTTTTTTATTGTAGGTGGCACGGCTGGGAATTGAGCCCACACCCTCGGCATGACAGTCCTACGCACTGACCATCATACCACGAGGTACTGCAATATACTTTGAAAAAAAAATGAAAAAAAACGTATCTAGTCTAGTTTTTTTGAAAATTGAAAATTACTAAAACGACTACGGTGCAAAACTTGAATGTTTGTTCGTTTTTCTTCTATGATCTAAGTGGGTATGCATTTTGAACAATACAAGCTTTATAATAGGTATGTAAGACACAAACATACATATCAAAAAATAATGTATATAAATTTGCTGCAATCGTACAGTAGGTAGTATTTACCTAGGTAATGCGAATTTTTTATAATGCACTACATTTTAAAATCTGAAAATTTCAGATGTGCAACTTTGGGCTACGTATGCATATGAATGTATATTTAGAACTTAAGGTTTCTTTGAATCTAGATTCTTTAAATGCATAAGAAACTTTGCATACACCCATCCTCGCACCTACCCCAAATCCTATAATGTGCACAACCAGGGGGTGTAGGGGGGCAGCATGCCCCCCATATAAAACTCACTGTCTATACGCAAGAAAGCAAAAAACAAACATCCTATACAAAAAAACAGTTATAGTAATTCTCAATTTTTTCAAAAACTAGAAGACATAGAATCATCTAATTTGCAGTTTTTGATTAAAAATTAATTAGAGCAACGAATTTAAGAAAAAAAAAATATATATATAATTCTACAGTTTGGAAAAGTTACACTTCAAACCTTTTGTTTATGTTTTTTTTCGCAATTTTTGATTTTAAAATTCGTTTTTTCAAAAACCATATGTATGTATAGATTTTACATGATTCAAAAACTAGCTCATAGAACAGAATATTGGCTTTAAAAATAGGTATCATACTTAATTATAAGCATTACCCATATTTTTAAATATTTATTTTACATTGTTGGTACCTACTTTTTTTTATGAAATACCCAAACGATTTGAGATAGACCCCCACTCCTATAGTAAAAAATTGCATTGCATTGAACTGTTATACAAAAAACCGTTATCATTTCTTGGCGCCTAAGTGATCGTACTCTTGCCCCCGATTCAAATGGAGATCAATCTTCAAAGTTGTTCAACAAATTCCGTTTTATTAAAAACATGTTTAGGGTTTTAATTTCATGAAATAATTGATTGGTTTTGTGCGTTATTAATCAATTTTTATTTGATACAAAATGCAATATTAGTTGTGAATAAGTATTTTTAATGTGGATAATATCGTTTCAACTTTTTTGTTCGCAAAAAAAAAAAAAGTAAAAAAAGGGTTGGATATCCCCAGCATTCGAACCCTGAACCCTTCGGTTGGATCCTGACGCATCGATCAGAAAATTCCAATTGTTGCATGTTGATCGACCGAAAATGTTTACCAAAAATGTTGATCGACATAGTGTGGACCCTCGTTTAGGACTAAGGGGACTAAGGGGCCAGTTATAGCGATCAGGAAAACGCATCAGGAAAAAAATTTCAAATGAATTATTTAGGTATACTATGTTTTCAACAGATTTGAAACACAAAATGCTACACAATCAATGACAAAACACTCCAGGAATTTATTGTGCAAATAAAATTTTCAGTTGAACAATTATTTCTACTAAAAAATGTATTTATTTATTTCAACAATTTTCCTGATGCAAATTAATTTTTCGTATCAGGAAAACTAATTTGCACCAGCAAATTAGTTAAAACACATTTTTAGAATAAATAATTGTTCAATTTAATGAAAATTTTTTTGACGTAAGATATTTTTTGATTGTTTTGTGATTGATTTGTGTAGCATTGGTGTTTCAAATCCGTTGAAAACTAGCAAATAATCCTTTTTAAATTTTTTTCCTGATGCGTTTTCCTGATCGCTACAACTGGCCCCTAAGGCTATTGGTGAGCATCCTCCATTTGCATGGCCGCGATGATATAGGTAATCTTACGGTTGCCTTCCGGACTAGAAATACTTGTTGTTTTTATTATATATCAAAAATGATAGATTCTCATATTTATGTGCTTCGTCCATAAAACCGCAACAGGTGCATTATATCGTCGTTTCGTACTGAAGCACTTCCTTTACTTTTTCCAAATGAATAAATATTTATATTCCTCTGTCGGAAAATTAAGGGCTTAAATAAACAATGGCATGGTTATCGTTCCGAATGTCAACATATTAGGCTCTGATTCAATTTAGTATCCCTCTCTATTTTTCTTAGCGCTTCGTTTAATGGCTTTTACTTATGGTTTATAATGTAAGGCTCGTGTTCTTAGCTACAAAACATCAGATCAGCTCTTAGCAAACACTATGATTTCAGCGGAAATACCTGCTCTCGTTTTCAGGGACTGATGCGCTTTCCTCGTACCCATCGAATTTAGGGTTTCCCGTTTGTGTGTAAGATGTCCTAAATTCTTGATTATGTATATTAAACCTAAGCAAATATAAAATTAGTACAGTGTAATCAAAGTCAGCCGTTGTTTGTGATGTGGTTTGATACAATTTCTATAGGGATAAAAGGTATGCTCAATTCTTGCATCGCTGTTTTTTTTCCGGAAGGATCTGTAGAATTACTTAAACAAATGCCGCTTCAGAATAGTGGTTTCAATGCACCAGCATCATTCACTCACAAGCATATAAGCGAGCGGTAAGCTCCTTTGAAAATCTCGCACCAATTTTTCATCGCTGATGATTTTTTAATTAGATGGCCAGACATTCAAACAATAAAAAATAAACACATTTTGACGAAACGTGAACCCAAAATATGGATTAGTTTCGATCTAGATTGATGGGTTTAGGTCATTCATATTGCTGGAGGTAGAGTATAATATACCTATAGATACCAGGAGTAGCCACCAACTAAGTTGAAACAAAGACCAATATAGAATTCGACAAACGAATATGAAACTTTTGGCTGATGGGATTTCAAAAAGGATTGCCATTGCGTGTGTAAGAGTCAGTTTGATGTGGTGTCCATCAGCCCAAAAATGAGAGGATGTTGGTTTGATAAATTGATTCTCATCAATTTCCTTTATTTTTTCTTAGACAAGAAAAGAACATGCAGTGTTGCTTTTTTGTATTCACCGTATTCTTACACAAAATTAAGAGAAGGGTGCACTACGATTACTAGCGTGTTAAATTATGAATACATGCATGTGTAATGTGTGGACCCAAATATACATATGTAGTTGTATACAGATAAATTTAAGTTAACGATGATAGCATTAATTTTTTCTTAAATATAAATTGACTCATATCCGTGCGATAATTTTCACAGTATTTTTTGAATTGATATTTTGTTAAAAATTTTACGTTTGTTATAATAGGAACTGTACTAAGTGTTCTATGATCTTGTCAATTTTTAATCAAGCACCAAAAGTCAAATCGACAAACATTTTCTAGACTTCACTTTTTCCTCAGAAAAATGTGTGTATTTTGATAAAAAATTAAAAAATTAAAAAATTAATTAAAAAATGTACAAAAAAAAAGATTTCCAAAAACAAGCAGGTTTAATAATAACACTGGTTTACAAATATCAGTTAACTTTTTGACATGGCAAGTAAATAATGTTTCTAGTCATATTTTTGGGCTTTGAGCCCATTTATTCATTTTTCCTTATCAGCTTGGGTTCTCGAGATATTCCCGTTAGAATATTAAAAAATAATCGTTTTTCGCCATTTTTGATTTTATATACGAATAAAATGTCATTTTTTAGGTTCTGTGAAAATCAAATTGTACTGAATGCAGTACAATAGTAAGCCTTTTTCAATCAGTGTTTCAAGGGCATTTCATTTTGGCTCTCTCTTAATTTCGCGAGAGTTAACGAAACTAAATGGCACTGAGCTGAGATGGCTATTATGGTTGAAAACACATAAGACTGATTTTCGAACTCATATATCCAAGGAACCACTAATAGACCAAGAGCTAGCGACCGATTTACTCACCTCATTTTAGCAAGGCTAAAACTTTGGTCGTAGAAAGATTGAGGCCCGACAGTTATAAAAATGCCCGTCTTACACTCCGGTACCCTCCATGAGGCCTTAAGTTTAAAAAAAGTGCCCATTCACCTCATTTCAGCAAGGCTCATCTTTTCATATACCGTTCATTGATTCAATATATTCACGAAAATAACAATGTAAGACGTTTTAGCCCTCCATGACATGCTGTAAAACGCTCGTGTATATGTAAAAAAAAATGACCCCATTCACCTCATTTCAGCAAGGCTGGTATTTACACATAATTAAGATAAGCGCTTGATCATTCAGGTGTTGTGGAAGAAAAAGCATTCTTTTGGCATACTGTGAATCTTTGGAGTAATGTAACTTTGGAACGGTTAGTGCTAAAAACAATTTGGTACACATGTTTTTAGAATTTTTTTTCTAAAACTTACCGTTTTCAAGATATTTACCAAAAACCCATTTTCGTGACCTTTGACCCCCCCCCCCTAACGGGACTAGCGGTCATGTTTGAGGACTTTTGACAGGTTATAAGTTACGCCAATCCCAACGTGTATACCAAAAATCAGCCTGTTATACAATTTTTTTCCTTGACAAGATGTATTCTTACTGGGCTATCTTGACTTAAGCGAAATTTAGACTTCAGCGTCTTACGGAGGCCTATTGACCGAATAAACGTCTTATACTTGAAATGTGTGTTTATTTTATGTCATCTTAATTATGTGTAAATACCAGCCTTGCTGAAATGAGGTGAATGGGGTCATTTTTTTTTTACATATACACGAGTGTCTTACAGCATGTCATGGAGGGCTAAAAGTCTTACATTGTTATTTTCGTGTATATATTGAATCAATGAACGATATATAAAAAGATGAGCCTTGCTGAAATGAGGTGAATGGGCACTTTTTTTTTTACAACTTAAAGCCCTAAACTTAAGGCCTCATTGAGGGTACCGGAGTGTAAGACGGGCATTTTTATAACTGTCGGGCCTCAATCTTTCTACGACCAAAGTTCTAGCCTTGCTAAAATGAGGTGAGTAAATCGGTCGCTAGCTCTCCGTCTATAATGCTTAAAAAGTTAAATTTGATGAAGTGCCCGAACTGTGTCTGACTTTTTTCATTGGTAGGTGCTGAAGATTGAGGGGGTCGAAAACTGCATGAGTTGGTTGCCGTTAAAAGGGCCAAAGGGTGTATGGGAGAGTGGGCACGAAAGTAACATTTTTTATATTTCTTGGCATAAACAGGGGCGTGTTTAGACAATTGGGGGCCCTGGGCCCTTAAGGATATGGGGGCCTCTTGAAAAATTTTGCATTGAAAACTATTCCATATTATGCAAGTCTTACCACAATTTTTTATTAAATTTAACTATATATTAACTATTATCATTTAACTTTTTTGGGAGAATCAAAAGGCTTGAAAATCTATTCGGATTTTATCTTGAATGCAAACTGTTTGCCAGTTGAAAGCAAATTTTCAATATTTTATAATTAGAATTCGATTAGATGAATGTTATCTACATTTTTCACGCGACACTCAATACTTCTTTTTTCGATGATAGAAATGTGGTTTTATTTCCAAAAGTGGCTTTCAAAGCAGAAATATCTATATAGACGCTTCTATTTTTCAACTGTCGAAAGATGTCTGAATAACATCCAATAGAAAAATTACGTTCCTGTTTTTGCAAATAAAATTGATAAAATAAAGTTCTGACCCTGGTGCTCTTTAGAAATGTATGCAGACAGTTTTCACGAGATTTTGTGTCCAAGGAAAATTTTCTTTTCATTTGCTTTTAAAATATGATCAGGGAATATCTTTTTTGAAACTTAAAGCGGGATAGTTACATGGAAATAGATAGATATACCTATCATTTAAGAGCTAATTTTCTGGCCACATATTCACATTGCACAATGCACATGCACATCGACTTTTTTTGCAAGTTAAACTACCGACTAGCTAAAATGTCGACATTTTGAAATCTCGACTCTACGAAAACTCGACTGGCCTGAATGAATTCGAGAAAAATATCGACTTTTATTGACTTGTCCCATACAAAACAGTCGATATAAATCGACATTTTAACCGGTCGACATTTTGACTTCTCGACATTTTTAAGTCGGTCATTTGCCCGTAGGTACCCGTACCTTAAAGAACAACGCTCTGCTTTAAATGTTGGCACGGAATAACCATAAACTCAAGCATCATAACAGGAACTGAACAGTTATTTGATGCTATGGACAGTTTTAGACCGGGAAAGGTTCGAGTGGTCGACAAAAAAATGTCGACTGGAGAGATATAATTTTCATCGACTGTAAAAATGTTTTTATTAATGTCGATTGAAATGTTGTCGCAAAAAAAATTCGACTTTTATCCAAAATAAAGTAAAATAAAACAGTCGGTAAAATTTATATTTGTCCAGTCGGAATTTTTTTGTCGACCATTCGTACGCTTCCCCTTTTTGATTCTTTTCTAAATGATAAACAAATCCGTCAAGTACTATTTTGTCGTTATTTTTATTTGACTTAAATAAAGTAACACTGCGCTCACTCAATTTTGTCTTTTTTCATTGAATAACCATTATGAACTGAATGTTGTAGGTAACGTTGATATGATTAAAATAATACTCAACCCTTTTCTGCTACACAATTCGATCGAAACTTTGCCATTCACGCGAATGTTTCAATCAATTTTCTTCAAATAAGTTTTTTTAATGTTTTGTTTTTTGAGTTGAATCTTAAACCGATATTTCATTTAGGAATTATCAAGAAGAGAATCTATTTCATTTATGAGCCATTTCTGTATGTTTTATTATTATATTTATATTAAGTCGCATAACAAACCCTAAAGAAGAGGCAAATAAGACAGCGAAATACACTCCAGTTCATTTGAATAGGTACACAATTTCGGTAGTACCTCGTGGCTTGATGGTTAGTGCGTAGGACTGTCATGCCGAAGGTGTGGGTTCGATTCCCAGCCGTGCCACCTAAAAACAGAAATGTTTTTTTTTCGAGGTACTGCCTCTTGCGAGGAACTGACAAATCCTCCAAGAGTATACTTGTCATGAAAAAGTGCTTCTCATTTAGCCGTTCGGACTCGGCAAAAAACTGTAGGTCCCCTCCATTCCTGCCAACAAACACGCACACAGGAATGGTTGTGAGTTGTAAGTCACTAGGCCCTGGTTCTCCATGAGCTGTTGCGCCACCCAATTTATTTATTTATTTACACAATTTTCGAGTGCGAATAACCGTTATATCTCCGAACTGAGTGGACTAAGGGCCATTTGATAATACGAAACTTAAATATTTAAGTTGAAAATAAGCGTTTATGTGACAGTTTAAGCAAAATAAGAAGTAGAACATAAGCTTTTAAGTAGAACAAAAATCCTTAAGTTTCGTTTCAGCAAACGGGTCTAAATAAATTTTTGTGAATGGCATTAGAGAAAGCATCCAACTGAGAAAACACACTATCATATACCATAATTACACGTTTGATTACCATTTCTTCAATTTCATGTAGAAATTGTAGCCCTTTTTTCGCTCATTTGAATAGGTACACCGCCTTTATCTTCACTTTTTTTTTGAACAGGTTGAAGATCAGTTTCTTCGACATAGGAGAAAAAAAAATTAAGAAAGGTGGAGAATGGGTGAAGGAAAAGCCCTTGGCGCGGTTAAGTACGTGCAAATTTAAAGTTTTCACGATCAAGGATTAACGGAACATTCAATTTCAGAAAAAAATAACAGAATATCTTCTTTGATCTATAATTATTCGAGAAAAAAAAACTAAAAGATGGTTTATATATGAAAGGATGCAAAAAACCTGCTGTCTCCGCAAGTGAAAGACGAAAAATTCTTAGATTTGCGTCTAATTTGTCGGTTTAAATTGTTAAAACACATAAACAAGCTATTTTTAGTGCTAGTATTTCTACAGTTTCCAGTGTAAAAAAAAAACAACCACTTATTGAAAAACAGATCCAATTTGAGAGATGGTTGATTTAGGGGAAAGTTACTAACAGTGAGACACTTTTTTTCAAATGACTATATCGAAAAAAGTATTCGGAGTAAATATGTACATGATTTAAATTGCGTTAGGTAGGTTTATTACGTGTGCAGTTTATTGCATACTCAAAATTAAATTTACATTTACCGAAAAAATAATTTAAATCAAAATGTCCGAGTACCTCTTTTGTCTCACTGTTGGTACCTATGCTCCAACAGTAAGACAGTCCTCCTCCATCAGTGAAACACCTCCAACAAATATTTATTTAAAAAAAGTTTTGTTTAGTTAATATTTATATTTTATTATTCAAAAAAGTCTTATGAATAAAACTAACGAAAAAAAAATAAATAGCGAAAATAGAAGTTAACAAAACTGTCTTCAGTGACAAAAAAGGATACAAAAAAAAAGAAAAGAATTCATTATTTATGAAAAAAAAAAAAATTTCTGCGCACTTAAATTTGGTCACATTTGATTCCAAAATGGATACTGGCTTTTTGCCGACTGGTGTGGCCGCAAAGAATTAGCTCGGGGAGAATCATTTTAATGTCTTTTTCGGGTACAAATGAAATATTCTCAATATTTGGATAACTGAACTTAATGTTTTTTTTTGCCGTCCAAGAAAACTTATTTTAATGTCTCCGTCAAGATCCTTGTCCGATATTATTTTGCCAACATAGTAAAACCATAATACATGCGTGAAACATTATGATGTAGTCAACAAGAGCGATTTCCTGCGCACTACTGACAATTTTATTCACTGCGTAATTTGGCGTCATTTTCATTCCTTGTCCAAGGCAGCTTTTTGACATAACGAGCCAAAGTCTGGAAAGCTATATGGCACTAAGCACTGGCTTTTCGCAGGCTCATTCCATCATTCACCAACGAAACTGCTTTCTTCATTGTATCCTCCGAAAATTTTCCATACCCGAAATGAGCCATGTATTAATAAAATTTTTTTTTAACTTTTTTTTTTAAATAAAATATTCAAAGCAAACATAAAAACCAACAGTGAGACACTGTCTCACTCTTGCCAACGGGATTTTGTCTCACTGATAGTAAATCGCAAAAAATATGTAAAAAAAAATTAAAACAAAAATAAATGCAACAAAAATTTAGTTATACAAAATGTGATTTATTGAACTAAGCAAAACAAATGCTCTTTTCTGCATTTTTCCCAAATATCTTTTGAGTCCCATGGTTGAGCGTATAACGCCCATATAAAAAAATAAAGCACATAAGTTAACCTTTTCAACACTACCTGACACATAACTGTTGAGATGTGCAACCAGTTACCATATTAAGAATGCATTTCAGTTGTTTTTGCTGCTTCAAAGCCGAGTATCTTTTGAACCCCATGGTTTGGAGCTTGGCTGCCATATAAGAAAATAAAGTAGGTACTCTCATTGACCTTTCCAATGACGTATGACACATTTCTGTTGAGTTGGTAGACCCAGTGCTAATCAAGAACTGCATTATTGTTATATTTGGGGTTTTTCATGTCCAAGTAGCTCTTAAGCCCCATGGTCTACAGCTGATAGACATACAAATATTTGAAGAACATATTATTACCTTTTCAAAAATGTATGGCACATCGCTGTTGAGTAAGAAGACCACGCTCCAATGCAGAAATGCATTATTGCTCTTTTCTGCATTTTCCCCAAATATCTTTTGAGTCCCATGGTTGAGCGTATAACGCCCATATAACAAAACAAAGCACATAAGTTAACCTTTTCAACGATACCTGACACATTAATGTTGAGTTGTGCAACCAGTTACCATATTAAGAATGCATTTTAGTTGTTTTTTTCTGCTTAAAAGCCGAATATCTTTTGAACCCCATGGTTTGGAGCTTAGCTGCCATATAAGAAAATGAAGTATTCTCATTGAGCTTTCCAATGACGTATGACACATTTCTGTTGAGTTGGTAGACCAAGTGCCAATCAAGAACTGCATTATTGTTATATTTGGGGTTTTTCATGTCCATGTAGCTCTTGAACCCCGGGGTCTACGGCTTAACGGCCATATACAAAAACGTAGTGCATGCAATAACCTTTCCAACTATATATAACACATAAATGTTGAGCAGGTCATCCAAGTACCAATTAAGAAATGCATTATTATTGTTTTTGGTGCTTTAAAGCCGAATATCTTTTGAACCCCATGGTTTACAACTTAACGGCCATATAATAAAATGAAGTATTTGCAATGACCTTTTCATTGATGTATGACACATCTCTGTTGAGTAGGTAGACCAATTTGCCCATTCTCCTTTGTTTAAAAAAATTGTGATTTTTTTTTCTTAAGTCGATATTTTTAAAATTTTTACGTAATTAAGTTCTATTTTTGTTTTCAGTATTCATTGCCCCCATTTATTTTTAGTCCATTGCCGAAAACCAACTGTAAAAATCTGTCCAAAAAAGCCCGAAAAAAGGGTTAAATTATGGATAATTCATGAATAAATTAATTTTTTCGGGTTGGAAAAGTACCTTTTGTTTTTTCTTAATATCTCACAAACTAAGAAATATTTTTACATTTAGTTTTTGGTAATGGATTACAAAATAATAAGGGCAATGAATATTGAACACAAAAATAGCACTTAATTACGTAAAATTTTGAAAAATATCGACTTAAGAAAAAAAATCACAATTTTTTTAAACAAATTTGACTTTGAAATTTAATTTCTCAAAAACTATTCGCTTAAACAACTTGATTTAAAAATTTAATGTAAGAATGGAGTATTAGCTTTCAAAAAAATTATAGCACATAATTAGATGTGTTTTCGTTGATTTTAAATGTTTTTTTTGGCATTTTAAGTCAATTTTTCAGATACTGCCCCCCTGCCTCAGGGAGGGGAGATACAACTTTTCCCCCATACAATTTTTTCTTAGAAAATACCCAGGAACCACATCCTAAGATTCTTCCACTCAGGTGCGGGACACCCTGTATAGTTAATAATGAGAATTGTGAAAATAAATTGAATTTATATCCACTGCAAAAAAAATTGTCAAACGTTAGGTATACAAAAATGCGTTTTTTTTTCAAAATTTTCAAGCGTTTTTATTTTGTATTATTAAAATTTTCATTAGGTACAAAATGAAAAATTTCTCCAATAGTGGTAAGATAAAAATATGGAATTTTATGTTATTAAACATTGTTTTGCAAAAAATGCTATAATGTAAGCTACACTTGCTACACTTGATGATGCTGCTGTTCTTGTTGACAGAAACGATGACTTGCCAAGGGTTGCCATGATGGATGTATAGCAGAAACCTTATTTTAGTAAAAAAAAATATTATCAAACCTTTATTTCTTTTTTAAATCTCATTTAAATCTATTTTTCTCTTCTGATTTTAATTTACTATTTTTTCATAACTGAGTTAGTTGAACTTTATTTTTCTAGTTTTTTCATTTTTACATATCGACTAATTTTCTTATTTTTCAAATACTTATATATTTGTATTTACTTTTTTATTTTTTTCTTTGCTTTCTGCTGTAAATTATTGGTAAAGCTCTTACTACTTTTTAAACGATAAGATATATTTTGAGTTTTTTGGCATGAATTCCTCTGGTGTTGGTGACGGCTTGGTGTTACGTTCTATGCTTAGGGTGTTCTGCAATCAGTGTATGGGATTCAGAGTTTGTCATATAAATGCACAAAGTCTTCGTAAAAAAATTGACGAGCTAAGATATGTTTTTGAAGGTTCTGGAGTTGATGCTATCTGTGTCTCAGAAACTTGGTTTCCAATTAATTTTCCAATATGTTTAAGCTAAATGGTTACAGACTTTTTAGGGCTGACAGAGGTGATAGAGGAGGAGGAGTTGCAATCTATGTTAAAGATGGTATTACCTGTAGGGTAAATTGTATGTCAAACCCTGGTAGTGAAATAGAATATATTTTTGTGGACATGGTGTGTGGAGAAGATAAATTGTTACTTGGGACGGTTTACAGGCCGAACAGATACGTTGATTTTTCACCTCTCGTATCTCTAATGGAACAAATAACTTTGATGTCAACTAAAATCGTTTTGTGTGGAGACATTAATAGTAATCTTCTACATGAGAGTACATTAATTGACACTATGGGATCTTTTAATATGTCACCGGTAAATGTACATACGCCAACTCATTTTACAAGTAGTTCCAGTTCGCTTATTGATGTTTTTTTCGTTAGTAATATGAGTGATGTTCTTTTTTATGATCAACTTCATCTAAGTAGAGCCAATTTACTGACACCTTTTCAGTCTGGTTTTCGTCGTAAGCATAGCTGTACGACAGCACTAATTACTGTTACTGAAGACCTAAGGCAAGCTATTGATGACGATAAGGTTAGTTTTTTGGTTCTACTAGATTTTTCGAAAGCTTTTGACACAATTGACCACTCTATTCTTATACGTAAGCTAAAACACCATTTTAATTTTTCGTCTTCTGCAACTAATCTGGTACTTTCATATCTAAGTGAAAGAAAGCAGGCTGTATCCGCCTCCAATACGCTCTCTCCGTTTTTGCCAGTCTTGAAAGGTGTTCCACAAGGATCGATTTTGGGCCCAATCCTTTTTTCACTTTATATAAATGAATTGCCATCAATTTTGAAGTTCTCACTCACACACATGTATGCAGATGATGTGCAACTTTATTTGAGTAGCTCACTTGGTCTTATTGAAAATTGCATCCATAACATAAACCAGGACCTTCAAAGCATTCATACATGGTCCCGGCAAAATGGCCTGTTTTTAAACCCCACCAAAACTAAATGCTTAGTTATTTCTAAACGGTCACTGGATCTCTCTTATTTCCCTCGATTAATGGTTGATAATGCCACTATTGAATTTGTAGAAACAGCAAAAAATCTTGGAGTAGTTTTCAACAGGTCTTTAACATGGAAAAATCACATTAATACAACTGTTGGTAAGGTATATGGAGCTCTTAGAGTTCTTCAAAATTCGCAATATATAACGCCGATAAATACTAGAAAGATGTTAGCAAAAACTTTGATCATCCCTATACTCACGCATGGTTGTGAAATCTACTGTAACTGTGATGCTGAGAGTAGACGAAAACTTACAGTTGCGTTCAACAACACTATAAGATACGTATTTTGTCTTAAAAGGTATGACCACATCTCTGGCTTTGCTAATTCTTTATACAATATGCAGTTCAAACATTTTCTACACTACCGAACCCTTCTTCTTCTTTTTAACCTTATGCAGACGCGTCAACCACAGTACCTTTTTTATAGATTACAATTCCCGATTTCAAACAGATCAAATACACTCATAATCCCGCGACATTCATGCCTTACATCCGAGCGACAGTTCTTTGTCAACGCCATTCGCCTATGGAACTCCTTGCCAAGAGATATAAGAACACTTGAAAATGTTAAAATATTTGAAAACAAACTTAAATTTTACTTTTCTTTGTTATAGTTATTTGTGAGGTTCTACCTTTAATAATAATTTTATTTTAATCTATGGTGATACCAATTAATTTAAACTGCTCAGTTTTTTTTTTCATTACATTTTTTTTTTTTTTATATACTTTTACATATATTTGCTTGTTTTTGTATTAAATTAAAGTTAGCTTTTGTTATCAAAGGGAATTGCTCATTTTTGTATGGGGCTCCGGCCAAGAGTGAACACTAATGAATTTGGTATCATATGAAAGCTTATGTTGAGCTTGTTATATGAGTGAAATATTTTCAAAATCTGTCATGGGAGATCTGAGATATTTGAGCTTGAAGTTGGCAACTGCAAATAGAGCTTTTTTAGCTTTTTGTCGATATCTTCCGATCTAGGATATGTAAAAAAATGATATTGGTGTCAAATGAAAGCTACATTTCTAGGCTGTTCAATTTACCTAAAATTATTTTGCTACTTTAAACACATTTTGAGATATTTTTAAAAAACTACATTTTTTGCACTGCCTTTTGCACAACGATATCTCTAAAAATTCAGTGATGATATACACTTTTTTTGGCACCATTGAAAAGCTTAATTTCAAACCTTTAGTTTAATATATAATTTAGTGGCCTTGCTCAAATAAATACTTACATAAAAACAAAACTTAATTTATAAGGCACTTAACAAAGCAAAGTGCTTAAAATATGTGAAAATAAACAGATTTCTAGGTAAAGCACTATCTAGCACTATAGGAAGGCACAATCTTCAACAGGTCTTCTCAACTGCTTGGCTATGTGGACGACATCGACATCATCGGCCGCTCCAAGAGAGCTGTATCAGGCATGATAAGTGACGTTTCTTTATGATAAATGTTATTTTTCTTTGGTTTTTCTATTTTGTACTTGCATTTCTTCTTTTATCTCATAAAACTTATTTATTTCTTATAGATTTTTTTATTATTTTGTTATTCAATTTTCTTAATTCATAATGCTGTCTGATTTACTTGCAAGAAAATAAAATGAAAACTAATCCAAATCATAGACAATTAAAATAATATCTTAAAACTAGACAGGGGACGTTACATTATTTTTGTGCCCTACTTAGCTTAGATACCAAATTATTATGGTGCAAAACTTTTCCTTAATATTAGGAATGGCTTCCCTATAGGTTCGTTTGTATACTTGTGCAAGTATTTAGTATGTATGTAAGTAGTAATTGGTAACGATAGTTTTGAACACTGTTAAGTTAAAAATGGTGGTGAATATTTGTACATATTTACCATCAACACAGCGATAAGCCATTAATGAGCACATAAAGAGACCCACAGAATTTTTTTTCAAAATTAAAAATATGTTGGTGGCGTGTATTTTCCAGCAGGATGGAAAATGCCCCTTCTTGGCCCTCCCTACCCACCTACTGATACCTACAGTTAAGTACCTAGTTTTGCGATTGCCTTGTAGGTCGAAGAACAGTGATTTTCTTTGCTCAAATCGCTCCCATTAAGACCATAATTTGGTATCTAAGCTGGGTTGGACACGAAAACAATGTAATGTAATGACAGCATTATGAATTAAGAAAATGGAAAATGGAAAATAATTAAAAAGAAGTCTTATAAGAAATAAATAAGTTTTATGTAACACTGTAAGTAAAAGAAGAAATGCAAGTACAAAATAGAAAAACCAAAGAAAAATAACATTTATCATAAAGAAACGTCACTTATCATGCCTGATTAAAAAAAAATTACCTCGAAATCTGTTAATTTTCACACATTTTAAGCACTTTGATTTGTTTAGTGCCTTTTAAATTAAGTTTTATTTGTATTTAAGTATTTATTTGAGCAAGGCCACTAAATTATATATTAAATTAAAGGTTTGAAATTAAGCTTTTCAATGGTGCCAAAAAAAGTGTATGTCATCACTGAATTTTTAGAGATATCGTTGCGCAAAAGGCAGTGCAAAAAATGTAGTTTTTTAAAAATATCTCAAAATGTGTTTAAAGTAGCAAAATAATTTTAGGTATATTGAAAAGCCTAGAAATGTAGCTTTCATTTGACACCAATATCATTTTCTTACATATCCTAGATCGGAAGATATCGAAAAAAAGCTGAAAAAGCTCTATTTGCAGTTGCCAACTTCAAGCTCAAATATCTCAGATCTCCCATGACAGATTTTGAAAATATTTCACTCATATAACAAGCTCAACATAAGCTTTCATATGATACCAAATTCATTAGTGTTCACTCTTGGCCGAAAATGAGCAATACCCTTTGTACATTACTTAAGCTATCACTTTTTAATAAGATATTATATCTTAATGTGTATAGCATATCAATGAATTAAAATAAACAAAAACTAAAAACTAACTTGCTTTGAAAAACAGTCATTTATGCCATTTTTGCCATTTTCTCGTTTTCTTAGAGGCTTTTACCAGAAACAAGATCACAAAATTAAAAATTTTTTTCAATGATGTCCCTGAAAACAAGTTTATCTGTCCATAGACACCTTAATCGTTTTGATAGGAGAAGTACACGCTTCACAATCTTTTTCATGAAATCACCATTTCAGTCCGGAACACTCTTAACAAGTGCTTGAATGGTGAGTGATAACACCGCAATTTTAATTTATAATGATCAGATCACAGTTTAGGCAGTGGTTTCCAAACTTTTTAGGCTATGGAGCCCTAAACAAGGCCCAAATATATTCCGGAACCTCATCACTTGACGATACCAAAAATGAATGACAACACATTTTAAGAACTTTTTTTTTTATATTAAAGATAGTTCATCAAAGCTATGTCCGAAATCTTTTGGCACTTGCATTTCTGGAGCAGCGTCCAATCCCGATAAGTATTTAGTATTTGCATAAGTATATAACTATGTATATACGATATACCTATAGTAAAACTCCTTCCTGTATTTAGTATGGAGGCAGAGTTCTCATTATAAAAATGGATTTTGTACCAACTCGATATTGTATTTGGAAAGCAATCTTACAGATCTTTGTAAGATTGATTCTTGACTTACCAAATATCCAGCCATCACATTAAGAATATCGGCTCTGAGCTCCAACCAGTGGTGTAGTGTATAGGTATAGGGGCTGAAGCCCCCCCCCCCCCCACAGTCGATTAGTACAATTAATTTAATAAGAACATACAATACATTACGATGCTTTTTAAAACCACTCGATGAAACAAGGAATGGTCCCTAAAATCATACCTAGATATAATAAGGGTATTCATGCAACAGCGTAAAGTCGTCATAAACATAGTAAAGTTTTAAACTTCGTAAATTTGTCAAAGTTTCCATACAAATTGTGACAGAATTACGAAGTTTTTAACTTTACAACGTTTACGACCGACGGCTTTACGCTGTTGTATGAATGCCCCTAATATATTTTTTTTTGTTGTAGTATTTATTAAAACAAGGTTGGGACTGAAAAAAGTGCATGAAAGTATGTATATTTTTCTAAGCTCCTTAAGGAATTGGACGAAAAAACATAGATGAGACTAAGCAATTTGAATATAAAAACGTAGGCTTTATTTATTCCAAGCGCTACAAGAGGGACGGAAAACAGAGTTGGGGCTAACCAACTAACGCCTAAAATGTGTGCTTCCAAGCCCTAAGGGAATTGTAAATGAATGTTGGCTGTATTTTTTCCCAAGCCTTAAAGAAATTACAATTTTACATGTAAGTTGTTGATTTCCCAAGAACAAGGTAGACTAAAAAAAGCTTCGTTTTTGTTCAAGTACGTACAGTTTTAGGCAAAACAAACGGAGTTAGCTCAGCAAATTTACAAGTTCAATGCAATTGAGGATCTTAACGACAACACCTGATATTTTCGTATAATAATTATTTTTTTTCAGAAATTGAAAACTGAAATTAAGATATGAAAGTGTCTGTATTGAGTGAAAGATGCTGCTTTTTGCCTTGAAAATTCCTTTACAGGTAAACGAAAAGCTAATGATATCAATAGAATTAATCATTAGGGATCCTTTTTTTTCGAAAGCTCTTCTGTTGATATCTTTCGGGCTTAGCTGACCCCCGGGAAATTCTGGGGCTTATAACTCTAAAAACTGTGTTTCCGATGCAAAAAATAACTTTGAATGAAATGTTTTCGAGCAACGGAATCAAACAATTAAGGTTTATTACAATCAGTGTCCTCGAAATTGAAACTAAAAATTTGCAGCTCGAAGATATTTTGACGATTTCAAACAGTGTTGCCAGATGAAAAAAAAAATTATCCCCCCAGAAAAATTGAGAAACCCCCCAGAATTCCAAATTTTGACAAAAAAAAGCCGCTAGATTTTTTTTCCAACTTCCAAATTTATTTTTTCTTTCAATACACATAGGACATAGTTCATTGCATAATTATTTCAGATGAAATTAAAAAAATTAAAATAAATATGAAAATATACACCTACCTATATAGCGTCATAAAAATACTTTATTTAAAGAAATCAAGAATACCATCTACGCTCGTCATCTTCATTTTTGCAGTCGTTTTCATAGCGATATTTTTCAGCGTAAAATTTTTCGGTCCAGAATGTAAGGATTATCTAAATCACAAATGAGGCCGTGAGTGGAAAAGTGGTATAACCCACTACTTTTTCTTAGCATATTTTAGACTTTTGATGCTTAAATGTGGAACTTTGAGACAAAATTATCAATTTTTCCAAAATATGGGTTACACCACTTTTGCACACACGGCCTCAAATATTACCAGCATAACAAAAATCTAAATATCAGCTGTTTCAATTCCTATAAGACGTTATTTTTAAAATGAAGAAAACGAAGCAGTCATACAATTTTTAAATTTTTAACTTTAAAAATAATACCCCCAGATTTCCCCCCAGACATTTCGTCACCCCAGATCTCCCCCCAACGATGAAAAAAGCCCTAAATATGAGGGGAAAACCCCCAAACTGGCAACCTTGCCTTAAAACGATGCGATTTTTAATTGTTTCCCTTTTTGGCTTTCTTTAGAATGATAAATAAATTGATAAATATTCATTAAATATTTATGATAAGAGATGTAGGATCGTTCAAACAAAATGGCGTTACTGTAAATGGTTGCTTTAGCCAATATCATTAACATGCTTTAGCCAAATATTTGGAACGCGATAAAATTTTTCACCCATACAAAATTATCCCCAAAATTTTGCTTATTATTTTGGGTGCACAACTCCAATTAATTTTTCGTTTTCACTGTACATCACCAAGTAGATACCTGTCAAAATTTAGTCTAGGAAATAATTGTTCGCCACACTACTCTCGAGCTAAATTTGGACATCTTATTTTATTCTTGAGATTAAGGTGGACTTTACTTTGCTAAAATGAAAATCAAAAACGAGAAATATTCGATCTTTCTCGAATTTTATTTTATCAGATTTACTTAATATTGAAAAAAATTCTTTTAAATGGTTGAGTAAAATTTGTATTCAGAGAACAGCTCCTTTATGTGATATTCTCCACAAAAATGTTATGTTAAAATAGAGCTAGAATTTCAGCTGTTTGCAGAGAAATGTGGGAGCTGAAATTTAGCACGATCTGCGTACAGCCTAAATGTATAAATTCTACAAAAAATATTCAGTCTAAAAACAAAGAAATTTGAATTATCACAACCACTTTTTGTACAGTGTATGTGTTTATTTTGTTATTATCTACACTACAGCTGCTCCTTTTCTAATGACAAAACTTTTCATTAGGTATATTTTTGTATTATGAAACAATTGTTTGACTCTGCCGACTCTCTTACATTCTGAGAAAAGAAAATTAGGATTGAGAGATGTCCAAAATCGGAGCCTCGAGCTATGGTGAATTTTTTCTGAAACCTCTATTTTGTAATTCTCGACTTTCAAATGTTCATACCTCGATTTGCAAATTTTGAATTTTTTACTTTGTACGATGATTTTCTTGTATTTAAAAAATCTATCGATCACAAAAGAAAAAAACTTTCTATCATTTTTCGTTTGGAAAATAGATTCTTCTTTGTATACCCTCATTTACCCCACTGAAATATCGAATTTCAAAAAATCACGTAGATTATAATTTTTAAATATATAATATGTATTTCTAAGCTGGGCTGATAATTGAATAACCCAAAAAATTGAGTGTATTTGGTTGACAACCCTATGCCTTGACCACTTTTCAACAGACAACTCATGTGCAAATTGTTTTTTAAGACACTGCCTATAAAACTGAATACCACTCACCTGGTACCTTTATGAGGGTAGGTCTTCTACTATCAGTCTTAAATCTATAATGTATCAATCCTAGACCACAATTTTTGTTTAATAATTTTGTACTGATTTGTACAGAAAAAGTTGCAGCCTAAAAATAAATGTGCCATCACATTTTTCTCTCAAACACCGTTAATTATTTATTAATAAATCTCCTTATCTTCTTGAAAATAGTCCATCATCTTGGAATAATATGTAATCTAGAATTGAATAAATTTTAAAACAAGTTAAAGACTAATTAAATCCTACCATCATATAGTTATTGAACGAATAACGCTTGATTTATTTTTGGGCCCTTTGTGTGTATCCTCATAAATGTAACGAGCCCTTCTCTCAACAGAAGCAAGTTGATGTGTAAGTACTCAATACATCTATTGTGAATTGATCAAACGTTACCTCATGCCTCATTCAAAAATGATAAATGATGATGCCTCTCCTTCAAAGATCTCATTAAGCTGTCGACGCAATCGATTTGGGTCTCCTCCGACGATCTTCGGAATTCACTTCAAACTTGCGATCCTCACGAAAGGTTTTTCTGAAAATTGTCGATGATAAAAATCGCAAATATCAAATCTATACACCTTTCGACGCGTGATGAAGACGACACGCTACAAACGATGGATCAAGAGACAAAGAAACACTTTGAATATCTTCAATCTTTCGTATACGAACGAAGAAAACCGCTGCGCTGGCGCTGATTCAATCTATAAGTGCATCAGCATCAACGGCCCACATTCGATGACTTGCATTTATTTCAATTTTTATTTTGACAAGAGATGTAAAAAATCAGTAGCTATGGCGTTGAGAACACAACCACTTCAATCGATGAGTTGAAATAAAATAACTCAGTCTGAAGAACATAACAATACTATAAAGAAACAAATTCAAGTGGCATGCAAAAATTGACAAGACTCTTCCCGCGATCTGCCTACCGATGTCATGTTCTTGAACACAACATATGAGGCTACTGCTTGGTATTCCATCAACGTGCCATCGAAAATCAAATTGAGACAATAACGATAGTTGATCGTTATTCAAAATTTTATTTATTGGGCTGCGTTGGCAAATCAAAGATTGCCGACTAGCCACCACCTTGTTTAGTATTCAGCACGATAGCCATCGGGGAGCATTTAGAGAAAGAGAACCTATGGCGGGATTTCCCCGCATCTTTATGAGAGACACTTATTGGTTTCTGATTGGCATGGACAGCAAAATCCGTATTCGAATCTGAAATGAATGAGCATGAGCAAAATGTTGTTGCGGCGACAATTTACAGCACTTCGGTTGTATTAATTGCTGCGCGATTACTCGTAAGGTGATCTTGTCGGGCTATAAGTCACTCTGCTTTCGCACAAAGGAAAGACAAATAAATTCCCAATCAGACCAATAAATCGTGTTCGTATCCTGCAAAGACTCAGAGAATATTAGCATTCGGCGATGTTTTTATTTGTTTTATAACATTTTGGGGTGAGGGATAGAAATCAATATCCCTGTGTGTCCGTCCGTAGGCGCGCGTGGGATTAATGTCAATGGACAGATAATGTGGCGCGACATCTACTCCAAGAAACGACGACAACGCAGAGAACAACGATTTGATTCATTGCCACTTTAAAATGAGACATCGCTTGCTCGTCGTTCCACCGATCACCGGCACGAGAGAAAAGGAAATCAAAGCGAGTGTAAAAAACAGTCGAGCACTAACCGCAGTATGCAACACTTTTTTATGGTCTGCCCGATCGAAATTTGATTTAAATGCGATCAGGCGCGGAGACAGGAGTTAAATATTTTTCACCTGTCACCGAGTTTGACAAGCAAAGCCTTACCATACCGAATTACAAACCGTATATTGCCAAATATCAATCACGTCGAAGTGGACGCACCAGGCTGTATGGATGAAGTCTTTTGCCTGTTGCTGTTAGTATTATCGATTAAAAGAAGATCCCACTCCATACTTTTTTGTATATACACATGAACATATGTATCTACATACTATTTCAAAGACCAATTAATTTGGAAATGAGAATGCGATTTCTTCGACAAAATTCCATCTTTCTGACAGGCGGTCGGCCTCACCTACAATGGCAACAATAATTTGTATAATTAGAAGGTGCCAATCATAATAAAAGATCCATTTAAAGTGATCTTGAAGCACAGAAAGCGAAAATGTTGAGAAGACAACAGAGTTCTCCATCAAGCCCCCCATCAGAGTATCATTTGAATCTTAGAACATCTAGAGAATCACATCGATGTGCTTCATTGGCCACATTACAGTAAGTGGAGGAAGTTGGCTTGGCAACCGGTTGAGTATCGCATCTCTTTTTCCTGATAGATACACGAAATGGCAGATGCAATATACCAATTTCGATTAATTCACTCCACCATATATATCTAAGCAGTTAGTTGAAGGCAAAATAAAGCTGGCTGTGAGGCTGGGAGTGCGGCAAGAATAACAACACATGGTCGGTCAATTCACCGCCCGAAGACGATCGATCCGTCAAGGTGCCATCGAAACGAACACGCTGTGATTAAAAACTGCTGCTCCTCCTCAGCGTACTGGATGGATCTGGAACTTTGGATGGATAGATGGACACAGACGGAGGATGGTCTTATTCGCGAATGGCATATACGAATGAACAAACAGACAGACTGGCATTTGATTATTGGCTTCCATTTGGTGAGAATGTATCGGTTCGGCGCACGCGGAATATTCATCGTCTTTTTCTTCTGCTCCATTGTCGCTGTCGTCTTCTTCGTCCGCATCAGGTGGGAATCATCATCAAAATAGCAGCCAAATGGAAGCTGCATGAAACTGGTTGTTAAGTTCAATGTGAGTGATTGACGTTCGCTAAGCGCCTTGATTTTTACTTTCTTAAGTTTTATTTTTTGCGAATCTATATCTTTTTTGCAAGCTTTATTTCACTATAATTTAAGCTTTTGTACGTGTACAAAATTATTAAGGTGAATTATGAAACTCTAAACAAAATACATAGATATTAATACCTCATTTTTTGTGTAAGATCGAATAAGCTATTAAACATGAAGAAAATTAACGTTAAGCTTAAATTGACAAAGTATGTATGTATGTATGTATGTACTTTGTCAATTTTCTTCATGTTTAATAGCATATTCGATCTTACACCTATGTACGTACCATATAATGGTTTTTGGTTAATGCTGACATTCTCACTATCACGGCGCGGCGGCGCGCGTAACGGAATGAAATTAGATATTGTATTAAGAAGCTTCCCAAAATGTTTATCAAAACTTAAAAAAAATATATTTTTGAGAAAAACTACTTACAGCCCTATTATTGACACGATTCAAAACTAGTTTTAATATAAAACGAGTTCTATGGGGGTTTTGAGTTTCAGGTTTTGAACATATTGGTATTGTTCAAACAAAAAATGACATCTAAAACTCGAAATCAGAGTTTTAATTGTCAATTTTTGTTTGAATAATACCAATATGTTCAAAACTCGACACTCGAAACCCCTATAAAACTAGTTTTATGTTAAAACTAGTTTTGAATCGTGTCAATAATAGGGCTGTTAAAATTTTTCGGAATGGACGAAAATTGGAAAAACCTGAAATGGTGCCTCTCATAACAGCTGCACCATCATTATCTTTGACCGCGACATTTTTTAAGATCAAAATCATCAATATAAATTACAAGATTTTCCAGACCTCAAGCTGATTGATCTCTAACAGAAGTACAGGAAGTGAATACCACTTCGATTTATAGATAAAATTTATCCTCCTTACTGTTGTATGTAGGCATATACTTATACATATCTATATTTCTTTTAAAAACGAAAAACTTGACTGGAAGAAAGTGGGATTGAGCTAAGCGAAACTTACTTACGAAAACTTCAACAAAAGCTAATACTAAATGGAACGATATTATAATGAAATTTCCGTTCGGGGTCGTTTCGTCAGGGGCCTCGAGGCATTGCCCAGTTGACAAGGGCGTACGCCAGAGGGGGCAAGTAGGGGCACTTGTGGCCCCCTAATCAGAATATATTTCATACACTAGGCAACTTTTCTTCTTTTGAAAGCATTTTAAAACATGATTTCTGTACCAAAACTATATTTTTTAATGAGTTTGTACCCCCCCTCCCTAGTAGAAATCCTGCGTACGCCCTTGCCGGTTGACCCTATGGACGCTTCGGACATCGGACCTAAATGCTATTTCAAACTTATCCAGATCAGGGGGTCAATTCTCGATCTGTGAAACTGTGAAGTGATAAATATGATAACGCCTTCATGCCAAATGCGATTCTCGAAGTGTGAAAAAATGAAAACAAATGCCAAAATGTTTTCATATGATAATTCGTTTATCACAATCATTTCATTCTGTGAAAACCTGTGAAAAGAAAAATGATAAACACAAACAAATTGTACTCATTTGAAACACCCAAGTCGCCATCTTGGTCTTTCTATGACGTCACAATCATCTTTTTCTATGAGCACGTGGTAGCATTTTTCATGTTAGTACTTTTTAGTACTCACTTTGACTGCTGTTTTTCACAACGAGTTCGGGAATCGCCTTGCGCGTGTTTGTGAAGTGATAAAATGATAAAACTCTATGAAAACTGAAATGATAACTTTGTTTTCACTTCACAGTTTCACAGACCGAGAATTGACCCCCAGATCATGTTGGATAATAAAATGCAGCTATTTAATTAGTTTAGTTTAGTTTTAGTTTTAGTTTTATTTTTTTGTCAATATCAGACAACAATTTAGAAAAAAGATAAATAATAGATTAACAATTAATAATTGAATATACATTATTTTAATATAAATTTAAGTAAATTTAAGTACTATTCAAATAAAATAAGGGAAATAAAAATATCATCATCATCATCGTGTCCTGTAACCCCGGCTGGGGCATAGGGCGTCAACAAAACGTCTCCATCCTTCACGGTCTGCTGCAAGGTACTTTAGCTGTGGCCACGTCTTTCTCTGGGATTCTGCTTCCGCTAAGACAGTTGATTTCCATGTTGTTCTTTGTCTTCCAACCCGCCGTGCACCCTGAGGATTCCATTCAAAGGACTGCTTTGCAATTTCATTGTTTGGTTTCCTCAGTGTGTGACCAATCCAACGCCATTTACGCTTTCTTATGTCGACGTCCAGCCGCTCTTGACTTGTCCTGCGCCACAATTCCTCATTTGATATTATTTGTGGCCAGCGAATCTTTAGGATGTGGCGAAGACAGCGATTCACAAAAGCCTGCAATTTCTTCGAAATGATAGACGTGACTTTCCAGGTTTCACAAGCATATAACAGCACGGATTTGACATTGGATTCGAAGAATCTCAACTTAGTGCGTAAGGAGATTTGACTTGATTTCCAGATTGGGGACAGAGTACCGAAGGCAGCACGAGCTTTATTTATTCTACTTTTAACGTCCAGATCCGTACCACCGTTTGCAGAGACAATACTGCCAAGGTAGTTGAACTGTTCCACTACTTCAACTGGCGTCTCCTGTAGAATAATACGCTGCTGTGTGGAGCGGCCTGTGAGCATTATTTTTGTCTTTTTGCTGTTTATTCTTAGACCACTCGACTCTCCCTTCACTTGCAGTGTTTGGCACATCCCGTTCAGCCCACTGATGTTATTTGCCAGTAGACATATGTCATCGGCATAGTCTAAATGACTGAGCCTTTCGAACGGTCTCCATTGAATGCCCTGTCGCTCTGCTGTACCTACACTGGCCGTCAATACGTCGTCCATCGCCAGCAGGAAGAGAATTGGCGATAGAACATCCCCTTGTCTCACACCCTGTTGCACTACAAAGGAGTCGGATAGCTGCCCATTGTGCAAAACAAAACACCTTGCGTTGTTGTAGGACTCTTTAATAATGGCAACTATTTTTGGTGGAATTCCTCTACCAAGCAACGATCTCCATATACATTCTCGGTTAACTCGATCAAAGGCTTTCTCAAAATCCACGAACATGAGGTAAAGCGGTGATTGAAATTCCATCGACTGCTCGAGGACGATACGCAGGGTGTTGATATGGTCGACACACGATCGACCACTGCGGAAGCCAGCTTGATGCCTCTTGAGTGTAGACTCGATTCTATCCTTTATTCGCTCGAGAATGATGGTTGCCATTAGTTTTGGGAAAACGGACAAAACGGTGATACCACGCCAATTGTTGCAATTCTTTAAGTCACCTTTCTTTGGCAACTTAACAATCACCCCATCCTTCCAGTCCCTGGGATAGCTTTCGTTTTCCCAAATGTTTTTTATCAACGGATGTAAAATACTAGCCGCTGTTACGGGATCGGCTTTCAGGAATTCAGCTGGAATTCCGTCCAGTCCAGCTGCCTTGTTGTTTTTGAGGAGATTTATTGATGTCTGGATTTCCGATTCTGACGGGGGTTCGATGTCAATACCCCTATAGGACCTGCGCATCTCGTTTAGTTGGGGCACTTCAGCACTCTGCTCAACTGAATCCTCATTTAGCAAATGGTCCTTCCATCTACGAAGCTGATCCTCAATTGATACCAAAAGTGTGCCATCCACATCCATTACAGGATGATTGGTGTTGCTTTTTTTCCCGATAACATCATTGGCTATTTGGTACAATTCCCGGATATCTCCTCTTCTGGCAGCGATTTCCGCATTATCTGCGAGTCCATCTACCTTCACCCTCTTGTCACGTCTCACACAGCGATATACCATCTTATGTGCAATGCGGTACTCTCTTCGCAAGTCAGCCTTTCGTTGAACATCTGCTTCAGCATTTATTTGGATTTTCAACGATTTGCGAAGTTCGATCTTATCCCAGGTCTCTTGGGATATCCAAGAGTCTCTACGTCTCGTTCGCTTGGGTACAGTTTCGGATCCAGCCTCCATAAAAACACTTTTAATTTCACCCCACATCTCATCAATTGTTGAATTCTGGATTCCGTTTAATGACGAGGCTCTGTCGTTAAGGGTGGTGACATAGTTTCGACATATGTTGGGGTCATTTAAAGCATTCGTAATGAATTTTGAGCTCCTTGCTGCATCCTGCGCTGGTTTTTGTACGGCAGCGGTTCGTAGTTTGAGACTCATCAGAACCAAATGGTGGTCGCTTCCCACATCGGCATTTCTTATACTCCGGACATCACACATAGACTTCCTCCATCGCTGCTGAATCATGATATGATCAATTTGGTTTTCGGTTTGACCATCCGGATGCACCCAGGTAATTTTGTTGCTGTTATAGATAACAAAATTTACAAAGAAGATTCACACATCATAAGAGACAATATAGTTTGTTTGAAAGTTTCTCTACTCATGTTAATATTGTAGAAGTCAGTGTATTTATTAAATGTTATACTACAACGGTTGAACGGTTCATGATTTGCATAGCTTGTCTTATGTATTGCTTCTTTCAAATATTTGGTATGCCTTAGACAACGAGAATTTTGTATACATAATTTAGAACATAAAGTGGTTGAAGCAATATTACCATTCAAAATATCATAAACGTAGAGGGCTTCAGAAAGCATCCTACGTTTTGCAAGGCTTAACAAATTTATTAGTTTTAAACGGCTTTCGTATGGAGGCAGCACAAAATTCTCACGATTCCAATTGAAGTTTCTCAGTGCAAATAAATGGAATTGTTTTTGGACGGATTCTAGTTTTTTAACGTCGACATCAAATAAAGGTGACCAAACGATGCTGCAGTACTCAAGAAGAGGGCGAACTAAGGAACAATATATTGCTTTGGTAATATAAGGGTCATTAAATTCTTTTGACCTACGCTTCACAAATCCTAACATGCTGTTGCTCTTAGAACAAACTTTGTCAATTTGATGCTTAAAAGCGAGGCGAGAATCGACAAGTATGCCCAAGTCTTTTAAAACGTCACTTTCTTTCAATGTTTTTTCCGTCAATAATATAGTTTATAAGACATATATTTTTCTTCTAGCAAAAGAGATTGCATTACATTTTGTGACATTTAACGACATACCATTTATATTGCACCATTTGACTAGAGTATTAATATCTTTTTGCATTTTGAGCCCATCATTCACATTGTTAACTTGAGATCATCTGCAAATAACAGAAACCGACAATATTCAAACAACTCAGTCAAATCATTAATAAATAATAAAAAGAGCAGGGGACCCAAGTGGCTACCTTGAGGAACTCCCGAAGTAACATTTATTGCACGAGAATTTACACCACAAAATTTCACATACTGCTTTCTTTCTGATAGATACGAGGAAATCCACTTTAATAAATTACCTCGTACTCCAATTTTCTGTAACTTAAAAGTTAGCAACCCAATGTCAACTCTATCAAAAGCCTTACTGAAATCGGTGTAGATTGCATCAACTTGGTTTCTATTTTCCATTTCAGTTAAAATAAAAGAAGTGTAGTCAGAAAGATTGGTTGCAGTGGACCTCCCTTTGAAAAAACCATGTTGATGTTCACTTATAACTGGCTTCAACCCTACACACAATTTGTCAGATATTAGCTTTTCAAAAACTTTCGGAATGGCCGATAATATTGCAATTCCTCTGTAATTTTTTAAGTCTGACCTGTCGCCACTTTTAAAAATAGGAGTTAAATATGATTCACGCCATATTTCTGGAAAAAACACCACATTCTAAAGATTTATTGAAAAGCTCCAAAAGGGGTATTGACAACGTGTTTGCAGTCCTTTTCAAGAAAAGGGGGGTAATATCATCAGGGCCAGCACCTGTGTTGACATCTAAATTTTTTAATGCAAGCACCAATTCTTCAAGATTAATTGAAATTTGAGAAAGGTTTACAATTAAGCCTGATTAAGAATGCGAAGATGGATAGAGGTGAGTATGACAAAATCTCTTCGTAGTTGTCATAATAAGCGAGTTTCAAAAAAGATTTACACGAGTGGCAAATTAAATTCCGTCATTAGAGTGGCAAAATAATGGTAAAACATAATCATTAATGACATGCGTTTACATGAAGGCAACAAAAATGGCGTTCTGATGTTTTGTCATTGGGCCTTCCTAATAATCAAACACTAATGTCGACTATTAGCTAACTGAGAGGTTAAAATAAAATGTGGAGCTTAAACGGAATGCTTCCAATAAAGAATTTTACCCTTTTGCTAACAAAATCCTCAGGCTTTGCTTGAATCTACTACAATTTGCGTCAAATTCCATCAAACAAAACCGCACACTACATTAACAAAAGTGAAAACATAGAAGAAGAAATACACAGACACAAATGCATTGACACAGGGTCGGCGTGCAGTTACACGGCTAAACTCTGGGGCGCCTAAGGAAAGCAAGATTAAAAAAAGAAAAAAAATCATTGAGGTGCTTCTGTCATTTTTGCCGAGCTATAGCAAAGTGTATAGAGATTTTAAAACGTTGAAAAATTTAAAAAAAAGCTAATCAAACTAAATAGTAAATAATAATAATAATAATAATAATAATAAATAGTAGCAGTACTTATTTTAAAAAAAATATATGTATAAGACAACATGCGGCATTAAATAATGTAAGAACACCTTATAATACGTAGTGAACAAAGTTTTGTCTCATATTCTACATAAAGTTATGTGAAGTGGAGTTCTTTAGGTAAATACATCATCTTAGAATACTTTTAAAATGAAATAAGACTTCTTGCGAAAATACAAAACTGTGATGATAGTTAGGGCCGACAGCAAAAAGACCTTTAAGAATATAATCATTTCAAACGTTAAAAATAACTTTGCACTTCAGACACTAAAGCGCCCTGCCATCACCAACAAAAATGAGTCCGTCCCTCCTGGAAGAGAATTTCTCATTTGACAGATCAATCTCAACTAAATCACTCGATTGAAGTATATTTTTATTTACAACAAATTAGATTTATAAAAGCAAAATATCATGAAATATCAGTTGAAAAGTATTCTACGATAGTTTAATAACCTTAAAAACATCACTTCACATTACTTTATGGGGAAATATCAGACAAAACTCACTTTAGAAATGAAATATTTGTACATTCTTTGTTATAGGCGTTTTTACAGGATTTAACGTAGCACCGCGTGTTTTTTTTTGTATTTTTTGTTTAATAAAGTATTGCTAGTGTTCATTACACTAATTATATTACACTTTTTATTTAGTTTAATTAGGCTTTTTTCACTTGTTTACCGAATTGAAATCTCAATACACTTTCCTTAGCTCGACAAAATGACAGATGAATTTCAATTTTTTTTATTGTTCAAAGAGTGAAGATAAATATTGCCGTATTCTTTTTTAACAGCAACTTTTTCAGTACTATAGTATGTAATTTGTTGTACATAGTTGATAACCATAATGCAAGAACATGCATATTTTGAGTAAACTTCATAGTTGTATGACATATGAACATACCAGTATGATATTGGAAATTGCTACGGAAATAAAGTATTTCCTGTTGGGATTCCTACAGTGATATTTCTGTTCCTGCCAATTTAGTAGATATTTTTTTTAGTTATCAGAGTACTGTTGTTTCCATTGGTTTTCTTAGAATTGTTATCCTTTTTTATTCCAATAAAATATGAAACGAATGAATTTCAAATGACAAATGATGCTATTTTATGAGAAACGTTTTTTCAAACATTAATTTCTCTGACAGGTAATCCGAAGAATAACTACGTATGTTTACGTGTATAGGTGTGCTCTCACTGCTTAATGACAGCGGGAAGTAAAAAACACTCCTAAAACATGATTGTAATGAACGAAGCCACTGGAAGACTATTATTGCAATAGATGAGTTAAAAAGGACTACTAAGAGTGACCAAAGAAAAACCACATGATTGACAACCATTTTGAAAAATATACTTTAAAAATATTCAAATAGATCTGATTAACTTATATAATCTTAAAAACATAAAAAACTATGAAACGGATTCTAAAAACTCAAAATAAATCCTTTCCCATTCAACACAAAAAATTACTTTTTAGATAATACGTAATTTGGTATGCTAATATATATAACGGAATCAAAAAATTGTGCACATATTCAACGTAAATCCAGACGTACCAAATATTTAGGAAAAAAATAAATAATCTGTTCCTGTTGCAATACATAAACATAAGAACAATAAATAAAGTACTTCTAAATAAAGTTCTTCTTTTTCACTTTTAAACAAGGATCTGAAGATTGAAACCAACCCATGAAAATAGGTACCTATTGAAATCAATCTGATAACTTAGGAATAGATTTAAGTATTAAATACAAATTTAAATACCATAAAACAGCACTAGGGCAACACTTTCTATTTAGTGTTCGACTTTAAACATGGATTTCCATGTATTAAATTTTGACATATTGCTAACGACTAAACTGGAGATTAAATTCGTTATTGGTATGTGGATTTTCTAAAATCCGGAGATTTTCTTCTAAGCTTAACACTAGATTTGATTATTAGTTAGGCCCATTGTCTAAGCAAGAATGAGTAAGTTCACTTTTTATTGTATATTGACATTAGGCGTGTTTTTTTGGGATTTTATATATAGTACAGTGAGAAATTTCCATAAAAACGCATCCGCAGCGGCCTATATTTTTGTATTTGCAATATGGTACGCCTGAACAGCTGTCACGACACAAAAGTGAATTTTGTGAAAGTTAAAAGTAGAAATAAACCAAAATTATTAACAAAAACTATCATATTTGCAAGTTAAATGGGAAATATAACTATATATTTATATAATCAATGTTTTCAATCAAATGTTTGTGTCCCTTTCTTCTTTATTTGCCATTTTCAGATACGAAAATTGATTTTGCAGCTATAAAAGAAAAGAAAAGGGGTAGGGGTGTGTTGGTAGACTATGATCAAAGTAAAAAACTAATGATTTAGTCTGCTACTACACGAAGACTTTTTAGTTGAGATTTTTCGAAATTTAATATTGTGAAAGTAAAATCAAGTTTTGTTTTCTCAATTGCACTCATTTAATTTTGAAAAAAGTCATGACTCAAAAGTCTTCGTATAATAACAGGCTCAATACACATGGAGTAGATGACTTTATTAGCGATAATTTTATAAATTACAATAAGGACATGATTGTATGGCTAATTTTAATGCATTTACCTAGTTTTCCACTGGAAATTTTTTAACTCACCAATTTTACCGGATTAACTGAGTACATTAGTAGCCAAATAAGCCTGAACCTTCCTTGAACTTCAGTTAGTTTCAGCTGTACTAACTGGTTAAAAATTTGATCCATGGTTCAGCATTTGTGACTCATCGATTTTATCGGAACTACTGAAGTGCAACGATGATTCCAAGGTTCAAGTATGTTGTAATACCAATTTCAAGCTTGACCCTTGTTGAACCTCAGTTAAACTGCCGAAATCAGTGAGCTAAAATAATTGAACCACGCATCAAAGCTTGAACCACGTTTGTACAAGTAGCCTTCCCACCAAAAGCATTGACTTATACAAACTGGCTATACAAACGGGTCCCTATAGACCAAAGGTTTACAAAAAGAGCTTTTCATATGAGCTGCAAATAGTGAATTTTGAAATGGGAATGATCGTGAATTTTGACCTTCCATTCCCTTGAGTAATTTGTTTGGTTGCCTTTAGAAGAAAATGTGAAGAAAAATGCTTTGTGAAATGCGTCTTGATGTTGTGGTTTGCGAATTATCGTTTGACAGTCGGCAGAATATATCTTGTTTGTCACTTATAAATAAAAATGCTAAATTTTGCACTTTAAACTAATTTAAGGCAGCGTTTTTTTTTAGCATAGCATAGGATAGGATCGTTTTTTCATTTTGTCGAAAAGGTAAAACAAAACAACCATGCACTTACAAACGACCCTGTTTAGACTGTAATTGCTCACTACGCCACCATGACGTAAATTTATGGGTGAAATTTTCTCTTCACCGATTTCTTCTACAAAAACATGGTCTTGACGAAGTGAAAAGTTACAGTCTAAACAGGGCCATTCATTCAACATAATTCTACTCTACGAACATAGCCATCGAGGATTCGAGAAACATAATTTAAGTCGTACCAATGACGACACACAAAAATCCTATTCAATTGAGTTCGATACTCGAACAAACGTCAAAAGTTTATCGGCAGCGGGATTCTACTTTAACTTTTATCGGCAGCGATTTTGCTGCCGATGTTGTTTTTGTAATTCATATAAAATTTCACTGTGCTGCGGATAGCTTTCCCAATAAAACACACCTATTATTTACAAAATGATGTCACTGTGCATTTACACGGCTTCATTTTGATGGAAATATTTAATGTCAGTTGGCTCTGTCATTTATTTAGTGACAAATTTTAGGCATATATTTAAATCATTTACAAGATTACCTCATTATGGGCGTGAAAATGGAAGAAGACAACTTGCCACTATGCGGCATAAAAGTAGGTGTGCGTGGATATTGTCGGTGGGTTCAAGGGTAAAACTCACTAACTAGCAAATTAATTACACTTTTGAAGGAAATTAGATTGAAACATTCTTTTTGTCTGTCTTATTTATAAGCTCTTCTTAGCGAAGGAGTAAATTAACTCCATATTTATGTACAAACGAGGAATAGAGGCCGATTAAGCTAAAACTGGTTCATAGGAAGCTTAAAGCCGAGCCGAAATAAAGCCCGTTTAGTATCTAAATGTCATTTTGACATGACATCCTGTGGAGTTTACAAGAAGTGGTGTAAACCAAAAGTCTTTTTTAAATTTTTGTTACTAAGAACGTTTTCTTTTATTTTACTTATCCATTCATTAATTCCTTTACTCAAATTCCACCAATAATAATTAATTGAAAAGAGTAATCAATTGTGGCAATCAGCCGGAGGTTTTTAATAACCAGAGTTTTAGATTGGTAATTTTGCGTGTATTTCTGAAATCAAATAAATAAGGCTGAGTGAGTTTTACTTATGAACAGAGCGACGATTATACACAATGAAGCATTTCCAGCCGGCTGTTACACTAGAGTTCGTGGTATTAAACAAAAAACGCGACGAGGCTACTATTTTTAGTTTTTGATAATTATGGTGCAATTTGTTTTAATGAATTTATTAAATAAGGTAAATTAAAATATTTTATTGTGCTGGGAAATCAGTTCTCATCACCATAATAAGATAAATTGCATTGTGAATGGGGGAATTTAAATATAATGTAATAGAGAGCGATTCACTTCACGCTCTTATCTCGTTTTCTGGTTGTATTATGATTGTGAATCAGTCTCAAGTCTAATAACACCAAAATTTCTAAATTGTTTGATTAGAACCCCACCTATTTCACTAATTAAATTGACTCATTTTTTTTGTTTCCAATAAGAAATATGATTCTTTCACCAATTCGATACTGACATCCAATCAATTATATTAGATTAACTTCAACATGCACACGTCAGTTGTTCGTCTGTGTTTTCTCCAAGCAGATATTATTAAAAAAAAGTACTCTTAATCCCCGAAAAAAATTGATGGTCAATACTAGTAAGTATATGAGGAGTTCCATAAGTCAATCATACAACAAACACCAGTTGGTCAACCCGACCATCACCACTACCAGCATCATTTCATCACGCATATAGGAGACGATCAATCAATTAGAGATTCGGTTTATTAAATTCGCCCGATTGCTACTACAGGAGACAGAAAAAGAGTGGTGTTATTTTGTATTTTCTTATTTTTCTATCCTTGGTCCAATTATTTTCAAAAAACGATCAATCACTCAATGAGGAGAAAGAAGTATTGCTCTGCAGTCAACTATCCAGTTCTTTAATTTTTTCCAGTGTTGAAATAATCAAGAAAAATTCGACTAAAAAAGTTGATGTATCTACAGAGAGTGATTTTCAGGTTTTCATCAGCTTTCTATTATTTCTTTGATATTATCAAGGATTTCAAGCCCCTTTGGTCTTAACAGGAATCAAGAAGGACCACCAAATAACACCATTCAAATGAATAGTTAACAAAAGTTTGGATTAAATAAGAAACCCGCAACATAGTCGCCCGAAAATTATACTGTCAATAGTCGTCTCTGGAGTGTGATTTTAATTTCATACTCAAACGGATTCCTCTACAATATTCTCACGAAGATTAATAACACCACCAAAAAGCCCAGACCCAGAAAAAAACACAAAAAACAAAACTCCATGAATCATGACGACCGCGAAGAAATAAGATGCCATCTTGATTTCATTTTCATATGCAAAAGAGAAAAATTCATAAACGAGTATGGGAAAAGAGGTGGGGGAAGAGAGTTGTACATCCTTAGTTTTCAAAACAGAAGGATACACATACAACAGGCGTACCACTGTTGCCGCTTTGCGTCTTTAGAATACTTTTAATTCTTATGTTTAACTTCTTAAAACTCTGTTTTTTAATAATGAAATTTTAGTCGTCGGCAGTTTTGTTTTTCCCATTCCCAGCTATTTGATATTTGGCATTTCTTAGGATTTGCGATTAACTTGAGATTATTAACTGACGCGTGGTGACGTGATAGAATATTTCTGACTATTTAAACATTTGGAAAAGTAAATTTTGATTTCTATTACAAAAACCTTGGTGGCTAGTATTATTAGGAAATTTTTGTGTATAATTTCGCACTAAAAATACATTTCAAAATGACTTATTACTGTAATATAATTAAAGCGTTGAACTGCAGAAGGGGTTAAGTGATATTTGTATAGTTTTGAGACATAAGAGCTCAAAGTTTTTTGACTAAAAATTTTTTTTTTGCGTTA
The DNA here is from genome assembly GCA_963921185.1 of Dasysyrphus tricinctus. Classification (NCBI taxonomy): domain Eukaryota; kingdom Metazoa; phylum Arthropoda; class Insecta; order Diptera; family Syrphidae; genus Dasysyrphus; species Dasysyrphus tricinctus. The sequence goes on from OY992533.1 coordinate 41,025,676, forward strand.
AAAACTGATACTTTCTGATGAGGAAACAAAATTAAATACATTACAGTCTTTTTAAATTCAATCACTTTATTACAAAAAAAATAGCTTAAAGCCTTATTTTTTTAAATAATTTAGCAAAAAAATCAGACACTGTAAGAGTTATACTCGATTATAAAGAAATTGCATATTTAACTCCTTCATTCTCAAAACTAAATATTTATATAATAAAAAAAAGTTGCATTAAGGGGATAAATGTCCACTTAACTCCTTTATACCAATTTTTTATTTAATTGTGGGGGCTTAAACGTATGTAACTCCTTTATACAAACAAAAATTTTTTGAATTTGAATTTTGTAATGTCTGAAGGTGTTAAGTGATTTTAACTCCTTTTTACATTAATATCCTTAGGTTTTTGATTGCCTTTACCTCCTTTGCACCATTTTTTGTAGAATTAAATTGGAAACTAGAGATCATAGAAAGACGCCAATCACACAGAAATTTAAATTTTGATGAAAAAAAACGAAAAATTTCAAAAATTTCACTTAACCCCTTCTTCATTTAATAATTGAAGTGAAGTAGTATTGTTAGGCACCATTCGAAAGGAAAGTTGGTCCTCTGCAAAAAAGGTCCTAATTTATTTTTCCATAAGAGTGATATAAGTTGCCATAATATGTTCAGTTACTAACAAAATTCTAACTTCATGTCACGTAAATGTATGATAATTTTACTGGGTGATTTTGACAAGCCAAGCTGTAACTTAAAAACGACTGGATTAACGATAAAACATATGCATTTAGTTTAAAATGCTTGTTATTATTAAGTTATAAAATTCGAAACATAAACAGGGGCTTTTTTCCATATAAATCGTATGAAAAACCGAAACCTGCGATGAGGCATATGTCTAAACATGAATATTAAGAGCTCAAGTTTCCACAGACGTATTTTATGCTGAACTGAAACTTTTGCGCTTTGCATGTTGCATGTAACAATTTTTTTTTGAAACAGTCTAGTGTAAAAATTTAAAAATCAATATTAAAAAAAAACATTTGCCTTGACCTAACGAATATGTGTAGGTACTGAAAAGACAACTTTTTTGATACTATCTGGTAGCCGACCGTAAGGTGCCAGTTATAGCTATCATTGAAACTCATCATTGAAAACTTTAATGATTGATTTTGAGACGTTTAGAAAGCAAAATCATTTATTATTTTGATGGACGATTAAAGCTCAAGACTTAATTAATATTTCTAGTGAAACAAAAAATTGAAAAATGCCCACAAAAATTGACTTTTAATTTTTCAGTGATCATTGGTAAGGTAGTTCAATCCTTGAAATAAGAAAAGTCTTTTTATGTGGAAAGTTGGGCCTATTTGAATTATTTTTTTGACTAAAAATATTAATTAAGTCCTAAGCTTTATTTGTCCATCAAAATAATAAATGATTTTACTTCCTAAACGTCTCAAAATCAATCATTAAAAGTTTCAATGATGAGTTTCAGTGATAGCTATAACTGGGGCCTAAGATTATCTCATTGCGGCCATGGCAAAGATTGGATGCCAATCGATAGCTTTACTCTAAACATTTACAAAACTACTGGTCGGGCAAGCTTTATCTGCTCGCAATGGTTAGAAAATGCACTTTTAAAGTAGCATTTTCCGCTAAATGTATCAAATGAAAGGTAAGACTGTCCTCTACACGATACCTATGGTTGCAAAAACTGTTGTTTTTGGCTGTTGCCACGAGTCCGACTACTTTTCTAAAATTAGGGATTTTGTGCATCCTTAGATGAAAATTAAAAAAAAAAGTGGTTAAGGCCACTTTCCTAGCTACTTGATATGATTTTACTCAGTTTTCCCTAATGTAAAACGCAGTGTTAAAAAAATAATATTTTTATAAGAAATGGTCAGACTCGTCGCAATAGTCAATAAAAGTCTGTCCGACCATTGGCATCGTGTAGAAGACAGTCTTACCTTTCATCTGATACCCCATTTATAGCAGTTGCTTATGTTATAGGTAAATTAAGCGGAAAATGCAACTTTAAAAGTGCATTGTCTAACCATTGTGAGCGAATAAAGCTTGGTCCGACCAGTAGTTTTGTAAATGTTTTGAATAAAGCTATTGGTTGGCATCCAATTTCTGCCTGGCCACGATGAGATAGGTAATCTTACGGTCGGCTCCCAGACTATAACTTTTTATGCTCGTGTGTGATTGACAGTTTGATAGAAGGTATACCAATTTTCAGCCTTATCGGAGTTTTGACTAGATTAGACACATCATGTTAGATAATCAGTTGACGGCATAATATTGACAACAAAATTGGCAATCTAAAATATACAAATTATATAAAAATCGCCTGAAGATGGAAATTTAATTTCCGAAACGCGTAGCGTAATTAATAAAATAAGTTGTGATATAAGTTAATAAAACAACAAATTATAAATTATAAAAATTCTTTTATTTTTAATTCTTTTCATACATGTTAGATAACTCATGGATTAGGGGTTCGTTTACAATCAGGCTGACAACCTATGTTGTTTGGTTTTCAAAATAGTTCCGTTTCATCCACCTATTGCGAACTTAACAGTTTGATAATATTCTTTTATTTAAAAAAAAAATATATGTGCCTTATGATACCTTTCCAGCCTTCATCACAGGTAGGTGATCAAATCGAATGGTGGCAACATTCTAAAACATGTTTACATGTTTGCATTGATTCCTGGTATGCTTGTTTCAAGAAGTCACAATAACCGTTAAGGAAAACTAGCTAATTAGAATTTTTTTGCATTTATTTTCATGGCTCTAAATTACTTAGCGGCATCCCTAAAACTCATACCTTAACTTGCACTGTGCGTCCCTCAGTTTCTTTTCATCGCCATATCGCAGGTAAATTTGAGGGTTGGGGTGTAATGTGCTTTGCGCAGTCAATATATTCGAATGAACAAGGCCACAATTCATCTTCTTCTACTTCGTTAACGTATTAAAATAGCAAACAAAGAAAAATTACCAAAAATCGAGCAATTTCCACCATGGGTATGGGGCGGCCTCGTTGGATTTAATAAGCTCATTCAGGACTTTTATTCGAGGGGTTGTGTTCTTTTCAGATCGGAATCTTAGTCATATGAAGGAAGAAGGTATTGATACTTTGAAGAAGACTTTTGACTGTCTATATTTTGATAGAATGCAGGCGGGGAAGGCTTTCACAAAAAGGTAAATGTAGAAATTTTTAGCTCAAGTGGAAAACAAGATTAATTTTTCCTTACGGGATTTCCTCGAAGGGCGTACAGCATGCTTTTTAACTTTAAGGGTTGATTAAGACATAACGTACGTTAAGATATGCCCATGCATGTCATGTACCATCCATTTCAACATTTTCATCGAAAGTTCGATGGGTAAAAAAATGTGAAGCCCCAAGGAGACATATTTTTTTATTAAAATTACAAAATTCAAAGCGAAGAGGAATGAGAACTGATGTTTTGATATATGATATGCAAGATAGAAAAGGTTAATGAAACAAGGCAGGGCCCTTTATCTTATTTGAAGTTCAACAGCAAGTAGGCTTGAGTATGGTTTGAGAATTTGAAGCGTTCTCCTCTAGTGCACATTTAATTTAATCGATTCGCAAGTTGTTTTTATGTTGGATTTCATCGCGCCTCTTACATGGAAACACATATCGTTTTGGTCTTCTTCTAATTAGATTGTTTCTCTTTCTTAAACAGAACCTGAACTCGCGCTCGGTTAGACATCGCAGCTGTTTATGTGGGTGCTATACAACGTCTCTGTTTAGCATACAATCGGACCATTAAATAAGATGAATCACTTTCGGATACAAATTATGTTCGAGCTAACCATCTCAAGAAAGTGCGAAAGGCTCAATACGAATCTAAGCATTTGCATTTCATTGCAGCTTTACCAAGTATCGGGGAGGTATGAGGATACTATTGTTTATTTCCCCCTTTTATCACCTGTAAGGTATGAATGGAATGGAACGATGGTAACCGAAATGGAAGAAGTCTCATTTATATCACCCTTTCATCTTCAAGTGGATAATGAATCTCTCTTCTTCGTTTTGTACAGGTACTGCCACGCGAAATTTATTCATCGAAGATGCAGGAGTAGCAAAATTTCGCGCGCCCAAGCAGGAAGTCAAAATCAGAGTCGTCATTACAATGGGCAACATCAGCAGCTACACGCTACATATGCATATAATTTCCAGCGGCTCCACTCATAGACTACCAGTAGACACTTTAGGCAAAGAGTGTTGTGGGTTTTACCTTTCATTAATTATACTCTACTTAGAGACATTGGAGTGGAGTTACATATTACCTCACCCTCAGTAGTTCCCTAGATGTTGCTGCAACAATGCACATGCTGCACATACCTACCTATACATAAAGACAAAGAGATGAAGCGTTAAAGCTTGTGTGCTGTGCTGATGAAGCTAAAATGGCTTGAGGCCCGAAGCTGGTACGATTCATTATTGTTGTCGACGTCGACGTTGTTATTCACAAAAATTGAAGATTTTTTGAAATTTTTAACTGCGTGTTGTGCTTAGGTGCGACGTGCGAGCATTCATTTGTTTTCTTTTTCTTTTAATGTACCTAACGTGTCGAAAGGTAAATTCAAGTTGTAACACCTTCGAAATTGAGTCCCGCTGTTTGGTGATGATGACTAAGTGATGAATTTTAATGATATAGAAAAGGCTAGGTAAGTTTATATTTTATCGTTTAAACTCCTTTTATTTCAAAAGTGTTCAGAAAAAGTTGACGACATACGACCAAAAATCATTAAGACCTTGAATACAATGTTGGTTCAGTTTTATTTCTTTGAGTTTTTCCATTCTTCGTCGCAGACAAGTTCTGAAAAAATGTAAGCAGTATCATATACGTACATAATATCATACACGAAGAATTCAAGCTGATTCAGCCAGTGTTGACAGATTTTTCACGAAATAAGTGTTTTGCCCTCAATGTTTGTTTCATTATTAATCGTAATCGAATGTAACTGATTTGAGATGGTGGCACATCCAATAATGATAGGCAAAAATAGGACGAACAAAGCGTGATGTCAGTGGTGCTTTTGTGAGCATTGAGAAGGAAGCCAAGAAGATGGGTCTAACGGTGAATGAAAGCAAAACAAAATATATGCTGTCAACAAGAAAGGACACCCAATACCGACGTCTCGGACAGAACGTCACTTTAGACAGCTATATATGAGGTGGTCAGATACTTTGTCTACCTAGGATCCGCTATTAACTCAGCGAACGATACCAGTGCTGAGATCAAACGAAGAATTACTCTTGCCAATCGCTGTTTCTTCGGGCTAAGAAGGCAATTGAGAAGCAAAGCCCTCTCTCGAGCAACTAAACTGTCCCTGTATAAGACGCTTATCATCTCGGTCCTGATGTATGGTGCAGAGGCATGGACACTGCTAACGGTGGATGAGAAATTGAGAACGCGTTAGGCTGTTTTGAGAGAACAATTCTCCGGGTGATTTTTGGTCCCGTCCGCATAGATGGGGAATGGAGAAGAAGATACAACCACGAACTGTATGGGCTGTACAGCGACACCGACCTAGCCACAAAAGTGAAAAGCCAACGACTAAGATGGCTGGGTCACCTAGAGCGAATGGACACCAATGCTCCGGCACGGAAAGTCTTTGAATCCAACCCCGTGGGACAATGCAGTAGAGGTGGACAGCGTAAAAGGTGGCGCACGCAAGTGGAAGAGGACCTCAACCAACTTGGCGCGCGAAACTGGAGACAGCTAGCTAGAAACCGAGCCGGCTGGAAGAAGCTTGTTGGTTGAGGCCCTGGTCCACCCCGGACTGTAGCGCCACCTTAAGTAAGTAAGTAAGTACATCCAATAATGAGGATGGTCTTCTGCTTCTCTGCATCAGTGATTAGTGTTTCGCTGGTATGCGAGGATTGCTGAAGCCAGCCAAATCTTACCTTTGGTCGTTCCCAGCCATGTATATGTACGAGTATGGATGTATATGTACATTGTTCATACAAATAGCAATCAATTGCTGTCAAGCCCCGAAAAATAGAAATTCTAGAATTTACCGGTAACCATTGGTTGCAAGTCCGAAATGTTTTCTTTTCATAATTCATTACGAATTTCCACTTCTTTCCTCTCTAATACGGATGAATTTAGTTAATAAATAAAGTATCTTGTATTTTCAAGAGATTAATTGGACAACAGCAGCTTGGGCTTATAAAATATGGTAAAATTGTGAAATGAATTGAATCGGTCATTTCAAAAACCAGTTAAGTCACACAATTAGAATTTTTCAGGAATCAATAAAAATTGTTTATTTATTAAAAAAGTTATACATTTTTAAAGAAATTAAGGGAAGTAGAGATTACAAGAGGTCAAAACATAACAGCTCATCAAGAATCTCAACAAAAATATGGTACAAAATAGAGAGAACAAAATGCAAATAACAATAACAAGTTAAAGAGCTTCATTATCGTCTACCTATTCCAGTTTTAGTACATTTCACCATATTTTTTGTTCCTCAAAAGTTGTAGCAAAATGCTTTTAGAGATTGGATACTCTGACTTAATGAAGCTACAAAAACAAAACAATAATTGTTTCCAATAAGTTTTAATTTTATATCGTTCAATTAACATATTGACCATATTGTATCAAAAGCTAACTCTATTGTAGGACTCATCAAAAAAAAATGCTATGGATTTCATTGACCCCCATACACTCTTTAACATCGTTTATATCACCCATTCTTGAATACGCTGACCTTATATGGAAGGGAATCCATCTTATCAAATTCACTCAGATCGTATTGAAAATGTTCAAAGAAGGTTTAGTAAATATAAATTTTATATGTTCCTTCTAGACCACTAAAGGAAAGACAGTTTCTTTTTCAGCCCCTGCATAGGACCAATTACGGTCTAAAAAAAACAATATCTAGGGCAATTTCAACTTTTAATATGGATTTAACTCTCTCGAAGAACTGCTTCAAATACATTTTAGTTAATTTTTTGTCTAGTTTGTAATTAAATTATTTTATAATTAAATTATATTTGTAAATATTTGTAATCTGTAAAGCTTAGCTGGTATATGAAATATGTTAATAAATAAAAAAAAATAAAATTAAAATTTCACATTCTGTTATTTTTTGGCTCACTATTACTCTGTTTCACTTGAAAATATTTTTTAAGGATACAATTTCTTGTCAGTGGAACTAACTGTCCCAAAACACAACATTTTTGGAAAATGTAACGAACTAACAAATTATAATTAATTATAGTATTGAATTGAAGATTTGAATATTGATATTTAAATCAATCGCAACAACGCAATTTAAAAACATCAAAACTAGATACCTATAATTACTTTCACCATCGAGTAGTATCTGCAAAAACCACTTAAGTCAATTGACTTATGTTGTGTTTGCATGGAACGTCTATTGTTATTTATTATTTGAAGAGGAAGGAATGTATGGACCGACGCAATTTATTTTCAGATTTTAAGGAAGAATTTACAGCAAAAAAGCGTATTTGAAAAAAAATGTGACTTAAGTGGTTTTTGAAATGACCGATTCTATTATTATGAAAACAACACTTTAAGGACTTTTTATGCTGCTGAAAAATTCCTCGTTTTTCTTGAATATTAACAATTTGGAATTTTTAGTAATATACCTATGTACAGTGCCGTTTCCAGCCCTTAGAGCACCTGGGGCAAGCTCACAGAATCAGCCTTTTCCAATACAAATATTTACACAATTAAAAAATAAAAATGTACCTTTAAGAAAATAAATTCTAAATAAAGCATTTTTTCAAAAAAAAAAAAATAATGGCTGTAATAAATATAGTCACCAGTTGGATATATAAAAATATTATTTATTTATCTAAATATTTTTTTTTAATTTATAAGACAAGAAACTTATAAAATAGACTTAAAAAATAAGACATTGCATGAAATATTGGATTTATATTTTGCTTCCCTAGAAATTCTGTCTAGCACACTTTTTTTCAAATAATGTTTTGCGACTTGAGTAGATAACCGACCTCCATGTGATTGCGAAGAAAGCATACAAAGGCCACTGACTAGAGCGTTGCTCATTGCAGGGACAGGATTAAAACACATTCCTTCCTATTATCATTGTATATCCACTCTATAGTATTATCATGAAACACGATTTTGTAGATTGACATTTGGTCGATAGGTTCGCTGTGATCGCCTTACCGAGATCCCTTAACAAAAATTAGTATTACATTTGGGCGCATAGATGGCCACGAGCTTTTTTTCTTCATGATAATACAATAGAATTTATATACAATGCTATTATGAAAAAAATACAGGCAGCTTTGAATATAATGAAAGTGACAGATATTGTCGTTGTGGCACGCGACAGCACGTTTGTAAATTTTGCTTAGGATACTTGTTCATCGAGTTGAAGGAAATATAAAGGAAAACTAACGTTATGCGTAAGTTTACTTATTTATGTTCTGAAACATTTTTTTGTTGGATATTCGATTATCGAGCGACAAAAATCAAAGGGCACAGTAGTGCCCAGCCAAGTTCACGGCACTACACCCTTTTTACAGGAACAAACTCAGGCGATTTTCAACCCCCCTCTAACTTCAGTACCAATAAAGCCAGAAACTTCAAATTCGGAGTATTTGCTGAACTGATCAAACACAGGTGGCTCACCAAATTTCAACTCTTTAGCATTAGTAGTTCCCAAGATATAGGACTTCAAAAATCGCAAAAACCGTAACTGACTGACTCACTGACTGACTGACTCACTGACAGATCATCAAAATTATGGAGCACTTCCCGACATCGTAGAAACTTGAAATTTCGCACAACGGTAGGCCTTGTGGTATATACAAAGGAAAAAATCGAAAATCTGCAATTTTCTATTCAGGGGGCGTGGCATCCACCCACTTTCTTAAATATTCTATAAATTATATGGAGCCTTTCCGATTGTTGTAGAACAATGAAAATTGGTAAGTTGGTAAGGTTTAAAGTACTTAGAAAGAAAAAAATTGAAAATTGGAATTTTCCATACCGGGGGCGTGGCATCCACCCACATACTTAAAAATTCTTGTAAATTATATGGAGCACTTCCGATTGTTGTAGAACGATGAAAATTTGTAGGTCGGAAGGTAGGAAAGAAAAAATTGAAAAATTGGAATTTTGCATTCAGGGGGCGTGGCATCCACCCACATTCTTAAAAATTCTTATAATTGTATGGAGCATAATTGTATGGAGCACTTCTGATTGTTGTAGAACTATGAAAATTGGTAGGTCGGTAGGACTTGAAGTACTTAGAAAGGAAAAAAATCGAAAATTTGGAATTTTCGTAGTTTCGGCTTCATTTCGATTTAAAAATAGAAATGAGCCCAAATACAACAATAATCGCTTAGTAATCATGCGATTTTAATCAATTATTTTATTTTAGCAAATTCTCAACATTTCAAAAAAAGAATTCAAAACTAATAAATACAAAAATCGAACGATCTTTAATCAATTATTTTATTCAATCACATTTTCAAGATTTCAAAAAAAAAAAAAAAGAATTAAAAAATAACACTGGTCAACACAAATTTCTTTTCTGGGTTCTGCGTATGATTTTCTTATTCCTTACATATTACTTATTAAATAAAAAATAGTCATGTTTGAAAAAGTTTGCTTTTGTAGCCAGGAGCACATTTTTTGAAAATTCATGAAAATGTGCTATCTTAGAATCAATTTAAATTGATATTTCGAGATATAAGACTAAGATCCACCAAAACGCTAGAGTGTGTAAGCTGGTTCAAAACAAAAAAAACATATGATAAGGGGTGCCTATGTTTCCCTGTTTAGGCAGGAGGGGTAATTTTCTTTAAAAAGTTACTTGAACTAAAAAAAAAATGTTAAAAAACAACGGCAACGCCAAAAAGATTATGGTAAATTTTTTTTTAAAGTTAGGACTCCATTCTTTGATTAAATTTTTAAGTTAAGTCATTTCCATGAATAGTTTTTTTTTTAATAAATTTTCAAACTCGGAATTTTTCAAAAAAAATATTTTTTTTTTTAATTAAAATTTTCTTAGTTTTACGTGAAAAAGTAAGTTTTTGTTTTCAATTTTCAATGCTTTCACCAATCTTAAGTGAATGCTTAAAAACCAGATGGTTATATGTATTTAAATTTTTGATCAAATTGAAAATAACAAAAACTCCTTTTTTCTTCATTTTTTTTGTTTAATGTTTGGTACCAACATTAAAACGGTAATTTTATCAACAAACACACTAATTCTGGAATGTGCTATTCTAAAATTAAACCTATAGAATAATTTCCCATCATTGTTTAATTTTATTGACATTTGTAGACGATTACTCTTGAAGTCCATAAAGTCCAAGTTAAAACGTTTTCCTTTTTCTTCTGAGTATGCTCCCAATGAAGTTTTTAATTTTTTACTAAATGACCGTGCAGAATATTCAATCTTAGAGACATCCTGCATGTCTCCTAAGTTTCTTAACATATTTTCAAAAATGATAATAACGTGAATTTTGATAAAATAACCACATCTATAGCAAAATGCATTAGCATCGCCTTAGCACAATATTAATATCATTTTAACGTCCTTAAATGTCAAAATAAAAATGTGTGTAGTTTGTGATACAAATATACTCTAGAGATGCCAAATTGGCGTAGGAATTCCCCTCCCCTCTCCTCTTTAAAAAAAAATATTAAAGCAAACATTTATTATTTCTATGAAAACTATGGTAACTGCATTTTGACTACCAACTCTACAAAAGCAAACTTTAGGGGGGGTGTAGGTATTTTTCCATCATTTTGGAGCATGACGAATAAAAAAATCATGAAATAAATCCAGAAACAAAAATAATTTTTTATTTTGTTGAGTTGTGTAATCGATTAAAAATCGTGCGATTTTGTATCGAATATTTTTGAAACCTTGACACATTAAATAATCGATTAAAAATCACGCGATTTTATAATCGAATATTTTTGAATTCTTTTTTTTTGAAAAATACACTGAAGAAAATGATAATTTCGGAGTAGAACCGACTTTGATTATAGTTGATTTTAATTGTTATACATGGATTGTAGGAACACGCAAACGCATTCTCCCGTTTTATATCCAATTTGCAGGCAAATTGTAGAGAATTCAACTACAATATATTGTTAAGTAGTTATACATGAATTTATTAATGTGGTTTCCTTAAATTTTTAACACTTTCTTTTTCTAACAATTGAATGAATTCATAAAACATACCGTTATACTTTTTTCACTACCCTCATTATGCCAGGAAAAGATTACAATTTCGGCAGAATTTTTTGAAAGTATAAAATGTGTTGAAAACGAAATAAAGCCACCGGTTGGTATACATCGTAAAGTCACCGGTTGGTATATGTATATCGTACACATTTTCTATGTTTCCGATTCTAAGAATTGAACCACATCGTAGTCCTGGACATTAAAATAAAATTAATGTACAGAACGAAAGTAATTTTTTTAGTGGACATTCTAGGGCAGGTGGGCAGTCGGTCTTTTAATCTGCCGAGATTATAAAAATTGATCTCATGGAATCTATATGAGGCTGTGAGTATGCAAAAGTGGGTTACACCACTTTTTTATCATATCTTTCATCTTTGACTGATCTCAAATACAATTTATTAAACTTGGGATTCGAGGAGAAAAAGTCACATTTTTGGAAAGCTTCAAAATTATGGTTAAAATGGCTTTTAATGCATAAATGTAATAAGAGACAAAAGTATCAATATTGCCAAAACAGTTGAGCAATAATAATAGAAATAGTAATTTTACAATTCAAATTTGTAGTTATTTTTCTTGAGTTCAACGCACCAGCAGCCAGTGCGGCGACCTACATAGCATGGTGGCGCCTTTCACGGAATGGCGGCGCAGGCGGTGCACCCTTTTCGGTACGGCGCCTTTTGTGTCAAGGATTTAAAAATCCGCAAAATGGCATACTTTATAAAAAAATCGAAAATAGTCTTATAGCTCCAAAAAAAAAACAGAATTATTAAAAAATCTTGTGAAATAATCCGATATTCTAAATATTGGTGGAAATCATGCCAACACAAATTAATAATCCAAGATAAATTTGAAAAATCAAATCATGTGTGTTTAAGAACAAAAAAAAAAACGTTTTTAATAACATGCTTATACGGTTTTGGACACGGGAAATTGAAAGTTATTCTAAGGTAATTTTTGATGTAGAGTTCAGATCCGTCATCCGTGTTTCCGCATCCGTAAGAAACAACGTTTTTTCGCCATTTTTGACGACACACACATAACAAAATACCAGACCTTATAGACTTTTTCGTAGTTAAAGGTATTAAACGAAACCATATAAGTGTCGAAGGTAACTACGACTTATCGTCAGATCATACTCCAGTAATTTTATTACTGAGTGAAGCGGAAATAATAGAAAAAAGTAATCCTAAGCTCGTGAATAAGAGAACAAACTGGAACGAATTCAGAGATAAACTTGAAAGTTTTATAAACCTCAGATCCCCTATGCAAACAATTGAACAAATTGACCATGAAGTAGAACAATTTATTGCTGATGTGCAACAGGCTGCAGAAGAAAGTACTCCAACTATTTCGAACTCAAGAGAAAAAGAAACAAAATATCCTGTCGAAATAAAGGAGCTGATATTAGAAAAAAGAAGAGCACGAAGAAAATGGCAAGTTACGAGATTTCCAGGTGATAAGGCAGTTTTTAACCGTCTTAACAACGAACTAAAGAAAAGAATCTGTGAGTTTAAAAACGATTCACTGAGTAGATTCCTGAATGGTCCTACGGCGGATGCTTCTACAGAATACTCCTTATGGGAAGCAGCTAAGCGCTTAAAAAGACCACAGACACAAAACCCGCTAATAAAATTAATTAATTAATTAATTAATTTAATAATTAATTAATTAATTTTAATTATTCTATTTCACAACACAAACTCTGTCGAGTCTTTAGTTTCAAGGACTTAGGTGTTAACTTTAGTTCCAATTTAGAATTCACTGAACACATTAACTTCATTGTTAACAAAGCAAGCTCTATGCTTGGGTTTATAAAACGTTGGGCAAAGGAATTTGACGATCCGTACGTTACTCTTTCTTTGTACAATTGTTATGTACGACCTCATCTAGAATAAGCTTTTCAAGTATGGTCTCCCTTTTATGAAATTCATAAAACTCGTATTGAATCAATACAACATAAATTCATACGCTTTGCTCTTAAAGGTCTTCCTTGGGCTGATCCATTCAACTTTCCATCATATGAACACAGGATCCAGCTACTGCAGGTTCAAACCTTATATCAAAGGCGGGTTAATAAAGATCTAATATTTCTTCACCAACTTATAAATGGTCAAATTGATGCTCCTGATTTGTTAGCCTGTATTGGCATAAATTACCGCGGAGGATCGCACCATCTGCGAAGATTTGAACTTTTACACGTTAATTTCCATAGAACTAACTACGGTATAAATGAGCCTCTTAACATCATGTGCAAGATTTTTAATTTAAACGGCTCCTCTGTTGATTTTAACATAAGTAAGATGGGATTAAAGAAATTATTTCGAACCAGTGCTCCACGGTCGTGATTGTTTTAACTTCTTGTAACTATGACTTAAATATCTTGTGTATGGGCCCTTAAGGATTTGGAGGCCCCTTGAAAAAATTTTATTGAAAACTTTTCAGATTATAAGTTTTACATTACATTTAAGTACAGTTAAACTATTTACAATTATTATTAAAATATTTCGTATTTTTGTCTTGAACATAGACTATTTTCTAGTTTAAGGCTAATTTTGAACATTTTATAATTAGAATTCGCTTAAATGAATGTAATCAGCATTTTTCACGTGACTCTCAATACATGGTCTTATAATTTTTTCATCCTAGTGCGGCTTTCAAAGCAGAAATATATATTGACGTTTTTGTTTGTCGATTGTCAAACGATGTTTGAAAATCAACAATGGAAAAAAACGTTTCCATTTTTGCAAATAAAATTAATAAAATTGATTCTGACTCCTGCCATGGTGTTCTTTTAGGTTTTGTGTTCAAAGCTAATTTTCCTTTAATTTATGTTGGTTTTTTTTTCAATTGAAAGGTATTTCAAAAAAGTGATAAGAACAAATTTACAAAAAGTGACGAGCAAAACATGTATTATTGTCTCATCGCTCGCCTGTTTGAAATTCCATATTCTAAGATGAACCTTCACATATTAACCCTGCTGTCGTACATTACATTATGTAATCCATTTTAAAATGAGAATAAAACCAGGATGTTATTAACTTTAATACAAACATAAACAATTTTTCCTCCAAATACAAAAACAAACAAAAAAAACTCGTTTTCTCGTTTTCGCTTTGTTTTTTTTATTTTTAGTGGTTCTATCTCTACCAAACTTCAACAAAATTATTCAAATGAGAATTTTCAACCTGATCTACAATTTATTCTTGAACGGATAACAGTTTTGCGGGAATTTTTTCCAGACGCCATTTTTTTTAAATTGTTTAGTTTTATTCACTTTGATATCATTTTATTAAAAACAAAAACAAAACAAGTAATTGAGTTGGCTTCGAAAAACGAAAAGACTGCGAACAAATATATATGGAGACATTTATTAGATGTCACAGTAAAAAAAATAATAAAAAAAACCACATCGTTTAACATTCCTCCTACAAATCCAAGATTCAATACAACTTGGACAGTTGTCAACGAATTCTTACGTATATTTGTGGATCCTGGTGTTTCCATATTTGCTTAATTTTGTTTGCTCCTCTGATGTGCATTCTTTTATGCTTATATTTTTCATCCTTGAGTCTACGGTGTTAAGGGTTCCAATCAATAGTGACTAGGTCTATTTTTTTTATTTTCTACTTATTCGGCTTCTTTCCCAAAAGTGATCTTCAATTTTTCCAAATAAAAATTCAACAGAAAAAATTTTCATCAGCAACAATGCTCCGAACGGAAAACAAATAGAGACTTGGAGTCAGATATTTACTAACAGCCCTATTATTGACACGATTCAAAACTAGTTTTAATGTAAAACTAGTTCTATAGAGGTTTCAAGTTGCAGGTTTTAAACATATTGGTATTATTCAAACAAAAATTAACATCAAAAACTCTGATTTCTAGTTTTAGATGTCAATTTTTGCTTGAATATTACCATTATGTTCAAAACCTGCAACTCGAAACCCCTATAGAACTAGTTTTACATTAAAACTAGTTTTGAATCGTGTCAATAATAGGGCTGTAAGAATTTCCATTTTAGTAACATTTCACTATCGAACTGCGTGAACGACAACACAACAAAATTTTTAGTTTATGATTACGTTGTTTCAATTATTGTTGTAAGGAAATATTCGTTTCGCTTCAGCTGCTTCAGCAATCGTATTTATTTTATTTAAAAACTGAGCCTTTCTTGAATTTCATTGTATCTTTTATTGTTTGGTATAAATAAATTTAACAAAATTTTTTGTGAAAAAATGTCAAAAAGTTTTAAGAGTAGGTATAAAGAGTCTTTCATTATAAGGATGAGAAAACATTGCTCTATCACTTATTTTACTAGAGCCAGATAAATCCAGTCTCAATTTCGCATACTTTCAAAAATGACTACTTGTTGGTGTGGTCCATGGGGCCCTGGGCCCTGGCCCACCGGGCCCATGCCTAAAGACGTCACTGCTAACCACTAACACATGCACTTATGATGAGCCTCTAATTGTAGGTGGCAGTTTGCTCTAAGCTCACTACAACTATGAATCTGAAGTGTAAAAAAAATCTCAAAATGGTAAATGGGTCGGAAATCCGAAAAAAAAGGCTGATCTCTTCGCTGAACATCTAGCGAAAGTTTTTAAGCCATTCCCTGCAAACAAAGCTACAGATCCCTTACAGTTTGTTGATAGAAACGACGAATGCGAATACCTTTTGTCACGCTCAAAGAAGTAAGAAGCATGTGTCAGCATAAGTTTTCTAACAAAAAATCACCAGGGTACGATCTCATAACTGCTCAGGTTTTGAAAGAAATGCCTAAAATAGCCTTCAAGAAACTCCAATTTATAATAAACGCATGTGTTAAACTAAGATATGTGCCACATCACTGGAAAATTGCAGAAGTCATTGTTATACCTAAACAAGGTAAGCCACCTACAGAAGTAACATCTTACAGACCAATATCGCTTATACCAATCATGGCAAAAGTTTTTGAAAAACTGCTACTGAAAAGGCTTAGTAAAATAATAGAAGAAAGAAGACTAATTCCGAGCCATCAGTTTGGATTTAGAAATAAACATTCCACGAAAGACCAAGTGCATCGAATTACGGTTGTTGTGGAAAAGGCACTTGAAGAAAAACAAGTATGCTCGGCTATATTCTTAGATGTTGCTCAAGCCTTTGACAAGGTTTGGCACTTGGGACTTGAGTACAAACTGCATAGGGACCTTCCCAAGCAGTACTACGAAATACTGAAATCCTACGTTACCAACCGACTCTTTAGAGTACGGAGTACGGTACCACCAAAATTACTCGAAACTAAAGAAAATTAAAGCCGGTGTACCACAAGGAAGTGTCCTAGGACCAACCCTGTATCTGTTATATACAAGGGATATTCCAGTGGACATCAACGCTATCATGGCCACCTTTGCTTTGCTGGCACTATTGGTGCCAGATAAATCCGTTACGAAGGCTACACAAAAATTGCAAAATGCAGCCGATAAAGTTAGTGATTGGATGCAGATATGGCGCATCAAACTAAATGAAACAAAATCGACGCATATAAACTTTACAAATAAAAACATAAACAATGTTCCAATTTATATAAACAGTACAGCAGTACCTTACTCCAATACCGCAAAATACTTTGGATGCAAAGCTTAAATGGAAAGAGCACATCAAAAAGAAAAGAGAAGAACTAAACTTGAAGTACAGAAAAATGTACTGGTTACTAGGAAAGAACTCTGACCTATCTATCCAGAACAATCTAATGTTATATAAGCAAGTATTTAAACCCGTTTGGACATATGGCATCCAACTATGGGGCTGTACAAAGAAAACAAATGCTGAACCCATCCAAAAATTCCAAAGCAAGGTCCTTCGTGGAATAATTGATGCCCCTTGGTATATAAGAAATAGCGATCTATATCGTGACCTTCAAATTGAAATGCTTACAGAAGTGGTTAAAAAACACGCTGTATCACACAACCAACGACTGCAAAGTCATACAAACTCTGAAATGGAGACCGTCCTAGATGTACGAAACAATGTTCGAAGATTAAGAAGAACCAAGCCTTATGAGCTGATGGTCTAAAAGATATGGGAACGTGTTATAACTTTAAACTTCCCCCAATGCGATTTAAAAATTATGAAATAAAAATCATTTGTCGATCTTTCATAGATTGGTCCTGATTCACCGGTGGTTTTAGTGCGGTAAGAGTCCCACACTACTTGGTACCGATTCTTACCGAGTGTCTTTTGAAGATTTCCATCGGATAATAACAAAAAAAAAAAAAATGTTTGACATTATGTTACAACGCGGGCCATTTGAATAAAAAAAGAGCTTAAGCCAAACTTGAATTTTTAAGTTGCGGCTAGGTTTTTTGTGATTAACAACAAGCTTAGCCTAGCAACTAAAAGATGTCTTCTAGTAATAGATATTTTAAAGTAGCCAAAGCTAAATTCATGTAGCTTTAGTTTGTTTTTCTAACCTAAGCTCCAATTTGTGTGATTAAAAAAAGCTTTAGCTTGAATATTATAGTAAAAGTTACAAAAATATCAAGATTCATTGTTGATAGCAAATACCCCAGCTTCTTATAAGGTACAAAAACTTTAAATCAGACGCTATGGAACATGATTTTAACAGTGTTGCTAAACTTTTACATTTAAGAACTCAATCATAATATAGTACCTATCAATAACTGAGAATACATTTTAAATCCTAAAAACATTAAGTTTGGTTGCAAACGTGCTTAACAAGTCTCGTCTCTCGTTTTGATTATGTTCATTCCATTCCGTCAGAAGTTCTAACCTTTTCACATATTTGATGATGAACCGAATCAAACTTGTGCTCGTATCCTTCTATCATATATGATCCTGGAAGTGGGTTTGATGTTATATGATGGTGGCAATTTACTCTCTGGGGAGTCATAGCCAAAACACATATTGCGTCAATACTGAGGGAATTTGATTGGGTTCTCAATTATTCACAGTTATTAGCGCATCACACTTGATTGGAGTCGGACAACCCTCATCATCACATACATAAGTGCATCAATTAAAATTGTACGTATTTTGAGGAGATATCCTGTCGTTATCGAAACTTTAAGGATTCATATTTGTTTTTTGATTACATAAATGCAGTAAACTGTGGTATCTGAAATTCACTGCATCAGTTTTCAGATGTGAGTGTATAAGTTAAGCAAAGCGATTGGAAAATATTGTTTTATTTTATTTCTATTCTCATTTGTTTTTAGAGATTAAAAAAAAAACTCTTTCAAATGTTAAAGTCTAATATGTCCCAGCGAACTATCTATCTTTTGTTTTATTTTTAAACAAACTCATGATCGAAACTTTTCCGCGATTAAATTTTGAAACAAATTTGGCCCACAGTAAAATCACAACTAAACATTTCTGTATAATGTTCTTACAAGCACAAAAACAACGGATTGGTCTACTTTGTAGTTTAAACAATCACATGTATTTATAATAAGGGTATTTATGCAACGTCGTAAGTTCAAAATGGTAAGTTTACTGAAAATTTTTCATAAACGCACTCTTATTCATTTGGTTAAATGATGTGCCATTGAATCAACCGTCAAATAAAGATTTGTTTAGGATGGCGAATGGCCAGTTTCACAATCTCTTTTAACCCTTGAACAGAGTTCACTTTGATCTGCTGAACCGAAGTCTAAACGAAAAGTGGAGTTTAAACTTCCTTCCACTGTGAAATTGGGGGTAAGTTTACCAAACATTTGTTCAATTTCCCTCAGCAAAATCCTTGGATTGTTTTAACCAATTTGTGAAAATCATTTCTCATACAAAATTTTTCAGTTCGTTTACCTTTCAACTGAATTCATTAGGCTCGAATTATTTTCACACTATCCGACCACATCCTGGATGAAATGTTTTTAAGCCATTACAGCTACTGAGCTACAGATCCCTTAAAGTTTGTTATAGAAACAACGAATTTGAAGTTCTTTTTGTCACGCTCAAGTAAGAAGCATGTGTTAGCATAATAGCCCAGTCAAATTAGGAAATCAAATCGTATTTTTCGATGGACAAAATTTTTTGTATGGAATCTGTTTGGCTACGTCTCCTGATCATAAAAACGAGTTTTTGGGATTTTTGAGGTTAGGGAAGACCCGCCATCTTGAAAAGAGATTGGTTTTGTTTTTATGCAATAACTCGCTTGCATTTTATTTTACAACAAAACGTCCTAGTACAATCTTGTAGAAGATAAAATTACCTATAAAATAAGCTATCAACGACCTCTGTAGGTGGTTTCATTTTTGAGATATAATGGACCAATGTTCCCCTATGGGTTGTGTTTTGGGGGTGGTATGACTTTTCTTGAGTTATCTAGGTAACCGTTGCTTTTTTTGGATGATGCTCCTAGAATCATTTTCAGTTCTTGAACCGACCTATAAAATGAGCCGTCGATCGATATCATCGGCCACGAATTGTGCGAGTTATCCAATTCATAGGATCACACTTTATGAGCAGGGAGAAAAACATAAATATATTTTTTTTTCGAAAATGTTTATCCGGTGAATCATACAAAAAACTATTACTTAAAATGTTGTCCATAGTAATGATAACAATTTAACATACATGGTACGTGGAGTTGCATCCGCACCACACAGAAGGTTGTAAAGTAGCCGGGAAACTTAAGACATACCTACATTTCTTGTTGTTGAAAACTGAGTTATCTTTTCTCGATCTAAATGTAAGCCGAAGGTATTGCATGCAATTTCACAGGTGTTACCTAAAAAAAACTCAACAAGATTTCAAATTTATTGATTGGTATTCTTTTATAAAAATCAAAACACCAGTGCTCAGACTAAAAACTGAACTAAACTTGCTTTCAAAAACATTTGGGCAAAAATTTGGATTATTGAGTTTTTAAAGAAAAAACAAGATGCTTCCTCTGTCAGCGATGACAACAAGCATCAATATAAACTCATCTCCCGTAGCAGTTGACCCGTTTTTGCTATTTCAAAGAATGTGCATCACGCAGAAGTCCCTCGATGACATGGAAAAATGTTTTCAATACGAACTTGCCCCGTACCCGTTGGCTCTCTTCACGGAAGAAGGAATGAGAAAAGGTACCAAGTCAACATTATACGATGCATTTTCACCGCTGGCGCTGCTCGAAAACGAAATTTGTCATCTAAACGATATGTAATTTGTGATACACGGAGGATTCCTTCTACATAAAGTTGTTTGGGATTTCCATACAAAACCTACTTTCGGTGACATTATTTGTCAAAAATATATAAAGTACGTTGAAAACCACTATGGTTTCGATGCCACCATTATCTTTGACGGATATTCCGATGTTCCTGGAATTGCAGGTACCAAGACATGGGAAAGATTCCGCAGAACAACAAAAAAAAGATCTGTTGATCTGAATTTTAATGCTGACAACAACAGCCCAAGAACCATTCCTTGCCAACGAACAAAACAAAAATAAGTTCATCCAACTCCTAAGACATAAACTTCAAGACACAGGTTATATAGTTTTTCAGGACAAAAGTGATGCTGATAGCTGATTTGCTTATTATCACTACAGCCATTAAGCAGTCTTCTCTGCATGAAACTGTTACAATCGTTTCCGAGGACATTGATATTCTTGTTTTGTTGACTGAACATGGAAAACATCATGCGAATGTTTTTCTTCGGAAACCCAAAAAATCACACGCACCAGAGAAATGGTTTTCGACAAAAAGAATAAAATTTGACACAATTGTATCAGACAACATTTTATTCTTACACGCTATATCGGGATGTAACACAACTTTAGCAACGTACTTCGCTTGGAAAATGAAGTTCGTTACCACAATGGAAAAATATGCTGGGTCGCTGACCCAGAAGAACTTATTGTGGCAGGGGAACAATTCTTCATGGCGCTCTATGGTGGAGGCAAGACAACTTCAATTGACGAACTTCTTTCATCATTTACGAACTCTGTGGCAAAAACGAAAAACAATTTATGTTCACTTCCCCCCACAAAAGATGCGCTACGACAGCATATATTTCGGACGTATCACCAGGTACAAACGTGGCTAGGAAACGACCAGGATCCGGAAAAGTGGGGTTGGAAAAAAAATACAAAAATGTATGTTCCTCTGATGACCACCAAGGAACCAGCTCCTTCCGAAATAATGAAGGTTATTTCTTGTTCCTGATGCGCATCAAAATGTGGAGCGGCTTGTGGGTGTCGCAAAGCGGGTTTAAAATGTTCCGCCGTCTGTGCACACTGCAGCGGTGAAACTTGCAGCAACATCCCTAAATGTATTACAATTGCTGAAGATTATTGCGAAGATGAAAGTACCCTGCTCTTGCAGATTCATAACGATGAAATGACACCAAACGAAACGATTTTTGAAGCTGATGTATGCGATGATGAAATGCTACCAGGACCTTTAAAAATCTCAAAATATTCCCCTTAATATTTTTGTCTCCCCTTCAAATACTTTCACAGAGAAAACTTAATGTCAAATACACTTTACCTTTTTTTATCATTTTTTCAAATTATTCTGTTAATAAAAACCAATCAATAAATTTGAAATTCAATTAAGTTTTTCTTCGTAGTACCTAGGAAACCGCATGCAATACCTTTTACATTTGGATTGAAAAAAGATAACTCAGTTTTCAACAACAAGAAATGTACGTGTCTTAAGTTTCCCGGCTGCTTTACAACCTTCTGTGTGGTGCGGATGCAACTCCACGTACCATGTATGTTAAATTGTTATCATTACTATGGACAACATTTTAAGTAATAGTTTTTTGTATGATTCACCGGATAAACATTTTCGAAAAAAAAATATATTTATGTTTTTCTCCTTACTCATAAAGTGTGATCCTATGAATTGGATAACTCGCATAATTCGTGGCCGATGATATCAATCGATGGCTCATTTTATAGGTTGATACATGAACTGAAAATGATTTTAAGAGCATCATCCAAAAGAATCAACGGTTACCTAGATAACTCAAGAAAAGTCATACCACCCCCAAAACACAACCCATAGGGGAACATTGGTCCGTTATATCTCAAAAATTAAATCACCTACAGAAGTCGTTGATAGCTTATTTTATAGGTAATTTTATCTTCTACAAGATTGTACTAGGACGTTTTGTTGTAAAATAAAATGCAAGCGAGTTATTGCATAAAAACAAAACCAATCTCTTTTTCAAGATGGCGGGTCTTCCCTAACCTCAAAAATCCCAAAAACTCGTTTTTATGATCAGGAGACGTAGCCAAACAGATTCCTTAAACAAAATTTTGTCCATCGAAAAATGCGATTTGATGCCCTTTTTTTGACTAATTTGACTGGGCTATAAGTTCTCTAGCAAAAAATCACAAGGGTACGATCAGGTTTTGAAAGAAATGCCCTCAATCACCTTCAAAAAACTCCAACGTATAACGAACGCTTGCCTTAAACTAGGATAGGTATGTGCCACATCATTGGAAAATTGCAGAAGTCATTGTTATACCTAAGCAAGGTGAGCCACCAACAGAAATAATACCCTACAGACCTATATCGCTTATACCAATCATGGCAAAAGCTTCCGAAAAACTGCTCGTGAAAAGGCTTAGCAAAACAATAGAAGAAAGAAGACTAGTTTCGAGTTATCAGTTGCATTTTAGTATGTTAGGCTGAGCTCTGCGTGTTCTCCGCCCTCTATCTCAAAAACGGTTGAGCGCATTCAAAAATAATTCTAAGACTTTTTGTCCACAATTTTATGCTCTACAATTTTGGTAATAAATGTGAACATCATTGGAGCTATAAAAATCGAGATAACTACGAAAACGCCATTTTTAAGACATTTGACCTTGAATAACTTACGTTACGGACACGAGATTTTATGAGACTTTTCAGATAACTTCTAGAACACCAATATGAAGGAGTTAAGAGTTTCCTGCATATTATCTCTCATTCCCAGGTTGACCCTTATATTTTGCTTCAATGACTGGATTAACATACTAAAAATATTAAAACTGTAATATAAATTATATATCTGGGCCCTATTTCATGATTGAACTAATACTATTAGTTGAAAGTACAAGTTTTAAAAACTACAAGATCAAACCATCAATATAGTTCTTTTTTTTTTTCATATTTTGGGTAATCTTCCCAATACTATTAGTGATATTAACCAACTGAAAAGTACAAAAGTCCTTTTTTGCTACTACCACAGACTAATAGTATTTGTTTGTACTTTATTATGAAACAGGGCCCTGATGTATAGTAGATATATTAAAGGACCAATATTTAAACAAATACATTTGTCTAAGAATATGTTATTTTTCAGGAGAGATGCACCTTTAATTTGCTTTTTTTTTAAGTTCTTACTATATTATAGGTGTGTTTTATTGGTATTTATAGCTAGCGCAGCAATGCAAGCACCGATCAAGTGCTATACTCACTTTTATATTCAACCAAAGTCCAGCGCCACCTAAGTTCTAACTTAACGAAACTTATATCTCAACTTTTGAGGGGTATAGTTTCAAAGCTATTCTTTTCCACTTGGGAGAATTTTGAGTGAAATGAAAAAACTGTTAAATGCTACAAAAATAATAAAAGCGATTAGCTTTAACGCTAAAGCCTAGTACCTACGCTGCTGATGCGAAACGAAAAATCCCATACAAAAATGACACAACGAAATCATAAACTAAAAATGCTGTTCGATGAGCGAAATTGATAATTGTAGCAGATTATTTGGAGATGTCTACACTCTTTTTCGCACACAATCAATATTTCCTAGACCATTTATTGTGTGCGAAAAAATGACATTAGTGTTTTTCGTATTTATTTGTGTTGTTTCTTTCATTACAGCGTGGCTGCCTGTGATTTTTTTGCATTTTATATTTTTTTAATTTTTGTAATTTGTCCAACTGTCAATGAACATTTTTCCGCTTGGATTTTGTAAGCATTTCGTTGTCTTGTTGGAGACCAACTAAAAATTTCGTTTCGCATCAGCAGCGTACTAGGCTTACAATATTAGTTATGGATGGCCTTTATCCATTCCTTAGGGTTTTGAAAATATTTGGAGAACCGGCAAATTATAAAAAATCTTTTTAATTTGGAAAATAATAGTTTTGAAAGTTACGATTGCAGTTGATTTGATTTGTATGGAAATAGATGACTTTTGATTCAGAAGAGTCTAGGAATAGAGTAGTTTTGAAAATATAAATACCTTAAGGAAACAGAAAAGTTTTGGTGCAAAGTTTGATTTTTAAGGGAAAAGATGAGTTTTGAATTGAACGAATGAGTGGAATACTGTAGTTTTGAAAAAAAAACAACACTTTTCAAGTACAAAAAAGCTTAGGAAGTAAAAAGTTTTTATAAATTTTACGTAATTACGTAGATGAAGGACCTTCAAAGGAACATTACCTCCAATTTTTGAAAAAAAATTGGAATAGGAGAGTTTTGAAACTATACCCCTCATATCCACTTTTTCACTGACTTATTTTCAACACTTTTGGGTTTGTTGATGTTTACCACGGGGAGTTTCCAATAAAATCAAATAAAACACGCCTTATATCTAAACATCTATACATCTTCTATACATATAAATAAAATTGAGCTTAGGTGGTTGCTTACTTGCTAAGAAACATAACTGCATCATTTAAAATTTTTTTGTCTGTCTGTCTGTTTGTCCGTGGTAGCCTTCAAAACAGCAGAATAGGTTCTTATAATGGGACTTTACGTACAAGTAGAGGACAACTCTGGGAGTAATCTGGGCTACTTTTAATTGTAAAAATGTTAACGGTATCTTTAAAATATAAGAAAAATAATGAAATTATGGGAAAATTATGTCAAAAAAAAAAAATGATTCAGGAAATGATTATAAACAAGTAGAAATAATCAAATTTAAAATTGTCAGACATTTAAATTAAAACAATAATTATATAGTCTGTAGTGGTGAAAATTTTGATAAAAATGTTTTAACTATTAAAAATGTTGTGAACGTACCACCAAAATGTATTTTCAAGGTGCAACAAAAAAGTGTTTATACCTACCACACACTTTTTATTCATTATATGCCATCAGCAGTGGCGTAGCTAGCATATTTTCCGCCCGGGGAAAAACAATAATTTGCCACCCCTTCGGTCTAACAATACTTAATAAAATAAAATGCACGACTGGGTCGCACGTACTTGCTCTTATGTTCAAGACACTGCGAGTTTAAGAAAATTGTATATACAAACATGGAAATTATGAGAGAAAAATGTAGAGAAGCATGAAGTATGACATTTAAATTAGCTAAAACAACTCTTTTGACAGTTTGAGGTGAAAAAAAAGTATGCCATCTTAATTCATGATGGAATATGACTGTATGGGAAAAAAAATTTAAAATCGTTGGAGCGGTTTTTTTTAAATTAATTTTTTACATATAAAATTCTGAAAACATTTTTAAAAACAAATTTTGGTATGCAGATTTAAACTATATATTTATGTGTATATACAAACAAAATTTGAAAAAAAATTGTCAACCCCTTTTTGAGATATCGAATTTTCAAAAAAAAAGTTTGAAACTTTTTTTAAAAATCCAAAAACTTTTTTTTTGAAAATTTTGATATGCAATATTATTTATTCTTATTTGAAATTCGTATATAAAAAAAATGATTTAAATCCGTTAAGCTGATAACGAGAAAACTCAAAATAAAAAAATACGTTCTATGACAGGTACTACTAATCGTTGTTATGTGTAAAATTTTATAATTTTTGATGGTAAATCGTACTAATTTTAGTATATGAAAAAAGTTTAATCAAAATCATAGGAGTCGTTTTCAAGCAAAAAAATATTTTCCTTTGCGGCTTTTTCACTTTTGTTTGGAAGGTACCGTTATTTTTTCATAAATGTATCATTTTTTCTAAAAATATTTTAGAGAGTACTTAAAAAGTCTTAAATATCGAGTTTCAAAAAAATCTATGATGCCGTTTTCAAAATATTTGATTTTCCAAAAAAAAAATTGAAATATTTTTTAAAAATCCAAAAAAAAAATTTTCAAAAATTATGTTACACAAAACTATTAACATTTTTTGGAAGCTTCTGTATAAAAAAAATAATTGAAATCGGTCATATCATTTTGAAGAAAATCAAAAATTAAAAAAATGGTTCCTTGGGAGGTACCATTAATAACCATTTTTGAAAAATGGTTTTCCTCCCAAAGAAAGCCTTTACTAAAATAAATTTATTAATTTTTTATAAGAAAAGTAGCCGTTTTTGAGAAAAATATGATTATGTATATTTGCCAAAAAAAATGTATTACAGGTACCGTTATTTTTGGTTCTAAGAAAAAAATGAAAAAATGTGTCGGCAGAATCACCAAAAACCACTAAATACCAAGTTTGAAGAAAATCGATCAAGCCGTTTAGGCTGTAGACGAACAGACAGACAGACAGACAGAATTGTGCCACCCACTTTTTTGGTGTTCTCTATCATCGTAATATCATGTTTGATTGTTATCTCAAAATTTTTTTTGCACGAATCCAAAACTTGCCTTATAGTACCTATAATCGCAAATAAAAAATTGTGATAGGTACTTTCATATCATTGATCTTAAAGTTGCAGACAAAATTTTGATTAAAATATTTTTTTTACTTGCGATTATAGGTACTATAAGGCAAGTTTTGGATTAATGCTTAATACTGAATTCATATAGGTTTTATTTTTCACCGAGAAGAATTAGAAAAAACTCGGATTCCTTATCTTTATTTTTTGGTTTTATAAAACTTACAAACTACAAACAACAAAATAAAAGCTTATTAAAACTACTATTATACTACTCAAAACTACTTACAAACTACTTACAGACTAGAACAGCCACCGCAAGCAATTTTCGAGTTTTATAATTTTTTTTGTTTTTGTTGGTTTTATACTTTTGTGTGTTTATTTTTTTTTGTTGGTGCTACCCTGACTGTCCCTGCTTAAAACTATAACTTTCTAAGCCTATGTAAGGCCTGGTTCACACGAGATTGTACCGCACGTTTTTTATCGCATTCGGTTTTTACCGAACAAAAATCGGGTGTTCACACGATATTTATATTCATTCGTTTAAAACTCGAATAGCTGCAGTATAATGAAAATGAATGGAAAAGTTTGAATTTGTGAAGTATTTTATTTTTATCTTTTTAAGTGAAAGGGCTAGAAAGCTGAAATTTGGACGGATAATAGAAAATATTGATTTAAATATAAATTAAAAAAAATAAGAGTCCTAGAATACCGTTGGACTGAGATAACGGCATTATTTGAGCACTTTCACATATGAACTCATATCTGTTTAGTGCATTGATGAATTTTCTTGTTGTTTTAAATATAACATTTAAATAAAATTACGGTTATTTTGATACCTCATTCATTATACTACGTGGTATATAAGCGACACAATCTTGATTTTAAATTGATCGAAAAATCAAAACAATTGCATTGAAATTACCTGCTTGGACCATTGTCCATGACCATCCACCAGCGAGAAGATCCCGTTATCTACATGAAATTTTTTTTATTAAAATTTGATATGGATGGCTTTAAAAAATTATAGCTCCCGTTCTACTGATTGGATCTTCAAGGTTAAGGTCTTTAAAGAAAGCTGACATAACGGGCTATATTGTGTAAAAAAATTATTGAGGAGGGGCAAAAATGTTCATACTAAAGGGGTGAATAAAGCCCAATTCAATTCCATTTATTTTATTCTAAATTCAAATGTCGATGAAAATTTTTATAATTTTGAAAAACTAAAAACGCATATTTATTGCCTCATTTCTCTTCTTTATTTTAAGACCTTAACCTACAAGATCCAATGAGTATCACCGGAGTTATAATTTTTTTAAATCAACCATATCGGTTGATTAATTTTTTTTTTGTACATCGGCTTTTCTCTCCACTGAAGCTCATTCGATGCCAACGAACAAATACCCAACGCGGATTTTAACCGTGTGAACGAGACTATATAAAACTATACGCCACTGGAAGACGATACGTCGCAATTCATTCGTTTTTTTTTATAAGTCCGTTGAGTATTCGATTAACGTACTTAGCTGAGTACGTTTTCTTGCCGTACAAACGTCGTGTGAAAGGCTCTATGCAAAATATATACGCCACTGCTCATTCGCACGGATTTATACTGCAAAAAATCGTGCGGTACAATCTCGTGTGAACCAGGCCTAAGTCGGCCATGGCATAGAAAAATGCAGTCAACTTTTAAATATCCGAAGGAACTTCGTGTTTAGGTTTCAACCACCAGAACTGGTTCTCCTGCCTTACCCTATCTCTTCGGTCCCAATCGGACACCATCCTACTGAACCGAAGGTGCTCAGCTCCATCTTGTGCGAGGGCGTCTCGAGCGTAAAGGAGCCGCCGATCTACAGTTCTACGGCCGACGTGGTAGATTAGTGGAACCGCCGCTCTATCCTGGATCAGCCCTCGACTGTCTAAATAGAGGAATACATCGGGCGGAATAAGGCCTAGGCGCACACTCTCGTAGTAATCGTTCTTAGGGTAAGGCCCCAAAAATTAAGCTGTTGGTCGAGGACATCGCTCTTACAATATGACCCCGAATAAGCTTCAGCAAGAAATTATCTATCCTGTTTATGTTGGCGCCGTTGAATAGAACCAGGTTGGAATAATAATGTTTGTACTCCGACTCTGGTGTTCTGTGTAATCCAAGGCAGCGTTTCCATTTAAGATGGGACAACGTTGAACAAAACCGGGCGCCCATAGGCAATCATCGGCCGGATGAGGGCCATGTAGAAAATCGCTTTCAACCTGCTGTCAAACCGGCCGCTATAAAACAACCGTTTTGTCGGGGCAAAAGCTCGCCTAGCCCTGGTCAGAGCAGAATTTAGTCTGTTGAAATACAAATACTGGATCCATTCCGATACCAAGATATTTTACAACACTTTTACTTGCCAGTATCTGTCCATTCGATCACCAGTTTTCGTCAGTTCTTTCTCATATCCCTTGTGGTCCTAAACAAGATAGTTTCTGATTTTTGAAAGTTGATTTTCAACTTCCAGTCATCGCAATATTGCTGAATCTTCTTGAAGTCACGTTTGCAAAAGAATTCTGATGACCTCGACTTTTGGAGCTGTTCTGTACGCAATTAGATCGTCGGCATACGCAATTGCCTGAGTTAGACTACTTATCAGATCGCTGGTGTAAATGCTGAATAGAATCGACGAGTTGACCGCTCCCTGCTGAAGACCATTTCTAATATTAAAGGCTATGGCAGAAGTCACATTGCCCCTCTTGACAACAAACTTTCTACCATTGAGCATATCAAAAAGCATTATATAATAGTTGTTTACTAATGCCAAGTCTAGTCAGCTTTAGATAAAGACCCTCTAGCCGGTGTGGTGTGGGTGACAAAGGCCTTCTCCAAGTCAACCAGACAGGCACCCGTACACTGCTTTTTAGATTTCTTTTTGCGAATTCCTTGCTGATACTCGGAAGATGACTTATTGACGCCAGATTCGCCGGATTGGAGTTGTCCTTTCCCTTTTTCGGGAGGGGATGAACCACAGCTGTCTTCCACCGCACTGGATAATATGCATTATTCAGAGCGTTGTTTAAAAGGTGTGGTATAAATGTCTACTGCTTCTTGCGGTAGATGTCGAAGTACAACGTTGGATATGCCATCGACTCCTGCTACCAATTTCTCCTGCAGATTTTCGACAATAAAGAGGTCATAGTCCAAGAACCCCTCGGACGGGTCCTCAGGATCAATTCCTGCTGCCAGAAGTACGTTCTGTTCTCTGTCGTTCTCTGAAGCTTAAGACACGGAGGGTCGTTCTGATCATTCCTTCTAAATGTATTGTTAATTTGGGGGGAAACATACTCGGGTCGCTAGAATTAATGGCCCGAATTTCGTTGTCCCAACCCAATACAGATTAATAAAGATGTTCGAAAGTTCTACCGAAGGGTGAAGCAATCTACCCAGGGTTACAAGGCCAGAACGGAAGCCTGCTGAGACGAGAGTGGGAACATGGTGGTGTGCTGAGGATCAGGAAACAGGGGGGGGGGGGGAGGATGACTTGGTAGGGAGTATACACCAATTTATCTCCAAAATTTGGTCGGATGAAAGTATGCCCGATGAATGAAACCTCGTTATAGTGTGTCCCATCCACAAGAAAGGAGATGCTCTGACCTGTGCCAACTACAGAGGTATAAGTCTCCTCAACGTCGCATACAAAATCCTGTCATCTATACTGTGTGATCGCTTAAAACCGGTTTTAGGTCCGGCAAGTCAACCGTAGATCAAATGTTAACACTAAGACAGATTTTGGAAAAAACGCAGGAGTTTCAAATCGATACACACCACCTCTTTACCGATTTCAAAGTCGCATATGAAAACGTACTATACAGAGCCATGTCACATCTCGGCATCCCTGCTAAACTCGTCCGCTTGTGTCGGATGTCTATTAAGAAGTCTCGCTGCTCGGTCAAAGTTGGTAAGAACACCACCGAACCCTTTGATGTCGAAAATGGTCTGAGGCAAGGTGACGCGTTATCATGCAACTTGTTTAACATCGTACTTGAAGCAATGGTACGCAACTTGCAAGTCAAAAACAGAGGTGCAATTTTTCAAAAGTCCGTTCCACTATTGCTTATGCAGATGATAATGACATCATTGGGAGAACGAAGCGAGCTGTTACGTGTGCGTTTGCGAATATTGAATCGGAGGTGGCGAAAACGGGTTTGGCTGTTAATGAGGACAAAACGAAGTATTTGCTATCATCGAGAAAGGAATCTCAACATCGTAGACTCGGGCAAAACGTCACGATGGATAGGTACAACTTCGAAGTCGTCAAGAACTTTGTCTACCTGGGCTCCACTATCACATCGCAAAGTGACATCAGTGCAGAGATCAAACGAAGGATTACTCTTGGCAACCGCTGTTTCTTGGGTCTAAGAAGGCATTTGAGTAGTAAAGCCCTCTCTCAAAGAACCAGAGAGACCTTATATAAGAACTTTATGGGCTTTACAGCAACGTCCACTTGGTCAAAAAGCTGAAAATACAGCGGCTGAGATGCCTGGAGCACGTGGAATGTATGAACACCGACGCACCAGCCCGACGAGTCTTCGAATCTACCCCTGATGGTCTGAGAAGCAGAGGAAGACCCCAACTTAGGTGGCGCATGCAAGTGGAGAACGACCTCAACTAACTTGGAGTGGGGTTGTTGGTTTAGGCCGTAGTCCACCCTGGACTCTGAGTGCCATCTAAAGTAAGTAAGTACTACAGATTAATTGACAACCGATAATTTTCCTTTATTAGTTGGCTGATGTTCTGGATCGAAGACTTCAGTGTCCTAGTCTCCAGAATCCAGATCCTGTGGGTCGGTACAAGAGTTTGAGTCTTGTCAGCAGTCCACTTTTTTGTCTGTGTAATGCGTCAATGGTCATGTTCCGGTATATGTCAGTTGCGTCCCGTTGTCTGTATTTCGGTATCGTTCTGCTCATTGTTCGTTTGATTGTCTCGTCCATTTGTTCTAAGTATTGGTCTCTTTCGTTATTTGTCAAATTCCTGTCATTTGGTGGGGATATATTGTTCGAAATAATTTTGCTCTATAAGGCGTTGTTAAAGCGTGGCCAGCGCACCTTACTGTAATTGTAAGTATGCACAGGCACATACTCATCCAACTCAACGAGCTCGTTCGGAAGCTGTATTACGCTGGCGACTGGCGAGTCCGCAGTAGTCACTGTCGTACTCGATCGTTCGTAAACAGTTTCTTGGTCTTTGGCCCATAGTGTCAGTAATTGTCAGTCTTGCGTCTATTAGCAATAGATTAAGGTAGATACCGCTTCTTGGAAACGATGGACGATCCGTAGCCAACAGGTCGACCCCATATTCAGTTTTATATCGACTCATCCAATTAAAAAGATGAGTACCTCTGGAATTCTGTATTTGATTTCCCCAATCTAGGTATTTGGCATTCAAATCACCGGCCATGCGAAAGAAATTTTCTTCCAAGCTCAAGCGTAGACATTCGAAAAGCTTTACAAGCTCTGTCATATACATATCATATACAGATCTCTTACAGTTTGTTGATAGAAACGACGAATGCGAAATACCTTTTGTCACGCTCAAAGAAGTAAGAAGCATGTGTCAACATAAGTTGTCTAACAAAAAATCACCAGGGTACGATCTCATAACTGCTCAGGTTTTGAAAGAAATGCCTTTAATAGCCTTCAAGAAACTCCAATTTATAATAAACGCATGCCTTGAACTAAGATATGTGCCACACAAAATTGCAGAAGTCATTGTTATACCTAAACAAGGTAAGCCACCAACAGAAGTAACATATTACAGACCAATATCGCTTATACCAATCATGGCAAAAGTTTTTGAAAAACTGCTACTGAAAAGGCTTAGCAAAATAATAGAAGAAAGAAGACTAATTCCGAGCAGGGTTCCCAGATTGAGGGGAAAAGCACCACTTTTGCTGATCTTAAAATGAAAAAGGGGAAATTGAGGGACAAGCTTAAAAAAGGGGAAAAAAATCATAAAGTACAAACTTATTAAATGAAGCATTTTAAATAAATTTTTTATAAAAATTAAATACTCAAACGTATTCTCATTATAAAATATTTTCAAACTTCATTCAAAAAGAAAAAATTCAATCTAAACATTCTCTTCTAAATTTAAATCTCGCAAGTTAATAACCCATGTAATGTCCCATTTACAAGATATGAGTTTCTGAAGGTTTTCCTTCATTTCTAAAGTAAAAATCCTGAAATAGATATTTGAAGCAATGGGAATTATTGCCTGAATTCAAAGACTTGCTATGTCAGGAGGAAAAAGAAATTGCAGCATCAACTTCAGCTGTTCGAGCATTTTGTAAATGAAGATATTAAGTTGGTTTTTTACTATTTTGTTTTATAAAAAAGTAAATTATTTCTATTAGGTACCTACATATACAAATGTACAAATATTACTAATGTTTCTATGTTACTTTAAGGTTATTACTTAAATTAAAAGTATTAAGAAATATCTAATTTTATTTTTGTTTCTATGCCATAGGTATTCATGAAAATTTTATTTAGGGGAAAAAAAGGGGAATTTTTTTGGAGATTAGGGGAACAAAATTGGGTTTGCTGATAAATACAGGGGAAAAAGACTATGAAAGTCTGGGGACACTGATTCCGAGCCATCAGTTTGGATTTAGAAATAAACATTCCACGATAGACCAAGTGCATCGAATTACGGATGTTGTGGAAAAGGCACTTGAAGAAAAACAAGTATGCTCGGCTATATTCTTAGATGTTGCTCAGGCCTTTGACAAGGTTTGGCACTTGGGACTTGAGTACAAACTGCATAGGGACCTTCCCAGGCAGTACTACGAAATACTGAAATCCTACGTTACGAACCGACTCTTTAGAGTACGGTACGACCAAAATTACTCGGAACTAAAGAAAATTGAAGCCGGTGTACCACAAGGAAGTGTCCTAGGACCAACCCTGTATCTGTTATATAAAAGGGATATTCCAGTGGACATCAACGCTATCATGGCCACCTTTGCTGATGATACTGCAATATTGGTGCCAGATAAATCCGTTACGAAGGCTACACACAAATTGCAAAATGCAGTCGATAAAGTAAGTGATTGGACGCAGATATGGCGCATCAAACTAAATGAAACAAAATCGACGCATATAAACTTTACAAATAAAAACATAAACAATGTTCCAATTTATATAAACAGTACAGCAGTACCTTACTCCAATACCGCCAAATACCTTGGAATGACTTTGGATGCAAAGCATAAATGGAACGAGCACATCAAAAAGAAAAGAGAAGAACTAAACTTGAAGTACAGAAAAATGTACTGGTTACTAGGAAAGAACTCTGACCTATCTATCCAGAACAATCTAATGTTATATAAACAAGTATTGAAACCCGTTTGGACATATGGCGTCCAACTATGGGGCTGTACAAAGAAAACAAATGCTGAACCCATCCAAAAATTCCAAAGCAAGGTCCTTCGTGGAATAATTGATGCCCCTTGGTATATAAGAAATAGCGATCTTCATCGTGACCTTCAAATTGAAATGTTCACAGAAGTGGTTAAAAAACACGCTGTATCACACAATCAGCGACTGCAAAGTCATACAAACTCAAATGGAGACCGTCCTAAATGTACGAAACAATGTTCGGAGATTAAGAAGAACCAAGCCTCATGAGCTGATGGTCTAAAAGCTATGGGAAAGTGTTATTACTTTAAACTTCCCCCAATGCGATTTAAAAATTAAGAAATAAAAATCATTTGTCGATCTTTCATAGATTGGTCCTGATTCACCGGTGGTTTTAGTGCGGTAAGAGTCCCACACTACCGCAGATCACTATTATACAGTCCCTGGCCATATTATTAGAAGCACTATGTGAATTTCTTAGAAAATCAAAACTCTACTATATTTTACGCATTATTTTTGACTTGTAACCTTATAGATAGAAAATAATTATTTAGGTAATATAGTATTTGGGGATTTGTTGAATTTATTTTTAACATATCGTGTTACAATGGTAACATATTGTTGCTAGAGTAAACGCACGATAAATCTGTTTTTATCGCATTCACGTGTGCTGAAGTTGCAGAAATAATATGTTGGTGTTATTCACTTACAAAAAATCGTTTTACATTACAAAATCATGCTCGGAACTGCAGCAGACTTTTTTTACTCTTCCAACAATATGTTACCATTGTAACACAATATGTCAAAAGTAAATTCAAAATAGACCCAAATACTATGTTACTTAAATAACAGTTACTATTTACAAGATAAAAAGTTAAAAATAATGGCTTAAATAAACATAGTACAATTATTAGTGAGTTTCTAAAAAATTCGCAGTGCGTTAAATAATGTGATTAATGCCTTTTCGTATGAAGATTGCGACGCCACCACCCCTTGAGTGGAGTCGGGTCGATCTCTTCTAACGATATTGTAATTGGTATTAGTCAACTTATGTTTCTGGTTCAGCTTAGTTTCGCTGGCCATAAACAAATCTGGACATTGGTCTTTCAACAATTGGAAAAGATTAGCTCTACGTTCGGTCCTAATCCGTGAACTTACATTCACAGCAAGGATCCTAAGAGGCCTTTCCGACAACCTCTTACCTCTAAAATGCGATGGGCCAGGCAAAACAGAGTAGAGATGATCTACCCTAGCCACCTGCTCACTTATCTGTTTTTGAAATCCTGCGTCAACTAGCTTTGAATTGCCAGCAACATGCTTCTAATTTCTGCCTGAGCATCCGGAGCCTTAGGCTCGAGGGCCGGTTGGGCTACCTAAGCTGCAGGATGTACCGTTTTTCCTCTTCCTGCCGCCATTTGGGCGTAGGAAATTTGGGGATTGACGGGCGTTGTTATAGAGCAAGCGTTGATGGCCGTACCTCAACCACTGTTTGCCTAGCTGCTTTGTTGGTATGAATTTGCTGTAAAGCTGAGTAACCCCGATAATTAGCAGGGTGCCTCTCCTTTCCGCAAAGTGCACATTTAAGCTGGGTCATATCATCGATCCTTTCCTCACCGAGTTTACTCTCCCCCTTAATGTGGTTCTCTCCACACTTCACGCAGCGTGACTGCATTTCGCTTTACTGCAGCGTGGCCGAACCTTTGGCAGCACATGCATTGAAGTCTGTCGCCGCGTCTCTTTAATTTATCCCAAGTTACAACCTGGTAGTAGAGGACAGAGATACTCCTCAAACTATCCAGTTTGCTGCTGGGCGAAAGCTAAACCAATATGACGGCAAAGACAGCTTCTCCCGTCTGGCCTAGACTGTGGTAAACGGCTTGACCCCGATTAACTCGAGATCGCCACTCGCTTTCTCACAGAGCTCCTTAGAGAGCACCTCTGGTTCCGTGCAGGAATCTATGCCCTTCAAGAGCATCGTTTGATATTTATCCACTTTGGGGGTAAAACTGAAGAACTCAGTCGTGGATTCCTTTAATAAATTTTTAATAATTTTATGTTGCGCCACAGTGGAGTAGTGAATCGCATGCCTATCTTAACTTTATCTTTTAATAGTAAAATTTTGGCCTATGGCCGACTTACACAGGT
This sequence comes from Dasysyrphus tricinctus, assembly GCA_963921185.1. Lineage (NCBI taxonomy): Eukaryota > Metazoa > Arthropoda > Insecta > Diptera > Syrphidae > Dasysyrphus > Dasysyrphus tricinctus. Next base: position 41,061,934 of record OY992533.1, read on the forward strand.
CTGTGGTTTCCTGAAGCTCCATTTTATAGGTGTTAATTGGTGGTACCTTTTCTTTTTTATTTTGGGGCGGCTGTGGCTGCTGCTGGTGCCTTTTATGGTGCCTGTGCCGCTTTTTAATGCTCGTGCTCCTGCCTTTCCCGTTCACGTCGAGCTTCTTGTTTTGCCTTTAAGCCTTGTATCAGTGGGGTTACGATGGCACTAAGACGTTCCATCTCCCCCCGAATTGCGTCTATCTTTTGACTGATGGCTTGTTCATCCAGTCCATCTTGCGCCTTATTTTCCTCTTCGGAGGACGCCTCTGGTGAGGTTAAATCCACAAGCAGGTGGCTGGTACTGTCCCCTGTTATGTATAGTCCCTCGCCACCCTCGCCACCCTCGGACATTCAGTGGCGTCTTTAGGCATGGGCCCGGTGGGCCAGGGCCCAGGGCCCCGCAATTTAGGGGGCCCCCCGACCGCCCCAGTATACAGACCGATGGTTATTTTTGAAAGTAGGTATGCGAAGTTGAGATTGGATTTATCTGGCTCTAATAAATAAGTGATAGAGTATTATTTTTTCATCCTTATCATGAAAGAGCAATTATTAATACTATTAATAGGTACTATTACCTATTTAATTTTTTCACAAAAAAAGAACATTTTAAGTTATTTTGGTACTTTTGGTGCCAAAATGAAATTCAAGAAAAGTTTAATTTTTAAATAAAATAAATAATAAACACAATTGAATAAAAACTACATCTAACGCTTTTTCAGGTTATGGGAAAAAATTGCAATAAAGTCTTAAGAGTATTAATTGGGCTTCCATAACAAAGAAGAAAAAATTATACTCAATATTTTTTTTTTTTTAATGAGTTAATATCAAAGCGAATAAAACTCGAAAATTTAAAAAATGAGGTTTGGTACAAAAATTCCGCAAAATCGTTATCCGCACAAAAACAAATTTTAGATCAGGTCAAAAATTCTCGTTTGTATAGATCTGTTGTAGTTTGGTAAAGGTAGAGCCATAACCAAAACAAAGCGAAAACGAGAGAATTATAATTTTTAATTTGTACACAAAAGATCGCATAATAAAGGGTCACGAGGAGAAATAAGTCGTACTAAGAAATTTTTGGATAAATAACAATAACAAAAATCTGATAAATGACCATAACAAAAAATCAGTTCTTATATTCAATCAAATTCTATTCACCTTCACAAACACATTTTAATCTTTAATTTTCGTACAAATTAATATAAATTCTAAAAATTAATTTGCTTCCTTACATCCACGGTTTTACATAGAGTTAGAGCCTAAAACCGTTAACCAATTTTCTCCAAACCGTATACATCTTTGTTTTAAGAACATGTTCATAAATATTATAATTTTGAATAAAATGTGTAAGCTTATTTAGGCTCTAGGCTGAACATGCAATATTGTTAACATCTTAAATGTTCTTTTAAAAAAATTATGACTAATGGTTGGTGCCGTTAATGAGAAAATCGAAGACATTTGTGTCCCCCTCTCACATTTTCAGTTTTGGGGACGAAATAGTTTTGTGAGATAAGGAATTGGTACAGCCGCTCCAAAAAAGGGGACGCATAGTAACCCTACGTTAGAGCAGTTTTTGACATATGCAAGTTTTTCCTTAACGGTTGTATGGCAAGTACCGTTACTTTGAACCGAAACCTCTAGGGAATCACCAACAAATCTTAACTTCAAAATTTGAAGAGATCGTTTCAGTGGTTTGGGTTCGGGTTGAGGTAGAAATAGACAGACAGAACTGTGCCATACACTTTTTTGGGGTTCTCTATCATCGTAATGACATATTTTACTATGAGATACCTAAATTTTTTTGTCTGAATATTCGTGCCATACCTATAGCCAAATATGAAAAAATGTGCGGATTATTTCAAACTTAATTACTGGACACTTAGGTACTGTACGTTTATATGCAAAACATAGAAAAATTCCACGATTTGACTCAATTCCACTGACCGGCTGCGATCCCGATGAACCAAGCCGATTTCAAATCATATCATATACCTAAGTGTTTTCTTCATATATTTAAATGGAAACCGGAAAGTCTTTATCTAAGAATAAACCAAGAACTTAACCTTGTCCATACAATTTTCTAGAGATGGGGTCAGAAAAGTCGCAAGATTTCTAAAAAAGGGTCAAAAGAGCTAGTTTTTAAGAAGTCGTCTCATGGTAGCATGAGGCAATAAAAGGGGTCAAAGTGCAACTAAAGTCGCACAGCGGCAACCGTCCCCGGAATCAGTCTTCCTTGCCCAATTTTGTTGTTTAAACTTCATTATCGGAACATTTTTAAATATCATAGGTACGCATACGATCATATTTTTTTTACGGCACTGGCACAACTGAGAGTAGCATGTGCGTGCATTGTGCAATGTGAATATTTTTTTTTCATGGGACTATCCCGATTCAAGTTTCAAAAAAGATATTCCCTGAACGTATTTTTAAAATAAATGAAAAGAATATTTTCTTTGAACACAAAATCTTGTGACAACTGTCTGTATACGTTTCTTAAGAGCTACATGGTCAGAACTTAATTTTATCAATTTTATTTGCAAAAACAGGAACGTAATTTTTCCATCGGTCGTTGTTCAGAAATATTTCGACAGTTGACAAACAAAAGCGTCTATGTATATTTCTGCTTTGAAATCCACCTTAGGATGAAAAAACCATGAGACAACATTTCTATCATCGAAAAAAGAAGTCTTGAGTGTCGCGTGAAAAATGCAGATAACATTCATTTAATCGAATTCTAATCATAAAATATTCAAAATTTGCCTTAAGCTGGCAAACTGTTTGTGAATAGATTTTCTTACCTTTTGTTACTTCCGAAATAGTTAAATGATAATAGTTAATACATAGCTAAATTTAATAAAAATTGTGGTAAGACTTGTAATAAGAAATAGTTTTCAATAACAAAAAAAATTTAAGAGGCCCCCATATCCTTAAGGGCCCAGGGCCCCCAATTGTCTAAAGACGCCCCTGCGGACATTATATTCGATGTCATCGTCGGAAGGCGAGGTATTCAGTTGTTGTTGAATTTTAGCTGCTGTTGAAGCTTTTGCTCTGCGCGCGCGCCGTCTCTTTCATTCCAGCTGGTAGCTGGCCTGAGGTGGTGGTGGAGCGGTGCTTGTATTGCGGACATATATCTAACATTCAATTTGGTCAAGAATTTCATCAAAAGGTGCTTGTTGAGGTTCAGCGCACAGATAATCTTTTTTCTCCTCTTTTGGGTTCGGCTGTTGGTGCCGTTGCTGATTTTGCCGTTTTTGCTACGGCATTAGCTCATGGTATGACTGGTGGTGCCATCGGCTTCGTTGATGTTGTTGGTGCTACTGCACTTGCTGTTGCTAAGGCTGGTGGTACCATAGCTTGCTTTATTGTTGTTGCTGGGACACCTTTCGATGTCCCCGCCGTTTTATTGTTTTCCATCTGCCGCTCTTCCTACTCGATGAAGTTTTCTGCGGCTAAATAATTTTTGCCCAACTGACTGGGAACTCGAACCCGCTACCCTCGGATTCTCGGTTTGCCACCTCTACCACTGAGCTATAGTTGCTATTGAAAATAGCTTGCTTTAAATAGAACTTGACAAGTCACTCCGAATTTGTTAAATTGAATACACTGGGAAGCCGGAAATGTCTACACACTTCCACAGTAGGAGATCGACTGGCATGGCATGGCGGTCCGCCACCTCTGTGCTGTTGCACTATTGAAAATGGGTTGGCTTTTGGCTAAAGCTTAGTTTGACTTAAACGCTCCAAATTTATTTGAAAACACTGTGAAAGCCGAAAACGTGCGCACACCTTCACAGATCGAGATCGACTGTTACTCAAAACAATAAAGCAGAACAGCGACACTTACATTTTTCAATGGTTATATTTGGCTTTAAATCGATCAAAATAATGCATAATACATTTCCTAAATGGTATATAAACTGCTGAAAGATAGATACAGTATACGAAGGGTGTAAGAAACACGCTTGTTAGAAAAACGAAGTTGAAAATGTACGCCAGTAGTCGAATTTCGTCTTCCTCAGGGGTGGAATCGACTAAGGTGACTAAGGTGATAGTTGACAGTCACATTACCATAATTTTTGTATTGTGTTGTGACTGTCAACTATCACAAATCACCTAAGCCGATTCCATTCCTGGATTTGAAGTGGCTTAGAAATTTAAAGATCGGCCTATGAACAAAAGTGAAAAGCCAACGACTGAGATGGCTGGGTCACCTAGACCGAATGGATACCAATGCTCCGGCCCGGAAAGCCTTTGAATCCAACCCCGTGGGACAGCGCAGTAGAGGTGGACAGCGTAAAAGGTGGCGTACGCACCTCAACTAACTTGGCATGCGAAAATGGAGACAGCTATAGCTTGAAACCGAGCCGGCTGGAAGAAGCTTGTTGGTTGAGGTCCTGGTCCACCCCGAACTGTAGCGCTACCTTAAGTAAGTAATTAAGTTAAGTAAGTAAGTAAGAAATTTAAAGATGAGTTACACAGATTGTTTTGAATAAAATACATCAAAATTGTAGAGGGCACAGGTTTGATCGAAACAAGAAATTGTGTGGTAGGGGGTTATTTATCTCTCCGTTAAGGTGAGGGGTACGATTATATAAGAAATTGACATAGAAAGAGAATCTAAAAATTTTCAGTTCCCTGGAACACCCATTTTGTCTCCTCTCTTTTTTAAACAAATTTAATTCAATACCTATTCTGCCGCGTTAAGAAGAAAAAACGTAAGTGTATTTCTGATATTTCGAGATAAACACGTTTTTCTGTTTTTATCTCTATCTTTTTTGCTTTGCTGTTGCGTGTTTTTCTGTCGTTTTTTCAAGTAAATCATTTTGATTTTTGCCTTGATTATTTAGTCCAGTATATTTAGTCATAGCTTCTATGCGAATTTCACAAAACGTTGGGGAAGACATTTTTTTCTTGTTATCGTTAGAGTACTTTATAAGAAGCTTAAATCCACGTTTTCGACCATCAACCCTCTGCATGATTTCCGCCATCTTGATTTAAAGAGTGAACTCGGTTTTGGCTATTTTCTAAACGGGGAGAGATAGAAAGATTTTTTTTCTGTATTCGAGAGATTATGCAATTACAAGAAAAACGTAAGTGTAATGAAAAATTTGGAAAATTAAAGGAATGGAGATATGAACGTTTCAAGGTCAAAAACGGGAATGTAGATGGATAAGAAATAATTTGCAAGAAATCAGAATGACATTTGTTTTTAGAAAATTTTATATTTTTGGAAAGGTAAGAAAAATTATATTACCCATGTTTGAAGAATTTTTGATTAATGTGTTAGTTTTTGGATTAAAATTTGTTTGAAAATCGCAATCGAGATCAATTTTTTCAAGTACCTACCTATTTGATTTTTATATTTTTAACGGATGGGCTTAAAAATCGGAAAACATTAGAAATGATGTGGACTATCAATCTTTATTTTTGATCAATCGATTCATCACATTATATTGAGAGCAGAGAAGTCAAATAATTTTTTTTTTAGATAATAGCTTATAACAGTAAAGTGCGTGCATGTATTAATTTGGGTTTTCAAATACAGTAGTGGTCCAGTATAACTAATGCCGATATAACGAATGCTCGATATTACGAACACTTTCATGGAAAGAATTCTTGGATCAGATGACGAAAAATGAGCTGCAAATTACGAAAAATGAATCCCGATTTATACCTTGGCTCGGGATATCGTAGTTTACGACTATTTGTTTGTAATTTGCAAAACTGAGCAAAATGAAGATATCGATACTCAAAAATCGTAAATCAACACTCTTTAAATATCAATAATTCTATCGAGAGAAAACAGAAATTGCGAACAACAAATCGCAATTTGATCGAAATATTCCTCAATCGCACAATTTGTAAAATGCAAAAAGATTTGTGATCACCATTTTATTTTCGTGATATTGCTACTTGAAAGATCAATCTTGCTCTACCCTTCATTTTGCAGGTATACATATTTAATTTAATTTATTTGAAATAATGATGCTTGACTCTACTCGGATTTGAACTCGCAACCCTCCAGTTGCAGAGCGAGCGTGCAACCACTAGGCCAATTTGCATTATAGATCTATGGGGTCACAAATTAATGATTAGATACATGCCATGTTGTGGTGCTTTGTCTCTTCGAGAATAGCCCAGGAAAAATGTACTTTCGCTGCGGAAAAATTCCAAGTGAAGATTTTTGAATGCAATTATCTTTATTTGTGCCTAAGGAATACGCATGCGAAAGTCTACAAACGAAACTGGCTGGCGTTAAAAGTTATTCAAGGTTAAATGTCGAAAATACCGGTTTTCCACGTATAAAAAGTAATGCATACAAAACTTGTAGATAATATGATTGTCTACAAGAAATGTTAAAACACTTTTTTTTCTCTGACTGATGGTTAAAAAGATATCGGCGTTTCAAAAAACGTAAATTGACGAAAATATCCCTTTTTTGCGTATAACTCAGAAATGGTGAGTGTTATTGAAAACATTTATAGGCAAAGTTTGTATACTATGTTACCCTCTATTAAAAAAAAATAAATTTTTTTTAAGAGTAATAGTTTTAAAGATATAATTTTTTGAAAAAATTCGTCAAAAACCTGAAATTCCAGACTTTTGCTTTTAAATCTTAAATAACGAAATTTTCATGAATAATTTATGTTCAGCTTATAGACTATAATGTAATCTACAAAAAATATTAACGCATTTTTTTTCCGCACACCAGTAACAAGATATTGCTACTTCAAAAAGGTTAAGTATTGAAAATAAGGATTTTTCGCTTACCACTCTTAAACGGTATATGTTAGAAATTTTATTTTTACACAGTTTGTAGGTTATTTACCCTTCTACAAGAAAATAAAAAAAATTTTTGTTTGTTTGCGGTTATTTAAAAGATATAATATTTTATATGAAATGCACAAAAGTCAAAAATAATAATATTTTGCTGTTTTCTCTTAAATCGTAAAGTTTTTGAAAAATAATTTATACTTTTTGTATAAACAATTATATTCTCTATAAGAATTCTTATGAAAACTTTTTCGATATAAGGCCCCAATAAAAAGATATTGAGACTTCAAAAAGTATCAATTTTCGAAAATGCTGGTTTTTCCGGCCCAAAATGATTCGCCCAGCGACATAAAATAATAATAGGGTTTTTTGGACAGACATAGTACAAACATTTTTTCATACTGAGGGGGGGGTCTATCTCCCCCCAATTAACCGGGAGGAGCAATTTTCTGAAAATAGTACTAAAATTAAAAAAAAAATTAAAAACAAATGGCAATACTTAAAATAAAGTACTATATTTTTTTGAGATTTTCAAGTTTGTTCTTTAATTAATTTTTCAAAATAAGTTATTCCTGCCAATAGTTTTCGAAAAAAATACCTTCAAACCCAACATTAAAAAAAAAACTGAAAAAAATTATAAAGGTACTGTTCTTTTTTCAAAATATGAAATCAGGAATTATGTCAATTTCTATTATACACTTCTGTAATTTTTGAATGAACACTGAAAACCAGATGGTTTTATGCCATCTAGTTTTCGAGAAAATTGTAAACTAAGAAAACAATTTTTTTATTATATGTTTTTTTGGTAGTATATCTAGGAAAAATGCATTACCACTTTGGGAAAATTTCAAGTTAAAATTTTTAAGCGCAATTATCTTTAAATTACCATAAAGAATACTCGTGCAAAAGTCTACACACGAATTTGGCTTGCGCTAAAAGTTATTCAAGGTCAAACGACAGCAGAATCTTCCTTAAGAACATAACCTTTTTTTTTTGGATAGTATCAAGGAAAAAATACATTTCCACTTGAGGAAAATTCCAAGTTAAATTTTGTAAACCCTGAATAACTTTTTATGCATGCCAGATTCGTGTGTAGACTTTTGCACGAGTATTCATTATGGCAATTTAAAGATAATTTTGTTTAAAAAATATAACTTGGAATTTTCCTCAAGTGGAAATGAATTTTTTCCTTGATACTATTAAAAAAAAAAGGTTATATTCTTAAGGAAGATTCTGCTGTCGTTTGACCTTGAATAACTTTTAGCGCAGGCCAAATTCGTGTGTAGACTTTTGCACGAGTATTCTTTATGGTAATTTCAAGATAATTGCGCTTAAAAATTTTAACTTGAAATTTTCCCGAAGTGGTAATGCATTTTTCCTAGATATACTACCAAAAAAACATATAATAAAAAAATTGTTTTCTTAGTTTACAATTTTCTCGAAAACTAGATGGCATAAAACCATCTGGTTTTCAGTGTTCATTCAAAAATTACAGGAAAAGTGTATAATAGAAACTGACATAATTCCTGATTTCATATTTTGAAAAAAGAACAGTACCTTTATAATTTTTTTCAGTTTTTTTTTAATGTTGGGTTTGAAGGTATTTTTTTCGAAAACTATTGGCAGGAATAACTTATTTTGAAAAATTAATTAAAGAACAAACTTGAAAATCTCAAAAAAATATAGTACTTTATTTTAAGTGTTGCCATTTGTTTTTAATTTTTTTTTTAATTGTAGTACTATTTTCAGAAAATTGCTCCTCCCGGTTAATTGGGGGGAGATAGACCCCCCCCTCAGTATGAAAAAATGTTTGTACTATGTCTGTCAAAAAAACCCTATTATTATTTTATGTCGCTGGGCGAATCATTTTGGGCCGGAAAAACCAGCATTTTCGAAAATTGATACTTTTTGAAGTCTCAATATCTTTTTATTGGGGCCTTATATCGAAAAAGTTTTCATAAGAATTCTTATAGAGAATATAATTGTTTATACAAAAAGTATAAATTATTTTTCAAAAACTTCACCATTTAAGAGAAAACAGCAAAATACCGTTATTTTTGACTTTTGTGCATTTCATATAAAATATTATATCTTTTAAATAACCGCAAACAAAAAAAAAATTTTTTTTATTTTCTTGTAGAAGGGTAAATAACCTACAAACTGTGTAAAAATAAAATTTCTAACATATACCGTTTAAGAGTGGTAAGCGAAAAATCCTTATTTTCAATACTTAACCTTTTTGAAGTAGCAATATCTTGTTACTGGTGTGCGGAAAAAAAATGCGTTAATATTTTTTGTAGATTACATTATAGTCTATAAGCTGAATATAAATTATTCATGAAAATTTCGTTATTTAAGATTTAAAAGCAAAAGTCTGGAATTTCAGGTTTTTGACGAAATTTTTCAAATAATTATATCTTTAAAATTATTACTCTTAGAAATTTTTTTTTTTAATAGAGGGTAACATAGTATACAAACTTTGCCTATAAATGTTTTCAATAACACTCACCATTTCTGAGTTATACGCAAAAAAAGGATATTTTCGTCAATTTACGTTTTTTGAAACGCCGATATCTTCTTAACCATCAGTCAGAGAAAAAAAGTGTTTTAACATTTCTTGTAGACAATCATATTATCTACAAGTTTTGTATGCATTACTTTTTAATAACCGTTTCAAAGTTATACGTAGAAAACCGGTATTTTCGACATTTAACCTTGAATAACTTTTAACGCAAGCCAGTGTCGTTTGTAGACTTTCGCATGCGTATTCCTTAGGCACAAATAAAGATAATTGCATTAAAAAATCTTCACTTGGAATTTTTTCGCAGATTGGCAATTTATTTGTACATTTTTCCTGGGCTAGAAGTAAATTGCGACAAGAAAGTCGTGATTTAGGATTTTTTTGTTTGTGATTTCCAACTATTCGCATGGAGTTGCAAATTGCGACAAAAAAAACGTAAATCTGTGATGGTGCAACGTTAATTACGAAATATTTATCGCAAATCAATATTTTTCAATGTTGTTTGTGAAATAATGCGTTTGGAGAGTAAACTACGCCAAAAAAGTTGAATTTCGCTATGAAAAGTACAAGCTTGAATTATGGATTTTGATTGCAAATCACGAAAAAACAAATGTTGTAAATTGCTGCGTTTTGAACGTTAAATTACCAGCTTTTATATTAATTTGGGATGAAAATGCCTTGATTTACGAATAAAACATGATTCGTAAATTGCAACTGAAAATTTTTCAATTGGTGATTTTTCAATTCTTTCCGTGTTTTTCAAGTCCATTAGGTATTCTTTATAACGAATAAATAACGAATTTCACGAAAATAAAACCAAAAATTTATAAGAATTATTATTTTCCTGAATTCAGAAATTTAATTTATGTAAATTTGCTCTTGATTTTGGATGAATTAATGTTCTATATCCTTATAATATGAACTTTGTTTTGTTGAGCTCGATTAGATTTATCTTTTTGCGAATTTGAACTATGAAAATGCTTAAATTTTCATTTTATTTTATGGGTTTAAGGATAAACCGGGGTTGTATAAGAAAAATGCTACCACATAGAGTTGTAAAGTAAACAAAACCTAGTTCATTGTAGATAAAACGTATTCTATATTAGGAATTTTCGATATAACGAATGGACCTTGGACATTATGTCATTCGTTATACTGGACCACCACTGTATATAAATATTATTTTGCATATCAGATGTGATTATTCTTGTTCTGCAAGCTTTCACCATCTTGAGTGAAAGAGTAAATTCTGGTTTCGCAACTAACAACCAAGCCTTCAAAACTAAGTTTATATACAAAGGTATTGGTCGGAGAGAACAAAATGGGGCATATTTATAGATGTTGTTTAAGCTGTTGCTAAGGAAATCTGGAATTTATCAAAGGAAATTCCATCATGTAAACTCAAGCTTCGTCTAGCAACAGCTTCAACAACTTCTATGAAAATGTGTACAGTTTGTCATTTTAGCTTGCAATTTTGTCCCTAAGAAGATAGAAAGCGGTAAAGTTTCCAAATCAATGCATGTGTTTCCTGAGTTCTTTTTGGATACTTTGTCTATCTCCTTTTAAGATTTGGAAACATTGACAATTTGATTATTTTTAATAATTGAAATTATTTCTTAAATTTAATAGAGTTCATGTTATTTTGATAAATATAGCCTTATATTAGTGCAGGCTTTTTACACATTTATAAAAAAAATTGTTAACAGCAGTTTATAAGGAATGTAAAAAAAATTTATTTCCCAGAAACGGAGTTGGAGGGGGGATTTGGGGGTGAACAAAGAGGGGGGAATTGTATTATTGCGTTTTCTGACTAAAGTTGACCCCAAAATGAAAAGTGTTCAATAGAAATGTTGTAGATCACGCCACAATACAACTGTTGTACAAATCATTTTTTAAAATAACCTCAAAATTTCCGAGATATTGGCAAAAAATCGTATTTTTTTCTTGTTTTTGTTTTTATTTTTCAATTTCCCAAAAATAGTTGAATTTACATGAGATTTTGTGAAATTATATCTTGTTGTGTCTTTAATAACCACATTGTTTTTCAAGCAAAACCATTAATCAGTTTTTGAGATATTCAATTTTGTTTGCAAAAAAATACTTTTTTTCAAATTTAAAATGTACTTCAGAAAATCTCCGTACAGAGTTCATTCAAGGATCATTAGTTTTATTTTTACATTTACATTTATATAAAATGATGGTAACATATAGTTACCACGTACAAAATGCAAAAAAAGCAAACAAATCATTTTGCATCAAGTATTTTTTTAATAATTGTTGATATACTGCTAAAATTTTTTGGAAAATGCAAAAACTAATCACACCATTGAATTTTACGGAAAAAATACATAAAATAGTGTTTTATTATTTTACCCGAGACAAAAGTTTTGCTGATGCCGCAACGATATTGCTAGAAATATTCATTTCAGTACATACAGTTTTAAATGAAAAACAAAAATAATTGATTCGATTATTTCAAAAAATCGATCCAATTTGATTAAAAAACCTCAAAAAAATATGAATTTTCAGTTTTTACTGCTCCGGAAAAAGGTGATTTTATGTCAATTGGTTGAGATTTTGATCGTAATACACCTTTTATGTAAAAATATAGTTCGGCCCATATCCATCAAGGCATCAATTTTCAAAACTCCATACAAAATCTGAAGTTTTTGAATAATTTTTACTGCTCCAGAAAAAGCTGATTTTAAGGCAATTGGGTGACATTTGGATCGAAATATACATTTTCTGTCAAAATATAGTTTGTCCCCTATATTTCAAGCCATCAACTGTCAAATTCCATTGACGGATGGCTACGATGTCGATGGATTAAAAAAGCCTCTGAGAAATCTGAAATTCTTGATGAATTTTTACTGCTCCAGAAAAAGTGGATTTTGGGTGACACTTGGAGCAGGCTTGTTAAGCTAACTGCATAAAAACTGTGTTACCGGCGTGTAGTAGACACTAAAATTTTACTTGTCAACGCGTTGACAGCTCGTAGCAAAAGTGACGTTTGCATAAAATTGGGGCTAAACTGAACCAAGTCATTCGCCCAGGAAGGGGACAACCTCTTCGGACTAATTTGAACGAAGAGAACTATCAGCGCTTAGCTTAAATGCGGAGAAAAACTGTGCTGCCGATGTGAATAAAACAACAAACGTTTTAGTTATAAGCGCATTGACAACTTATAGCCTTTTTGCAAGCATGGATAAAATCGGTCGAAAAAAACGACACCGGGGAAAACCAACGCCATCACAGAAAAAAACATGGAGTTTCAATTCAAACCATCGATAACATGTATGTAGTTCATTCCGGCAAGCTTTTCTCCGTGCTTAAGTTAAGCACCGAAAATTCTCCGTAAATTGATGAGCACCGACATCGTTTCTTTCATTCAATTCCCTTCGAGCATGCAAAAAAACAGAGTTATTATCGATCACGTATGAGAGTCCGCTGACTACCAGTCAGCCTGATAAAAAAGTGTGACAATTTATACCAAACATTCAAATAAAAATGTCGCCTATTTGTCGGTCGTCCTTAAGGCTTACCATCTAAGCTGGGGCAGTTAATTGAAAACCCCAAAAACTGAGTATAATTGCTTGGCCACCCTATGTTTGGCAACCCTATGCCTTGACCACCTATCTACAAAACTGTATATAGCTCATCTGGTACCTGTATGATTGTATTTTTTCATAGGGCGGGATTTTAAACTAATAGTTCTACGACCCAAACGCAAAATGGTTGATCTATTCACCATTTTTAACCATTAATCTTTTTTTTAACAGGTGATAAATTGTGATTATTTAAATATTTTGATGTAAAATAAACCCTATTTAAATAGTACTTGGCCAACTATTTTGCACCCAAAAGCGATTAGCCCAACTATCTTTAATTGAGTTGAAGGAAAAGTCTTAGTCGTGTGCTTTCTAAAAAAATGTTTTGTAACCCTTTAGGCTTAAAAGTTCAGAGGATATCCTTAAATCGTTGAAAAATTGGAATAAACATTCATCTAACAAAAAAAAAAAAAAAAACAAAGAAAAAGAAAAAGAAAAACACCGCTTAGAGTTTCCATAATTACAAGCATTGTGGTTTCAAAGCTCCACAACCAATATACTACAAGAACTGATGTTGTTATGTTGTTGCAGGGAAGTTGGTAAATGTACGTTGATTAAATGTACGTAATTAAACTGCCCAAGGTATAATCATTGCTGATAATTGATTTATGTTTACATCAGAGCACGTAAAACCCCTAAAGGAGTCAATTATTGAACCCAGCAAACACCGAACAAGGACACGTACTAAACCCATCACCAGGACATAATATCTGGCGCAGCAGTACTTTTATGTGTGTGTGCTTTAGCAACAAACATCAACCTTTCAAAGATAACAACAGATGTAGTAGATGATATTGAGGGAAAATTTGACATAGGTGTGCAGCGGGCAGCTATAGGGTCACGGTAACCACTTAAAGAAAATTCTAAAGAAGACACAAAAATGGACTTAGACAAAACAATTAAAAGTTGGTTTAAAATATAACGGGCTTATTTATTAGATATTACTAAAAAAGTGTTAAGATTATTTGTGGCGCTGAATCCAAATCCTTCATCCTTTTTCCGCCTTCAGCTCTGGTATTCCGGTTATAAAATAAAAGAAAACGAGGTTTTCGTATTTTTGAGGTTTTATATATCCAATGAGCAGTAAATTTTTTCAAACAAATTTTCAGTCTCTAAAAAGTAATAATCTCTTTCTTCAGTTCAAATCTTTCTTAATCCTTATAAAGTTGTTAGTCTTTACCTGTCCCCTACCTATTTTAATAAGAGCAAAATGGGGTTTGATAGAAAACGTATGAATGTCAAGGGATTTCTCCAGCGAATACAAAATATATTGGAGAGGTTAAAACGGAAGTTTCAAGAAAAGAAGTACTATTTTCAGGCTTCGTTATAAATTTTGATGAAAAAATTGTCAACAAAACGGTGTGATGACTAACTAAAATCTAACTGAGAGCAAAAAAAAAATAATCAAAAGATTTTACGAAATTTTGAAGAAAAAAATAAGTGCTTTTGGTAACCGTTACTAAAATCTGCCTCTTGTTGTTGAATTTCTTCAAATATTTCGATATATTTTTTTTTTACGGGAATACATCGAAATCCCGAGCTGATAGCCGAAAATTGATTAGAAACATTCTGCTCTTTTCGTCTCACAAAGTTAATTTATACTTGTAATCCTGTGTTATTATTGGTTGAATTTTGGTAAAGTATATTAATAAATGGATAAGAAATATAAAAATAAACGCTTTAAAAAATGGGATAGTTCTTTCTCAAAAGGTATGTAATCATATTCATTTATAATTTGCAGATTAAAACAGATAATAACAAATATGTTGTTCATAGATACCTACTTCTCACACAACTAAAAGAAAAAGATAATCCCGTTAGAAAATGTAGACATTTTTTTTGCTAGTTTTGAGGTATTCAAAATAATTTTAAACAAAATTTGCAACTATTTCTGTACTATCTGAGGTCCTTCTTGAAAAATTTGTTAAGTCTTTTTAGTATCTCTTAGGCTGGAAACGCACTTGCGATTTTCTGTCGCCACGACTAAAAAAAAAAACGGTCGCAACTCAATATAATTTCTTGGTCGCATGTGCGTTTATTCACATTGTGGCTCATGTGTTCTATTTTTTGCGTCTAAATAATCGTGCGATTAAAATCGCAAGTGCGTTCTTAGCGTTACTCTCCGAAAAACGCTAAATTAATCCTCACTTTATAAACGGCCATTCCAAAAATTTCAAAACCAAGCAACTCAATTTCAAATTAAGGAAAAAAGTATATTTAAATATGCCAATATTTACAGTATATATTAGAGTTAACGAAAAAATTGTAAATATAAAATGTTATTTGTTGTTGTAAAATAGGCAAGTGATAAAAAAAGCTCATACTTTATCTTTCGTATCTGGGCATTTTTCGGCATTTTTGCCGCTATCAGTTCTCTATAAATTGTAATGCAAATGGCGATGTGCAGTTAGGTTTTTATAAGTGTTTTCAATACACTACTTAAATTCAGAACTATTTTTCTGATAGGAGTGCTGTAAAAATAGTATTACGCTTCAAAATGACTGAACATTTCATGTCTTCTCCGTTACCGAAAAATGACAAAAGTTGGTATAAATGGTGAACTATATTAGCGTTTGTAAAATTATTCCGCATACAAAGCAAGACTTGAAAAAGAACTATGGTGGATTTTTTATAGATTTTTAAATCATGTCTTATTGTCTAAAACAGGGTAACGGAGAAGACAAAATTGCACTTTCTCATCCAAATTTCAACGACTCACAGGCACTTTTTTTTTAAAGTCTGAATTTTTTTGATCCCTAAAAAAAAATATGTGTTAAATTTCATTGAAATCGGTTGACGTTTACACGTGCTAGCGAGTACTTGAAGTTTTTCATATAAAAAACATGGTGTTTTGGCAGTCTTTTACTCAAAGGGCCCGTAAAAGTGTAAACGTTGATGGAAAAACTTTAAACTGGGCACATATACTAAATTTCATAAGGAGTATACAAATATATTTTTTTTATTTTTGTAAACAACAGTTACTCCATTTAAAATAGCAACAAATGCACAAAAATAACGATTTTTAATTAAATTTTTTGATGGGGTTAATATTATGCAAAACTATTGAAAATATTTTTTTGATACTGCTAACAGTAGTTAATTTATGTGCCAAGTTTAAAGATTTTCCATCAACTTTTACAATTTTGCAGATATTTTGAGTAAAAACTGTGAAAACCCCATGTGCTTTGAATGAAAAATTTCAAGTGCTCGCTAGCACATGTTAACGTTAACCGATTTCAATGAAATTTTACAAACATTTTTTCAATTGCCTGAAGCACTTTTATCATTGATGAGAATAATTTAAAAATACGAATTACAATATAACTGAACAAAAACGAAATCTTTAATCGTACGTGTCTTCTCCGTTACCATTAGCTGTCTTCTCCGTTACCATCTTTCATATTTGTTTCTTTTAGTAAAATTAAACTTGGCATTAAACCAAGGATGGTTTTTGATAAATGTTGGTTTTATGAAATTGTGCAAAAAAAATCAACTTCATATCTTAATGGACGGCGCAGAATTTTAAACTTCAAGGCAATGGTCGGAAATCTCTAAATCGTACGTGTCTTCTCCGTTACCGTCTATTTTTTTTTTAATAAACTTACTAAATTTCATAATTTTTTGGTGAAACTTCTGTGTCGTGTACTTTGTGATGAATTCTTAAAAACCACTGAATTTCATAAAAAATATTAATTTCTTAACAAGAAAAACCTTACTACAATCGCCCGATTGTCTTCTCCGTTACCTTGGAATGGCCGTAAACAAGAAATTTAACGATCTTACTACGATTGTTTAATTTTAATCAAAACGATTAAAAATTCATTGTTTAATTAAAATTATTTTTTTTTTAATTTTTAATTCATTAGAATTTATCCATTCACTTAAAACAATCTTAAAGTTAGACAAAAATTCATATAGAAACTACAGCCTACCAATGAATATCAATACCTTTTACAAATAACTTACTGTCCGCATTCAGGTACCTATGCACATTAGTGTGGTCTTTAAAAAGGTCATCGTGGATAGGCCAGTTCCCAATTTGTTTGGAACTTTATTTTCATCCCTTAAAGGTAGTCGCTGTAGGGGGTAATTAAATTGTGATTCGCCTAAAATCTGCCAAAAAATTCAGAGCATGTAGGTTGGAAGCAGACAAGAAAAAAATCCTTCGAGTGACGGGTAATATTCCCCCCCGCTTGGACAAGAGAGACAATTTTTTACAAAAATAGCAGAAAATTTATTAAAAAACAACGTAGTTTTTTGCAAAGCCAGAAGTCTATTCTTATAGTTTATTTTCAGAAAAACTTCTTTGAATAAAGGGGCATTCCCTTGTCAGGTACCCGACTTTCGTATGTTGTTTCCACTATATTTATTAAATTTAAAATAGCAAAGCGCACTAATTTAGATTAATGCCTTGCATCTTTAGATAGTTTGAAGGGCTCCGTGAAATAATAAAAGTTCCAAGAAACAATTTTTTTTACCCAACAACTTTATTTATTACGTTTCGTAAAAAAATCATTACAAATCTTTGGGGACTTATTTCATTATTGGTTTGGGGACTTATTTCATTCGTTTTTGGGGATTTATTTCATCTTCGAATTTGGGGACTTATTTCAAAATGAAATAAGGCCCCAATTTGGGAAGTTATTTCATTGGGAAGTTATTTCACGGAGCCAGTTTGAAGGCATCGCTTTTATGTGGCGAAACTTTTATTGGCAAATTACAAAAATCTACTAATACTGACTATAAGCAGAATAATTTGTGTCATGTGCCTGACAGTAAGACAACCAAGGTCCTTAGCTTCATTTATTCTTAGTTTATTTAAGCTAAGTTTCGAACAAGTACACTAAAAAGACATAATTATTATTGACTAAATACTTACTGAACAAAAAAATTGGTCAAAACAAGATAGTTGTACTGAATTTGGACATAATAACTGCTGTCACGTGCCCGACACTTTTATCACGTGCCCGACATGTACGAAACTATAATTTAAAAATCAAAAGCATACCTACCTACAACTTACATTGTATTTCCATTAGATACATCACATTGCAACACATAAAATTGGTAATGTTTGAAGTAAGACCGACATTTTTCCATGGCGTTTTGCAGTAATTTAAACATAGGTTTCCGTTTCGGAAACGTAAATAACTGGGAACCAATCGAGCAGCTAGGTTCCTTTAATCTTCAAATATTTGAATATCAACACCTTTGCTTTGAGGCATAGTTTTTTGGTTCCCAGTCTTGCCATACATTTAATTTAGAACTCGATTTTCTCCAAATTCTGATAAAATATATTAATGTCAAAACTTACTATTCTTCATGGAATGCCCCTAAATAGGTTCAGCAATAAATGTTTTCAAACTTAAAAACCATTGTTTTTTTTCTGTTTGATGTAATTTTTTGTATAAAACTGCCTTTCCTGTCCAAGCGGGGGAAAATATGACCCCCCTCCCGTGGGTCTGCTTGCAACCAAATTGCTCTGATTTTTGTTGGCAGATTTTATGCAAATCATTTTGTAGGTATGCAAAAAAAAAGGAAATTAAATTAGCCACAATTGGGAATAAAAATAAAAATCTAAAAAAATAGGGATTCTTTTTTCTACATTTGGAACTGATTGAGGCCCATCCAAATATAAAACTCAAAAACCCATAAAGCGACTACCTTAATGTTCATATATCTGTACGATAATTTAAAATACCTAAGTTTACTAGTTAAATATTCATGAATCGTTTTAAATTAAAATTTTGAAATAAGGCATTTCTTCACAATATTATTTTTTTTCAAAATATTACGTTACGTCTTAAGAAATCAATACTTTTATTAATTTTTAATCAAAAACTAATTATAAAACCAAATGATGAAATGTGTTGTAGTTTTTAGGAAATCAATTGGTTGCTTGGAAGAATTTAAATAACAAACTAAAGGCCCGGGTGTCAAATTGCACGGAAAATAGTTTTTAATCATAAATGCGTCAATTTTTTGCTTTTGGGACTCCAACTCCTTATTACGGAGTCTCTGGAAATAAAAACGTCATTTGGAGTGATTTACTCTAAGATTCACGAAAAATTGAATAAGGGCTATGTACCTTTACCTATTTTTGAGAAGGAATAGAAAAACTTGTTTTTTTTCATGTGGCATGGTTTATGTATGGACCATTAGTTTTTTCATTTCAGATATTTTCGGGGTGGGGATTTCAACCCCCAAACTCACCCCCTCCTTGCGTCTGCGCCTGGTACTTATGTATTAACGTTGCTTAAAATAGCAATGCAGGCAACACTTCCACTGAATTCTAATTTCCTATGTGTACACTAGGGTGGTCCTTAAATTGGACATTGTCTTGGATAGCCTTTATTTGATTCAAAACATTGAAAAACAATTTCCCTAATTTTTTCAGATTTTTATTTCACCCCCCTGGTCTCCTTTTTTTCACTTCAAGGTACAAATAATGGATTTAGGGTGATCCTTATAACACGCGAAAAAAAATCAGAACTTATAGATAAGATTGAGACGAAAAAAAAATTGTATTGGAGGGGGAGTCTATTTCCCCCCGTTCAGGTGGGAGGGGTAATTTTCTAAAAATTTGACCCGAAATAGAAAAAAAAATTATTAAAATAATAACGGAACCACTTACAATGGCATGCTATAGCTTTTTTTAAAGTCATGAAAACAGTCTCTAATATCTTTTTTAAATCAAGTTTTTATTGTAAACAGTTCTTGAAAAAATAATTTTCAAACTCAAAAAATAAAATAAAAATAAAAATGTTCCTACGTTTGAAAATTATTTTTTTCAGAAAATATTCATAATAAGAACTTGATTTAAGAAACATATTAGAGATTAGATTCATGGCTTTAAAAAAAGCTATAGCATGCGATTGTAAGTGGTCCCGTTGTTTTTTAATAATTTTATTTCTATTTTGGGTCAAAGTTTTAGAAAATGGCCCCTCCCACCTGAACGGAGGGAAATAGACCCCCCCTCCGATACAATTTGTTTTTCGTCTAAATCTAATCTATAAGTTCTGATTTTTTTTTTTCGCGTGTTATAAGAATCACCCTAACTCCATTATTTGTACCTTGAAGTGGAAAAAGGGAGACCAGGGGGGTGAAATAAAAATCCGAAAAAATTAGGAAATTTTTTTTTCTCTATTTAGAGTCATTTGATGCCTATCCAAGTTGGATTTTCAAAAAAACCCAATATAAGGACCACCCTAGTGTACACCCAAATTTAACGAACTTGCTTTGAATTTCTTAAAACCATGAAAAGAAAGTAGCTTGGGGCTTAAAAAAATTTAAACGTTTAGAGGTTTCTCGTATCGCCTTTTTTTCCATACATATTGTTTGCGAAAAAGTTTGGAGGAACCTTGGAATTTTATTACTTCCTAACAGTTGAACTTGGAAGAAATTCGTTGAAATATTTGAAAAAAAAATTGAATGTTCTAGAAAAAATATTCAGACCAAGAATTAGATAGGAGTTACTGTTTAGAAGAGATTCAGTGCAATAGTAAACTTGTTGAGATTTCACTATCTTTTAAATGAACATTTGAATTGTATTTAATAGCACTGGTCAACAAAGCTTTTGCTATAGGAACCAGAACATAATTTTCCTTATTTTTATTTGGTATTTGATTTGTTGAACTTATTTCTGAAGTCATAAATATTCCATGGGATCACGTTTTCGAGATATTCCCGTTAGAAAATCATAAAAACCCGTTCTTCACTGTTTGCCAGGTTGTGTCACAATAGTTTAGAGCCAGTGGTCGGTAGACTTTTGGTACTTCAGCACGATTCTTATTAAGTGCACCCAAGCTAGGCCGACATTACGTTACGGACGGTTTATACGAGTACGGACAAACTCAGGACGAGCCGAACTTGAGGGCTATTCAAGGAAAGGTGAAGAAAGGAAAGGATGGCCTCTTGCCTCCGCCTGGCTCTCACCCAACTGCGAATACGTCCAACCAAGCTAGGCTAAACGAAAATCCGTCACGGACGGTAACTACGGAAATTGACACACTCAGGACGAGCCAAACTTGAGGACTGCTCAAGGGAAGGTGAAGAAAGGAAAGGACGGCCTCTTGCCTCCGCCTGGCTCTCACCCTACTGCGAGTACGTTTAACAGGCTAGGCTAGACGACAATACGTCACGGACTAGACTGATCAGGAGATCCGCAGCTGGACAGCTGAGGATTCTAGGCCAACTAAGAGGAACCCACAACGTAAAAACCATGGACAAGACACACAAAACAGAAAACAAACTAGCGGGGATATACGCTAAACCGTCGGTAGAAGTCGCGGCTGCCGGCGTGGGCTTGGCCCCTCGAAACGAACGAGGGGAGAAGTCGCCAGTGACAAAAAACATTTACAATAAAGACAAGAACGACACAAAAACGGAAATGACTGAGGAAGAGGAAGACCTTCTTCTCAACCCCTTTGCCAATCTCGGTGTGGATGATGTGGCCAGCATCATAACAGTTGACACTGACGACATCAGTGACTCCTGTTCTGTTGCCAGCTCCAACATCTCACGGCTTTCAACTTCTTCAGTGCGGAGTAAATACCGCAACTGTAGAAGAGTGATCGAACGACTTGGCACAAGGAGTTGGGAAGAACTTACGGAACTGGAACGCAAACGATTGCATAACGCTCGTGCGCTTCTACAGAAGGAGTCTGCAATGGAAGTTGGGCCTCTTGTCCTAACACCGGCGAAGGCTACTCCTGTGGAAGACACAAACGCGAACACGCTGATGGGACCACCCAAACCCCCTGCTGGTAAATCCCAGGTAAGGAAAGGGCCGGCCTTATCAGCTGTGCATGCAAATACTGACACGACAAAAGACAAGATGCATGAACCAGCTCGTGGTCCATCCAAACCATCAACCAGCCGTTGCGCGGTGCATACTGATCCAACGGGCCTGGAAGGTGGGGAGGTAACCACGGGAGTGGATGAGTTAGAGGAGTCGCACTCGAATTGCGTTCGGGCCAATGATACCACTTTACTTCAATTGAAGTAGATCTACTTCTTTTTTTCTTATTTTTCTTAAATCTACTTCCTACTTCGCACCATCACTAAAATATGGGAATCTACTTCATTTTAAAATTATCTGTTTCAACCTACTTCAATTTTACAAAAAAAAAGCCAAATCTACTTCCTTTTCCTTTATTTCATTTAATTCGCAGTTAGTCCAGCGATATTTTGTTTTTACCATGCAAATTGTTCCGTAGTTTTGATTTTTTTCCTACTTTATGTAGATTTTCGACTAAAATTTCCTGACGTAGCATGCTTGGTAAGCACCCTTTAGGGTGTTAGGAGTAAACAATAGATTCGTAAAAAAATTTACACTTGAACCAGGTGTTGTCAGGTTTTGAAGTGAAAGAAATAAAAACTACCGTCGAAAAAAACAATTGGTTTTATAATTTCAGCTATATTGAAATAAACATATAAGTATGTTGATATGAAGTCTGAGAGAATAACATTTTTGCTTTTAGTTTTTCTTTAGTTTAATTTAATTAAATTTAATCAAAATATATACTCCAAGAGCCAGAACAAAAACGGAGGTTCTTAATGCAATTTATTACTGAACTGATTTTCTTTATGGAATATGTTCAGGGGTGTCCCCAAAATATGTATAAATCCAAGTTTGCGGGACTGGGAAGTGTGAGCGTCAGCCGCCATCTTGGAAAACGCGTTTTATCAAATATCTCGTGAGCCGTGCATCGTACGAATATAATAGTAATTTTTTTTAAAGTAAATACTCCATTCTTTTGTTTGTTTTTTCTTAAATCAAGTTGTTTTCGTGAAAATTTTTTAAGAAATAAAAATTTAAAGTCTATATTCTTGAAAACATACAAAACTGGAGTTTATCCTATGGGAATTTCAATAGAAAAACTCCAGTTTTTGCTAGCAACAGCTTAGACAACATCTATAAATAAAGATGCTGTTAAATTGACTTTAAAATTAAACTTCTCAGAAACTTTTCGCAACAACAACATGACTTAGAAAAACAAATAAAAGAATGGAATATTAGCTTTCAAAAAAAATTACTTTTATATTCGTGCGATGCACGGTTCACGAGATAAATGATAAAACGCGTTTTTTAAGATGGTGGCTGACGCTCGTGCCTCCCAGTCCCGCCAACTTGGATTTATTATATTCAGGGGACATCCCTGAACATATTCCATCAAGAAGATCAGTTCAGGAATAAATTGCAAGAAAAAAGTACACGGCTCTTGGCCTAATAAATGTATGTACAAAAAAGTACATTTTAAAATCTACTTCAATTTTTTTCAATCTACTTCACACTTTTCTTCAAAACTACTTCGGCTTATTTTTCGGAAGTGGTAACGCTGGTTCGGGCTCAGAACCCTGAATGCAGTCCGGATGCATCCACCTCTTCTCAGCCAGGGGATTGCAAACCGACCGACTCAACAATGGACTCCGTGAAGACTGTTTTGGAGGCCCGAGCTGAGCGTCGCAAGCGCAAGGTGAAAGGTCTCCTGGACGATAAGCAAGTACTCCGCAGGCAAAATCGGAACGCTGAGAGGATCATCCGGCGGCTAGGTAAGAGGAATCCTGAATCCTTAACGGCCAAGGAAAAGCTAGCCCTGGATAGATCCACTCAGAGACTATCGACCACGACATTAAGCACGGGTACGGACAGACGAACCAAGGACAAGCCGAACTTGAAGACTGCTCAAGGGGCGGTGAAGAAGGGAAAGGAAGGCCTCCGCCTATCTCTCGCCCAACTGCGAGTGGTTCCAAAAGAGCTAGGCACGACGACACTACGTCACCAGCTGTTCCCTCACCGGGGAGCAAGAAGAAGAAAGCCAAATTCTCCCGGGTGACCATGGAGGTCCAACAGACTGCGATTGCAGACTTTGGCAACCCTTCAAGGAAACTGACGGATGATCAATGGCAATTGATAGAACTTAGAATTCTGGACGGGGTAAACGAGGCTATCGTCAAGAACAGGCCTCCGCCACTCTTCGGTAGCCTCAGCACTGTCCACGGATTCAAGGTGATGACATGTGAAGACGGCAACACTCTCACATGGCTCCGAGAGTTCATCGAGAAGACCGAAGCTCCTTGGCCGAACGCTGACCTTCGACTAATTAGTAAGAAGGAAATCAGCGAACTGAGCAGGCCAAAAGCAGTGCTGACACTTAAGGGACCCGTGATACCAAGAGACCGGATAGAACGGAACCTCAAGTCCCTGAACACCGAACAACTCAGCCAGAATTGGGAGGTTGTTCAGGTTAACGAACCAACCAAAGATGGCACCGAAGTGATTGTGAGTCTAAGCCACAAATCGATGCCACTTCTGCGGAAAATTGGCTACAAAGTCCGCGTTGGTACAAACCGATGCAAGCTTAGATTCATAGCCAATAAGAAAAAACAGGTAAATAAGGAGGTGGTAGTTAATAACTTATCATGAAATTTTTACAAATAAATCTTCATCATAGTAAAGCTGCCAGCGCCAACCTGGTCTACCTCATGGAGAGTAGACAAATAGACATTGCCCTAATTCAAGAACCCTGGATATCAGGCGGCAGAATTAGGGGGCTCCACTCAAAAGGACTTACACTGTTTAAATCCTCTAACACAGGTACCAACAGTAATTATAGAACATGTATTGTAGCTAGAAAACAGATTAATCTCTTTCTTCTATCCACATACAGTAACCTAGATCAAACTGCGATAAAGTTGGAGCGCGATGGGCTTCCACCGCTTATCTTGGCATCATGCTATATGCCGTATGTTGGGACGGAGGGACCTCCTGCAAATGTCACGTGCCAACTTGTTCAACGCGCAGCTGTGGAGAAATGGGACCTTGTGATAGGATGTGATTCTAATTCACATCATATTCAATGGGGCAGCACTGATATCAATGATCGGGGTGAGTCTCTTTTTGAATTTATCATAGAAAATAACATACTAGTAGCGAATAGAGGTAATGAACCAACATTTGTCACTAAGAACCGCGAGGAAGTACTCGATATCACCCTTGTGAGCAACTCGAATACTGTCTCAATAGAACAATGGAAGGTACTTAAGGAAGAATCTTTTTCCGATCACAGGTTAATTGAATTCTTTATACTTAGTACAACAAACTCTCGAAAACCTTTTAGAAACTTCAGGAAAACTAACTGGGATATTTTTAATGGGGAAGTAGAGAATGAAATCAAATTGCTTAATACCAATGCAATTGATAATCCTGAGAACTTAGACAAAGCTGCCGAGAAATTCACAGAAATACTCCGCAATGCTTTTGTCAAAGGATGTCCATTAAAACTAGGTAAAAAAGGCAACCAAAAACCACCTTGGTGGACAATAGAACTGGGCGACATTAGGAAAGAAACGAGGCGACTTTTCAATGTCGCCAAGCGCACCAAATCAGACACCGACTGGGAGATCTACAAATCCAGTCAAAGAAAATTCAAAGCTGAAACACAGCGAGCGAAACGCAGCTCATGGAGAACCTTCTGCGATGAAATAGAAGGCACCAATGAATCAGCTAGACTAAGGAAAATTCTCTCCAAAGAGCCATCTACCTTAGGTTCCTTAAAAGAACCAAGTGGACGCTGGACTGAATCATGCAGTGAAACTCTAAAACTCTTAGTTAATGCTCACTTTCCCGGGTGTAGCTCTAACCCAAGCTATAACCAGGGAACTGAGATATATTCAGAGCACAGAACACCGTCGGACATTGTAACGGAAGACAAGATTAAATGAGCAATAAACTCTTTCTCCCCTTACAAATCCCCGGGACTAGATGGCATCTTTCCAATGATGTTACAAAAAAGTGAAAACCTGATTACTTCACACCTGAAAAACATATTCTCAAGTAGCCTCAGATGGGGATATGTACCTCAAGCATGGCGTGAAGTCAAGGTTGTATTTATCCCGAAGGCTGGTAAACCCAGCCATACGGAAGCTAAAGACTATAGACCAATCAGTCTCACGTCGTTTACTCTTAAAACTTTCGAGAGACTGTTGGACATCTATATTCGCAGCTCACTGAACCCGGAGGTGATTTCTCCAATGCAGCATGCCTATACGAAAGGCAAAAGCGTAGAAACTGCACTTCACTGTGTTGTTAATACAATTGAAAAAACTCTCAAAGACAAGGAATACACTCTTGCTGCCTTCCTAGATATTGAAGGAGCATTCAATAATGTGGAAAATTATGCAGTTAAGAGAGCCCTTGTAGAGCTGAATATAGAAAAGTCAGTTATAAATTGGACTATGTGCATGTTAAAAAACAGGCATATTAATACAGAACTTGGAGAATCACGTTTAAAAGTATCCACATCCAGAGGAACACCCCAGGGAGGGGTGCTTTCTCCGCTTCTTTGGATACTAGTCATGAACGAAATTCTTGTAAAATTAAAATATAGTGGAGTCAAAGTAGTAGCTTATGCAGATGACCTAGTACTACTTGCGACAGGTAAATTCCCATCCACTATTAGTGAACAAATAGAATATGCCCTGTCAAAGGTCAACACATGGGCAAAGAATTGTGGTCTAATGGTCAATCCATTGAAAACTGAATTGGTTCTCTTCACTAACAGTAGAAAAATACCACTGTTTAGATTACCATCAATTGCAGGGACTCCACTCAAAATCTCGGATCAGGCCAAATACTTGGGTGTGATCCTTGATAAGAAACTGAACTGGAGTCTCAACACTAAAGAGAGAGCAATGAAAGCTATGGTTGCGTTCTATTCCTGCAACAGGATCTTTGGTAAATCCTGGGGACCCAATCCAAAAATTATCAGGTGGATGTACACGGCAATAGTTAGACCGATACTTACCTACGGTAATTTAGTTTGGTGGAACGCGACTGAGAAAGCAACAAACCTGAAAACCTTGACAAAAGTTCAAAGATTAGCATGCGTAGGTATTACGGGGGCGTTGAAAACCACTCCCACAGCGGGACTGGAAGCTATACTCAACTTGAGACCCCTAGATCTATTCGTGCAAGAATCTGCAGCATACAGTGCCCTGCGCCTAAGCCAGACTAAATGCTGGAAGCAAAGCACATCAGGCCATACTCAGATTCTGCAGAGATATGTGGGAAATAATGTTTGCACAGACTACACAACACCCCATTTAAACTTCAACAGACCCTTCACTACCTCTTTTCCTAATAGAGAGGAGTGGGAAAACAACCAACCTTTCATTAATGCATCTACGATAACTGTCTTCACTGATGGTTCGAAGATGGACACTGGAGTTGGTGCAGGAATTTTCTCGGAAACTCTGGGACTAGCTAGCTCCTTCAGACTTCCGGACTTTTGCAGTGTCTTCCAAGCCGAGGTCTTGGCAGTGACAAAAGCAGCTACGCAAATATCAATGATGTCGATACCACGAGCTGATATCACCCTCTTTATTGATAGCCAAGCAGCAATAAAAGCAATTTCTGCCACCGAGATACATTCGAAGCTTGTGACTTGCTGTCGCGAAGAGCTAAGGGTTCTTGGCATGCAGCATAACATTAGACTCTGCTGGGTTCCCGGTCACAGTGATGTACAGGGAAACGAGTAACAAAATATTAGAAAAAACCAATGAAAGATGGAATCTGCTTGAAACATGCGCCACAACTAGAAAGTTATGGCCAAATTTCAATAAGCAGAGAACAGACAAAATTATGCAAATGGACAAGAAACATCTCCGTTCCCTTGTCAGCATAATCACCGGACACAACCTACTGAGATACCATAAAAAGAAAATGAGGCTCAGTACTGATGACCTTTGCAGAGGATGCAGTGACGAAGAAGCACATGAGGATACCTTACACTTCCTTTGCCACTGCCCAGCACTCTGTCATTTAAGAAAGAAACACCTAGGAAATCATTTCTATGACGACCTAGAGGAACTTTCTGGAACTTCGGCTATTAGCCTTCTGAATTTCATCAACGCCTCTAAATGGCTTGACTGCTAACAGAACACATAGGTTTTTACATAAAGTGGAATACAATTTCCTAGGGTATCCTAGGGATCAACTGTCAGCCCTTCTACCTAACCTAACCTAAGTGCACCCATTCTATTAGACTTCCTGAGCATGGAATGGGCATTCCAAACCCAAAGTTATAACACCTCTGGGGGGAAACGTTATTTAATAAAAATAAAATTCCATGAGAATAAGAAATTTTTAATTTATCTATTTGGAAGAAGAATATTTCAAAATATTAATATTTCAGTCTCCTTCATTTTTGAACCGAAATAAAAAATGATATTATAAATTTGTTAGTTGGATCTCTTAAAACAAATGGTTTCCATGATTCGCTCTTAGAAAAAAAAGTAAAAAAATTATCATACCCGCTATCTCCATTTAAACACCCAAAATGCCATTCCCCTGAAGTGTCCCCAGGCCTACTTACCACAATTTTAGCAAAGAAACTAAAAACGATACAATAAAACTAATGATACAGTCTTTTTAATAAGATATGCACCCTTACTAAAATATAGTTAGTTTATTTTTACTTGCTTTATATAGACTCAAAATAGAAAACTGATTTTTTCGTTGTTTAACGGGACAGGAGTATTCTTTATGAAAATTAAAGTAAGAGTTTGAAAAAAAATATCGTTGTCTTTTATATGTATTTCAAGTTGAGGCAACGACTTTTTTTCGTCCAGCTAATTTGCATACCTCTAACGCGTGTTTACTCGTCTGTGTCTTTTATAAGGACCTACATGATAAATAATATAAAACATCTAATTTTCTAACAACTTCGATTTAATTCTCATAAAACACCCTTCGGAGTCATTCCCCTAAAATCATTTTTTGTGTCATTCCCCCTGACTTTCGAATTTTCACCATAATGATTTATTGCGTTTTGGTACTTCTAGAAGGTTAAATAATATTGCATTTAAACACATTTAAAGTATTTTTAGTAGTTTTCAATTTTTTTCAAATTTTATCGTTCAAAGTATGTATCATAAAATAATATATGTAATTATTACTATGAAATGTTTAGTCACGCAAAATCCTTGAACCACAAGAGCAAGTTCGTGCGACATAGTCGTGCATGATTTTTCATGTTGTTCTCTTTTTTCTTTATCCTCCTGAAAACATCCCAAAATTAAATATCTACCTAATCACCGGAGGTAATATAAATATTTGTCATTCCCCTGATACAAATGTCATTTCCCTGATTTAAAAAACCGTTAGATTTAATCAAATACTATGACCCCTTGTTTTAAAGTGGTTATTTAAGAGTTATTAAGAGATATAATTGCTACTCTAGCAAAATGGGTTGTTTTGAGCGAGGGTCCAATTTGGATTGAAAAATATTAATGTTTTGAAATAATGACCCATTTATAGAACTTGAACCCATACATTAGTTCCAAGAGTAAAATATTTTACAAGAAAAAAAATATTTTACAAAATATTATTTACGAATTTATAGATAGTAAAATATAAAAAAAAAAAACAATTTAACTTAAAAGAAATATTTTCAGGTTCTGCCTCTCTGATACATATAATAATTTCTATATTATATGTTGTTGACCAGTGTTATTAAATACGATTCAAATGTCGGGCCTAGTTCATTTAAAGGATAGTGAAATCTCAACAAGTTTATTTTTGCACTGAATATCTTCGAAACGGTAACTCCTGTCCTATCTAATTTTTGGTTAAAATCTTTTTTATAGAACATTCAATTTTATTGTCAAATACAGTAGATGCTCGATATAGTGAAGTAATAGAAACCAGACCTATTTACTGTTTCGAAATTGTTCACTTTTTCGAGCGGGAGTTTTCTAAGGCTTTATAAAGGCGAATTTGATCCAAAATGCACATTTTGTTCGATGTGAATGTTTTTAATTTTAACTAAGCATTAAACAAGGCTTTCTCTCAGGTTTATACAAAAAACAGAAACAATTCCTCAGAGCTCTCAAACTATGTAAAATGCTTGCGCGAAATTTTTATACAAAATACGTTTTTTTTTATAAAATTTTGTGTGTTCACTATAGTGGATAGTTCACTATTTCGAGATCCACTAAATCCAGCACCTACTGTATTTCAACGAATTTCTTCCAGATTTAACGGTTAACTTTTGTCCATACAATTTGCAAAGCTGATGTGGGACCTCTAACCGCTTAAATTTTGAGCTCATTTCTTAGAGATTTTTTTTTGAGCCCCAAGCTACCTACTGTTCATGGTATGAAGAAAATCAAGGCAAGTTCGTTAAATTTAACCAGGGGCGTAGTGAGGGGGGGGGGGGGGGTGTGTGTGTGTGGGGGTGTACCACCCCCCACGCTTTTCAAGAGTCGGCAAATTCAGGAAGCTAGATTTAATAATTCAAGCAATTTAAAAAAAAATAATAAAACCAGAAATTTTACAATATTTTTCGGAAAAAGTTAAAAAAAAGTAAGTTTGTATTTTCATTTTAAACTTTTAAATGTACCTATGCAAATCAACATTTTTGCCGATTGTAAAGTCGGCATATCAACGAAGCTTAATTTGAAAAAAAAAATCTAATAAAACGAGCATTTTTGGCGATTGCGAATTTCGGAAATATGCCGACTAATTCAAGAGTCCCTTAGCGCACAAACTCATTTGCTTCATTTTAACTGCTCCTGTGACATCAGCTTCTTGTGAACGATCATTTAGTAAATTAAAATTAGTCTTAAACTATTTGCGCACGACAATGGGTGATGATCTTTTGAATAATTTGATGCTGCTTTATTCTTCGAAAGATAAAGTGGACGAAATTATTCTTAATGAGGTCGTTGAAGAATGGTCCTTATTAAAACACCGCCGAATTAAAATCTAGATAGTACAATGTTAAATTTAAATATTAAATTTTCATTACAACTTATTAAGTTGCTGCAATAAAATATTAATAAATACCAATTAAAAAATTTTATTATTAAAATTAATTTATTATAAATAATTAGCTATATTATTAAAAATTGTTTATTTTAAATAAATAAACTGCTGCAATATTAATAAATTAATGTATTTTAGTATTATAAATGACTAAACTGCTGATGCTGATAGAACTATGCGTTACTTTAATTTTTTTATAAAGATTGTTTAATACCTATACCTAAACAAAAAAAATTGCTGCAATAATAATATAAATGTTCATGAATTTAATTCGTTGTTAAAAATTATTTCTTATTTAGATTAATCGTTGCAATAATAATATTCATTTATTTATTCCATTGTTATTAATTATTTATTATAAATAAATACATAATTCCAAAAAAGCGGTTTCATTGAAAAATCTCGCATTTCGAAATCTCAAAATTGTATGTGGCGAAGTGAAGATTTGAGCTAAAATCAATCAGCCCTACCAGGAGTTTCGTCCGAATGTCATTCCACTCGGAAAAAATCCCTTTTTTCTTTTCCCTTATTTTGAGTTTCACCCGAAAAATGCTAAATCTATACAGTCGGCAAATTTTTAAAATAAGTCGGCAAATTCCTAAAATAAGTCGGCATTTTAATGAAAGCTACCCCCCCACGGCTCGAACTCTCGCTACTCCACTGAATTTAACCCACCCTCCAATTAATCATGCTGTTCCGTGTATTAAACGTCTTGCTAGTGAATATTTTGGCAAGCAGATTCGCTTATACAGTGGTGGCCATAGAATTAGAAACAACAATTCTAAACGCACTTTATCAACCATAATATTTTTTGTAAGCACCAGCGTGCGTGGCTTGTGTCGTTTGTCTTTGACAGGTGACATGTTTGTTCTAAATATAAGTTTGCTTGAACGCGAACAGTTTATAAGACACCGTTATTTTAAAAAAATCATTAATAGTCGACATTTTTGCTGGACACGAAATTAGAAACGACAAAAGAATTGGTAAATTTAAAAATAAAGAAAATTTTTATCAATGTGAGTTGATTAATATTAATATTAATTAATTCAAAATACAGCGACGAAAATGGGCAAAAATAAGTCTTGTAGTCCAGAACTCCGGAAGCTCATAGTGCAGTGCTATCAAAACGAAAAAGAGTCAATTGATTCCATAGCAAAAAGATTTAGTTGCTCGAAAAAGATGGTATTTAATGCTATTCAAGTCAATAAAAGGACTGGCAGCTTTGAAAACCCAAAAAGAAAACCAAAAGATCGAAAATCCACGCCAAAAGAGGACAGACTGATATGCCGAATTAGCAAAGCTGATCCTTTTTTGACTTCTGCAAAAATAAAAGAGGTTGTTTCGCCCCAATTGGGTCAAGAGCTATCAGCTAGAACCATAAGGCACCGACTTCTAGAACATAGGCCACGTGGATGCATTGCCAGGAAAAAACCACATGTTTCCAAAATGAATTTGAGACGTTTGATGTTTGCTAAGCTTCACGCAAATAAAGCCATGGGTTTCTGGAAAAACATACTTTGGAGTGATGAATCCAACTTTAACTTGTTCGGGTCAGATGGTAAAGTGTATGTTAGACGCCCTTAGAAGAAGGAATTGGATCCTAAATATACTTTAAAGACCGTTAAGCATAGAGGAGGAAACATAATGGTTTGGGGTGCGTTCTCGTGGCATGGAGTTGGCCCAATAGTAAGAATAAATGGTCGAATGGACCAACATATTTATATTGGCATCTTGGAAAATGTCATGGAGCCTTATTCATTTGCACACATATGCCCATTAGTTATGCTTTCCAGCACGATAACGATCCAAAGCATACAGCACGGATTGTTAAGCAGTGGTTTTTTGATACAAAAACTAATGTTTTGGATTGGCCCGCCCAAAGTCCAGACTTGAATCCTATCGAGAACTTGCGGGCAGACGTGGAGAGAAGGCTAAAGTCCAAGAACCCAAAAAATTCTGAGGAACTTTTTGAAAATATAAAGGAGGTCTGGGAGAGTATACCCCCATCAAGATGCCGCGCCTTGGTAGAAAGTATGCAGGCAGGATTAGCTGCAGTGACAAAAAATAAGAGATTCCCTACAAAATATTAATTTTTCATCGAAATTTTTTTAAGAAATACCAATTTACGTTTCTAATTGTATGGCCAGGTGCGATTTGGGTTAAATAAATAATATAAATTTTCTACTGTTAGTGTCACGCTTTTATTTTTTATAAAATATTCAGAAGTGTACTATATGTCATGGTCTATTAAAAGAACCACTAACCAACCTCAACAAATTTCCTAAAAAAAAGTTATGCAATTTAACATTGTTACAAAATTCTTGTTTCTAATTCTATGGCCACCACTGTATGTACATATTGTTATAGACATGTCTATGTACTTATAATGTGATTTCTCTAAAATGTTGAGATTTTCTTTTAAGCAATAACTAAAGTGGATAATTAGTATTGCCCAATATTTCGAACACCTACGAGTTTTTCAATTCTGTCGAATCGGGCTTGGTGCCTGTAGCGCTAAAAATCATATTATTCTTAGAAGGAACGTTTATGGTATCTAGTACAGAACTGCTATATAAAACCAATAAGAAGAATCTTGTTTTTCTTGCAAACAGCTCCAAAGATTCTAATACAACAAAGAAAAAAATAAGAGTAAAATATTATTTTAGATTTTAAAAACTTCCGTGCATACCTAAGCTCATATTCTTAAAAGTTTTAAACCTGTTTAGCTGTTTTAGTTATTAAAGGGTTGATTAAAGCTTTTGAAAATGTATCTTTAATAGCATCCATGTTTTGATATTTTTACAATTACTTCGATTCCAAGCATTCTCGAAAATTAGAGGTAAGGGCAAGCACGTGCGAAGTGCGACCCAGCCGTGTATTTTTATTTTTTTGTGTGTGATTGCTTTGCACCGAAAAATAAAATAAAATGGTATCACACCTTCAATTGGCAACCATGGTTGTTCTCGAATTCACGGAGAAATATATGTTTCCAATGCATCTCAGGTGGTTATTCCGCCGCATGTTGCACATCTATCCAACAGCGCCACCTTCACCTATGCCGTCGTCCAATTATTGTTGATTTTCAATTTGATTGCGCCCGAAGAGCCTTTTTGGCTACCGCGTTCAAACTTCCAAACTTACGAAAAGCTATTCATTGATTTATACTCGTTTACTCACTCTTGAGGGCAGTAAAGCAATTTTATTGAGGTTATTTCTTCGCCACCGCCCAAATGTTTACGTTGACTGTAGGAACATATGTATGTGACCACTTTGGGATAAATTCACAAGCTCAATATACTCTTTTTTATTCGCAAATAATAAAACACTAAATCGAAGAAGGAAAAGTAAAGCTACACTTTATGAATTTGCCATAATATATAGGAAGCTAGCCCCTGCGAAAACCAATTCCTGATTTTCCTCTTTTTTTGCTCAAGGGGGTGACAAAACGATACAATAGCCAAACGAAAATATGTATGTGCCCTTAGGGTGACATGTCGTAAGGATAACGAAAGCATTTTTATTTTTGCCGCCCAGTTTCCTTTTACGATATTGTTAAAGGAATACAATGTAAGTGCCTTATTGCGATTCTGTGTGGTGGTGCGCCTTTCAAAACTAACAAGGACCATTTAAGGACCAATAAATACGCAATTTTATAGATCAACCTTCATAAAAAAACAAGGCTAACCAAGAACTTTGCTTTTAGCTGCTGCCGCAACTCGGGCTATTGGGGGATTTAAGATAACACAGCATCAAGAAGAAGGAAACATAATCGACCACCCAGGCCCACCCCAGTAGACCTGCAATTATGTATGGTCATAAAGAAATTGGAAAATGACACTTATTGCGTTACTATAGCTGGTCAACACCCAGAGGCACTGTTAAGACATGTAAAAGCACAGATTGATACCATCTCTTGGCATGTGGGAGGATTCTGCTTTCCACCTGAAACAAAGCCCATTACTATGCAACTCTATAAAGAAGGTACACATTTTCTTATCGTCATATTTGAATTTGGACTTTTGAATATTTTGTTTGACATCTTCCTGATAGTACCCCAAATTTGTTTGGAATAATAAATATTGGAGATAAAGTTGTAAATCATATTCCCTCATCATTATATAGTATTTATTTTTTTTTCTCGTGAAATCGGATAACAATTGAGGCATTGTTGTGACTTATGAGATATTAGTTTAGGTATTTGTTTAGGATTTATTAATATGATTGTAAGTACCAACAATATCAACATTAAGAGAGATCTGGAGCTTTAATATAGAGACATGCATTTTGGTATAATGATTGTTTTGTTTGAGTTTCATAAAAAGTTAAAGCAATCAAACATGCTGGCATCTCACATTTTCTTACCAGAAGATGACGGACGATATCAACGCGTGTGAGATAAGTACTTGTATTATTTAATCTTATTTCCAGGTTAAAGCAAACGTACTCTTCATCAAAGATGAAGTAATATCGGTTAGTGGTTGTTATCTTATATTTTAAGATGAGATTTTGTTTGAATCTGTTGCGGGATAAGTAAGGAAATTGAAGCAAAGCAAAGAGTTAGGTGACTTATATTAGTGATGTGTGTGTTTTATGAAAAGGTTAACAAAAATGATAATATGATATGTTTACTGTTTATATTACGGGTAAAAAGTAGAAAATTATTATTTACAAACATTAGTAGAACTTAATAGTAAGAGATCCCGCCATAGGACGACCTACCCTCATAAAGGTAGGCAGTGTCTTAATAAACAATTTGCGCATGGGTTGCCTGTCGAGAAGTGGTCAAGGCATAGGGTTGCCAAGCAATTATTCTCAATTTTTGGGGTCTTTCAATTATCTGTATCAGCATACCTAGATAGTTAGCCTTACAGTTATACAAATATATCATATAAAGAAAATTTTATTTAAAAATTATAAACTACGTGATTTTTTGAAATTCGAAATTTCAGTAGGGTAAATAATACCTTTTTTTAAATAATAATTTTAACTATAT
Source organism: Dasysyrphus tricinctus (assembly GCA_963921185.1). Taxonomy (NCBI): domain Eukaryota; kingdom Metazoa; phylum Arthropoda; class Insecta; order Diptera; family Syrphidae; genus Dasysyrphus; species Dasysyrphus tricinctus. The sequence goes on from OY992533.1 coordinate 41,097,688, forward strand.
GCCTGTAAGACCTTAGGTCTTTTAAATACAACCTGAATTGCACGGCGGTAGTTAGAAAGAGTAGGAGGATAGGATAGATTTGCCACAGTGGATTGAAACAAGGTGTTCATTATCTCATTAAATTCCACGGGTGGCGTCCATTTAATCTGGAAGAATATAGAAACGAATGCTGCCTGGTATGGGGCTCGACCCCACACCTCAAAGTAAGCAGTGAAGCAAAACATCCACTGCACCATTGCGTTTGGAAAATAGATTCAAGACTTTTCTCTTTGTATACCCTCATTTTTCCCACTGAAATTTCCAACTTCAAAGAAATCATGCAGTTAATAGTTTTGAAATAAAATTTTTTGTATATTTTTAAGGCTTACCATCTAAGCTGGGGCAGATAATTGAAAAACCCAAAAAATTGAGAATAATTGCTTGGAAACCCTTTGCCTTGACCACTTTTCGACAGGCAACCCATGTGCAAATTGTTTAGTAAGACACTGCCCACAAAACTGTGGGCCGCTCATCTGGTACAATTATAAGGGTAGGTCGTCCTATGGCGGGATCCAGACTATAACAATCAATTTCACAGAAAACAACATGAATATTGTTTTTACTTGCGATATACATAGGTACTATAAAAGGCAAGTTTAAGATTCGTGGCAAACAAAATTTTGAGATAAAATACGATGATAGAGAACACCAAAAAAGTGGGTGGCACAATTCTGTATGTCTGTCTGTCTCTTTGTCTACAGCCTAAACGACTCGATCGATTTTCTTCAAACTTGGTACATAGTGGTTTTTGGTGATTATGCCTACACGTTTTTTTCTTTTTTTTTTAGAACCAAAAAAAACGGTAGGTACCCGTCATACAGTTTTTTTTAGTAATCTTACATAGGTAATCGTATTTTTCTCAAAAATGGCTCCACAATATTTCTTAAAAAATCTTTATAAAAAAAAATTAATTTCAAAAAATTTTCAAACAAAAAAGCTTGATTTTTTTTTGGAAAAATTTACTTTTTATTTCAAGTCAAAAAAGTATCTTAATAATGCAAAACTGTGAAAAAAATCTACTGGAATTGTGGTTTTCTTGTCATTTTGATGATGACTACGCATTGTTTAAGAACAACCCAATATTGTTCCTTCACCTGGTTTGTAAGACTTTGAATTTTGGTGAGGAAAAACGGTTTGATGAATCAATTTGAAAATTTACAGGAATATTGATGATTTTAAAGTCTCATTTTTTGCAATAACGCAATAACGGTACTTCCAAAAAAAAATTGCAAATAAATCTCGAAACGAAAAACATAAAGCTGTAGAATGCTTTTTGTTTCAACTCAAAACGACCACTCGTCACAAAGATACAGCTCTTCAAAAAACACAAACAAAAATTGAAAACAAATTTTTTCCTATAATATTAATTTACAGTTTGAAATATGTACTTGCATTCATCATTAAATTAAAATAAATCGTGTCAGCAAAATATCTGTTTACACAAAGTGAAGATTTTGACGTTATTTGTGAAAAAATTGCCATTTGTTGAAAGCTTTACGAGTAATGTCCGGCTACATTACTGTATAACATTTTATGAGAAAAGTCAATTTATTTCGTACTAGGGAGCAGGGTGAATCCCAAATCGGTTTGATTTTCAGTTTTCAAAATGTTGTGAATGAAAAATTTCACAATTTGAAAAATAATGCTTTAAAAAGTGATTGCTCTACCTCCAACCCTACTCTACAATTTTTTTAGTGGGTTTTAATAGTTAAATGTAACGGGGAGGCGGCACTTATCTAAATACAACCTTAAAATTGATTTTAAAAAATTAAATCTTTAAAATACATCGATTTAATTAGCTTCAAAAATTTCTAACTTTGCTTCAAATGCTCGGATCTACAGGACAAAGAGAATTAAAGTTAAAGTAATAAACTTCCTTTGTGTATAAAAGTTATTGAGAAATCCCAAAACAATTCATACTAAAAAGATGATAGAGTTCTTTTTATGATAAATATTTAAATGTGCGATTCTATTGAGGGAGTACTTTGTACTTTCCCTAGAAAACTCTCGAGAGCGATATATCTGTCTTCCCCTCTGGTGAGCTTATTTCATGACTGTGTCTGTGTCCACATTCGAGTTTTACTCTCGACAACTTCTTCAAAGCTGCTCGCCGTCTTTTTATTCTGAAATGGATACGCACATATGAACATGCGTGCAGACGTGCTGCACATCTATTAGCCGTAAGATACGTTTTTGATGTATGTAAGTATTCGTGAGGATTTAGTCACTTTCGTGGAAGCGTTTCAGGAATTTTCGTGTTCCATATTATTAACCTGGCGAAAAGTACGAATTCAACGAAGAAGATTGGAGAGAAACCAGGAAATTACTACAACTCTTACACCTAAGGATAGTTATTTTTGGTCGCTTTTGAAAACTTCAAGTCAACGTCAATTCGATTGTCAAATTGTTGTAATTTTTTGGCGCAATTATTGCTATCGTATCGAACTGCATGGGTCTGGCAACTTTGCAATCGATGGTTTGAGCTTGTATGAAACATTTTTATAAAAACTTAATGGAGGCTTAGTATATTGTAAATGAAATGTATAGCCAAAGTAAGTCACAATCGATGGCTGAACCGAGAAAGTCGGACGAAAAGGTTTAATAAAAAGTGCTTTGTTGTTTTATTTCAATGTCGGAAAGTTTGGTTTTTTATCGATGAACGAACGATGAGCAAACGATACGGTTCATCTCGGTTTTGATCTATAATTTTAGTTAGGCTAAAACACAGCAATTGTCAAATTAATCGACCTTCTCGAAAACGACCTTTTACTGGCAAGGTTGTCCCAGCTGAAAGAAGAGAATGGAAATTCCACTCGAACTCGAACGTCATGTGTCTGAATAGGAACATACCAATGTGCCATTATGTTTTCCGAGCATAATTGTGGACCAACGCAGATCCAGAGAGAACTCAAAAGTGCTGAAAAGACACCATACTATTTCACAAAGTTTAAAGTACCCGCTGTTCGAGACAGTGGCTGTTATGAAAGAGTTAATTGCTTTCTTCAAATTTCAAACTCATCAACTCACATTGCTTTGTGACAAGCGTGTTGAACGGTTTGAAGAGGACTCAAATTTCCTGTAGATCTCATCAAGATTTTGGAAACTCATGAAAATTACCCCCCCTGAACGAAAACCTGGATCCGCGACTGCCCATAAGGCCTGTACTGACAATTTTCGCTGGACAGACTATAGATATGCTTTAAAAAAGAAAAATGTATTCTTCGTTTTAGCTGGCAAGATTTGTTTGGGTCCATTATCGTTTTACACAATCGGGCTATGTTGTGACTGTCGTTTCCTTTAGTATCGTTTTTTTTGCCATTCTATTCGTTATATAATATGTAGGAGCCCTGGGTATCGAAACTGGGTCTTCATTGATTGGAGGAGGGGTCTCTTCTTACGTTATAGCTCGCTCTACATGATTTTTTTTTAGCAACTGCTGGAAATGCTGCTTGAGTACCTACATCTTCTATACCCCTAGGTAACTTTTGCTTCTTAGAAGACCCTGCGTTGCTTGCGGTGGGGGGATCTCTGACCCCTTACTTCTATTGTCCAAAAACTGCCGGGAGACCAGCCTCAATCTTCTCAATCAAAACAGGCTTTTAGGGACATATTGAACGGTTAGGTACACTCAGAGAAAAAATAAGGTATTATTAACCAATTTCTGGTCAACAATACCTGAGTTTCAGTGTGTTATTTTTCAACTCGGTATATCAGGTTAACTGTTTAACCAAATACCTAATTCTAATGTCGTATTAAATCAACGATGATTAATGGTAAAATCTGGTCTGCTTATTTGAAGTTTGCAGTCTGCAAATCATTACAAGTTGGAAAAAGGGAACATGTGTTACACAAAAAGCAATACTGGTTTGGCATCATTTGAGGCAATCATCCGTTCTGACTTCTGAAACTAAAATACAATACATACTTCATGCTGCAACACAGAACGGTCATAGATAATTTACTTGTACCATTTATATTTTTAAAAAATATTAGAATTTTAAAATATGGAAAATAGCTTAGACTTATATTCTTATCTGATGTAAATATAATAACAAAGCTTACCTTCTAAGAACGAAATGGACCATCAATAACGTCTGATTTAAATTAAACCAAGCAATGATAATTCAAAGAGAATCTTACTATCCTTAAATCCCTATAGAAAAAAAAAGTTTCGAAAATATACATAGGTATACAAAGCTTTAACATCCAACACCCTTTCCTTGTCAGTAATAAAAAGGCAAACCGAACACCGCACCGGTGGGTGTCTGACGTTAAAAAATATTATCCTTTGTTTGAACACACACAGCGGATAAAACAGCAGCCGAAAGTCGAAAGCCAAAGAAGAATATGCAAATTAAATGGATTTGATTAAAATTCGATGGTCTCGTTTTTATGATCTTACGGAGTGAGTTTTTATCGCGCTTCCTGTTGTGAAAGTGGCCTGCACTGAGAATAAATAATATAACCCTTTCGGGGATGAAACAACAAACATTGACAAAGTATACACTTCTTACCACCCTCTTTATCAACTATCTGCGGTTTATCGACGGCATGACACCCTTTAAGTACTCAAGATACTGGAAGCCTGCTACATCCCTTGATAAAAAATTACCAACAAACTCAAGAAATTTTTCTATATTTTTTTTTTCATCTATGTACAATTATACATCCCCTGTAGCTTCCATTGGAGTATATTTTATCTTAATGGTCGAATGGAAACGCTTGAAATGTGTCCAAAAAAGTGCTAATTTACTGACGACTACGTATTCAGTGGCACTCTCTGATTACATTGCCGTTGCATCCGGTCACGATGTGGAAGAAAAGAAATGAAAAAAGACAAACAACTTTCTAACGCATTATTGCCTGTGGCTAGCTGGCGAACACTCTCTATCAAATATTTAAAATTATTTGAAGGATTTGAAAATTTTGCCTCAAGATGAGAAGGAGGGGTAGGTATTCCTAAAAAAAAATAATTAAGAAAAAAGTTGAAATGAAACAGCATATCTATCCCGAGGCATCAAAATGGCCATTGGACCTCGTATTCCATCTTCGTTCGCAACTTGAAATAACTTCTATTTGATTTTTTCTGCCTCCAAACCAGTATTTTTGGTGAGAAGAACTAGGAAAAGTTTTAGTCCAACACACTATTGAATCTAAATGAATAAATATAAGGGTTGGGGTAATTTATTCTTTAAAAAAAAATGCAAGTTGGACATGTATTTCCATTAAATAAATATTCTGGAGCAAATTATTGTAAGATAGTATTGTTCCTGTTGTCAAAATATTTCAAATTTAAATATATGGGTTTTTTAAGATGGATAAATCTTTGTCTTGAATGTTTTATTTGAATTTATGTGTAGGTTATAATATGCAGTTAACAAATTAACATTTCAGTTCAATGTTTTTAGGTAGGTATGTAAAATTTCGAACTTCCGATTTTCAGAGCATACCTATTTCTCACAGGCCTGTGAGCAGTTTAGCACCCCCCTCACACTGGGATAAACTTTCAAGTAAAAAAACACAATGTGTCATGTAACACACGTTTCATTAAATATTTTGAAGATATCCTAGGTCTTAACAGGATTGAAATATTTGAATTAAAATTTTTGTTTCGGTATACGCCTATGCGTTTTTAATGAACTCTATATAACCATGCAAAATATGAAAAACCTTTGTACAATTTCTTCGCACGGGCTTGATTGCTCATAACTTGCTTTTTCGTGGGATAACAGCCCACGAAAAAGCAAGTCTATGCGACGATGTCGTGAATTTTATTTTTCAAACGACCAACAACAATGTTCGATACTGTTAAGTGTGGGTCGTAGTTCCTTAATTTTTAATTTTTTTTTTGTCTAAGGAAAAGGAAAAAAAATGTAATAAATTTTTTCATCGCTTTTTTCAACCACAGAAGAAAAATTCAAAATGTCCGTCGAAGTAAAAGGCGCCCAGCGGAAATGGTAAATATAGAAAATCGCATGCACTTTTCACCCTCTTCTCAGCCCAGTTCAGTTCGCGCAAAGCGATAAATTAATGTTATCGCTCCGGGCTATAAATCTGCATGAATTAAGAAGAACATTCTCTTCGGATCCTTATTTTCTTTTAGATATTCCGTTTTGGGCTCCATGGCAATTCTTTTTTCTTTTCTTTATTGGGTTTTCCTTCTTGGACAGTTTTTAAACGATTTTTTTTTTTTTTGAATTTTCAGTTTTTAGGTTTTTTTTTTCTTCGGTGGCTGCTGCTTCTCAGTCTACCACTTGGTTTGAAGAGTTTATGTAATCATAATATCGTACCTATACAAACGATTTCTTGAAATACTCGTAGATAGGTATAAAATACCAAATTTATAGACCCTAAACAATTTTTGATTTACATTTATACTTTATATTAGGTACAACTTACCTACCTGCATATGAATTTAAATTTTCGTCGCTTTTATCTTTATATCTCAAATACTAAACTAAAATCAAAGATAATAAATATAACAAGCTTGCTATACTTTGTATATTATTTTTGCTAAAACATTATGGAACGTTATGGAACATTATAGTGTCAAAAAAGCAAACAAAATAAAAATAATTTAATTTCGTTTTAATTCTTATTAATATGCTTTTTGTATTAAAGGTAAATAAAAGCTAGGAAAAAATTGAATATTGGTTTTTCGGGAACGGCTTTAACGATTTTGGTGACATTTTCACAGTTTTTTTTCCTTAGAATCATCACGAGCATTACTATACCTTTATGCGCATAATAAAATCACATAGGTAATTAATAAGAAATCGTTCTTAAAAGTTTTCAAAATTATATAATTTAAAGTCGAGAAAAGCAAAATCCTTAAAATGCATTTAACTCAAAACTACTTAAAAAAGAACATGTAACTCAGCTGAGCCGTTTATCTTTGTTTGCGAGTGAGACTTGACCGAAGCCAGACGAGTCCCATACCGTTACCGATACTGAGGCCGAGAAGAGAATTTGTATACGAAACCGAAACGAGCCTGAGTTATACGAGACCGATACTGAAACCATACTCAAATTTTTGATTTTGACGATATAGCCCGATCATCCTAGACAAAATTTGACTATATATCAAAGTTAAATGAAGTACAAAATGTTTTGATGCAGTTTTGTTCCAATGATAGATAAGAGTAAAAAACCGCAGTTTTACACAAAAATTTGTAATGGCGTCTTGGGTAAAATGGGGTAAAACTGAAAAAGAGCCAATTCTAAACGGGAGTTTCTAGAATTTTGTTTTGTTTTTTTGTCGATAGATGTTAAAAATATAAGAAAGTCATGCATATATTTTAAAATTCTAAAAAAAATTTTGAAGGAGTTATGATTGTTTAAAAGTTGAAAGCAAGAAAATAGTTATTTATAAAATAATTCACCAAAAATCAGAAGTTCAACCGATTTTGATTAAATTTCTATTTTTAGAAAGATAATAAGAAAAAAAATTAACCATATTTAAGGATATTTCAATGCTCCTTTTCTACAATTTTTTTTTGATTTTTTTAAAAAACATGTTTTTTTGTGTCAATTTTTGACACATTTTTGCCTATATCTTTCTAATGGGGTGGTCTAAAAACTTCAAATTTTCACAGCACATACATAACGTTGATTAAAATTTTTGAGCAAAATTTTGATTTTTCAAAATACCGTTAAACAGAGATATTTACATTTTACAGTTAGTTTAAAAAAACACATCATATGTCTGGAGTTTATGAATATATAACTTTTGTTTTTTTTTTAGTTAAAAAGTTTAATATCTTTTTGTTATTCAAATATATAATACATAACTGTACATGCTATACAAGCTTCACAAATCGAGTCGAAAATCGAAAAAAAATATCACCTATTTTACTGTCTTTTAAGGGCATAGGCGTAGGAAGGGGGGAGCGGAGGTGGGCAGTGCCCACCTTAAAAAATGAACTGCCCACCTTAGAAAAATCGACATTTAAACTTTTCTGGTTCTACAACCCACCCAAGAAGAAAGATTGAACAACTGTGAATGAAATTTCAGACACGAAAATTAAAATGTTGCCTACAGTTACAGTTGGTCGTCACATAAAAGCAATTTTTGCCCAGTCTAATTTTGTTTGTGTTTACACATTGCATCACTGTCCGAGAAACCTCAACACGCACAAACCTAGTTGAACCGGTTTAAATTTGTCTCAAACCGAGTTAGCTTGAACCTTGAAGATGAGTAGGTTTTAAGGTTTAAAAAGTGGAATCACCAAATGTAAGATATTTGGAGTGCGTACAGATAGTACTACGATGGCTCCATCTAGCAAAATATTAAATTATAAAACGAATGTTAAGTTTATGTAAAAACTTGGAAGAAATATAAAGATTTAAATTCAAAAAATTAAAATCATCAAAAGCTAAAAATATTGCCTGTTTTGTGAACGTTGCCAAGTCGATTTTCATGGTGCAGGGAATTAACTTCACGGGAACTACCTTCACATGGGAATTTACTTCACCACTAGTGGGAATTAATTTCACCTTTTTTTTGTGGAGTAAGTTCCCACTGAAGGTGGGAAATAATTTCATCCCAAAATTGTGTGAAGTTATTTCCCACCTATGATAGGTATGATAAAAATTACAAAAATGTAAAATTGTCTTTCCTTAAATCCAGATTGTTTAAATGCAAAAGAAACTTGCATACACCCAGCCTCGCACCTACCCCAAATCCTATAATGAGCCCAAGCAGGGGGGTTGCATACATACCTCACTGTTTATTCGCCGTAATGATTGCTGCTAGCACAGTTTTTATGTAAGGCAAAGCATTACGGCGAATAAACAGTGAGGTATGTATGGGGGGGCATGCTGCCCCCCTGCAACCCCCCTGCTTGGGCACATTATAGGATTTGGGGTAGGTGCGAGTCTGGGTGTATGCAAAGTTTCTTTTGCATTTAAAGAATCTGGATTTAAAGAAACGCACATTAAAGTGAAATTAATTCCCACAAAAAAGTGAAATTATTACTCACTTTCAGTGGGAAATAATTTCACTTAAAAAAAGTGCAATTAATTCCCACTAGTGGTGAAGGTAATTCCCATGTGAAGGTAGTTCCCGTGAAGTTAATTCCCTGCACCGATTTTCATGCCACCAAATGAAATTTCAAATCGTCTGTTTGGCGATAAATCGCTACATCTTACAAACTTGGAACATGAACCGAAACGTAATTCGATTTAGTTTGTTTAAAATTAAAGCTTACGGTTCTGTTTCGGTATGTATCAACTCGTTTGTCATCGACTCAGACGGGATCATGACGTTATCTCGAATGACAAAAATCTCGAATGCAAAAAATCTCGAAATAAAAAAATTAAAATCTCGAATGAAAAAACCTAGAATTTACAAAAATCACGAAAGACATAATCTCGAAAAATAAAAACAAATTAGAGATTTTTTTTTTAAGTTATTGTAAATGTTAAGTCTCTAATAACACATAACACATAAAAGCAATTTTTGCCCAGTCTAATTTTGTTTGTGTTTACACATTGCATCACTGTCCGAGAAACCTCAACACGCACAAACCTAGTTGAACCGGTTTAAATTTGTCTCAAACCGAGTTAGCTTTTGAACCTTGAAGATGAGTAGGTTTTAAGGTTTAAAAAGTGGAATCACCAAATGTAAGATATTTGGAGTGCGTACAGATAGTACTACGATGGCTCCATCTAGCAAAATATTAAATTATAAAACGAATGTTAAGTTTATGTAAAAACTTGGAAGAAATATAAAGATTTAAATTCAAAAAATTAAAATCATCAAAAGCTAAAAATATTGCCTGTTTTGTGAACGTTGCCAAGTCGATTTTCATGCCACCAAATGAAATTTCAAATCGTCTGTTTGGCGATAAATCGCTACATCTTACAAACTTGGAACATGAACCGAAACGTAATTCGATTTAGTTTGTTTAAAATTAAAGCTTACGGTTCTGTTTCGGTATGTATCAACTCGTTTGTCATCGACTCAGACGGGATCATGACGTTATCTCGAATGACAAAAATCTCGAATGCAAAAAATCTCGAAATAAAAAAATTAAAATCTCGAATGAAAAAATCTAGAATTTACAAAAATCACGAAAGACATAATCTCGAAAAATAAAAACAAATTAGAGATTTTTTTTTTAAGTTATTGTAAATGTTAAGTCTCTAATAACACTCATTTTATGATCAGTTTATCAAATTATTGACTTTTCTGGGCAAAACAAAGGTAAAACAAAATTTAACAAATGAAATGCAACAAATTATATTTCATAACAATATAACATTAAAAATATATCAAAAAAATAAATAACAATATAAGCTAGTATATAGAATTAAAAACTAATAGCAGTGATTCGAGACATGCCAACAGTCTGACATTCTCACAGAGTGTCGAGTTTTTTCGGTTTTAAGTTTGGCAGTGGGAATGGCACATTTTTAGGTAAACTTTGTTTTGAGTGTGACAGTGCAAAAGTAAACTGCAATCTAAGAAAATTGTTCCCCTAGGTGCCGGCCTGACGATTGAACATAATACATAACCTTAACGGAGCAACAGAGTTTCCTTAGCGGTATGAGGGACCCAAGAAGAGAATATAAAACATTTGAACCAGAGAACCAGGCCACTCAAGGTACTTTTGCTCCACCTCAGTCAGTCGCTTTCTTATACCCGTCACCGAGTCACAGCCTCAACAAAAATAAAGCCTTAAAACATATAACAAAACAGAATCATAAACTTATTTAAAAACAATCACTTAAGTTGGTAAATATCATTCTAAAATTTCCAGTTGTTTGCAAGGCTTAAAATTGTAACTTCTGTTAGATAGACAGACATTCTAAGTCTAGAATTAATATTAATTTTTGAGACAATGGTTATAATTCGGGCGCGCGAATAATAACCATTGTCTCAAAAATTATTATTTATTCTAGATTTTTTTTTCTAGATTTTTGTAATTCGAGATTATGCTTTCTAGATTTTTGTTTTCGAGATTTTATTAGTTATAGATTTTATTTTTCGAGATTTTTACTTTAGAGATGCTTTCTTGATTATTAATTTCTAGATATCGTGGTAGAACCGACTCAGGTTTAACGTAGTATTTGCGGAAAAAGATGATTTTAGGGCAATTGGGTGACATTTGGATCAAAATACACTTTTTCTGTGCTAGTACCTACACTCTACAGGCAGTACAGTCCATACCTTTGAAGCATTAAGGAATGATTTTAGAATTTGGTTTGAAATAGAAAAAATTTCACATAAGATGAGATTCCTTTTAAACCTACGAGTATCAAAAAGGAGTCGTCAGGAAAAACAAATTTACTTTCCAGCAACAGTTGTGGCGAAAGCAATACACTTGATTTTTCATTCCATATCGAAACTGAAGATTGTTGGAGAATAAATATTATAATTTGTACCCAGGTAGATTGTTTAATCAAGTTTTTTTTATTTTTTAATGCAGCTTTGATTTGTTTTTATTCATATTTTGAAGTTTCTTTTCAAAATGCGATCAAAGTTTTAGTGGAAAAAATTATTTTTCTTTTCAATAAGTGACTCAAAAGACAGGCTCTGTTTTAAGGAAAAACAAAAATTATATAATGTTTATACTCTGAATTTAAATTTATTTGACGGTTGAGTAGTTAGACAGTTTCTAAAAGTTCTTAATAGTTGGAAATATGTTTTGTTTAATAAAATAAAATGCAAAGTTCGTCAAATATTAGAAAACCGATAAATAAATAAATATAAATTGGGTGGCGCAACAGCTCATGGAGAACCAGGGCCTAGTGACTTACAACTCTCAACCATTCCTGTGTGCGTGTTGTTGGCATGAATGGAGAGGACCTACAGTTTTTTGCCGAGTCCGAACGGCGAAGTGAGAAGCACTTTTTCATGCAAGTATACTCTTGGAGGATTTGTCAGTTCCTCGCAAGAGGCAGTACCTCGGATAAAACATTTCTGTTTTTAGGTGGCACGGCTGAGAATCGAACCCACACCGATGCCGTTGTCCAAGTAAGATAACTTTAGGACAAGGGTGAACAAAGTTTTTAAAGAACTTTTTGGAGTAGGACAGCTATCAAAGTTTAAAAATATGACCGTAAAACTCCTTTTTCGACTAAGGTGATGGATAACGGCGGTTTGAAAATATTCTATTGGCCCATTCATTAGTCGCCTTCGTCAAATTATATATGAGTACCTACTGCAGACAAATTTTATCAATAACTTTAAAGATGTTTTTAAATGAATTCAATATAGCACTGAATGCCGAAGTCTAGATTATGAAAAAATATGTTCGAATTAAAGAGCTATGAAATAAACCTTGACAATAAAAAAAAACATATTGGAAATTTTCAAATGTAAATATATACTGCAAATGGCCGCAATACCGCTTCCGGTTAGTTGCACCAATTGTGAAAGAAGTTTATCGGCAGTGCGGCGGATAAAAACTTGGTTGAGAGCTTATTTTACCAAAAACCATTCATTTTTAATATAGATGCATCGTAAGACATTGTTGCAGAGTTGAGTTTGGTAGCACTTCTAATAGCTGTTAATTTGCTTTACTGTTGACGTCGTTGTCGGCTTCATTCATTAGAATTTTGAACAAATTCGGGAATAAATTAAATGCTCAAGCCCAAATAAATACATAGTTATTGAGGAATCATTTGCACCGAAAAATTGTTTAATGATTAGGTTTGGTTTGGACTGGTTGCCCACCTTAGAAAAAATTCCTTCCTACGCCAATGTTTAAGGGTAATAACCAAAAATAATAATAATAAAAGATTATAACGGTTGATTTTTCGTGAAAATTTTGTCTTTCCAAAACTTAGGTATTTGCATTTAACAGTTAGTTTGAAGACAACTCATAACTCTGGAATGCAGTAGCGTATACAATGAATTTTTTAAAGAATCAACTTCGATGCGGGGGGGACTTTAGTCCATATAGCCCCCACCCCTCCCTTTGAGTTTTTTAAATCACCTGTGGGGAAGGGACTGGGTCCATATAGCCCCGGGGCCTTTTGTCCATATAGCCCGGGGGGGCTTTAGTCCATATACCCCCCCCCCCTGTATACGCTACTGCATTCCAGAGTTATGAGTTGTCTTCAAACTAACTGTTAAATGCAAATACCTAAGTTTTGGAAAGACAAAATTTTCACGAAAAATCAACCGTTATAATCTTTTATTATTATTATTTTTGTTTATTACCCTTAAAAGACAGTAAAATAGGTGATATTTTTTTCGATTTTCGACTCGATTTGTGAAGCTTGTATAGCATGTAAAGTTATGTATTATATATTTGAATAACAAAAACATATTAAACTTTTTAACTAAAAAAAAACAAAAGTTATATATTCATAAACCCCAGACATATGATGTGTTTTTTAAACTAACTGTAAAATGTAAATATCTCTGTTTAACGGTATTTTGAAAAATCAAAATTTTGCTCAAAAATTTTAATCAACATTATGTATGTGCTGTGAAAATTTGAAGTTTTTAGACCGCCCCATTAGAAAGATATAGGCAAAAATGTGTCAAGAATTGACACTAAAAAAGCATGTTTATAAAAAATCTAGAAAAATTGTAAAAAAGGAGCATCGAAATATCCTTAAATATGGTTAATTTTTTTTCTTATTATCTTTCTAAAAATAGAAATTTAATCAAAATCGGTTGAACTTCTGATTTTTGGTGAATTATTTTATAAATAACTATTTTCTTGTTTTCAACTTTTAAACAATCATAGCTCCTTCAAAAATTTTTTAGAATTTTAAAATATATGCATAACTTTCTTATATTTTTAACATCTATCGACAAAAAACAAAACAAAATTCTAGAAACTCCCGTTTAGAATTGACCCTTTTTCAGTTTTACCCCATTTTACCATAGACGCCATTACAAATTTTGGTGTAAAACTGTGGTTTTATATTCTTATCTATCATTGGAACAAAACTGCATCAAAACATTTTGTACTTCATTTAACTTTGATTGAATTCCTAGATTTATCGGGCTAATACTGAGACGCCAGTGGCGTATTCAAAGGGGGGCTTTAGAGGCTGCAGCCCCCCCCCCAGCCGATTCGTACAGTTAATTTAATAGCAAAATACAATACGTAACGATGTTTGAATCCCTAAAATCATATAGATAGGTGCATACACATACATATAATATTTTTGTGTTTTTTGAAGTATTTATTGAAACAAGGTTGGGACTGAAAAATTTGCATGAAAGTATGATTTTCTAGGCCCTCAAAGGAATAAGATGAAAAAATGAAAATGGGACTAAGCGATTTGAATATATAAACGTTGGCTCTGTTTATTCCAAGCCAAATCAGAGTTACGCCTAAAATGTGATTTTCCACGCCCTAAAGGAATTGGAATAAAATAGAATGGGGCTAGCAAATTTGCATGTTGGCTGTATTGTTTTTCAAGCCTTAAAAAAATCGACGAGGTTGAGGCCTTACAATTTTACATGTAAGCTGTTGTTTTCCCAAGCTTCAAGGAAACTGAACAAAAATACGAAGTTGGGGCTTAGTAATTTAAATTAAAACTGTGTTTTTTTAAGCCCCTAGTGGACTTGACAAAAAACAAGGTAGACGAAAATATGCTGCGTTTGTGTTTAAGTCCGTAAAGCACTGGATGAAAAAAACGAGCTTAGTTCAGCAAACCTACATGTTCAATGCAATTGAGGAGTTTAAGGACAACGCTTGATATTTTCATTTAATAATTTTTTTCAGAAATTGAAAATCGAAAATCAGATAATGTAGATGACTGAATTGAGTGCAAAATATTATACCTTATGCCTTGAAAATATCTTTTCAGGTAAAATTTTCAGTAGAGCATGCTATTTTTTTTAGCTGAATGAACGAAAGCTAAGGATTTCGAAAGAATTCACCATTAAGGATCCAAATATTGAATTTGAGCAAAACAGAAAATGTCACCTTTTTTCTGTTGATATCTTTCGAGCTTAGCTGACCCCCGAGGAATTTAAGAGCTTATAACTCTATAAACTGTGTTTCCGATGCAAACAAATATCTTTTGTATCGATAGTTTGCATGAAATGTTTTCGAGCTGCCGATTCAAACAATTATTGTTTATTACAATCAGACGTTTACATAGGATTCCCTTAAAAGATGCGATTTTTAATCTAAGTTTCTCTTTTGGTTTTCTTAAAAATACTTTTATTATAAATAAAATAAAATGTGAAAATTTGTTTGTTTGTATGTTTGTTTGAAATTCACCCTCAAATGGCTGAACAGATTTGATTGAAACTTTGAAGAGATGGCTATTATGTATTGGAAGAAGCTATAGCTTACTTTTTTTAGTGATACGAAACAAAAAAGAAAAATATGTGGTACCAAAACAACATTATTTACACAACAAAAAAAAAAATTAAGTAATTTTTAAATAAGTCAATCAATTTTTTTTCTATAATTTGATTATCCTGAATTTAACTGGAGGCCCAGCAAAGCGGGCGGGTAACTGCTAGTTATCTATACATCTATACATATAAATAAAATTGGAGTGTCTGTCGTTAATATATTGAAATAAAATGCACGACTGGATCGCACGTACTTGCTCTTATGTTCAAGTTGTGTGGCACTTAAGAACTTTAAAAAATATTCAAGTTATTATAGAAAAAGTATAAAAAGCATTTAAATCGTTCTTTTAATTGTATAAACAGTCTGATAAATAACTTAGAGCTCAAAAAAAAGTATGCCATCTGATTACTTGAAAAAATATGATTATATTCAAAAAAAAGTTTTTAAATCGTTGGAGCCGTTTTCTTAAAAATTAATTTTTTATATATAAAATTTTTGTAACATTTTTCAAAAAAAATGTTGGTATGCCAATTTGGAGTATATATTAATATATATTTAAAACTGAAATTTCAAAACAATTCATCAACCCGTTTTTGAAATATTGAATTTTCAAAACAAAATTTTGAATCTTTTTTTAAAAATCCAAAATTAATTTTTTCTAAAATTTTGGTATACAGTATTATTAATATTTTAACAAAGCTTTTGCACAAAAAAATTTATTAAAATCAAATGAGCGGTTAATGAGAAAACCGAAAATCAAAAAACCGTTATATGGCAGGTACCGTTAATAAATGTTTTTGGTAATTTTTTTTCTTACCAAAAAGTACACCATATGTCTATAATAATACACTGATTTTTTTTATCAAAATCGATGGAGCCGTTTTTGAGATAAATAAGCTTTTCCTTAACGGTTGTATGGCAAGTACCGTTATTTTTTGAGCTAAAAAAAAATTTCAATTTCCCCTCTGGAGAGTTACAAAAAAACCTTAAGTTCAAAATTTGAAGAAAATCGCTTCAGTGGTTTAGGCTGTAGGCTGAGGTACGGACAGACAGACAGACAGACAGACAGACAGACAGAATTGTGCCACCCACTTTTTTCGTGTTCTCTATCATCGTAATGTCATGTTTGATTGTTATCTCGAAATTTTTTTTTTGCGATATAGGTACTTGCCCTATAGTACCTATATCGCAAGTAAAAATTTCAAGTTTTTGAGTTTAGGTGGTTGTTTACTTGCTAAGAAACATAACTGCATCATTTAAAAAAATTTTATCTGTCTGTCTGTTTGTCCGCGGTAACCTACAAAACAGCGCGAACAGGTTATAATGGGATTTTACGTACATGTAGTGGACAACTTTGGGAGTAATCTGGGCTACTTTTTTAATTGTAAAAATGTTAACGGTTAACAGTATATTTAAAATACATATAAGAAAAAGAATGAAATTATGGAAAAATTATGTCAAAAAAAATGGTTCAGGAAATGATTATAAACAAGTAGAAATAATCAATTTTAAAAGTGTCAGAAAATTAAATTAAGACACAATAGTTATATAGTCTGAGTAGTGGTGAAAATTTTGATAAAAATGTCTACTATTAAAAATTTTGTGAACGTACCTACTGTTCGGATCTGTGAAAACTACATGCCACCAATAAGGCAGCGAAGCCATGGCCATATGACCAATACAATGTACTTTCAAGATGCAACAGTAAAAGAGTTTATACATACCACAAATTTTTATTCGTTCAAACTATATGCCAACAACCTTGCAGTCTTATGACGGTCCTTAAACTTTTAAAATGCAATAATAAATAAATAAATTAGGTGGCGCAACAGCTCATGGAGAACCAGGGCCTAGTGACTTACAACTCACAACCATTCCTGTGTGCGTGTTAGTTGGCAGGAATGGAGGGGACCTACAGTTTTATGCCGAGTCCGAACGGCTAAATGAGAAGCTCTTTTTCATGACAAGTATACTCTTGGAGGATTTGTCAGTTCCTCGCAAGAGGCAGTACCTCAAATAAAACATTTCTGTTTTTAGGTGGCACGGCTGGGAATCGAACCCACACCTTCGGCATGACAGTCCTACGCACTAACCATCAAGCCACGAGGTAAAATGCAATAATGCGATTGAAACGCTGCCAGGTTCTATTTAAATAATAATTAAATTGGAGTTTTTGTCTTTAATATGAAAAAAAATTGAGAGTCGCTCAGGTCGTTGTTTATTTGCTAAGAAACATAAGTGCATCTTTTTTAAAAATGTTGTCTGTTTGAACGCAATAATGGGTATCTTTAAAATATATGAGAAAAACAGTGAAATTCCAGAAAAATTATGTCGAAAAATTAAATTAAAAAATTTATTGAAATTTAGAGTCTGTTTGTTGAACCAATGTTATTCCCTTTATCCCTTCCCTTCTATCAACATGACTTGAATTAATTGGACTACGAAAAATCCAATGCTGATCTTCATTTTATTAAATTACACAAAGGGAATTGCTCATTTTCGGCCAAGAGTGAACACTAATGAATTTGGTATCATATGAAAGCTTATGTTGAGTTTGTTATATGAGTGAAATATTTTCAAAATCTGTCATGGGAGATCTGAGATATTTGAGCTTAAAGTTGGCAACTGCAAATAGAGCTTTTTTAGCTTTTTGTCGATATCTTCCGATCTAGGATATGTAAGAAAATGATATTGGTGTCAAATGAAAGCTACATTTCTAGGCTTTTCAATATACCTAAAATTATTTTGCTACTTTAAACACATTTTGAGATATTTTTAAAAAACTAAATTTTTTGCACTGCCTTTTGCACAACGATATCTCTAAAAATTCATTGATGACATACACTTTTTTTGGCACCATTGAAAAGCTTAATTTCAAACCTTTAATTTAATATATAATTTAATGGCCTTGCTCAAATAAATACTTACATAAAAACAAAACTTAATTTATAAGGCACTTAACAAAGCAAAGTGCTTAAAATGTGTGAAAATAAACAGATTTCGAGGTAAATTTTTTTTTAATCAGGCATGATAAGTGACGTTTCTTTATGATAAATGTTATTTTTCTTTGGTTTTTCTATTTTGTATTTGCATTTCTTCTTTAACTTACAGTGTTACATAAAACTTATTTATTTCTTATAAAACTTCTTTTTAATTATTTTGTAAATCCATTTTCTTAATTCATAATGCTGTCATTACATTACATTGTTTTCGTGTCCAACCCAGCTTAGATACCAAATTATGGTCTTAATGGGAGTGATTTGAGCAAAGAAAATCACTGTTCTTCGACCTACAAGGCAATCGCAAAACTAGGTACTTAACTGTAGACATCCGTAGGTGGGTAGTGAGGGCCAAGAAGGGGCATTTTCCATCCTGCTGGAAAAAACACGCTACCAACATTTAATTTTGAAAAAAATTCTGTGGGTCTCTTTATGTGCTCATTAATGGCTTATCGCTCTGTTGATGGTAAATATGTACAAATATTCACCACCATTTTTAACTTAACAGTGTTCAAAAGTATCGTTATCAATTACTACTTACATACTACTTTCACAAGTATACAAACGAACCTATAGGGAAGCCATTCCTAATATTAAGGAAAAGTTTTGCACCATAATAATTTGGTTTCTAAGCTGAGTAGGGCACATAAATAATGTAACGTCCCCTGTCTAGTTTTAAGATAATATTTTAATTGTCTATGATTTGGATTAGTTTCCATTTTATTTTCTTGCTAGTAAATCAGACAGCATTATGAATTACATAAGAAAATGGATTAAAAAGAAGTTTTATAAGAAATAAATAAGTTTTATGTAACACTGTAAGTTAAAGAAGAAATGCAAATACAAAATAGAAAAACCAAAGAAAAATAACATTTATCATAAAGAAACGTCACTTATCATGCCTGATTAAAAAAAAATTTACCTCGAAATCTGTTTATTTTCACACATTTTAAGCACTTTGCTTTGTTAAGTGCCTTATAAATTAAGTTTTGTTTTTATGTAAGTATTTATTTGAGCAAGGCCATTAAATTATATATTAAATTAAAGGTTTGAAATTAAGCTTTTCAATGGTGCCAAAAAAAGTGTATGTCATCACTGAATTTTTAGAGATATCGTTGTGCAAAAGGCAGTGCAAAAAATTTAGTTTTTTAAAAATATCTCAAAATGTGTTTAAAGTAGCAAAATAATTTTAGGTATATTGAAAAGCCTAGAAATGTAGCTTTCATTTGACACCAATATCATTTTCTTACATATCCTAGATCGGAAGATATCGACAAAAAGCTGAAAAAGCTCTATTTGCAGTTGCCAACTTCAAGCTCAAATATCTCAGGTCTCCCATGACAGATTTTGAAAATATTTCACTCATATAACAAGCTCAACATAAGCTTTCATATGATACCAAATTCATTAGTGTTCACTCTTGGCCGGAGCCCCATACAAAAATGAGCAATTCCCTTTCTTTTCTTAGTTTGTGTCCGCAACAGAAAAATTAATTGTTCTTAAAAGTTTTTAGTTTAATTTTGTAAGATTCGTTATTTGTTCGTTATATAGAATACCTAATGAGCTTCCAAAAAGTGTTCGTAATATTGATGATTCGTTATATAGGCTTTCGTTATACTGAACCACCACTGTATCTACTTGTTTGGATTTTGTGTCACTAGGAGAATAATACTTTTTAATGGATGTGCAGTGCAGTCCATACCTATCCAGAAACTTTTCATTATAGATAAGAAAATTGACAATGTCTAGACAAAGACGATACACAGAAAAGGGAATTTTATTTTTGATTCAATCGCGAAACTTATTTTTTGGTTCCTAATTGAATTCGTTTTCATTCGAATCAAATATGCAGGGATCTGTAAAATATGGTTCGTTCCCAAATTTATCATGGGAGAACTATTGAAGATCCATTCACGAACCATTCAAATAAGAAAGAAAAATGTAGTTTTACGAATGGACAAAATTTCGAAAAGCCAAAGTTACGCAAGATAAAGTCTCGAAGTACGAAAAAAGTTTTGAAATCCTCGGGAGTTCGTTGTTCCTTGAGCGATTTCAATGAAATTGAAAGAGGTAAGAGCTGAGACAGAGTTATAGCAGACAAAATATTTTCTAAATAGTATGTTTCAAAAATATGTCGACAGTATGCAATTTCTTCCTTCCTTAAGCAATTTTCTCGGCTCCTATAGAACTAAGAGTAAAATTTCTTCTTTGATTTTGTTGGTTAAAATATCTTTTAAGTTTGACATCATGAACAATTGCTGTCGAAAAACCGTAAAAATGGTTTTTAGCGTTTATCTCACTTTTTATTCATCTGAACGAAAATTTTTTAGTAAACAGTTCCTTGTAGAGCACCTTATTTCCTACATTCGTGTGTATTTAGATTTTTGTGAACATAAAAATATCTAAAATACAGTGTAATAAAGTTGCCTGTATCCAGCAAATAATTCTTAAGGCAAAACTACAAATTTTACGACGTGGTGTGAGGCTTGTAGGGGAACACAGTTCAAGTGTTTTATTATTCAAGAAGGGGGATCTATCTCCTACAGGGAGGAGGGGAAGTTTTGTAAACTTACATATACAATGCATAAAACAATTATGTATTAAAATACAACTGAAAAACTTTCAACAATGTATTATAGTTCGATTCTTTTATTTAATCTTTGAATCAAGTTACAGTTATTTTCAATAGTTTTTTAAAAACTGCTAAGAGTTGACAGAGAAATACAATTTGATATTCCATTGCCGCATCTCAATTCATTAAATTTCATTAAGCGTCGCAATTCTAAATTGTTTCAGTCACATGCGCCAAATGCCCTGTAAGCTGCCGCCCGGGGCACAGGCCCCGGTTTGCCCCCCCATAGATCCGGGGCTGGGTATTGTGTATTGGTATTCTCTCAGTATTTTTCATAAGAAATTTGGCTGTAATGATGATTTTGGGGTAAAAACTAGCTTTCTTCCGAAACGGGGTTACACCGGACCTTTGAAATTCTGAGCCCTAAAACTAATTCTATATATACAAATGAATCCGTATTTCCCTTTGTCACGCCTTATCTCGAGAATTGCTTGAGCTATTTGGATCATTCGTTTCAGGTAATCTTTGGTATATTGAAAGTGTTTTTGTGAAGTTTGATTATATTCGGTCTGGCGTTTTGCCAAAAAGGTGCAGAAGCGTAAAAGAAAATTAGCCAGTTTATATTTCTTGAGCGCTCAGTAATTTTTCTCCTTTCTTTGACAGAGCCGGAGGATAAAATAAAAACAGGATTCCTCAAATAGAAGTCAAAACATCTCTCTTTTTCTTTTCTTCTTATGTAATTAACTGCGACAAAATATAATTGAGCAAGCGAATCCAAAAAATTTCAGTCTCAGTTTTTAAGGGGAAATGTGAGGAATTTTTGTGAGGAATCGTGTTTATATTTCAGAGTCCTCTGAGCCCTCTGAGATCTCAGAAATATAAACTGGCCAAATAAATCAATTGAGTTTAAAAAGAAATCAATCAATCAATTCAATTAAATCAATTTGGTTGTAACAAAATAAAAAAAAAATAAAGTCGAATCTCGATTATCCGCAATTCGATTAATCGAGGACACATAACTAAAATTTTGTTTTGTTAATTAGTTCTCGAATTTTTTATCTACCCGGGCGGAGCGGGGGCGGGCGGGCCAGCAAGTAAATATATAAAATTAAATAAACTAATCATTTGACAAAAATTCATTAAATATTTCCGTGGCGGTCGTGAAGAACCAGATATGTTAGTCGAGATACCTGAAGTGAATTATTATTGTTTTAATAATTCTTAAATAAACAATTAACTATATTTAACGAAATTTTACCCTTGTGTAATAATTTCTTTATGCATCTGAAAATACATGATGAGCACTTTTTTCCACATTAGTTAGGTTTTGTGAATGATATTTAATATAAATCCCGACCTTCTAAATATTTTAAGTGTTTGACAGACTTACCTGGTTCTTCACGACCGCCATGGATTTATGATAAGAAATGGTAGGATCATTCAAACTAAATGGTGTGGCTGTAAATGGTTGCCTTAGCAAATATGAATGCATGCTTTAACCAATATCTTTGGAACGCGCTAAAATTTTGCTCCACTACAGACTTCTACCCAAAATTTTACCTAGTATTTTAGCCGAGCGGTACGCAACTCCAAATAAATTTGCGTTTCATATTGTACATCACATCTGTAAAAATTTAGTGCATGCAATAATTGTTCGCTACATTTCTCGAGCAAAATTGTGACAGCTTATTTTATTCATGAGATTAAGGTGGACTTTACTTTCTTTAAAATGAAAACCGAAAACGAGAAATATGCAAGAAAAAACAATTTATCAAGTCCAAAGGTAAAAACCTATTTTATTTTATTAGATTTACCTACTTGAAATATTGAAAAAAAATTCTTTGAAATGGGCGAATAAAATTTGCATTCAGATAACAGCGGTTATTCTTTACAAACGTTATGTTAAAATATTGCCAGCATTTTTGTTGGTATTTGAATTTCCTTTAAAAATATCCTAACAACTTAATGTACAGTGTTACGTTCTTGACATATGGATATGTAAGGTTAAACTATGCGTTTTTCAAAATTTTTCATTATTTTTGCATTATGAAAAAATTGTTTGACTCTGTACGTTCTGAAAAAAGAAAATTAGGATTGAGAGAGATTGTGCCTTTCTTAAATGATATGTCCAAAATAGGAGTATTGTTTGGTTTGGTCATCGTACGTTCTGAAAAAAGAAAATTAGGATTGAGAGAGATTGTGCCTTTCTTAAATGATATGTCCAAAATAGGAGTATTGTTTGGTTTGGTCATCTTATGCAATGTTCTATATTTGAAGACCGTTGTCTTACAATCCAAAAGTGCTTCTATTCAATATCCCACAAAGTATTAACACATGTTAGAATAAATTGGGACGGAGTTTCATGCCAAAATTGCCAAATTTCTGTGATGAAAATGATTTTCATATATTTTGTTTACACGCTTGCACCCAATCAATTTCACCATAACTCAAACACCAAGTGGGATAGAAAATGTGATGGTGTTAGAACCGATCCTAAATATTTTCATGCATAAACACATGTCAAATCATGTAGGATGCGCTGTCAAGTTGCGTGTGATGAATTTTCATATTTTGTTTCCACACTATTATAAATGATTTTCTTCACACTTTTTTGACATGTATTTATACTCGATGGGATAGTGTGGTAGGGCTTTAACACTTTCATAAACAATTGGTACCTAACCTATACTGTCTTAAATGTTTTCGAGCGCAGCCATTTGCAGTTTAGATATTTGGTTGACACTTGACTGAGAATTAAAGTATAATTAATGATTGCGATTAAAAATATTGCATTTCCTCAGTACCTAGATATAAATCAAACAATTTTAATTTTACCTACCTGATATCCTTGTTTCAAAGGTACTTGAAAATCAAATTCGTTCAACCGAAACGTATTCAAAGCAATAAAGACAAAGCGGGAAGCGGCTAAGTCTAAAACCAAAAAAGTCACCATCAATTCAATATAAAGCAACGTAATTAGAACTGCTTTGATTTAATTTGAATTTTTTGAATACAAAACAAAAAAA
This sequence comes from Dasysyrphus tricinctus, assembly GCA_963921185.1. Lineage (NCBI taxonomy): Eukaryota > Metazoa > Arthropoda > Insecta > Diptera > Syrphidae > Dasysyrphus > Dasysyrphus tricinctus. The sequence goes on from OY992533.1 coordinate 41,121,605, forward strand.
TAAACCAAATGCACAACTCTTGATGCGGCCAAGTTCGGCTTTCGATCTGTTTGTGCCATTAAAAATATGAGCAAAATCAAACGAACGTCTGTTTGCAATAAAAAACACTTGACTTTTCAATTGCTCGCGCATTACATACGATGACGGCCGGAGAAGTTCAAAAGGAATCTTTGAGTAAAAATGTCCTTTTTTGAAGAAAATGTTATTTTAAGAGCCACGGCACGCGTACGCATCACCGGGTGTAAATAGGTTTTCTGAATATAATTATTTTCTTTAAAATAGAAGACTTTCCACATACAAAAAGAAAAAAAGCACAAAGTATCACGTGCACAATTACTTGCACAGAATTCCTTCATCCATGATACCTTTGCCTACATCACCAGGACCGCACATGCAAATTTAATAGCAAACAGTCTCGGGTTGCAAACTTTAATTCAAGCTCCATTTGCCCTCATACAATACTGGAGGAGGATACACAATTGTCGATAGCAATCATCGACGACTGTAGGCAGACAAACACAGACTTCGACAGCTGGGACCACATCCTGATAGTGGCAGCGATAAATGAAGCTTCCTCTTTGCGCCAAGCACCAAATGTGTTGGCTGGGAAAACATTAATCTATTGGAAAGTCTCCTAGTTCCCAGAACAAATGTAAAATCGGTAATCTATGAAACATCGACGCCTGCCATTAAACAGATTTCCTACTACTCCTCCAGCAGCATCAGGTCCGGATATCGACACATCCTAGGTATATGCATGTATTCATTTTAGTTCAGTTTATAGTAGAGAAATTGAATTTGTGATTTTCTGACGTTGCCGTACTGTTCTCGTGATGATGGTGTCAAGACAGAATGTGAATGTTTGCGCCAGGAATTTTAGCATTGGGAAAACATCGGTTAACCTTAAATTGATGCCTTTGTTTGCGTAGAGCATAGAACAACATTCACAGCTCCCACACACAACCCACATTGATCGGAAGCTCTTGCATATACAATACATACATTGATATGACGTGCGGTTCCTGTGGGTTTGGCAGGTTGTTTGGCTTTTGATGCTTCACAAGTTTGTGCACAGATTACCTAACATTTGGGATGTCGAACTGAATATTCAAAGGAAGGGGCCAAGTATACACTCATGGGGCCGTGCGTCGTCGTCGGTGGTGGCTGCGGAAGGATGCAAACAAAATCAGTAGAAGCCCCCATTTCGAACGAGCATCCTTCCGGCCAACGGCTCAACCGTTCATACCTACCTCGACCCAAACGTTTGTTTTATTTGAAAATTGTACCAAGCAGAGAGGTGATGGTGTGAATATTGCAATATTCATGGCCTTGAGAGTGACGAAAAGGCCAATCAGACCAATTTCGAAATCGGTTGACCTACGAGTTCTACAATGTACATGCAGTCTTTACTCTACACCTGTGGCTTTCCTGACTACAGCAAAACATTTTTACTCCATATGTTTGTGCATTATTTCATTTCACCCCAATGCTTCGTGATGGGAATGGGAAGCCCTGCGGGTTGGAAAGGTATCATCCACTATAAATGAGGTCTACATTTTTTTTTGTTTTCCAATCACACCGATTGATAACAAAGAAAAATCCGCGTAGTAATTGAAAATAAAATTATGCCTGCAAGGGATACGTTCAACATGAGGGTAACATTTTTATCATTCCCTCTGTCATATGAAATTTAAAGAATTCAATTTTAAGTATCAACACACAGAGTACATCAAAAGGATATGACAAGAAGTATTGTTTGTCTTTGATTCCTTCATCTCTTCATGTTCAATCTTCTTCTTCAATTGCCTCGGTAACTGTTCTTTTCGCCTCAAGTCATAAAACAGAAATTAATTTGCAATTTTAAGTTCATTTTTTAATTATAATGAATAAGTATAATCTTAAGAGCACTTGAGGGCTTGAATTTTATTGAACATGTTTCAAAAGCTTATTGAATATTTCTACAAAACATAAGGAATCCACTATAGCCGAGCGCTGGCGATTACTATAAATAGAAATTAAAATGCCGGCCGAGACTTGCTTTAGGATATTGTAAATTTTATTTCCTTTTACAGGGTGTTATGAGTTCTGCATTGTTAGTGGTGGAATGATAGCCGAAAATAGTGCATTATTTAGGAACCCGGGGAACCCAAATATGTCGTTAAAACTCGACTTTAATTAAAAAATAAGAATTGATAACTGCAGCCTAAAAATTCTATATTGTTATAAGCTATAACTCGTTTTAAGAATAAGCAGTTTGAGTTCAAAGTCTGTTGCAGAGTTTTGAAGAAAATAAAATCAATAATATTTTTTTTTATTTTCGTGTTCGTACAGCTGTGTTATAGGGTGGATTGTCATATATGTACATGCATCGATTTAGATCAGCATACGTCACCGTATATTTACACGATAAACAAACGACTCTCTCCAAATTGATTTGTATTTTATCGAGCATCAAAAATTTGACATCAGTTTGGCGTGAAAAGGTGGTCACTACCGTTAGTGGGGTCGCTTAGCGTCAAATTTCGAGATGATGTGTTTTTGCCGGACAAAAGCACCAAATTTTTTGTAGGTACTACTAAGGTCAATAGCTTGAGATTTAGGGTAGGACCCATCTCGGCGGTCAGCCATCTTGGATTTTATGGCCGCCATTTTGAAATTTAGGTATATTATCAATATCTCGGCTTCTAGATCACTTAGGATCCCAAACTTGGTGTCTAGGTATACATTTTTGGGGTCAAGGAATACAACCACATACTTTTCAAATGTTAAAGTTTGCAAATATACGAAGGGGGCATGGGGGTCATGATCCCCTTGCTCGAAGACAATCATAATATTATACTTAGGGTCGGATAATGTATATACACAAGTTTAAAATGTATCTGACTAAACTTATCCAAGGAGGGAAATGGGGGGTCATGACACCCGCCCCCCCCTCAGAGCCCAGAAAAAGTATAAATAAAAAACAAATTTCATTTAATCACACAGAAGTGCAAAAACTGACGCGACGTATGGCTAGCCCAAATTGTTTCATAATCGAAATGTTACCTTTTATGAGACCATGGTAATATTATTCGCGAAGACTGATGTTAGTTTTTGTCGTATCGAGTTTTTCTGGAAGAAAAATGAATAAGTTAAATGCAAATACATTTAAGTTAGGTTGTATAAGTATATATTAATAACAAACTATCTAATTATTAAATCGAGGGACAAAAATATTAACTTCTAAGATATAAGGTTGAAAATGAAATAAGATATATGTGCATGTACATTGTACATATGTACATACATGTACATTTAGTACCTCGTGGCATGATGGTTAGTGCGTAGGACTGTCACGCCGAAGGTGTGGGTTCGATTTCCAGCCCTGCCACCTAAAAACAGAAATGTTTTATCCGAGGTTCTGCCTCTTGCGAGGAACTGACAAATCCTCCAAGAGTATACTTGTCATGAAAAAGTGCTTCCCATTTAGCCGTTCGGACTCGGCAAAAACCTGTAGGTTCCCTCTATTCCTGCCAACTACACGCACACAGGAATGGTTGTGAGTTGTAAGTCACTAGGCCCTGGTTCTCCACGAGTTGTTGTGTTTATTTATTTATTACATGTACATACATACTAATATATAAAATTTAAATATAAGAGAAATCACATATGAAAGATGTTGAATTGCATTTATCTAGGTATAGGGATTGCTTGTGTCGTCTTCAAGCATTGACATTTACAAAGATCAGTACAATTCCAACGAGCAGCTTTGCAAGCATATCTACCAGTGTATCCTTTTTGACTCTTACAATTACATTTCACCAATTCAATACATGCCTTTGAAGCTATAAGTAATGTGTTCCATACAGGAACCCATGATCCACCTTCTTCTTTCTGAGTCCAGCCCCAGCCGTCCGGACTAGGAGCACACTGTTCAATGTGTTCACCGGTACACCATACTCCTGCCTGATTTATACAGCCCGCTTTGAGTGTTGAAGTAGTGCATCTTTTATTGGTGGAAGTTTCTCCATTGTCTTAGTCTTCTGACAAAACAGCTCGTTGCTGACATCATTCACACTGTCCGAATTACTGTATTTGTCATATAATATTACCGTGAAGCGTTCTAGCCTTTTAAATGTTCACCATCAAGCTCTGTGTAGGGATGTAATGCTTTGCATGTTAAGGTAAATGTCACCTCATGATAACAATTCCACGCAGATTTCTTGCCTCGTCCGAAAATTGAAGGTGTTGTATCGCAACCCGTAAAACTGTGAAATACGGGGAAGCCAAGGATTTTTGTACGCCCAGTTCTTAATAGCATTGATGTCTATATAATTAAATTATCTGCCCGTACCAAAGGCAACAGAAATCTTCAAATTTGTGCACAAGTTCATCAGGTGATGGAACTTGCCAATGAGGATTACCACCACGTCCGCGTCAACAGTACGAACCATACACCTACTACAGCCATTCTTCATTATGTTTGAAAAAAGTAAGAGGGAACGAATCATCGTGTAATAGGGGACTTAGAAAAATCTTGCGTAAATGGTCGCATTTAGACAACTAACCAAAACATAGATATTTCTTAAAACAGCTGACAAAGAAATTAAATTTTAAATTTGATCTATGATCATCTATATGATATTTTAAATTGTATTTGCATTTAACTTATTCATTTTCCTTTAAAAAAAACTCGATGCGACAAAACATACAGTCTTCGCGAATAATATTACCATGGTCTCATAAAAGGTAACATTACGGCTATGAAATAATTTGGGCTAGCCATACGTCGCGTCAGTTTTTGCACTTCTGTGTGTTTAAATGACATTTTTTTTTATTTATACTTTTTCCTGGGCTCTGAGGGGGGGGGAGGGGGTGTCATGACCCCCCATTTCCCTCCTTGGATAAGTTTAGTCAGATACATTTTAATCTTGTGTATATACATTATCCGACCCTAAGTATAATATTATGATTGTCTTCGAGCAAGGGGGTCATGACTCCCATGCCCCCTTCGTATATTTGCAAACTTTAACATTTGAAAAGTATGTGGTTGTATTCCTTGACCCCAAAAATGTAAAACTAGACACCAAGTTTGGGATCCTAAGTGATTAATAAGCCGAGATATTAATAATATACCTGAATTTCAAAATGGCGGCTATAAAATCCAAGATGGCTGACCGCCGAGATGGGTCCTACCCTAAATCTCAAGCTATGGACCTTAGTAGTACCTACAAAAAATTTGGTGCTTTTTTCCGGCAAAAACAGATTTTCTTGCGACCCTACTACGTGGTATGGGTTATTTCGAACACCATGTACCTACTTTTTTCATGGATCGAACTATTTTTGAATAGAGTTTGCTAACATTATCTTAAATCTGTTCGGAAAATATTTTGATTATAACGGTTTTTTTGCAAGCTCGATTTAATTATGAAAATGTCACTACCATGGCAAGCAAAAACGTGTCACTACCGTGGCATTTCATCATTTTTACATGTATTGTAGGTACAATTATATAATAGTGTGATCAATTTGAGCATTAACTTAAGTTATCATAACAATCATTAAGGCATCACAAAAGTTTCAGAAATCTTACATTTTTTTTTTAAATTTTGCACTCAGTATCAGTATCAGTTTGAAGAGAATCGCCCAAATATAGGTCTTGCTGTGTTTTTTTTGTTGTTCTATACTATTAGACGGAGAGATAGCGACCGATTTACTCACCTCATTTTAGCAAGGCTAAAACTTTGGTCATAGAAAGATTGAGGCCCGACAGTTATAAAAATGCCCGTCTTACACTCCGGTACCCTCCATGAGGCCTTAAGTTTAAGGCTTGAAGTTGTAAAAAAAAAGTGCCCATTCACCTCATTTTAGCAAGGCTCATCTTTTAATATATCGTTCATTGATTCAATATATACACGAAAATAACAATGTAAGACGTTTTAGCCCTCCATGACATGCTGTAAGACGCTCGTGTATATGTAAAAAAAATGACCCCATTCACCTCATTTTAGCAAGGCTGATATTTACACATAATTAAGTTGACATAAAAACAAACACACATTTCAAGTGTAAGACGTTTTTTCGGTCAATAACCCTCCGTAAGACGCTGGAAAACTAAATTTCGTTTAAGTCAAGATAGCCCAGTAAAAATTGATTTTTTCAAGGAACAAATTTGTAACAGGCTGATTTTTGGTATACACGTTGGAATTGGCGTTACTTATAACGTGTCAAAAGTCCTCAAACATTCAATGCTCGCTAGTCCCGTTAGGGGGGTCAAAGGTCACGAAAATGGGTTTTTGCTAAATATATCGAAAACGGTAAGTTTTAGAAGAAAAAATTGTTCTACAAACATGTAGCTGAGGTAATTTCCAACAAAAAACGTAAACCAAATTGTTCCTAGCATTAACCGTTACAAAGTTACAGTACTTCAAAGATTCACAGTATTCCAAAAGAATGCTTTTTCTTCCACAACACCAGAATGGTCGAGCGCTTTGTGCGTTTTTATCCCCAGGAGGCCTATTCCACAACGTCTGATTAATGAATGTGTATTTTTAAACTAATTTTTCATTAAAATAATATAAAAATCTGCATTGTATGATTTTTTACAGCCAGTTGAAGATGACATTGATTATAACAATGTGATATACATACATCATATGTAGATGGAGGATTTTTGCTGCATCGTGTTGCTTGGAGCCGGTTTGCAATAGCTACATTAGTTATGTTCAAAAAAGTTTTGAAAAAAAAAAGTTATGGTTGTTTTCGATGGTGGATCAAAAAGTAGTATAAAAGCATCAGAGCAGCGTCGTCGGTGTAGATCAGCTCCATTATCGGTGGATATTTTATTTGATGCATCAATGATGGTTTCACCTTCTCAACAACAATTTCTTGTGAATGCAAACAACAAAAATCATTTACTTGCTATGATTTGTGAGAAATTTGAGGCAGCGAATATTTCTACGCGGCTGGGCGAAGCCGATGTTTTGATTATCGAAACAGCTAAAGAGCAATCCAAAACACGCACTGCTATTTTTGTTGGCGAAGATGTTTTGAGTTGCTGACAATACTGATAGCAAGAGCTTTTCCTGACTATAAAATTTGTTTCAAAAAACCTGGCAATGGTTTAGCTGAAACAAAGGTATATTCATCGCAAAGCTTACTCATATACCCAAAATGTCAAGTCAAAATTCTATGTTTGCATTCATTTACAAAATTCTCATTCGGCTTTATAAATTAAAGCCAAACTAAAATTCTTCAAACTATTTGAAAAAAGTGAATATCTAATGAAATATGGAGAAATATTTGCCAAACCCAATTGTTCTCAAAATATTATTTCCGAAAACGGCTTGAATATACCTACTCCTTGCATTTTACAAAGCACCAGCAGAAGTGGATTCCATCGATACTCTAAGGTATTCAACATTTATCAGATTGACAATGCTAAATAAAGCTGTGCAATTATCTTCCCTTCCTCCAACTTTTGGTGCTGCTAAATAACATTTATATACATATACGGTATACCTTCAAGTTCAAACTTGGCTTCGGCACAAAGGTATAAAGCCAGAAGACTGGGGTTGGACATTAACAAATAGTATTTTGGACCCTATAACAACTTTGCTTCAACCAGCTCCAGATGAACTCCTTTGTACAATATTTTGTAACTGCCGTAAAAGTTGTGGTTGTCGAAAAGCATGACTACATTGCTCTCTTGATTGTGGTCAATGTCATGGACAGTCATGTACAAACTCTATCAAAATTGATGTTCAAGAAGAAGAATAGAATGATGATATGGAACAAATACATTTAATGCCACAAGGAAACACGGATCACCAAATATTAAATGACGAATAAATAAATTTAGTTCAAATTTTTTTTATGAACAATGAATTTTAATACACACCTTCACTAAGCAAACATCGTTTGAAGGACCAGAGCTGCTCGCGAGCTCTACGAGCAGAAGAGGAAAGAGGAACACAAGCTTCTCAGAAAGAAAAAGAAAGAGCATGAGAAGCGCGCGATCGAGGAATTAGAGGGATGCCACTGCAGGAATGAAGTTCGGAAGTTTTACCAAAAAGTAAAAAGAACCTCCCAAGGTTACAAACCCCGAACCGAAGCCTGCAAGGACGATCAGGGGAACATCGTGGTGGAAACGCAGTCGGTGCTGAGGATATGGAAAAATCATTTCTGCAAATTGTATAACGGCGATGACGAACCGAATTCCGCTACCATGCAAATTGCACCATTCAACCTGGACGACGTAGGCCAACAATTCCGTCCACCCGATCTTGACGAAGTGAGGATAGCCATATCTAAACTTAAGTCCAATAAAGCTGCTGGAGCTGATGGCCTTGCGGCTGAGCTATTCAAAGCGGCTGGCGATGAATTGGTTAGGAGTATGCACCAGCTCATCTGTAAAATATGGTCGGAGGAAAGCATGCCCGATGAATGGAACCTCAGTATTGTTTGCCCGATCCTCAAGAAAGGCGATCCTCTGGACTGCACCAACTACAGAGGCATCAGTCTTCTTAATATCGCCTACAAGATCTTCTCTGCCGTACTTTGTGAACGCCTGAAGCCATTCGTCAACAACCTGATAGGTCCATATCAGTGTGGCTTTAGGCCAGGGAAGTCCACCATCGACCAAATATTCGCACTACGGCAGATCTTGGAGAAAACCCAGGAGTTCCAAATCGATACCCACCACCTTTTTATCGATTTCAAGGCCGCGTATGACAGCATCTATAGAGACGAGCTATATAGAGCAATGTCTAGTTTTGGCATCCCTGCCAAACTCGTCCGTTTGTGCAGGATGACGATGGAGAATGCACGCTGCTCCATCAAGGTCGGCAAAGACCTCACCGACACCTTTGATGTCAAAAAAGGTTTTAGGCAAGGCGACGCGCTGTCATGCGACTTCTTCAACATCGTTCTTGAAAGAATAGTGCAAAACTCTCACGTCAACACCAGAGGCACAATCTTTCAAAAGTCCGTCCAATTACTCGCTTACGCTGACGACATTGACATAATCGGACGAACAAAGCGTGATGTCAGTGGTGCTTTTGTGAGCATTGAGAAGGAAGCCAAGAAGATGGGTTTAACGGTGAATGAAAGCAAAACAAAATATATGCTGTCCACAAGAAAGGACACCCAACACCGACGTCTCGGACAGAACGTCACTATAGACAGCTATAATTTTGAGGTAGTCAGAGACTTTGTCTACCTAGGATCCGCTATAAACTCAGCGAACGACACCAGCGCTGAGATCAAACGAAGAATTACTCTTGCCAATCGCTGTTTCTTTGGGCTAAGAAGGCAATTGAGAAGCAAAGCCCTCTCTCGAGCAACTAAACTGTCCCTGTATAAGACGCTTATCATCCCGGTCCTGATGTATGGTGCAGAGGCATGGACACTGCTAACAGTGGATGAGAACGCGTTAGGCTGTTTTGAGAGGAAAATTCTCCGGGTGATTTTTGGTCCCGTCTGCATAGATGGGGAATGGAGAAGAAGATACAACAACGAACTGTATGGGCTGTACAGCGACACCGACCTAGCCACAAAAGTGAAAAGCCAACAACTGAGATGGCTGGGTCATCTAGAGCGAATGGACACCAATGCTCCGGCCCGGAAAGTCTTTGAATCCAACCCCGTGGGACAACGCAGTAGAGGTGGACAGCGTAAAAGGTGGCGCACGCAAGTGGAAGAGGACCTCAACCAACTTGGCGTGCGAAACTGGAGACAGCTAGCTAGAAACCGAGCCGGCTGGAAGAAGCTTGTTGGTTGAGGCCCTGGTCCACCCCGGACTGTAGCGCCACCTTAAGTAAGTAAGTAAGTAAGCAAACATCGTGGAATAGCCCTCCTGGGGATACCACAATAAATAAAAACGCACAAAGCGCTCGACCATTGGCCCAAGCAACACATTCTCCTCTTACAGATATCTTTCAGAATTCTTAAATAAAGAGCATTCAACACTGCAAGATAACTTTAAGATGTCTCTAAGACCTAAAAAGGCCCAAAGGGGCGGAGCCAATTGTATGAAGTGAGGAGTTCTAATTAATGTCTTTGTAAGTGCTTATAAAGAGGACTTCTTTTGTTGATGTATTGACGACGTATTCAAGATATTTTAAAGAGGTTTTCAATAGATCTAAAATATCCTCTTAAAAAGGTCTTTAAAATCTCTTTAAAAGTAAACGCGGAAGCGAGAAAAAAAATTACTTTTTCTCTTTTACGCATGCATCATGGCAATAAATAATATTTTCTCTTTCACGCATGTAAACATTGAGTTGCATTTTAATTAAATGGAATGAAACTTAAGATGAGTGGTGAAAACATAAGGAATTGTTTTAATTGCATTTATAAGAAGCTCGGCCAAGTTAGTTATTTTAATATGACAGTCTTAACATATTTTGTGAAGCATATCTAGAATGTGTTTCGACATGCGCGATCATATTTACTTTAAAGTCATAGATGCTACCCCCCTAAAAATTCACGCGCTTACAAAAATAAAGATATTTACATTTTTTTTTTCATTTTCTTTCTAGACAAAAAACTTGTTACTGAAGTAAAAAAATGTTAATTGCATTTTTTTGGGTTATTATGTTATTTTAAGAGGTCTACACAAATTTATGAAACGAATCTGCGATTATTTAAGCCCAAATTGTCATTTATTATATTTTATACAAAATAGTTTTAGAAATTGAAATCAATAAATATGGCGTGTAAGCGACAGGGTGCCTCTTATATATAAATAGTTACCCAATTATTTATTTTGTTTGTTTCTAAAGCTGCATTTTATTATTTACATAAGTCACAAACAAAAAAGAGATAGAAAGTTGTCTGAGTGCTGGGACTCATGGTTAATATGTGTAAACATCAACGTTTGTTCTTACCTGCTGTCACGGCCAGCGCTTTAGCTCCAGTGGAAACCCGAAAAGGAGATGGCCAAAAATGTATGGACAAAAAACCCAGAATCGACAAGAACGGAATGTTAGCCAATGGGTACCTTATTATAAGCAATTGACGTCACCAAAAGGGCAACCCCGAAATCCATCTAGTATAGGAGTTATGAGCCACCAAATACGACTAGATATATGAAAATCCTCCTCATAATTTTGTTTGTACATATAAAAGATAGCTAATAAAATGGTGTAAAGAAGTTGTGTGTGGAATATCAACGATTTTTCTGTTTCAGACAATGGTCATTTTTATCCATTTAAACGAAAAAAAAAAAGAAAATGATAGTTTTTCAAAAAATAATGGTAGTCAAGATGCAAAAACCGAGGTCAAGTTAAAAAAAGTCCAAAAACCAACGAAGCTTTAAGATCACAATGAAAAGAAACAAAAAAGACAAATTCAATAAATAACACTAAAAATAATTTTAAAAAATAGCCTACTAAGACTAAAATTATTTGTCCCTACTTCCCATAGCTAATAATACAAGTATCTAGATATAGCTCGAAATCGTAGATTTTTGCTTTAATTATAATAGTTTTCGCTAACTCCATTTCATTGTTTGGTTTTCTGTTTATATTTAACAATAAATACCAAACTTTCTTAACCATTATCTCCTACAAACTATTCATAAAAAACTGTTTTGAACAGATTGTGCATTAATGTAAATTCGAACTATTAATCTGCAAATATAAATGATCCCTGATGGTTTTTCGATCTAACGATTACATATTTTTGATGTACTTATTCAGCCTTCAAAAACTGCATATGAATTTTTTCTGTCGACTCTGGGTTTTTTTTTGGCCATCTCCTTTGCAGTTCAGAATTTAAGTACGGCGGATCGAGAAACAGAGTACACCAATTGATTAATATTACTTACTAGTGTCACGTCTGACGTTCTGGGTCTACTAGAATATTTTTAATTTTCAGGTGTCAAAATGTGCCAAAACTGTTGATACGGCGGATCGAAAAGCGGAGCACACCAATCGATTTAGGAGGTGGATATTACCTAGTGTCACGCCTGACCTTTGGGGTCCACTAGAATACTTTTAGTTTGACAGGTGTCAAAATGTGCCAAAAGTTTTGGTACGGCGGAATCAAAAAACGGAGTACGCTAATCGATTTAGGAGGTGGATATTACCTAATGTCACGTCTGACGTTGTGGGTCCACTGGAACACTTTTATTTTGACAGGTGTCAAAATGTCAAATCAGAATTCCGAGAATACGCGCTACGAAACGTGCTATACTCCGTAATGTTGCACAGAGGAAAGTCCACGTTTCGATTACACGTCAAAATTAAAGCTATTTTCACCCTTCTGAGTTTCGCAAAATTTTCAAAGATTTATTCACATATTATAAACGCTTTTTCTATTATACAAATCTGATCAAAAAGTTTTATAAAATGCGGCTTATAACAATAATGTAGCCATTTGGTCTCAAAATATAACCTATCATGCGTAGCAGATAGACAAACAAACCAAAAAATATACAAATATCAATTAAACATTTAAATAAAAATATTTTAATTTTTTAAAGTTAATGACACCCTGTAAAAAATATACATAAATAAATAAATATTTTTTCCAAATCTCAAAACGTTTTAAAAAGTTCTTAAAAAACTCTTAAAAACGTCTTGGATATAGTCACTCTTCCCCAGAGTCAAATCACGCATAATTACTTCTAAATAAGACACCATTAAGTGGTCATTAATTACTTTTTAGGTCTTAAAAAAACGAAATGTCAAACCAGTATCAATGGCAACAACTGTGTTGAACAAGTGCATAGCAAGACAAGAGGAACTTTATAAACTGATCAGATTATGGTGCAGGAAATATGATTGAACTAAGGTTGCTTCCAAGAATAAATTAATGGCAGTTTTTTTCCATTTATCCCAACAGTTTCTTATATTCAACATTTTTAAAAGATATATGTTACTTCTTATAGTGAGATTTCATTTCGCTATACAGAAACATAACTTCAAGTTGACAGATAAGAAATCAGTGCAACAATGTCTTTAAAGATATCTGGAAGACCTCTTCAAGATGTCTTTGAGAGAGGACGCTAGTAAACTCTTAAAATACTCTTATTTTTAAGGAGTTAAAGAGGTTTTGAAGAAGTTTCATAAAAAGATATGAAAAAATAACTTCAAAAAGAGGTCGATAAGATGTCTTCAAGATGTCTTGAGAGAGCAAGCTAGTAAACTCTTAAGATACTCTTATTTTTAAGGAGTTAAAGAGGTTTTGAAGAAGTTTCATAAAGAGATATGGAAAAATAACTTCAAAAAGAGGTCTATAAGATGTCTTTGAGAGAGCAAGCTAGTAAACTCTTAAAATACTCTTATTTTTAAGGAATTAAGAAGGTTTTGAAGAAGTTTCATAAAGAGATATGAAAAAATAACTTGAAAAAGATGTCTATAAGGTGTTTTTAAGATGTATTTATAAGTATTGGCTTTAAATTATCTTTTTAAGAGTTCATAAAGTGCTTACTAAGTGCAATGGCATCAAGAAGACTGAACTAAGATGCCATTAAGAGCCGATAAATTTATTTCAAGAACTCTGCAAGAGTTTTTGTGTTGCTTGGGGGTGGTGTGGAAGAAAAAGCATTCTTTTGGAATACTGTGAATCTTTGAAGTACTGTAACTTTGTAACGGTTAATGCTAGGAACAATTTGGTTTACGTTTTTTGTTGGAAATTACCTCAGCTACATGTTTGTAGAACAATTTTTTCTTCTAAAACTTACCGTTTTCGATATATTTAGCAAAAACCCATTTTCGTGACCTTTGACCCCCCTAACGGGACTAGCGAGCATTGAATGTTTGAGGACTTTTGACACGTTATAAGTAACGCCGATCTCAACGTGTATACCAAAAATCAGCCTGTTACAAATTTGTTCCTTGAAAAAATCAATTTTTACTGACTCTTGACTTAAACGAAATTTAGTTTTCCAGCGTCTTACGGAGGGTTATTGACCGAAAAAACGTCTTACATTTGAAATGTGTGTTTGTTTTTATGTCAACTTAATTATGTGTAAATATCAGCCTTGCTAAAATGAGGTGAATGGGGTCATTTTTTTACATATACACAAGCGTCTTACAGCATGTCATGGAGGGCTAAAACGTCTTACATTGTTATTTTCGTGTATATATTGAATCAATGAACGATATATTAAAAGATGAGCCTTGCTAAAATGAGGTGAATGGGCACTTTTTTTTTACAACTTTAAGCCTTAAACTTAAGGCCTCATGGAGGGTACCGGAGTGTAAGACGGGCATTTTTATAACTGTCGGGCCTCAATCTTTCTATGACCAAAGTTTTAGCCTTGCTAAAATGAGGTGAGTAAATCGGTCGCTAGCTCTTGGTCTATATATGTTGTTGTTGTACACACCGCTTCAACCGAATAGACACACAAATTTTCAAAGGTAGTTACTTTGTCCATTTCTTCCAAAAATTGTGCCTCATTTGATGATGCTTTTTGTTTGTTTGTGACGTTGGAAAAATAAATCAGAAAGAACAAAAAGCAAAGCAATTTTTTCTCCGACTCTCTTATTTTGACATTGAAAAATTCAGTTGAGGTGCCGTCATACCGTGCAAGTAAAGTACTTGCAGCAAGTAAAATGATTGCTGCAAGTAAAACTAGCCTGGTGTTACGACCTGAAAAGTACTTGCAGCAAGTAATTGCTGCAAGTGATTTACTTGCGAGCAAGTACTTGCGGCAAGTAAAACTTACCTGGTGTGAACCAGGAAGTTTTATTTATTAATTCCTGATGCAAGTGATTTACTTGCTTGCAAGTACTTGCACAAGCAATACTTGCACTGTGTGTTTAGTTCCTGCAAGCGCTTGCAGCAGTGCGCAAGTACTTGCCACTCGCAGGATTTGCACAAGCAAATTGCTTGCAAATGACATCGACGTATGTTTTTCTGTCAAATTACAGAAAAATCGTCTCCCTCTGCCCAGAAGAATCTCATCAGTGTTGTAAAAAAGGGTCATACCGAAAGGGAACTTCAGATCTTCTAAAAATATTTGAGTAATTAAAGAAAAGTGCAACGAAGCATGAAGCTCTTTCTATCAATTGTAAAAACAACTCGCCAGGTTTTGACTGAAACCGGTAGAGCAATTAATGAGAAAGTCAATATAAAAAGATTTATAAGGAAGGTACACTGCTAATAAAAGCTTTTAGTAAGTTTTTTATCAGAATGTTTAACTCGCTTGCAATCAAATCACTTGCTGCAAGCAATCACATGTTTTTTTAATAATAATACTCTACAAGAATAATAATAATAATACTCTACAAGAATCAATTGGCTCGATTTCAACAAATCTTCATGTTTAAAAACCATTTCCTTTTAAAAAAATTCTTCTTTTAAATCTGGATTACACATTTAGATCTACATACATATTTCTGAAAAATGTTGTGTCTCCTCCCATACCTACCAGCGGAAATCGTCGTGCGTTGAACTCAGCACATTTCAATTATGTTGTTCACTTTGATTGCCAATTCGGTATCAACTTACGGATATTGTTTTGGGTCAATCAAAGTGCAATCATACAATAGTTAAATTGTGCTGACTCTTTAAACGTGCCGACGATTATCCACTGCGAATGTTTGGGCTTGCGACCACCGAAATGACACGACAAGGGGAGTCTTTCGAAAACAGTAAATGAAGTCGGTTGTTTCGTCTACACTCTCTATAAAAACAGTTTTAACATTGGCGCAGCCGGTCCGCGAATCTTAAATCTAGTAAAACGCGAACTAATTAAATTTTTTTTTTTGTTCTGTAGTTTATAACAATAAGTAATTCAAACCGTTTTTTTTAGAAGAATCAAATCGAGTGGTAAAGTGGTCAAAATTAAAATAAATTCTTTACTACCATACACAGTGAGAGATACAGGTGAGTATAGTTATATGTATGTACCTGTATTCTATTGTTAGTGCTTATTAAAAAAAAAGAAAAAGTAAAGTTGTGTATCAAATTGATTTTCTTTCTTTGATTTACGTAGGGTTTAGTTTTTCAATTTTTTTTTTTTTTTTTTTTTCTCTTAAGGTTGTTTTTTTGTGTGTAATAACTCTAATTGAGGTAGGTCGTATTTGATTTTATTTGTTTTTTTTTTACAAAAATTAGATCTGTTGGTTGGCGTTTAGTTAATGGCCATAATGAAAGTTCAAAACAATTAATTCCATTGCTCTACACCCCTCAGCATACTTCTACACCAAAATCATCTGTGGATAGAAACCTTGTCGACACAGGAGTTCAAACCACAGTAGTAGAAGTAGGTATTTAAAATCAAATAAAAAAATAAAGAAGCAAATTGTAGCGAAATGTCACTTGAGAATGTAAGCAAGGTGGTTTCAAGGTTAGTCCCCATATTCAACGGGGAAAGAAATCATGAACTTTCCCGAAGAGTTTATGAATTCTTAAATGCATGCGATCTGGTTTTAAAAATGGTAAAGCCAGAAGAGGAGGAGATCTTAGTGTCTCTAATTTCAAACCGACTGCAAGGCGATGCGTTTGAGTTAATTCGTTCAAACACTGTGAAAACAATAGAGGATTTGGCAAAACTGTTTAAAGACAGTTATTTAGTGCCAAAAACTCTAGACAACGTGATTAACGAATTGAAGCAATGCCATCAATTGTTAGGTGAAGATGTTAAGGCATTCGCTAGACGTCTAGCGAAACTAAAAGCCACATCTGTTGAAATTATTGACTCGAGATATTCGGCAACTGAGTCAGTAGGCCTAAAAAAGGAAGTTGAAAACACGGTGTTGACAACTTTTAAAATAGGGCTAGTCGATCCAGCTCTTCGCCAGTTTATGCTGGGCAGCAAAAGCAAGGACCTCAACGAAATCTCTGAGGAGGCCTTGAAAACTTTACTGCTAATACAGCCAAACGCGATGGGCTATATGGGAGTTGGAACAACACCAAACTTACCTTTTCCGTTGGATCGTATTAGTCCAATGTACCAAATTCCTGGTAACATCCAACAAAATTACAATAGCCTGACTCACACATATCCATCTGAGCCTTCTCTGCCTCAACCTTCAAGCATTTATAATACACTACCCCACCATGTACCTCAAGTGATATCCAGTTTGCCATTACAAGCACACTTAAAAAATTACACAACATCTACACCGACACATAATGAAACACCGCAATTTACTCAGAATTTTCAAGACCCTCCCCACTCCAGCAATAGACAGCCAACAAGGTCTGCAAATCCCATTAAAACTTGTGGATTCTGTGGTAAGCAAAACCACAGCTATGTTGATTGTCATATTCGTAAAAGAACGCCATACTGCGACACGTGCGAGGACTATGGGCATACTCAAAACAGTTGTCCCCGCTCACAAATACGAGCTACTCGGACAATAAGTCAAAGGCCTAGAGTCAAATGCAAGTGGTGTTCTAGGGTGGGGCATGTGGAGGACGATTGTTTCTCTAAGAGGAATCACCTCAAAGACCAATCGGGAAACGCCCCGGGGGGCCAATTTAAATCACTAAATTGTGCCCCAAAAAATGCGCCCTCCACAAAATCAACTACAAAAAATAAAAACAAAAAGAAAATAACGAAAAACAAAAAAAGCAATGTAGACGAATTAAAGCCATCAGCGCCTGTATTAAACGATCGACAAAAAGAAAAAACAATGCAAAACGTTGACTCGAAGGAGTTAAATTTCTTTACTTTTGAGTCGATTCGTAAAACGAAGCAGAAATCAAGGCCACCAGTTTCTGGGACAAATATAAACCTAGGTCAGTTTGGTCTCTTATTTCTGATTTTAAATCTTCGTTTCGTTTGGAGTAAGTGCTATTCAAAGGTGAAATTCGTTTATAACTTTTTGCATGATTATTTTAAGTGTTTTGTTTTGAAGTGTTTTAACCAGTATGCTTTGCCGAGAAATAAGAAAAAAATATTGTATGCATTTAGGAATCTTCGTAGGCATGACGTGTTCGTCGAGCTGCCTATGTTAATGGCCAAGTCCGAAAAGGTACTTCTTCTGGTCGACACAGGAGCAGACTCGAGCTTAATAAAAAGAAGTTCATTAAAAAATGCGACCAATATAAGTATAGATGAAACAAAGCAACTGGGTGGTGTTTTCGGTGGAGTAGGTATGACATTGGGTACAATTAAAACCAATTTACTTTTTCCTAGAAAATTTTGGACTAAGTGGAATGTAGTAGATGGACTAGAAGACATACCTGCTGATGGTATACTGGGTCGTGATATCCTTTGGAATCACACAATCATCGACGCGGTTTCCAAAAGAATAAAATTTTTGGATGGAAAAAAAGAAGTTTTAATTGATCTACCCCTCAAATGCTTGCCAACGAGTTCTCTTACTATTCCTTCATTGAACGTTGTGAAGTGTAAGATTGGAGCTCGTACGCAAACTATTGTGAAAATAAAAATTCCTAATTCCAAGTCAAATGAATTCCTGATACATTCACAGGAAATTGATAATGGAATTTATTTAGGAAACACAATAGTTAAGGCAAACGACAGTTACGTCCATGTCCCTGTTTTGAACAGTACAACAGAGGACTATTTCATGGATACAAGCTTCATACCTACACACTCAAATTTTAAAAATTACAAAATCATAAATAATTATCCGGAGACGAAAATATATGCGAATTTTCAACAGATTCACATTAAGGAACGGGAAAATAACCTTCTATCTTCACTTAAATTAGATCATAACTTAACCAAGCAAGAAAAAAAATCCATAGAAGATTTATGCATTAAGTTTAATGATGTATTCCTACTAAAAGGTGATCGTTTAAGCTATACACCCGTGTTAGCCCACAACATACCAACCAAATCCGACCAAGCACCAATTAATACTAAGCAATACAAAACTCCGCAGGTTCATAAACAGGAAATTGAAAGGCAAGTGCAAGAAATGCTTGACCATGATATAATTTCAGAAAGTAAATCTCCTTGGAATTCCCCATTGCTCATTGTGCCCAAGAAAATGGTTGAAGGTCAGAAACGGTGGAGGGTGGTTGTTGACTTCAGAAAACTAAATGAAGTCACAATCAAGGATGCATTTCCCCTTCCTAGAATAGAAGAAATACTTGATCAGTTGGGACATTGTCAGTTTTTCACCACATTAGATTTGGCAAGCGGCTATCATCAGGTGGTGATTGATCCAGCCGATAGAGCAAAAACTGCGTTTAGCACCAGTACAGGACATTACGAGTTCAATAGAATGCCCTTTGGCTTAACCGGTGCTCCGGCAACATTTCAACGGATTATGAATCACATCTTGACTGGGTTGCATGGTATTGATTGTTTCGTATATCTGGACGATATTGTTATCTATGGGAAAAATCTGGAACAACATAATCAAAAACTCTCAAAGGTCTTAACTAAACTTAGGCAGCACAATCTCAAGTTGAATACTGAGAAATGTAATTTCCTACGTCGTGAAGTAACGTATTTGGGGCATGTATGCTCTGAAGCCGGAGCTTCACCCGACCCAGCTAAGACCCAATGTGTTTCAGATTTTCCCAGACCCACAACAATAAAACAGGTACAATCATTTCTGGGACTCACGAATTATTATAGAAAATTTATACCTAATTTCTCTAAGACAGCTGCCCCAATCACAAAGCTATTGAGAAAAGATAATATTTTCGAATGGTCCCCAGATTGTGAGAAATCATTTAAGTTCCTTAAGGAAGCGATTTCCTCACCGCCTGTTCTTATCTATCCAGATTTCACACAACCATTTATCCTGACTACCGATGCCAGCAACGAAGCTCTGGGAGCCGTTTTGTCTCAGGGCAAAGTGGGTGAGGATAAGCCTATTGCTTATGCTAGCCGTTCGCTGAACAATTCTGAAAAAAATTACTCTACGATAGAAAAGGAATTGCTTGCCGTAGTTTGGGCGTGTAAGCACTTCCGAACATATCTTTTAGGTCGACCATTTACAATTTTTACAGACCATCGTCCTCTTATAGGAGTATTTAATGTAAAGGATCCAACCACGAGACTTGTTCGATTCCATCACAAGTTGTCTGAATACGATTATAAAATCATTTATAAACCTGGCAAAACCAACTGCAATGCAGATGCGTTAAGCAGGATACATAAAGATAATGATTGTATCAAAATCGTACAGACAAGGAGTAAGGCCAAACAGAATAGAGAAGTTCCTAATATTAGAAACAACATAAATATTGAAAACAACATCGTAAGACAAAATGGTAAGAAAGGTAAGAACAATCAAGGAAATAGAAATGAATTCCAAATTCTAGAAAATCCTGAAGATATACAAATAGTCCTTCGCGATTTCCACAACTCCGCACTAGGAGGGCATCAGGGGATGATAAAAACTTCTGCACGGATTCGTCGTCAGTTTAGATGGAAAGGCATGAAGAAAGACATTGCAAATTACATCAGGAATTGTGACAAATGCCAAAAGAATAAGTCAGGGAAAATGACCAGAATGCCAATGGTATTGACAGATACCCCATGTTTACCGTTCGAAAAGGTATACATGGACATGGTCGGTGTTCTTCCACTGACGTATTCAGGTAATAGATATATTTTAACATTCCAGGACGACTTGACGAAGTATATGACCTGTGTGGCAATTCCTGATGCTGAAGCATGTACTGTAGCAAGAGCTTTTTACGAAGAGATTGTTACAAGGTTCTGCATACCCAAAATTCTAGTCACAGATAATGGAACAAATTTTACTTCGAAGCTTTTTTCTGAAACTTGTAAGCTTCTGGGAGTTAAAAAGATTCACATTACCGCCTATCATCCACAAGCCAACGGTTCACTTGAGCGCAGTCACAGACCCTTAGCGGAATATCTAAGGAGTTTTGTTGACAATGATGATCAGTGTTGGGACCAGTGGCTGAGACAGGCAATGCATGTCCACAACAACACTGTGCATACCGCCACTAAACTGACACCAACGAAGAGCTTGTATGGTTTCGAGTTCGAAATGCCGACAAATTTAAAAGGAACACCTAAACCTCTGTATAATGATGAAGATTATCCGAAACTTCTTCAACATCAACTTCAGAAAACTCACGAACTTGCGAGAAAGAATCTCGAACTGGCAAAACAAAAATCGAAACAGCAATACGACCGTCAAACCAACCCTGTTTCGTTTGCAGTCGGAACAAAAGTCATGCTTAAAAATCCAACTAGGAAAAATAAGTTCTCCTCTATTTGGTTGGGACCCTACGAGGTGGTCTCAGTAAATGACTCTGTAAATACCAATATTCGAGTAGGTAGGAAAATCAAAAGGGTGCACAACAACCAACTTAAGGCTTATTTTAATGATTAAATTTGATTTCTTTTCTTTCTAGATTGTTGACTGACTGGTACAAATAATCGAATATTTGTTATTAAGATAATTTTTTTTTTTAACCAATTATAAATTATTGTTTTCTCTTACTTTAAATTTATTAATTTCACATCAAAATTTGTTCACTAAATTAAAAAGAAAAAAAAGGTTAGATAAAATGTACGACATACTAAATATCAAACAAACCCTTTTAAATGTTTCTTTAATGTGTAAACTAAGCTTTATTTTTCTCGTGGCAAACATACCGAACGTTACATCAGCATCAACTCCTTATCAAATAGAGAACCTTACTTTAACTCCGGCACTATTTGAAGGCATTGGGAATGCTGTGTTCTTTAACAACAAATGGACCATATTCACAAAGATAACACCCATGGATTTTTCGGAAGTTCTTAATTTTGTAGACAAGTGTGACGCTAAGATCAAACAGCTGTGCGTACCTCTACAATCGAAATTTCAAACAAATTGCAACATGAGAACGAACGAATTGGAAGCGATCATATCCAACCTTCGGCAAAACAACATGCGATTAAAGCATATGGTCTCTCACCGAAGAAATAAGAGAGCCATAGAAACAATTGGACATTTCTTCCATTGGGCTTTTGGAACTATGGACAAGGAGGATTCTGATAAGATTTATGACCATCTAAGCAACTTGGATACCAACGAAAATGAAGCGCTCAATTTGATTACGAAACAGATAACGGTGGCAAATTCCAATTTTGATAGGCTCAGTAAACCTATCAAAACGTTAACAGAAGAGGTGGAAAAAATTGGAAAGAGTTTCGAAAACTTCACCACGGATATTGAAAATTTCGCGACGGCAGCAATCAAAGAGTTAGCTGCGACGAAATTGAAAGTGGAGATTAACGAAATGATCTCATTAGTTACCTCTAAACTGCTTGAAGTCCAAAGTCGCCAAACAACTGAGCTATCAATTTTTAATGATTTGTACCAAAATAAGCTTCATCCTTTTATTTTGGACGCAAAAAATATATCATCAGTGCTGAAGAATTCTAAGTATGAAAGAATGGTTCTTAATCCAGCCGCGTTGTTCCAAGTTGTTCAGCTGTTGACCTATCCTCAAAGAGATTCAATCGTTTTAAAGATCACTGTTCCGCTACCTGAAGCCGCCATGTTTTCCTTGTTCAAGGTATACCCAGTGCGAACAAAACTCGATCACCATTGGGACTTGGTTTTGAACGTAAAGACTGACTACATCGCAGAAGCAGACGATCATGCTTTATTTGTCACCATGTCGCGTACAGAGTTGATGCAATGTTCCGAGGTCCCGTTCAATTCGTCAATAACGATAAAGGTATGTGAACACCAAAAACCCATACATACCAGTGGAAGCTCCGAGTGCCTAGTAGAGCTGTTGCAACACTCTGCTACCTCACAAATGAACTGCATCTACGTCGCCTCACCAACTACAAGGGGAGTAATCACGAAGATGTCAACGAAAAATCAATGGCTTTTCAATATGAGAGAATCAATCGCTCTCAATTTTAATTGCGATGGTGAACTGTATGCGCCAGTGCTCAAAGGATTCGGAATTCTGCACATTCTACATCCTTGCGAAATAAATACGAAGGAACTGCGTATACCATACGAGCAGGTTTGGAGTTCAAAGCTTAAGATCAATCAACCGAGAGTGAACCATTCGGATCTTATTGAACTGCTAAGGGAAAGATATGCCAATCTTACAGTGAGGACCTTTTCAAAACCACCACCACTATCCTTAGGTAGTCATGGCGATATGATTGCGAGTTTGGAGGAGGGGAAGAAGTCGTTAGAAGATCTACGAGAGGAAGCTAATCAGATCGAAAACAGGAAGCGTGTGAACAGTCAGCGATTGGAAGTCGACGTCCATCGATACTCTCTTGTGTCCATCAGTGTGCTCATTATAGCACTCGTATTGTTCAAATGGTACCTTTCAAGAAGTTCGTTTGCAAGCACCGCCAACATACCAAGTCAAATCACAACAAATATAACAAACGTTGTCCCAGAAAAATCCGATGCCGTCAAGATAGATGCCGTCGAGATGGATGCCCTACCAGATCGTTTAGCTGCAACAAGGAAATCGATACGAGGAGTAACGTTTGCCCGAGTATAAAAAACTTATTTGTCTTATAATGTCTTGTAGTAAGAAAAAGAAAAAACAAAAATAATTAATAGATAAATAATTAAATAAATAATTGTAAAATGAGATCCGATTAAAAATACGTTTATACCATTTAGTATAAGAATACAAAATATTTAAAATAAATAAAAAACAAAAATAATTGATAAATAAATAATTGTAAAATGAAACCCGATTAAAAATACGTTTATACCATTTAGTAAAAAAAAAAATATATAAAATCAATAAAAAAAAAATCTTAAAATTTTACGGACACTTTCATATAAATATAACTTTTCCTTCCAAAATATAAAAAAATATAAGAGTTGCACAAAATGTATTGCTTACATAAAAACAAAGTTATTTTTATATATAAAAGAAAAATCATAATACAATGTATTAGAATGAATTAAAAAAAAAAAAAATATATATATTCTTGCTGATTTATGTAAAAAGTGTAATGCACAAATACAAACAAAATTAAACCTGTTCTTAAATATAATGTTCTTCATAATAACGTTCTTAAGTAAAAACAAAAAAAAAAAAATAAACAATTGTAATGTAATGAAAAAAAATAATTCCTAGAATATAAAATTATATTTGTTACGTATTTTTAAGAAATTGTTTAATAAAAATAATATAATCTTGTCGATTGTCATCCGGTTGATCGTGAGTTCTTCCTCCAGGTGGGGAGGGATGTTGTGTCTCCTCCCATACCTACCAGCGGAAATCGTCGTGCGTTGAACTCAGCACATTTCAATTATGTTGTTCACTTTGATTGCCAATTCGGTATCAACTTACGGATATTGTTTTGGGTCAATCAAAGTGCAATCATACAATAGTTAAATTGTGCTGACTCTTTAAACGTGCCGACGATTATCCACTGCGAATGTTTGGGCTTGCGACCACCGAAATGACACGACAAGGGGAGTCTTTCGAAAACAGTAAATGAAGTCGGTTGTTTCGTCTACACTCTCTATAAAAACAGTTTTAACAAAAACTATTAACCGAACTGACCGGAAAATGGCAAAACCACATCCGTTTACACACGCAAGTTCTTTCAGAAACTTCGGTTAGTAATTTTAGCAATAACTAGCAGCAAGTAATTTCAGCAATTCATTTCAGCAAGTATTTGCTTGCTCGTTGTGACGACCTGAAAAGTACTTGCAAGTTTGTTTAAACGAGTCGTATGTCGTTGGAAAGGTATTTTTATGCGCTACAATAGTCACTGTGGCAATTCATTTCAAATCACTGTGTGAAAAAGTTATTTACTAACCAAGGCTTTGTTTTGGTACATTTCAGTGTGGAACAAATTTATACAAACTGGTCTTACCAATACCAATAATATGTATGTCGTTGAAAAGGTATTTTTATGAACAATAATAGTTTCCATAACAACTTATTTAAAATCACTGTGTGGAGAAAGTTATCCGCTGCCTTAGGGAATTTTGGTACAGATAAAATTTATGGAGCATGGGTAACAAGTAGCGAATAACTTTTTTCACACAGTGATTTGAAATAAACTGCCTCATTAACTATTGTAGTACATAAAATTTCCTTTCCAACGACATACGTCCTGTTGTTATTGGTTGAACTTGCGTTCACACTTTTTGCCCATACTAAAAAAAAAGCATTTGATGTAAGCCCTCATACTAACTATTGTAGTTCATAAAAATACCTTTCCAACGACATATGTCTCGTCGTTATTGGTCCTGTAGAAGTGTAGACCGTTTTGTCCTATTCTCCTTTGTTCTTAAGAATTTTATATATAAAAAATTAGTTTTTTAAAAAACCGCTTCAACGATTTAAAATTTTTTTCCCCATACAATCATATTCAATCAGGAATTAAGATGGCAGTCTTTTTTTTCACCTCAAATTGTCAAAAGAGTTGTTTTAACTAATTTAAATGTCATTTTGTATGCTTCTCTACATTTTTCTCTCATAATTTCCGTGTTCTTATATACAATTTCCTTAAACCCACAGTGTCTTGAACATAAGAGCAAGTACGGTCGACCCAGTCGTGCATTTTATTTTTTACAGTTCACCATTAGTTTTAAAAAAAGTACTAAGAACCGACTTTTTGTGGTCTTTTCGTGAATCTTTTTTTTGCAAATATTGACTGCATGGCTTGCGTTGGTATGCAAATTTGTAGATTTTTAAAGCATCAATATTCCGTTTTTTCTCAAAAAAATTTCAATGTCTTACAAACCAGGTAAAGGAAAAATTGTGTTGTTCTTAAACAATGCGTATAGTCGTCATCAAAATGACAAGAGAACCATAATTCCAGTAGTTTTTTTTACAGTTTTCAATACACTGAACCAAAAAGGTACCTAAAATCAATGAATTTGGGCATATTTTTAAAGTAAAAAATTCTGGAAAACGGTCCAAACACCAAGTTCTTAAAAATTAAGTATTGTTTTTCATACTTGTATGAAAAGATTCATAAGGGTATGAAAAATTCTTATAATTTAAGAATTTCTACATAATTCTTAAGATTTGTATTCATAAACCATTTATATAGCTTTTATGAATTAAACCTTAATTTTATCTAGCTGTTCTTAAAAATTAAGTATTGTTTTTCATACTTTTTTGAAAAGATTTATGAGGGTATGAGAAATTCTTATAATTTAAGAATTTCTACATAATTCTTAAGATGTGTATTCATAAACAATTTATATAGCTTTTATGAATTAAACCTAAATTTTATGTAGCTGTTCTTAAATTTTAAGAATAATTTGTGAAAGGTATGAATTTTCAAAAATTTAAGCAGAAAACGTACGAGAAATTTCATAGCTTTTATGTATTAAGCCCAAATTTTAAGTTGCTATTTTTATTTTTTAAGAATTAATTCATAAAACTTATGAATTTATTCATTTATTTAATGATTTTTTCTTGGTTTTCAGGTTTTTTCAAAAATTGTAGCTGAAAACGTAAGAAAAATGTCATAGCTTTTATGTATTAAGCTAAAATTTTAAGCTGCTGTTCTTATATATTAAGAATAAATTCCTAAAATGTATGAATATGTTCATTTATTTAATGGTTTTTTTCTTAGTTTTCAGGTTTTTTCAAAAATTTTAGCTGAAAACGTAAGAAAAATTTCATAGCTTTTATGTACTAAGCCCAAATTTTAAGTTGCTGTTCTTATGTTTTAAGAATAAATTCATAAAACGTTCATTTATTTGATGTTTTTTTCTTAGTTTTTAGGTTTTTACAAACATTTTAGCTGAAAACGTAAGAAAAATTTCATAGCTTTTATGCATTAAGCCCAAATTTTAAGCTGCTGTTCTTATATTTTAAGAATAAATTTATAAAACGTATGGATTTGTTCATATATTTAATGATTTTTTATTGGTTT
Organism: Dasysyrphus tricinctus; assembly: GCA_963921185.1. NCBI lineage: Eukaryota > Metazoa > Arthropoda > Insecta > Diptera > Syrphidae > Dasysyrphus > Dasysyrphus tricinctus. Next base: position 41,148,336 of record OY992533.1, read on the forward strand.
CTAGGTTTTTTCAAAAAGTTTAGCTAAAAACGTAAGAAAAAATTCTTAGCTTTTATGAACTGAACTTAAATTCTGAGTAACTGTTCTTAATTTTTAAAAATAAATTCATAAAGTGTATGAATTTGTTCATTTATTAAATGATTTTTGTCTTACTTGTTAGGTTCTTGCGTAAAAAAATTCATAACTTTTATGAATTAAACATTAATTTTAAATAGCTGTTCTCCGATTTTAAGAAAAAATTCATAAAGCGAATGAATATTTTCGTTCATTTAATAATTTATTTTCATATGTTTTATGTTTTTTTTTCATTTATTCTATGAATTGTTATTGAACTTATGAAATCATTATGTAACCAATAAATATATTAATTCAATGTATTTTTGTTATAATGCATATGATTATGTTTTTATTTATACAAGTATACTTTTACCTTTGCAATTAGTCTCATCCCTGAAAACTAGAATAAAAAACTAAACCCAGCTGAGAAACAAATAAAACCACAACCCATCAACCAGAACTCGTAAACTTAATTGAAAAAGAAAAACTGGATTGTTTTTTTGTCTTGTTTAAGAACAATATTTTATTTTTATTTAAGAGACTTAAAGAAAAAGTATAACATAAAACAAAAACAAAAACGTATTTTTTCAAAACTGTTTTAAGAAACTTAAGAAACAAAAACTAAAAATTATTTTTTTTAATTCTTCTGAGAGCAGAAACATTTTTGATGTTTTGTTTTTGGATATTTAAATATCAAAAAAATGATGCTCTATGAAAGTCCAAAATTGGGAGCATGCTAGTGCTAAATTGAACAAATGTAATGATTTAAAGCATGCATCTACTGCCCCCAAAAAACTTTTAAAATTGTATCTAATATTGTCTAAATAAACATAAAAATTAGTTAGGTTTATTAAATTTTTGTCACCTATTGCCAAGATGAAGAGCTGTATGTTTTCAGATTTAGTTCTAAGATACGAAATGTGTTCTTCTATTTCCTTACTAGTTTCTGCCACAAAAAGGAATGCCTCCTGCGAGCTTTTGACAGTAAATTTCAGCACACATTTCTTCCCATCGCTGGTTTTTTTACAGTTTTCTGCGTTGGGATGAGAAACGCATGGAGGCACCACATCAGTTTGACCGCTGCATTATCTGTTTGGAGTAAATAATGAAAATATATACAAATGAAATTAGTAAATAAATATTTTATTCTTTTAAACAAATATTTATAAAGTGCTTTCAGTTAAAGAATTTATTTTTAGAATTTTTTTTAACAAAAACCGAAGGTATATGAGATTTACCTACCATTAGTCACATCTACTTCTTCGATGTTTTCCAGTAGTGCCCTCATTTGTCTGTCCCTCATACGATTTTCTTCTAATAGAAAGTTTTTTTAACCTGAGGGCTTGTTCGGGCCATCTCAAAAGTACTCCTGGCAGATTTCCAAAAATAACTGCAAAATCTTTGCTGATCTAAAGAAAAAACAAAATATTGTTACATATCAATTTTTTTTGGCAACACAAGACTTACTAAACGATAGCCGGTCGGTTTTTTGTATTCTGGCCACTTTTTAAAAATGTCGACCAAGGAACCTGCTTCTTTAATTTGATGCAGTCGAAATTGACTACACGCTTGCCAGCAGCTGTCAAATTCCGGAATCGTCAGGTTGTCGTTTTTTATCGTGCTGACGTAGTCCTCAGCATTAGGTTCAGTAGCTAAATTAATAAATAATAATTAAATACAAAAATAAGTTTAAAAATGAAAAAAGATTTTCAGATTTGTTTTTCTTTCCTTCATATTGTACATATATTTCTGAAGTTGATTTTTACACATCAGGATTTTGAGATATGTATTCGATAATCTAAATTCGAAAAAATGCATTTCTTAGGTATTTTTTAAGAGTTTTGTTTTGAGTTTTTTTTTATTTGAGGAGGGCCTCCTGCTAGCTCTTAAGACATATTTCTTGCCGTGTCGTCGTGTTTCGTTTTATGATGGAAAGGAAAGGTCTGTGTAATTTGTGTGGTCTCAAGACCAAAAAAATATTAAATGCACATAATACAATTTTACAACACTACGAAATACGCAAAAAATGTAAATATTGTTTTTTAACGATAAATATACACTTTCTAAGATAAAACTTTACTACTTTTCACGGACACGATCTGCTCAAAATCAAAATCAATCTTGAAATGATATCTTGTATTCATGGTAAAGGTTAAATGTTCCAAGCTTCTTGCAATTAATGACAAAAGACATACATTCTAAGAATAAATACTCATACCTTAAGAAAAAATGCATAATATTAAAGAATTTTGACTTAAACATATGATAGAGATGAATTTTAAGAACAAACAATATGAAAAAATCTTAACTTTTATGAAAAAATTCTTAAAAGGAGAACTTTTACCAAAACAGATGCACACAAAATATGAAAGAATTTTAACTTTTATGAAAAAGTTCTTATAAGGGAAAACTTTTATGAAAGAGTTCTCAAAACAGATGCACACAAAATATGAAAAAATCTTAACTTTTATGAAAACATTCCTTAAAGAAAAACTTTAAAGAATAACTTCTTAACTAATTGAAAAAATTAATTATTCGTATTATATTCTTTTTTTACCAAAAATTAAATATTGACAAAATCTAATTGGAAAATATCATATATAAAGGTGGTTAATATGTGCAAATTTTCGCTTACACATGAAGCAAGACATTCTGAAAGTATTTTAAATAGTATACAGACTAAACCTGAAAACTCACTTTTTTAAGTATTTTAAACAATACTTCAGAACTTGGGGAATTGTAGTTTTTGTATGACACTTGTTAACAAAACAATTTCACAACACTACGGAATACGCATAAAATGTAAATATTGATTTTTAACGATAAATATACACTTTCTAAGACAAAACTTTACTACTTTTCACGGACACGATCTTCTCAAAATCAAAATCAAACTTGAAATGATATCTTGTATTCATGGTAACGGTATTCATGGTACGCAAAAAATGTAAATATTGTTTTTTAACGATAAATATACACTTTCTAAGATAAAACTTTACTACTTTTCACGGACACGATCTGCTCAAAATCAAAATCAATCTTGAAATGATATCTTGTATTCATGGTAAAGGTTAAATGTTCCAAGCTTCTTGCAATTAATGACAAAAGACATACATTTCTAAGAATAAATACCCATACCTTAAGAAAAAATGCACAATATTAAAGAATTTTGACTTAAACATATGATAGAGATGAGTTTTAAGAACAAAAAATATGAAAAAATCTTAACTTTTATGAAAAAATTCTTAAAAGGAGAACTTTTACGAAAAAGTTCTCAAAACAGATGCACACAAAATATGAAAAAGTTTTAACTTTTATGGAAAAATTCTTGTAAAGGAAAACTTTTAAGAAAAAGTTCTTAAAATAGATGCACACGAAATATGAAAAAATCTTAACTTTTATGAAAACATTCTTTAAGGAAAAATTTTACGAATAAAGTTTACACAAAAAACGCTATTCAGAAAGTTTTATCAAAATCTGAAGAGCCGTTTTTGAGAAAAATTTGTTTTTCATTAAAAATCATATGGCAAGTACCATTAGTTTTAGAGCTAGAATGCTAGTTCAAAAAATCCCTCTGTAGGACGTCATAATTATACTATATATGTACCAAGTTTACGAATGCGTAACTTGCCTTGTAGTACCTATAATCGCAAGGAAAAATAAATAATTCGTATTATACTTTTTTTTACCAAAAATTAAATATTGACAAACTTTAATTGAAAAATATACTTACATTTTTTATCAACTGGGCTCGGGTATATTAAATCAGCAATATACTTTAAAACTTGTTGAATTATATACTTTTTGTTTGATGGCACTTTTAATCAAAACAATTTCATTAATTCATTGACATTTTATTAATCACTTAAAAATCACTAGTTAAAACGTTTCTTGAAAAAAATGAAGTAAGCTATCCGATTTCGTGTACTGTTTTGAAGGTGAGAAAAAAAAAATCAAAATCGTTCGCCAAGTTTTTTTCAAAACGCGTTTTTTTTTTTGAAAAACTGTTCGAAAACATACTCCAAATTTTGTTTGGGTATACCAATTTCTAGTACTTTGTTATTTTTATCCGGGAAAAAAAATTAAAAAAAAAATTGAACAATGGTTTTTAAAAAAAAACAAAAATTAAAAAAAAATAACTTTTTTAAAATACTCAAAAAAACTTTTTTTTTTTAATTTAAGAATTATTATTATTTCTTTTATAAAAGGGGTTCCACATTAAAAATTTCATCGAAATCCGTAGGTATAGTGGTTTACGAAAAAATCTGTTTTTAAAAAAAACCGGTCATGGCAGGTAGGGTAAAGTCGGGTGATATGGCACCCATTTTCAGTTTTCTTTATAACTCACAAAGTAAAAATTGTTTTTATTTTAAACTTTTATATATGTGCTCTGTAGTTAATTTTAAAACAAAAAAATAGGTTGATTACGAAAGCTTTTATAAAAACACATATATTTAAAAGAAATTAAAATACCTTAAAAAAAAGACATATGAAAAAATGGCGGGTGATATGGCATCTGCTAGAGGGTGATATGGAACTTTACTTTTTGTATGGATTTTTGCCACACTCAATGCAGTTTAATGTCAAATGCAATGAGAAAAGTCAAATAATGCACTTTTTGTCTCAAATGTAATAAAAAACGGTCCAAAATGTAGTAGTGGGTGAAATGGCACCATTGCAATTTGTACTAAGTTTAAGGGGTGCCATATCTCCCTTTTGATATTACCACTGTTTTTTCAAATTACTCAGACAAAACCAGTATGCTTACATATTGCGATAATTAAAAACATATAAACACGCATCACTCTTCTTTTTTTTCGTTGAAGCGAGCACCTGGTGCCAAATAATTCCGTTGCTGCACTTTGTTTTGTTATGCACAACAACAAAAAATGACTCACCATTATTTTACTTTCGGTTGTGGTTTTAAAGTTAAAAAAGCTACTTCAGTTTTAACAGCATCAATTGAGAGCTAAAGTTAAACTTGATGATATTCTGATATTTTTGTTTTAAAAATAATTATTTAAGTAGGAAATATTTAAAGGGTGCCATATCTCACGTGGTGCCATATCACCCGACTTTACCCTACCGTTATAAGACTTTTCCTTAAAAATCTATTTGAACCACAACATAAAATTTGGAAGAATTCAACAACCTTTATTTGGCAAAATTAAATTGTATTTTTTGTACAGTTACGATCAAAGCACAACGCTTAAATTTTGCACACGCAATCTATAAGCAAATATTCTCTCAATGAAATAAAAATATTTCAGTTTGGGCGTGATTGACGCCCACTTTTCATACAAATCCATCAATATTGTTTTTATAAAATAAAGATGCTTATATTCGAGCGAAAAGCCTTAAATTTTGTGGGTATTAGCTATACGTAAACATATAATGTACGAAATAAATTTTTTTGATTTTGGGCGTGCCTGACGCCCACTTTTCATAAAATTACAAAAACATAGCTAAAAATTTAAGGTATACCAAACTTAATTTTAAGCAATTTTTTTTTCGTTCGTTATATAAAAAATATATCTGTAAATTTTTTTTTTATTTTTTCAATACGTCCACTTTAAGGGCGTTATTTTTATAAAATGTTGTTATTCGGGCAAGATTGTTAAAAAAAACTCGATTCAGCTGTAGTTTTACACAAATGCTTATAAAAATTGACTAAAAATCAAACCTCAGAAGTTTTTATATTTTTTTAACACCCACTTTTAAGGGGCGTTTCCGTTTAAAGTTATAATCTGCATTAATGTTTACTTAGCTATCGGTCGCAGTTTTGATGTAAGAAGATGAAAATTTTGTGTTTGTATTCCTTGGTTACGTATAGGAGGGTGTGGTTCAAGAATTGTTAAATACGACCATTATTGCTATTTTCATTCAAAATCTAGTTTTTAAAAATTCAAGCTATGTCAATAAAGTCAAGTTATGTAAAAATTGTTCAAATCGAGCTGCAAGTTTAAAATTAAATGTTATAGTAATAGTTTTGCCTTGGCAATAAAATGTCTAAGCTTTGGGCATGGCACACGCCTTTTTTTATTGCACTAGCAATTATTGAAGATCAGACACACAAAATTAATGTTCTAAGAACAAATGCATAAGATTTATGCATTTGTACTTAAACATATAAGAGATGAATTTTATACATACAATATATGAAAAAAATGCTTATATTTTATGAAAAAGTTTTAGAAGTGATGCCTTCTCATAAAAAACTGAAATTGAGAGGCGAATGAATTGTACATACGCTTATGAAAAGGTTCTTAAAAATATTTCATTAACTTAATTACTTAAGCCCTAAGAAAAAATGCATAAAATCTATACATTTGTACTTAAACATTTAAGAGATGAATTTTATACATACAATATATGAAAAAAATGCTGATATTTTATGAAAAAGTTCTTAAAAGTGATGCCTTCTCATAAAAAGTTGAAATTGAGAGGCGTATGAATGGTACATACGCGTATGAAAAGGTTCTTAAAAATATTTCATAAACATAGTTTCAAAAATGTTCCATACACAAATTTGTATGAACGAAGATTCATAAATTTTATGATTTGTTCATAAACTACTTTTATTTTGTAAGAATTTGTGCATTATTTGTATGTATTTGCCTTAAAATTTAATGAATTTTGGTGTATGAACGCGATTCTTAGTTTTTAAGAATAATATTTTTTTCAGTGTAGTAAGATACTTTTTTGACTTGAAATGAAATAAAAGGTATATTTAACAAAAAAAAATTTTAATTCAAAAAATTTTCAAAAAAAAAGCTAGAATCTTTTTTTTTTTGGAAAACTGTACTTTTTATTTCACTTCAAGTATCCATAACATAAGTTCGCAATTTTGTTTTTCGGCTGTTTTTAAGTGCTTTCAGACCTACAGACCGAACGGCTCGTCCGATTAACATAAGATTAATTAAATTTGTCATAAAGGACAAAAAAAAAGGATTTTGGGAAACCGAAAAATGATAAGAAATAGTAAAATTTGAATGGCTATATCTCTGTCAATTTTAATAGGTATAATATGGCTTTTTACTACTTTACTGTGTTTGTGCATGTCTTGAGCATATATTTGCTCCGAAAAAAGTTATGCGCAATTTATAGAAAAAAATTTAAAAATCTTTGATTTTTCCATTTTTTTATGTTAGCTTTTGTTTACATTTCCTGCTTAATTTTTTTTAGAAATTTTTAAAACTTTCGATAGAAAGATAAATTTTGAACAAAAAGTCTTAAGTATAAAATTGCCAAATTCAGCCTAGTTTCCTAGTTATACCAAAAATATTGAAATGTGGCCAGTGTGACCATTCTCTCAGAAACGCATGATGAATATAGTAGCATTATTGGTTTTAAGCATGCTTATTGGCCAAAAAACATATTCAATAATAAAAACCCCTGCATGTAATTTTTCCTTTTTAAAAGGTCTATTCAATAGGCTATAACAGGCACCGTACTCAACGGAAAAAACCACTTAGCCACAATTTCCTAAGCTTAATTTAAAAATCTTCCCTGTCCCACGTCGACAAAGTTAGCCATCAATAAAGCATGCGATGTGAAATCATGTTTTCTTCTTTGACTAAGGCAATGCGTCTAAGGTAAAAAAATTTCGTTTGTGTTGTGCAGAATTTGTTAATTCCGTCATGAATAGACAACGAACGCTTGGAAATTAAAGTTCTTTTCCCTGCAAAGTGCAATATATAAAAAGATTCAGAGCTGCTTATGATGCTATTTCGATTGGAATTTATGTCATCAATAAAGGTAGCCCGTTACAGTCTTCTGTGTACGTTGCTTGCCTAATTTCGTTGCTTGCTTAACGTAAATCTATATTTACGACTATTAGAGTTTATGACATAGCTCTACCGCAGTAGCGATGCGCTTCTGTACTTACGTCTCAATATCATCAGTTTGGTCATATAGTGGACATTTATTATGACCGCATCTTCCATGTCAGTCGTCAAATAGAATATTGCTCCCATAAGACGTGGCCAGTGTGAGTCATAAAAGTAAGTGAAGAAAGCCTGCAAGACGCTTTTATAGGTTTAATGATGTGTCGTGTTTGGCCAGGAGTGTGGTAGGGTGGTTGGTGATATAGTTAATACCTAAGCAAGCAGGGGTGTGTTCCATATGAAATCGAAAACCTGACAAATTGATTTCTTATTCCTTTTTGGGTATAGGTACATATATACAAAATATATAGATATTATTTCTACCCTTGAATTGCAAAACGATTGATAGTTTTATACAAGACAACGAAAATAAATGAGGAAACTGGCACAGGAAGCTTATCATTTATACTCAGAGAAATGTATGTATGTAGGTATGTAGCTTAAGCTGGTGAATCTGGATATTGTTATTCCAATCGAAGACCGCCGCCGCGCCGCTCATAATAAGCTTCGGTGATGTGATGAGTTATGACAGACACGTCACACATACGATTTGCTTCGATTCAAGAGCTGTGACATGTCACATCTGACGTAGTAATTCAAAGGGAATGTAAAGGAAGTTGAGATATATTGCGGCAGAAGCATCAGTAGCGCCAGGTATGAGTAATGGTTTTATACCGACATTCGTCCACGTCGTCATCGTCGTAGATGAAATCCTCTAACGTAAATGTGCCTCGAATATCTGACGTTATTAATATTTATTATTTGCTTTTGCCTTTCTGTCGTCCGATAAGAACTCTCATTTTATTCGATGCTCAGTGCTCGTAGCCTGTATGTATGCTGTTGGGTTTTATCTAGTGCTATTTGTTTTTTTTGAGTAGGTACCTATATACATATGCTGGCTTGAAAAAGTATTCTACAAAACGGGAAGTACTATTCTGCTATTCGGCAAGCTATCATCATCAACATTCGGTATGGATTTTTTGAAGGATGATCCACAAAAATCGTGTGTAGAATTCAAAGCAGTAATATAAAAATATTACCCGAACTGAAATGTATTTTTGAGATTTTGACAGATTCGATAAAATTGGATTCTGGAGGTCAAATAACCTTTTCAAATGCATTAGGCTGCGCGTTCAGTAATGCGACAAAGTGTTTCGACAAGCGATAATTAGATGAGTACATTATAAAAGCATTTTTGTGCGGCTGTGTTGCTCTATTGTCTAACGTTGGCGTAGAAACAATATTGATTCGTTACCAGAAGATGAATTTTTTAATGAAATCACTTTATTTTTCTAATTTAATTCCCTTATAGTTATTACCTACTAGTTATTATCAACAAATTGCACCAAACAACACAAGTTCGAAATACAAAAATTTTTCTCGTTTGATTTTTTTTAAACGTCAAAGCAAACAATATGAACCTTCTCACACCAACTCGCTTGAAAAAGTGGTTGCGATACGTATGCGAGAAACAAGAATATTTATATATTTTTCTCGCATGCAAACGTTTCTCGTATCGCATCGCTTTGTCGCACCAATGCAGGTACAGCCTTTATAATCAGCAGTTTCCAAAAACTCCTCACGTTAAAATATAAAGAAACTTAATCAACCCGACTCGAAATGAAGAAAACAATTTCTTGTGTCGAATTCCTTATAACCAAAAAATCGATTTTTTTTCTAAACAGAATCGATTTTTTTCTAAACATGAATTCGGGATTTTTTTTTGAGTCCGATGGCACCCTGGTTATCGACGTACAAGACTGGTTTTGTAATTTGATCCCTGATCAAATCTTGTAACAGCTATTGGATCCATACCAACTCTTTAACTGCCTGACAAGCAGCTACAAACTTAGCCTCTGTTGTTGATACGGCAATGCAATGCTGCCTTTGTGAAGCCCACGCAATGCGGCTTGTACCCATCATGAATACAAAGCCACTGTTAGAACGCCTTGTTACCACGTCTCCAGCATAGTCTGCATCGCTAAAACAATTAAAACGAAATTTAGTACTATTAAAAAATATACCAATTCGTCCGTTCCCTTGAGGAAGCGCAAAATTCGCTTCACCATGTTAACATGTACTTGAGTTCGATTGTCCAAATATCGACTGGCACATCCCACTGAAAACGCTATGTCTGGTCTAGTTGCGTCCATAAGGTACATCAGGCTACCCACCGCTTGACGAAAAGGAAACTTTGTTGTCCCAGATGCCTCATCAAAACTGCCAACTGAATTAATCGAAGTATCGGCAGGAGTTGACACAGGAACCGAATCCTCCATATTAAATTTAGATATCAGCCTTCGCGTATATTTCGATTGATTTAAGTGAATAGAACCGTTGGAGAACTTTCTTATTTCCAAGCCAAGGAAGTGCTTTGCAGGAAAAATTTTAACTTCTAAATTTTGTTCCAGGTTCATACACAGCTTTTTTTTTTTAACACTTCAGAATTCTGTGTTGTAGTAAGCTTAAAGCAAGCTGCGTTCTACAATCAGAGGCTCATCATGAGTGCATGTGTTAGTGGTTAGTAGATTAAGTAAAGCTAACACAAGCACATAAATAAATAAAAATTAAACAATAAACAAATTTAGACACAATATATTTAGTATAAAACAATTAAATAAGGTATTAAATAACCCATACATAGACATTTACGAGAGTGGAACACTGGCTCGCAACAATGTTTTTAATCCTACTTTATTTATGTTAAAATCAACAGAGGCAGCGTTTACATTAAAAAGTTTGCACATACGATTAAGAGGTTCGTGATTACCATAATTGGTTCTATGAAAAGGAACATGAAAAAGTTCAAATCTTCGTAGGTGGTGGGATCCCCCGCGGTAGTTAATACCTATACAGGCTAATAAGTGATTGACGCCCACTTTTCATACAAATACATCAATATTGTTTTTATAAAATAAAGATGCTTATATTCGAGCGAAAAGCCTTAAATTTTGTGGGTATTAGCTATACGTAAACATATAATGTACGAAATAAATTTTTTTGATTTTGGGCGTGCCTGACGCCCACTTTTCATAAAATTACAAAAACATAGCTAAAAATTTAAGGTATACCAAACTTAATTTTAAGCAATTTTTTTTTCGTTCGTTATATAAAAAATATATCTGTAAATTTTTTTTTTATTTTTTCAATACGTCCACTTTAAGGGCGTTATTTTTATAAAATGTTGTTATTCGGGCAAGATTGTTAAAAAAAACTCGATTCAGCTGTAGTTTTACACAAATGCTTATAAAAATTGACTAAAAATCAAACCTCAGAAGTTTTTATATTTTTTTAACACCCACTTTTAAGGGGCGTTTCCGTTTAAAGTTATAATCTGCATTAATGTTTACTTAGCTATCGGTCGCAGTTTTGATGTAAGAAGATGAAAATTTTGTGTTTGTATTCCTTGGTTACGTATAGGAGGGTGTGGTTCAAGAATTGTTAAATACGACCATTATTGCTATTTTCATTCAAAATCTAGTTTTTAAAAATTCAAGCTATGTCAATAAAGTCAAGTTATGTAAAAATTGTTCAAATCGAGCTGCAAGTTTAAAATTAAATGTTATAGTAATAGTTTTGCCTTGGCAATAAAATGTCTAAGCTTTGGGCATGGCACACGCCTTTTTTTATTGCACTAGCAATTATTGAAGATCAGACACACAAAATTAATGTTCTAAGAACAAATGCATAAGATTTATGCATTTGTACTTAAACATATAAGAGATGAATTTTATACATACAATATATGAAAAAAATGCTTATATTTTATGAAAAAGTTTTTAGAAGTGATGCCTTCTCATAAAAAACTGAAATTGAGAGGCGAATGAATTGTACATACGCTTATGAAAAGGTTCTTAAAAATATTTCATTAACTTAATTACTTAAGCCCTAAGAAAAAATGCATAAAATCTATACATTTGTACTTAAACATTTAAGAGATGAATTTTATACATACAATATATGAAAAAAATGCTGATATTTTATGAAAAAGTTCTTAAAAGTGATGCCTTCTCATAAAAAGTTGAAATTGAGAGGCGTATGAATGGTACATACGCGTATGAAAAGGTTCTTAAAAATATTTCATAAACATAGTTTCAAAAATGTTCCATACACAAATTTGTATGAACGAAGATTCATAAATTTTATGATTTGTTCATAAACTACTTTTATTTTGTAAGAATTTGTGCATTATTTGTATGTATTTGCCTTAAAATTTAATGAATTTTGGTGTATGAACGCGATTCTTAGTTTTTAAGAATAATATTTTTTTCAGTGTAATGTTTTTTTCAGTGACGAAAAGGAAACTTTGTTGTCCCAGATGCCTCATCAAAACTGCCAACTGAATTAATCGAAGTATCGGCAGGAGTTGACACAGGAACCGAATCCTCCATATTAAATTTAGATATCAGCCTTCGCGTATATTTCGATTGATTTAAGTGAATAGAACCGTTGGAGAACTTTCTTATTTCCAAGCCAAGGAAGTGCTTTGCAGGAAAAATTTTAACTTCTAAATTTTGTTCCAGGTTCATACACAGCTTTTTTTTTTTTTGTAACACTTCAGAATTCTGTGTTGTAGTAAGCTTAAAGCAAGCTGCGCTCTACAATCAGATGCTCATCATGAGTGCATGTGTTAGTGGTTAGTAGATTAAGTAAAGCTAACACAAGCACATAAATAAATAAAAATTAAACAATAAACAAATTTAGACACAATATATTTAGTATAAAACAATTAAATAAGGTATTAAATAACCCATACATAGACATTTACGAGAGTGGAACACTGGCTCGCAACAATGTTTTTAATCCTACTTTATTTATGTTAAAATCAACAGAGGCAGCGTTTACATTAAAAAGTTTGCACATACGATTAAGAGGTTCGTGATTACCATAATTGGTTCTATGAAAAGGAACATGAAAAAGTTCAAATCTTCGTAGGTGGTGGGATCCCCCGCGGTAGTTAATACCTATACAGGCTAATTAGTCAGGAGCGTCAATTTCGCCATTGATAAGTTGATGAAAAAATATTAAATCATTATTAACGCGCCTTTGATATAAAGTTTGAAGTTGCAGAAGCATGATTCTGTGTTCATAAGGTGGCAGGTTATACGGATCAGCCCAAGGAAGACCTTTCAAAGCAAAACGAATGAAGTTATGTTGTATTGATTCAATACGGCTATTGTGAATTTCGTAAAATGGAGTCCATACTTGGGAGGCGTACTCAAGATGGGGTCTTACGTAACAATTGTATAAGGAAAGAGTAACATACGGATCGTTAAATTCTTTTGCCCAGCGTTTTATAAATCCAAGCATTGAACTTGCCTTATTTACAATATAATTTATATGAACTTTGAAATCTAGATCAGAACTAAAGTGAACACCCAGGTCTTTGAAATTAAAAACACGACAGAGTGTGTGCTGTGAAATGGAATAGTCAAAAGTACTTACTACTCGTTTTTTAGAGAAAGTTATAGTTTGGCATTTAAGAGGGTTAAGAGAAAGGCCGTTTTTACCACACCAAATATTAAAATTGTCAATATCAGCCTGCAAGAGAATATGGTCCCGATTAGATTGTACTGTTTTAAAAATTTTCATACATCAGCATATATAAGAATATTACTACATCGGATACATGAAGTAACATCATTTATAGCGAGAATGAACAAAAACGGGCCCAGATGACTTCCTTGAGGTACACCCGAGTGAGCACTAAATGGGCTTGAAAGACAATTTCTGAATTTAACCTGGTAAGATCTTTTTTCAAGGTATGACCTAATCCATGATGTAACAAAAGGTGGAAAACCAGAGGCTTTAAGTTTGAATACAATAATTTCATGACTTAGTTGATCGAATGCTTTTGAAAAGTCAGTGTATATGCAATCAACTTCATCCCCGTTTTCTAATGCATTAGAACATCTATGCAAAAAGGTAAGGAGATTTGTTACGGTTGATTTTTTTCTCACAAATCCATGCTTTTGATCACATATAATACTCTTAGTATGAAATGCTAGGCTCTCACATACAACTTGCTCAAAAAGCTTTGGAATACAAGAGAGCTTTGCTATGGGCCTATAGTTCATTATATCAGTTTTGTCACCTTTTTTAAAGATTGGTGTAAGAAACGATTTCTTCCACAAATTGGGAAATCCTCCTGTCCTTAAAGATAACTCGAACAAAAATTGAAGGGGTTGAACTAGTAAAAATTTACACTTTTTCAATAATATAGGCGGAATTCCATCTGGACCAGATGAATAATCATCATTTAATGATGAGAGGAGGTCTAAAACAGTACTCGGTGGCACTGGGATATTGTTGCAGCTTGTTTGGGCATAAGTATGTAAATTCTTAAAATAATTTTCGTCGACAATTAATGGCTTGTCAACAAAAGAATTACGAAAATTTTTCGCAAAAGCATTACAAATATCAATGGTTTCCTGCAACGAACAATTTTCATACATGAAGTTTGCTGGATAACCATCTGAGTTTTTTTTTCGAATTAACAAACCTCCAAAATGCCTTTGGGTCATCTTTTAGAGAAATACCCATTTCGTTTACATGGTTAGTGTAAAGATTTTTTGAAAGAGTTTTAAATTCTTCAAAAAGTCTAAGGTAGAAGTTGTGGTCGACTTGTGAAAGAGTTTTTAAGTACACTTTCCATGCTCTGTTTCTTTTATTTCGTAGTGTTCTTAACTCCTTCGTATACCATGAGTGGCAAAAGTTTCTATTTTTTGATAGTTTCAATGGGATAGTATTATTAATGCAGTTGTTGAGGATGGAGTAAAAACTAAAAACTGCTTCGTCAATGTCGCTAGATACTGATATATTCTCAATGCCAGACCTAGCTATTTCATCTGAGAGTAATTGAAAGTTTGCCTTTCTGAAGTCAAAACTATATGAACAATCAAAAGGGTTACTGTTTTCAGTAAGGTGATTGCTCAGGTCAAACAAAATATCCAAGGGAGGATGATAGTTATCTATGTTAGTAATTCCGGAACTAGATTCTAGAACCAGAGTACTATTAGCGTCTGAAGAAAATACTAAATCGAGAATTCGATTTTTAGAGTTTTTAATACAGCTAATTTGCTGTAAGTCAGTTGATATTATTCTATCAAGAAGCAGTAACTCATTCTGAGAAGAAGTTAAAGAGGCTTCTTGATAGGATTCGTCATCAGAGGGAACCCACTCTATATGAGGTAAATTAAAATCACCAAGAAGTAATATGTTGCTGTTAGAGCAAGACAAGTCAATAACAAAATCTAAGGCTTTCGAAAGTTCCACATAAACTGCGTCCGAACTTTTCGGAGGAATATATGCATTTAATATATAAAACTGTTGGGTCTGTATAGTTAATTTTATACAGATTAATTCAATAGAGAGATTAAATGGGAAAGATAAAAGCGAAGACGTAAATTTATTTCTAACTGCAATTAGAACTCCACCTCCCACTTCTTTTGGCTTATCAACATGACGATCTTTTCTATATACTAAAAACTCTTGATTGAAAAGTTCCGTATCCAGAAAACTTGAATTCAGCCAAGTTTCAGTCAATACAAAGATGTCATGTGAAAAAGCATGGGAGTTCATAAAAATATCAGCAGTTTTGCTGCGAAGCCCTCTTACAAATATCGTCCTTGAAAATATCGTCCTCACAAGTTGCTGCTACTAGACCATCATCTATGTAAATACCCAGGATCAGTTTCCTTCCATTTTGATGATTAACATAAATACATGAATCAGCATCACACGGAACTTAATTGAAATCCTTTAGAGCTGAGAAAAAGTCTTACTCCAGCACCTTGAAGCCTGTCGTAGTCCATACAAACTTTTTTGTAACTTACAAACTCGACCTGAACCATCTTCATATCCTTGCGGCTGACGAACAAAAATTTCTTCTTTAATATCTCCATTTAAAAATGCTGTTTTAATATCAAATTGTGGCTCGAATGGAGGAAAACTAAGCTACTGGACTGAAGGTTTCAGAGTAATCAATCCCAAACCTTTGACTGAAACCGCGAGCTACTAATCTGGCTTTAAAACGCTCGGGTTCATTCTCAGTTGCACTTTTAATTTGATAGACCCACTTTGTGTCCACAAGCTTACGGTCCTTGGGAAGATGCACTAACTTCCAAGTTTTGTTTTTATCAAGCGAATTAATTCCCTCGTCCATATCTAGATGCTTCATGCTTTCTACTTTTCCGAGTTCTCACAATTAATTCCTTCCTCAAAAGTCATTGTTAGAAACGATCCAGCTAATAATGCAAAGCTATCTTCAATGCAGCAATGAACTTCACCTTTGAGTATCATTTGTATTGCTTCTCAAACGATCTCTAATAGTAGGAGTAAGAAGTTCAACTCCTTTTCTTTTACCACTCTCTTTATCTCCAGCTTGTCCATTGTTCTCACTAATACCAACATCTTCTTCAATATTATCGTTGAAGACACCATCACCAGAACCACCATTAGCACCACCATCGACACCCACATCGCCTCGAGTAGAACCACACCATCATCATCTCCAGTACAGCCACCAGCATCACCAGAATCACCAAAAACATCTCCACCAACATTGTCTCCAGCACCCTTATCTTCTTGTTCACTAGCCTTAACTGCTAGTTGGTTATCATAACAGTCTATGCTACGCAATAAACATTGAGTATTTTCAGGATCGCTCGACTTTGGAACTGAATACCTTGATGTAGTTCTTGAACTACCATTCCCGTGAAACACCACATCTCTACAGATCTCTATAGCATTGCTACCTGGAAAATAAACTCTGTAACCTTTCACACCATCTTCGTATCCGACAAATATTCCTTTCTTCGATTTTTTATCCCATTTACGTCTTTTTTGGTAGGGAACGTGAGCAAAAATGTCTTCACCAAAAACTCTAAAGGTACTTATCTCAGCCTTTTTTCCAAACCAAAAGGAGTTTTTCCTTTCACTGGACTAGTGCCAGTACAATTAAGGATAAAAACAGCGGTGTTTACTGCCTCAGCCCATAGATTAAGGTCCAAGTTTCTGTCATGAATCATAGTTCTTGCAGCTTTAACTATGGTTCTCATTTCCCTTTCTGCGCGACTATTTTGCTCTGGTGTGTATGGTACAGTGTTTTGATGCAATACACAATGCTGATATAAAATACTTTGAACACCTTTATTTGTAAATTCCAGGCCATTATCTGTTCGTATGACTTTCACTTTCATTCCAGTTTCTGCTTGAACCAAACGCAAAAATTTGCCTATTAATGCTTGTACTTCAGTCTTTTCTTTGATGAAGAAACATTTTCTGAAGTGTGAAAAGTCATCCTTAAAAAGTTAAAAATACTTCGACCCACCAATGGAATTCTTTTGCATTGGACCGCATAGATCTGAATGCACCAACTCTCCGACACAGCTCGCATTATTTTGACTTTGTTTAAATACTGCCCGATGCTGCTTTACAAAAATGCAATCCTCACAAAAGAATGACTCATCATCGCCAAAAGGAATGTCTCTAGCCTTGAGAATGTTTGTCACATGATTTATAGATTGGTGACCTAATCTTTCATGCCATATACGCAAAGGTGTTTTATCTCCAGTAGCGAGATTTGCACATACTGCTTTTTCAGAACCTTTCTTCAACTTCATTAGAAGCCTTGAGCTAGAGCCCTCGACACCTTCCTTTTCCCTTCTTCTCGGACAATCTTTCTTCCAGTGCCCCTTTTCCTTGCATATGAAGCACTTCCCAGGTTTTGCCTGCGGCCTGCCCTTTTTAGATTACTTTTTCCACGAACACTGCTTATTCGCAACAAAAGCATTGCCCCCATCTGAACCAGAACCAATATTGGCATTCATACGAGCCTCTTCCATTACAAGCCTCGTGGTTAAGTTTTCAAGTGTCTGCTGATCGGAACTTGTCGACTCCCATGCATTGTAAAAAAAATGACTATACGAAGGTGGAAGAGTCATTAGTATTTTAGTGGTAAACGTTGAAGTTGAAACACTATCCCCTACGTCCGTCAGCCAGCTGTTGCACAGTAGTCTGCAAATTTGATATGTGCATAGCATCACCATAGCATCGTGAGGATCTTTAACAAAGCTGTGAAACTGTTGCTGTAGCATGTGTTTATTTGTCTTTGACTTAAGCTCGTATACACTGTGAAGTTTGTCCCACATGTCCTTGGAAGTCTTGCAATTAATAATATGAAGGAGTGGGCTGTTGACCTACAGAGGTCACATTTACCCGTTGAGCTTTACTGTCGAAAAGAGACCACAAGTGTAGTTTTACTGGTAGTTCTTCTGCCTTCACTCCTTGAGTTAGTGCTCCTGGCTTTGATTCTTCCCCCATTACATATTTAAGTATGTCAGAAGAACATAAAATAATTTTTATTTGGAATTTCCAAACATTCCATTGGTCCCCATTTATGAGCTTGTCCACTTTCACCTCATCGGTTTGGTTCGACATCATTAAAGAAAAAAAATTTCTTACCAAGATCTTTTAATAAAAAAACCTCTGCACAATTCTTTAGCCCGTATACTAATCGTGAGCAAAATTTCCACTATTCCTAATAATGTTTGCATATCAGTATAAGAAAATTTAGTTACTTTACTAAATTATTTTTATTAAATTTTTACTTTACCAAATTTGCTTTTCTAAATTTACTTTTCTAACTAGCTAACTACACATGTGCATGTTACAAAGAAAAACAACCGTTTGGTTTTAAGTATCAATATGAACTGTATTACATAATATGTATAAGATAATTACATAATTGTTACAAGTAGAAAAAAAAACTGTAAGGGCATAAATTTAAGAGAGTGCCAATGGAATGATACAGTAAGACAATTGTATATAATATTAAGAATAGAAAAAGAGAATATAATTTAAATTCAGGGTTACCACGAAGCAATTATACAAAAACATTACTCAAAAATATTAATTGTTAACAAAACAAAATCGATTTCATTCTGTCAAAACATATCTTGCATTTTCAGCAAGATTTCACACACACTAACTCAATCTAAAATTTGTTTGCATGACTTATGGCCAGTTGCACCGACCTCTTTTAAATATTTATTGCTTCGTTTAATCTTAAAATGACATTTATCGGTTGCACCAACCACTTCTAAATCTAACAGGCCAATAAACGAACCAATAAACTAAAGTTCCATTTTCCCCCAGATAAATTTTAAAAGCAAGTTTAAACGAACATATTTAACTACCTACAAAAAAAATAATTCAATTTTATTTGACGGAATATTGTTAATTCCAAATTAAAATAACGAAAACAACAGGTGAAGCCATTTTGTTTCCTATTTATAATTAACTACTTAAATAAATAAATTATTCCAGAAAAATTATAGACTGGTCATCATGTGTTCATCTGATAACGAACTAAACAAAAAAAAATGTCGAGACGTCGAAGAGTTGTTCAGGTTCACAGAGAAATCCATTTTCTGAATTCGATGACGTCACTTTAAAATATTGGTTCATAACTTACAAGAGTGGGTGATATGCATAAAAGATAGTAAATGCTTTTACTTGAGAATTTCTAAGTATTTACTTTTTTTGATATGTATAAAAATGCAGTAAATGCTGAAAATAAAGTATTTACTTTTGGCCACAGTACTTACTATTTTCGGATGAACTTTTTGAGTAAATACTTTATTCTGTATGCATAAAAACAAGCAAGTACTTTTTTTCTGTAGGAATTACTTCTTTTTTTCGAAGTCAAAGAAAAGCAACATAAGAATTTCAAAGAACCTACTTTTTTTGCTTTAAACACATAACTATGTAGCCTCGAAAACATAAGGACTTACACAGTGGCGTAGCGTAGGAGGGGGTGGAGGGGGCGGTCCGCCCCGGGCGGCACTTTATGAGGGACGGCAAACTTTGCCGCACTATTTACGGAGCGGAGAAATTTAATAACCAATAGGTATTAACTGTACAATTTTAACGCCCTCAGCAAATGTATTCATGCGAATTACTGGTTTTGCAATTTAGGTGGGAGTCTACGTGATCAGGAAGGCTACGCATTGAATTTCAATGACCGAATCCACGAATCCATGAATTGAAATATACTAATACGCAAAACTACCTTACTGATTATCGAAAGTGCTGAGCAGTTTACATATTAATTAAATTTTGGCGTCCCTATAATATTCTCTCCGAGGCGGTACTGAAACCAAAAGTTTTGTCGTTAATAGAATAACCTTTCAATAAAAAGAAAATACTAATTCCCACTAAAATGTTTTCAAAGAAAATGTAGGTAATGTTGAAGAAAGTAGTTTCTTTTGTTGATTTTTCTGAAATTTCGGAAACAGAAAATTATTACTATTATTCATTATTATTAAAAATTCATTCGGAAAATGATACAGTTTTAGCAAAAAGTATCATCTTAAGCTTTTTTGTAGAGAATCGTAAGATCTACAACTCTGTTATGCCCGCTATTACACGTTGACGCAAGCGAGCTGACTGAGTTTGAAAGAAGTGGAAATGAATAAAGCCTAGTACGCTGCTGATGCGAAACGAAATTTTTAGTTGGTCTCTAACAAGACAACGAAATACTTAGGAAAACGAAGCGGAAAATATTCATTGAACGGCGTATTGCAGTCGATAGAATGAATAAACAAATAAATAAAATATTATAGAATTTGTTTGTTCATGAATGTAGTTCAAAGTTTTTGGGATTTGAATATTTACAAATTTGTGGGGGGGAGGGGGCGGCAAAATTTTCCACCTCCCCGGGTGGCAGAAACTCACGCTGCGCCACTGGACTTACAGTCTTAACTTAATTGAAATTAAGTTAGTGTTGACAGTACTGAAATGGCGGAACTTGTACGCGTTAGTTCGCCCACGAAAAAACTCCTACACTCATGAAAACGCCAAAAATATTAAATTTGTCATGGCAACCAAGAATCAAAATAGTCCACATAAATATATTGTTTATTAAAGAGAGGGAAAATTCGGGAAGAAGTTGGAAGATTTGTGCCAAAATTCCGATTTGGTGTAATTGAGGTATATGGTACCCAAAGTATGGTATATGATTTAAGGATATTTTTGAACGCTGAATAACAAAGTTATGATTCTTTCCAAGCAAAAATTAATTTTTGAAATTTTTTTCCGTAGAACAGGTCAAAATTTACCAGTCACCAAAAACACTATTAGAACAAAGATATTTGTATGACTATTTCGATTCTTGGTTGATGACAAGTTTAATATTTTTGGCGAGTTTCATGAGTGTATGAGTTTGTGGGTGTTATGGGTAACATTCTACACTTGCCCCTCCCCCTTAAAAAAACACCCTTTCACAATGGATATTTTTAGGGACTCTCTTGATTCTTAGTTCGTATGACAAATGGAACATTTATTCCAAGTTTCTTTAACGTACCGTTATTTTCAAAGGGTTTTCGGTAATATTTTACCTGTTGTACCTGAAAAAAAAGTCATCATTACATAAAAAGGACTTTTACTTTTTTGTTGGTAGTTGTATCATTTTTAATTTGGTTTCATTAGATTCAGCGTTAAAAACAACCCTTAAAGCATGTATCATATGACTAGGTTGTACCAAAACAAATATTTTAGTTTAATAAACCTCCAAATTCTCTCGTCTGCACCTCTTCAACTGCATGTTATAGAGGTTGCAAATCTGCTTCGATTCCAATTTTAATATTTATGAATTTAAAAAATTATTTTCTTACTGACCCGATAAGAAAAAAAAGTATTTCCTATCAATTTCCGATGAATTCTAGTATTAGCTTGGATGAATTTAGTATATACTGAAAGTATTTGCCAGTTAGTAAGTACTAATCTTTATGCAAATGTAATGAAGTAAATACTTTAAATTTAACCATTTCCTTAAAGTTATAGTATTTACTATTATCTTTTACTTGTAGTAAATACTTCCGTTTTATGCATATCACCCAGTGTGTTGAAAAAATATAAGTGTTAGTTGGTATCTATTTCTATAGTTCGGCCATTCCAAAGTAACGGAGAAAACAATCGGACGCTTGTAGTAAGGTTTTTCTTGTGAAGAAATTAATATTTTTTATGAAACTCATTGGTTTTTAAGAATTCATCACAAAGTACACGACACAGAAGTTTCACCAAAAAATTATGAAAATTAGTAAGTTTATTCAAAAAATTGACGGTAACGGAGAAGACACGTACGATTTAGAGATTTCCGACCATTGCCTTGAAGTTTAAAATTCTGCGCCGTCCATTAAGATATGAAGTTGATTTTTTTTTGCACACTTTCATAAAACCAACATTTATCAAAAACCATCCTTGGTTTAATGCCAAGTTTCATTTTACTAACAGAAAAAAATATGAAAGATGGTAACGGAGAAGACAGCTAATGGTAACGGAGAAGACACGTACGATTAAAGATTTCTTTTTTGTTCAGTTATATTGTAATTCGTATTTTTAAATTATTCTCATCAATGATAAAAGTGATTCAGGCAATTGAAAAATGTGTGTAAAATTTCATTGAAATCGGTTAACGTTAACTCGTGCTAGCGAGCACTTGAAATTTTTCATTCAAAACACATGGGGTTTTCACAGTTTTTACTCAAAATATCAGCAAAATAGTAAAAGTTGATGGAAAATCTTTAAACTCGGCACATAAATTAACTACTATTAGGAGTATCAAAAAAAAAATATTTTCAATAGTTTTGCATAATATTAACCCCATCAAAAAATTTAATTAAAAATCGTTGTTTTTGTGCATTTGTTGCTGTTTTAAATGGAGTAACTGTCGTTTACAAAAATAAAAAAAAAATATATTTGTATACTCCTTGTGGTATTTAGTATATACCTATCTATTGATTGATACATTTTAGAAACAAAAAATTTTGTTCCTGTAGAACACCACATTATGTACCAACTCTGGTTAAAGTACTTTACGATAGCGTTTACCGTTTAAGAGTTATACGTGAAAATTCTACATTTTCGACATTTGGCCATTTTGAAATCGCAATATCTTGTAACCGACCACTCGTAAAGAAGATTTGTAACAGTCTTTTAAGCAGAATATTTTAACGTCTACAAATTGGGCATACATCAATTTTGAACAACTTCGTCATTTACGAGTAATAATCAGAAAACCGTTAATTTTGGCTTTTGACCACATTCTTAAAATAATTATATCTTTTCTACGGTACATTTTTGGAATTTTTTTAAATATTTTCTTGTAAAGAGTCAAATGGTCTAGAAACGTTACTTGAAACACTTTCCGAAATTATTTACCGTTAAGAAGTAATACCCAAAAACCGATATTTTCGTCAATTTACAATTTTTAAAACAGCTCTATTTCCTAAACCATCTGTCTTAGGAAAAAATGTGTATTAGTATTTTTTGTAGAAAATTGCCTGATCTACAAAATTTACTTACACCATTTTTCAATACCAGTTAACATATTGTTTAATTAAAATAACTAGATAATAAAAGAAAAACACTTGCTTATTCCACAATATCAAAAAGATTTATTAAAGGCCAACGCGTTTCGTCTTATGAGGACAACTTCAGGGCACTAATTAATGCATACAACCATTGAATAATTATAAATAGAAGGGGACACCGAGCATTGCTCAAACGACAGTCGCACCAATCGAATCCAGTGGCCGCCCATGAAGCTATAATTTCCTTTTCACAGAATAATTGGTTTTCTTCTCGGCTAAGTGAGTCTCAAAAAAGTCCTTTTGTATTTTTCTTAAAGATAGATAGATACATACGAGTAGATATGTAGATAGAGCGAAGAAAGGATTTTTTTTTTCTTCAATTTGTGCTTTGATTTTCTTTTGGTAATGAACGCACATGTGGGTATACATACATAGGTGCATTGTGAATATATTGGTGTTTGGTGTCCGTCTCATCGCCATACAGCAACAAAAAGATACAAAACGGTTTCTCTTTTATTTGTAGGTATTATTGTGAGTTTGAAGTCCGGTTACGATACGGGGGAGAGCTGCGTTAAGTTTATTTGTTGTGTGTTAGTAAAAAGTCTTGCTAAAATTAACCAAATTATCTAATTAGAAATGGTGTACTGTGATTTTAAAGATTGTAAAACTAAAAAAAACTTGGGTGTGCCGCGATTTATAGTGCCCAAAAATGAAGAAAGAAGAAAAATTTGGCTTGTTAATTCGGGAAACAGTTTTTCAGAAAAATTAATAAACAATGAAAATATTTACATCTGTGCCGACCACTTTAAGAGAAATGACATAATGTTTAAATTTATATTAAATTAAATTTATAAATATTTGCAAGGAAGCAAAAGATATACATACCTACCAAGAGATCACAAAAAGTCGTTTTTTGTAATAACTTTTTTCTAAAATAACGGTGAAAAGCCACAAAAACAAATAGTCTCAACAAAGTCTAAAATGATCATTATAAGTTGGGATATTGGTGATAAAAAAACATTATTCATTGAAGCTTGAAGGTCACATATCTCAGGCAAAACTAAATTTTAAAACAATAACAAGGGAACTTAAGGCTGAATACACAAGTCACCAAACTAAAGTTCCGAACAAAAAGTTCGGAGATTTCCTCACTTTGACAACCTTCAAAAATAAAAAAAAAACGCTTCGTGTTTCATCTTATACCACAACTTAGAACCATGAATAAAAAATTAAAAACAAACTTTTTATTTTCCTTAAATTTGTTTGAATGGTTGAAGTTTGACGTCTGAGTCCGAACATTAGAATTGTATTTATTTTATTAACTAAAAACAAAAAGTAGTTTTTAAATTATTTTATAGATTTTAAAGTTTAGTCTACACATAATAATAAAAATAAAGAATACTTTTTGAAAGAGAGCGGCAGTTTGTTGTTAAGCTTAATTCAAACAACAAATACAAGAAATTATTTTAAACTTAGTATAGATAATATACAGGGTGTCCCGGACCTGAATGGAAGTTTCTTAGGATGTGGTTTTTGGGGTTATTCTAAGAAGAAAAATTTTTGGGGGAAAGTTGTATCTCCCCTCCCTGAGGCAGGGGGGGGCATTTCTGAAACATTGACCTTAAATGCAAAATAAACATTAAAAATCAACGAAAATACATCTAATAATGTGCTTTAATTTTTTTGAAAGATAATACTCCATTCTTGCGTTTTCAAATCAAGTTGTTCAAGCCCAAAGGTTTTGAAAAATTAAAATTCAAAGTCAAAATTAAAAAAAAAAAATGTGATTTTTTGATCTTAACTCGATATTTTTCAAAATTTTACGTAATTAAGTGCTTTTTTTGTGTTCAATATTCAATGTCCTCATTATTTTTTAGTCCATTACCGAAAACCAAATGTAAAAATCTTTTAGTTTTTGAGAAATTAAGAAAAAACAAAAGGTACTTTTACCAAAAAAGGCCAGGGTTTTTTTAGTAAAAGTACCTTTTGTTTTTTCTTAATTTCTCAAAAACTAAGAAAGATTTTTACATTAATAAATTTTTACAGATAATAAATTAAACAAAAATCACAAGATGACATAAAACACACTTCAACGAGAACCTCCTCAAAAAATTGATCCAAACAACAAAATCAATAAGAAAGGCGAAAGTAGCATTACAACCACATGAGGAATGGATCGTGGCCTTATCTGTCAATGTGCAAAAGAAGTACCAGAGTAAAGATATCAATAAGATAGCAACAGATTTTTACAGCAATTTTTTATAACACTCAACTAAAGCAATCAGAAAACTATATACACCAAAATATTTGGAAGTCAAGAAGAAGAGTTTCCGAGTTTTCTTCAAAGCGAAATCGAGCATCCAATTCAAAGCTTGAATAATGATAAATGTAATGGAAATGATGAAATCGCTGTAGAGTATTCAAAATACGCAAAATTTTCACTGGCCAACTGGTTGAAAGAAATTTTCAATCAGGTTTGGTTGGGTCACCGAGGATATTCCACAATAATGGAAACAATCTGAAATAATCCTCATCCGCAAAAAAGTACCAAAAATGATATCAATAATTACAGACCCATTAGTATAACAATTTTAGTTTATTTCTAATTTAAACTTTCACAAAATTCGCTTTTGTGTCGTGACAGCTGTTCAGGCGTGCCATATTACAAATACAAAAATATAGGCCGTTGCGGATGCGTTTTTTTGGAAATTTCTCACTGTACTATATATAAAATCCCAAAAAAACACGCTCAAAGTCAATAAAATTTCCAATAAAAATTTGTATATAAAATTGTTTGATAAAAGTAACGGTAGCCGACTGTATTGACTGTTAAAGATTTTGTTTTTTTCTATACTTTTTACAAAAACATCATTTCCTTGTTTTTTCTCGTTCAAGTTTCTTGTTTTTGCTTCGATATGTTAATTATATTATGTTTATTATATACATGTACATATACACATATATATTTATATACACATTATACAAATGCATAGATACTTTCATGAATGTATTATTTATAAATGTAGGCGTAAGTCAATAATAAATATGTACATATATCAACTACAATGACAGAAGTATTTTTAACTTAATTACTCGTTTAATGTACCTACTGTGGTGAGTTAGTTTAATGCCATGAATTTTGATTTATTGATATGATTTGACACTTAACTCACTGATCAAAGATAAAATGTGTTTCATTTGCGTTTATGAATACCGATGTTACACTTTTGCAAAGAAACAAAATCACGTCCGTACGTGCATCACATCCTCAATACCCCTTATTTAATATAATTCTAAAATTGTATCACACCATGCGTACTTTCAAATCAGATCTCTAATGCTTCAAATACATCCAGTTTAAGCCCCAACTTTTATATTTATCCGTTTTAAGGGTCACCCCCGCATCTGTGAATATTTTAATTGCCAGTTAAATTCGATACAAAACGGTTTCTCTTTTATTTAATTTTAATTTTATTCCATTATCAGCAGGTGAGTTTTAATTTCTCACTCCCAGTGGTGTTAAAAATTAAACTTATTTACAGTTATTATCCTGACATCCAATTAAAATTAAAAGAGCCAAACTTTTTCCTACATAGATAATCTAATCATCCAAGCAAATTTTTGCCTACAAATAAAAGGTCTGTTTTTTTTTTAATAAAACGATATTATAAATCAATCATTTAAATGAAAAAAAAGGAAAACGTGAGTATTTTTTAAGAAAAAATCTACATATTATGCAGGCACATATAAATATCATTTAAAAGATATCATTAAAGATTTTTTTTTCAAAATTTTTCATTATAAATGCAACTTAACATGTGAAATGTGAACATTACAATATTTGTGAGTTTGACGATTCAGATGACGAGGCATCCTTAGACAATGAAGTTGAACAAAATACACCGTCAAATATTTCAGAAATGTCTACAACATATTTTGCTGGATACATCGCAAAGTCTGTCCTCAAAAAAACCGGTTGTGAAATATGTAAATTGAACATAGTCAAAGCTCGACAATATGAAAAGACCACAAATGGAGGCTTGATAATTCCTTCAAAATCATTTGTCAAGCTCATAGATATTATTGTAAAATGTTTCAAAGAAAATTTTGATCAGCTTTGTTTCCAACAAACTGTTCCACAATCTTTTTAAATATATGCGATGCCCAAGTTTATTACCCCTGTACATCCACTGATCATAAACAAATTTTATTAAATCATACTTTAAAGGTATTAATAAGAGCTAAAATTAAAATTATAAATGCCAGGCTAAATGTAAAGAAACAAGATATATTGAGACATATTTGAAGTACAGCTATTCCTTCCTTTGCTGACTATTGTATCAATATGACGGTTGAATGAAAGTTTACCATCAAATAGAACTCCCAGATCATTAAACATTTCAACTCTATTAACCAGATCATTTTCGATGAAGTAAAAGGATTCACATAGATGACGTCTCCGTGAGTAAGTCATTGTCTTGCATTAATTGATTGACTTATAAAAGTTCCGAGAAAATTACAACCTTTAAAAATTAAAAAAAAGCTTTCTGTCTCATCTCACACATACAACAAAAACCACTGACAAAAAAATTCAAAATCTTGTTCCTAGAATTTTTCTTAACTAGTGTACATACATGCGATTTTTTAATTTAAATTAAATTATGGCAAAATTCAAATCAGAATATCTACCTCTCAAAAGTCCACTTAAAGTGTATCCTTCTATTTAAAAGAAAAACATAAGATTTTTATCGCTTAGTTACTAAAAAAAGGGAGTTACATACCTACATACCTTCAAATGTGTTCTACACCCTGTTTCACGGTTTTAGTTTTAAATTTCAAACATTTTTCATTTGGGTACAGTAAAAACAAAACTTTAATTAAAAAAAACTACATCTTTACTATCACTGGTTGCTTTAGTTTCTTTTTTGATTTATTAAGTACATAATAATACTTATAATTTTTATTTTTCTAGTCTTAAAAATAACAATGTATGTATGTACCTACATTTATACCAAAATCGTTGAAAAAACAATAAATGAGAACAAATTATAAACCATTTTTTAATTATTTTTATGTGACAGATGACAGGTACCTATGTAATAAATAGGTACGAATTGAAAATTGAGTACCTACTTGATAATCTATATTAATTGATAAGGATCCGTAAAAATCGACGAAAAATTTAAAAGAAGATGGAACAGGTACCTTCCTGCATATACCTATAAAACGACCCATTCACAGCACATAAGTGTGCACACACTCCGCCACACATATACCACCGATCGACCCACCACACCAAAAATCAAAGAGTGCACACTTGTGTTGTGTGTATGTACCACTTGAGACTAATGTTTTCAAATTAAAAAAAAAAATTATTATTCCTTGCCTATGGATCTCAAGATATAAAAAACAAAACAAAGCCATCTTCGTTAACATCCCAAATTGCAACAAAACACTAACAACAAATTTCATTTACTGGACAACACACACACAACCCAGAAAAGAAAATATAATTTTTATCTCTGCATTGAAAAAAAAACCTCAAAAGCAAAACTAAAACGGCTGTTCAATTCGTTGTTGTTGTTCATTTTCATGCTCTGTGAAAAAAAAAAACATTTCTTCCCTTTCTTCTTCGGCAATTAAGGAAATTTCCCAAAAGGAACAAACTTTTAAGGAACAAATTTATTAAAGGGGTGTTGTATTTGATAGAGCGATTGCAGCGACAGCCTGCCAAACCAGGCCACCTAGTGGACGTTTTGCCCGGTGTCCCTTCTATTTGTAGTTATTCAATGATACAACTTCTTTATTTACTGTCAAGTAATCGTGGTGAATATCAATAAAAATTACGATGATTTTGTTTTATATACAGGGTGTCCCGTAATGAGTGGATAATACTGCAACTGGTGATAGCAGGCCTTATGAGTGCTCAGAAAAAAAATATAAACAAAATATTTTTCTTGTGGTCTCCATGGTATAATTTATTTTCGAAAATGTTAAAAAATTCAGGGTCTCCTAAAATACCTAATTACAATGGCCACCCATAAAGGATTCTTATTATTTTTGTATTTTTATAATATTGTTGAATAACCGTTCTAAATGATGGGTAGTAAATTTTAACACCAGCTGATGCAATTTTTTAAATTATTTTTTTATTCAAAAATAATTCAATATTTTTTTTTTCACCAAAGTTTGAAAAATAATAAAGGGAAAAAAATGTATGAGAACAAAAGTGGCAAATTTGATAAAAATTGGCCTGTTTAATGTACTTTCCAAAATGGTATAACACATGTTTGTGTCTACAACCATAACCAATAAAATTGGCATTTCATCTACTAAAGTAGTTTTTTAACATTTTATCAGATGAAATTAAGTTACAAAGTTAACTAAACACTACGACGACGAATGAATAACTCATATTTTTACTTGCGATATAGGTACAATAGGGCAAGTTTTGGATTCGTGCAAAAAAAAACTTCGAGATAACAATCAAACATGACATTACGATGATAGAGAACACGAAAAAAGTGGGTGGCAAAATTCTGTCTGTCTGTCTATCTGTCTGTCCGTACCTCAACCTACAGCCTAAACCACTGAAGCGATTTTCTTCAAATTTTGAACTTAAGGTTTTTTTGTAACTTTCCAGAGGGGAAATTGAAATTTTTTTTTTAGCTCAAAAAATAACGGTACTTGCCATACAACCGTTAAGGAAAAGCTTATCTATCTCAAAAACGGCTCCAACGATTTTGATAAAAAAAAATCAGTATATTATTGTAGATATGGTATACTTTCTGGTAAAAAAAAAATCACCAAAAACATTTATTAACGGTACCTGCCATATAACAGTTTTTTTGATTTTTGATTTTCTCATTAACAGCTCATCTGATTTCAATGAATTTTTTTGCACAAAAGCTTTGTTAGAATATAAGTAATACTGCATACCAAAATTTCGGAAAAAATAAATTTTGGATTTTTAAAAAAAGATTAAAAATTTTTTTTTCAAAATTCAATATTTCAAAAACCGGTTGATGAATTATTTTGAAATTTCAGTTTTTAATGTATAATATATACTCAAAATTGGCATACCAAATTTTTTTTTGAAAAATGTTACACAAATTTTATATATACAAAATTATTTCATTTTTCATTTCATTTCATTTCATTTATTTCATTTTTATCTTTTACAATAGACTTAAGTCTTTTTGAGCAAAAGTTAGGTTGATATACTTTAAATTACAAGCAAATAATAATTAGAGATAACAAAATAATTGCATTTAACATTTCTTAAGTTTATTTTAATTATTAGAACCAACTTTAAAAAGAAAATCTTTATATAATTCAGTTTTGAAGTACGTATACATTATTTGAGATTCAATTAAAGATTTAAAGACAAGTGGTAAAATTTAGAAATTTTAAAAATTTTCAGCCAAATACCTAAAAAGAACGCGATCAAAATTAATTCCTCCTCAAAGCTTTCGTACGTCTATGGGCAGGGAGTTCCAAAGTCTGACAGCACAAACAAAGAATTGGCGCTCAGAGACAGTGCAAGTGAATCGTGGTTGAATAAATATAAAAGACCGAACTGAACTTGAAAAAGTGATTTTATTGTAAAGATACAAAGGTTCTTTATTTGTTATAACGCTGTTTAAAGTCTTAAGAGTAAAGTAATTAAGGTATGCGGTTAAGGTACATCCCAGCAAACTTTTTTTATATGTGGATATATGATCAAAACGTTTAAGGTTGTAAACATAACGAATTATGTTGTTGAAGGCAACATTTAAATTTCTTTTCGATTCTGAACTCTGATTGCAAAATATCTGACATCCGTAAGTAATTATTGGGATAATTAAAGTTTTTGCCAAGCGGAGTCTAATGTGCTGTGGTGTGTATTGCCTCGTAAAGGAGAGACTACGGAGGCAGCCATAAATGTTCCCAATGATATTTTGAATATGGCAGTCCCAGCTAAGTGTAGAGTTGAACCATATTCCCAGATTTCTGGCCCTTTCCACATATTCTATTACCTGACTTCCAATGTGTATAGGAGGAAAATAACTGAGATCAAGCTTTTGTTTGTAAATAACTAAACATTTTGATTTTGTGGGGTTCAATCTCAAGTTATTTTTTTCCGACCAACGCAAAATGCTATCAAGATCATTGTTCATTTGATAAACACCATTTTCTATCACTCCCAATTTGCAACTAAGGCGGATCTGGGCTTCATCTGCATACAAGTCAATGGAAGAATTGTTAACTTGCGCTGGAAGGTCATTTATACACATTGAAAACAGCAATGGTCCAAGAATGGACCCTTGGGGAACACCAGAAAAAAGTTCCAGAAATCCAGACATATGTTCTCCTATGACTACAGCTTGTTTCCTCCCAGAAAGGTAAGAAAGCATTAACTTGGAAGCCGACTCTGAAAACTGGAACTGCCATTTCATTTTAGACAAAAGAATACTGTGGCTAACCATATCAAATGCCTTAGAAAAATCAAGTAGTCCTAAAAATGATACTTTATCCTCGTCTATGGCACATCTAAGGTCATCAGTAACTTTTAGAATAGCAGAAACGCAACTATGATTTTTCCTAAAACCCGATTGGTTAACACATAAAAGATTGTTATTTTTAATAAAATTGGAAATCTGGCCATGCAAAATTTTTCTAAGACTTTTGAAATAAATGGAAGGATCGATATAGGTCTGTATTCTGTGGGCGATAAACGGGTGGCTGGTTTCTTTACAACAGGAATAACTTTAGCAACCTTCCAGCTGGAGGGGAAAGAGCTTGTTGTGATGATGGTATTTAAAATGTGTGTGAGAGTAGGTAGAATATGAGGTAGAATTATTTTTATAAACAACGGGTGTATTTCATCAAAACCCGTGGCCTTGGACTTAATTTTTAAAATGTTGGCCACAACATCAGCTTCTTCAACATTATGAAATTGAAATTGGTTGATTAGATCCGGAATGCTTGAAGGTTCTATTTCTTCAATTGGATTTACTATTGGGTTTAGGGACCTGGATTGAACTTTAGCAAACTCAATATTAAGAACATCAGGACTTATATTTTCAGGATGTTTTTCTTTTAATTTACCAACCCCAAGATCGCGAATATTTTTCCAAAATGTCTTTGAAGGAAGATCTTTGCTCAAATGATTCGAGTAAACTTGAATTTTAGCTTCTCTTATTTTTACGCGCACATTATTACGAATGACGCGAAAAGAGTTGAGAAGCTCTGGTAATCGAAAACGTTTCCAATTCTTGTAAGCTATGTCTCTTTGCTTAATCAATTCTTTAATTTCTTGCGTAAACCACAAATTATGTTGGGTTTTAACTACCTTTGTTTTAAGCTTTACATTTTTATAAAAAAGATAAATTATTATTATTAAATTATTATTTAAGAAAACGGCTCCAACGATTTTAAATTTTTTTTTTGCATATATTCATATTTCTTCAAGTAAGGTAGGTGCGGGTAATAAGGCCTAGCTAAGGGAGATTTGAAATAAAACAAAAACTATTTATGAGAATCAGTAAATTTTATTGTTGGTTAACGTAACATATACATTTCTTTACAAAAATAAAAAAAAATGGCAACTTCTGCTTTAAACAAAAACAATATTCATCTTTTTTAAAAACCTTGTCAATAGGCCTTATTATACCATGGGTGGGTAATAAGGCCTAAGTCTTAAACATACTTAAGAAATCAAAAAAAAATTCATAAATTTGGTAATTGAGATAAAAAAACATGTGAACACATTAATATAGCTTAAACTCTTTTTAATCCTTTCTGGATGACTTTTCGAATCTAGTGCATCATAGACTTCATTCAGTCTTTTGAAGTGGTCATCAACAATAAATTTACTAAGCTTCTGTGCCCTGGGGTTCATAAACTGAGCTTTTCTTCTGGAAATTTCTGGTTGTCTTTTCATAAACGATTTAAACCAGTCCTTACCAGAGACCTTAGCATGTTGATTGAAGCTATGATTAATGTTATTAAGCTCGCAGTATTTATAGACCAAGCGTTTGAGGATCCGTGGTGTTACAGGCTGCCCAACTTCAGTGAACCTCATAATTCTGCTTACAAGATTAGCTTCCTGCATGTCACTGAGTATGGATTTTCGACCTACAGTTTTTTTTCAAACTGCCAGTCTGAAGATGATTTCTGATGGTTCTTCTGAGAACTTTTAACATCTCAGCAGCTCTATAGGTAATAAGCGTCCCTCTTTGCACTGCTCGGACAGCCGAAACAAAGTCATTTTCACACCACATAGCTCGTTTGGGAGACATTGTTGTTTAAGTCACTAAAAAGACAATAAATCAAATAAAAAATTGTTGTAATAACTTACTTATATGTCCTAAATTTTGAAAAACACACAAACAAATTTTAAAACAGACAAATTTTGATACAAAAAAGGAGGGTAATAAGGCCTACCATTTAATTTTATAGGCCTAAATAACCCCCTACACCATTTGTAAAGAAAAATTAAAAAAACCATTATATAAACTTTAATACATTTTTAAACATACAAAGTAAAAAAAACAGGAAATAATGTAAAACTAAAGTGCAAATTTATAAACATAAGTGTAATTTTACAAAAAATACTTACGATTAAATATGATGAATTCTTCTTATTTAGACTGCACATTGCACAATCACCTCTCACAAAAAATAACACAACACTGATGTCTATGAGCGAGCAGACACGTAGCAAAAAGTCTGATGAGTCATTTATGAGCGTTAGCTACATAGTAGGCTGGCCGTTAGTGTCTGCTACTATTTAAAGTTGCTTTTTCGAAACTTAGGCCTTATTAGCCGACAGGCCTTATTACCCGCACCTACTTAATCAAATGGCATACTTTTTTTGAGCTCTAAGTTATTTATCAGGCTGTTTATACAATTCAAAGAACGATTTAAATGCTTTTTATACTTTTTCTATAATAACTTGAATATTTTTTAAAGTTCTTAAGCCCCACACAACTTGAACATAAGGGCAAGTACGTGCGATCCAGTCGTGCATTTAATTTTTTTAATTTTTATTGCATTTAAAAATAACCGTTCTTAAATAAAAGCAGTAACATTTAACACTAGTTGCTGGATTTTTTTTTAATAATTTTTTTAATTAATTTTTTAATAAAAAAATGGTTAAATATTTATGGAGACCACAAGAAAAATATTTTTTTATATTTTTTTTCTGAGCAGTCATAAGGCCTGCTATCACCAGTTGCAGTATTATCCACTCATTACGGGAAACCCTGTATATATACATACATATTAATACAAAAAAGGAATACAAACAATTACATTAATTTCATTTTTAATTTTTACTTGCGATATAGGTATACTATAGGTACGGTGACCATATTTCTGGGAGCAAAACCCGGGACAAAATATGAAAAATTTAAAAACGTGAAAAAATTATTTGATTTTCTAATAATTTTTTGTAATATCTAAAATAAAAATTCAAGAAAAACATACTAACAGAAAAACAAACGAAAAAGGAAGGAAGCATAACATAAAATAACTAAAAACTTAAAAAAAAAAATAAACTTAACATTTTTAATTACACTATTAAAATAAGGGCCAGTTTCTCAGTGCAGAGTTAATTCTGAGTTAAATCAGAGTTTGCTAGTCCTCAGGATAAGTCAACCCTGAGTTATTTCAGAAGTAGCGGGAGAGTTTGGTCCCTGAGCCAACTTATCAAACTACGCCAGTTAACTTGGAGTTACCTCCAAACCTCAAAATGTTATTCATACAATTTATGTAACGTTAAGTAGAGTCATTTCAAGCTTAACGCGTTTACAGGTAGAATAGTGACTACATAAGGATA
The DNA here is from genome assembly GCA_963921185.1 of Dasysyrphus tricinctus. Classification (NCBI taxonomy): domain Eukaryota; kingdom Metazoa; phylum Arthropoda; class Insecta; order Diptera; family Syrphidae; genus Dasysyrphus; species Dasysyrphus tricinctus. The sequence continues at coordinate 41,183,477 of OY992533.1, forward strand.
TTTTTGTTTGACATCTAAAGGCAATAGATTTATCTTTTTCGTACTCTATTTGACACTAGAGCATTGCAACTAAAATGAGTCGGAAAATATATTAGACGGTGTTCACATTGGACTGACTCCTCCGACTTTTTTTTGACGTCTCTGTAATTTATCTCACTCTCTCTTGATGGTGAGAAAGAGATGGGAAGGACAGGCAGAATATTTTAAATTTTTTGAAAATGTATGGATTTGGACAACTGCTTTCTTTCTCTGTACTTTTTCTTTGGCAAACAAATACTACACAATTCAGTTTTATTTCATTTAAAAATATTTGAAATAAATGAAATTAAAGTTTTGGAACGAAAAACAAATTAATAAATCCCTCAACAAGCTCGGATTTGTGTTTTCTTTAAACGACTTCTCAACTTCAAAGTGAGTCTGTTGGTGTTCACATTAGTTTGTGTCTGTACAAAAGAAGTTGGATCAATGTCAAAATTAGTCGGAGGAGTCAGTCCAATGTGAACACCGTCTTATGAATAAGGATTTACGCTACGTTGAATAGAGAATGTGCAAATACGGGACAAATAATCGGCAAATATCTGAATACGGGACACTTGTTCGTCCCGGGTTTATTAAAAAATAAATCAGGACAGGCTATAGAAATACGGGACAGTCCCGGGAAACCAGGGACGGATGGTCACCGTAACTATAGGGCAAGTTTTGGATTCGTGCAAAAAAAAATTCGAGATAACAATCAAACATGACATTACGATGATAGAGAACACGAAAAAAGTGGGTGGCACAATTCTGTCTGTCTGTCTGTCTGTCTGTCTGTCTGTCCGTACCTCAACCTACAGCCTAAGCCACTGAAGCGATTTTCTTCAAATTTTGAACTTAAGGTTTTTTTGTAACTCTCCAGAGGGGAAATTGAAATTTTTGTTTTAGCTCAAAAAATAACGGTACTTGCCATACAACCGTTAAGGAAAAGCTTATTTATCTCAAAAACGGCTCCAACGATTTAAATACAAAAAAGTCAGTGTATTATAGTAGATATTTTATATCTTTTAGTAAGAAAAAAAATCACCAAAAACATTTACTAACGGTACCTGCCATATAACGGTTTTTTTGATTTTTGGTTTTCTCATTAACCGCTCTTTCGATTTTAATAAAATTTTTTGCACAAAAGCTTTGTTAAAATATAAATAGTACTGCATACCAAAATTTTTGAAAAAATAAATTTTGGATTTTTAAAAAAAGATTCAAAGTTTTTTTTTTGAAAATTCAATATTTCAAAAACGGGTTGATGAATTTTTTTTAAATTTCAATTTTAAATGAATATTATTATATACTCAAAATTGACATACCAAAATTTTTTTTGAAAAATTTAACAAAAATTTTATATATAAAAAATTAATTTTTAAGAAAACGGCTCCAACGATTTTAAAGTTTTTTTTTGCATATATTCATATTTTTTCAAGTAATCAAATGGCATACTTTTTTTTGAGCTCTAAGTTATTTATCAGGCTGTTTATACAATTCAAAGAACGATTTAAATGCTTTTTAAACTTTTTCTGTAATTACTTGAATATTTTTTAAAGTTCTTAAGCCCCACACAACTTGAACATAAGAGCAAGTACGTGCGATCCAGTCGTGCATTTTATTTTTAACGTAGTTATGTACATTAATTAGTTTAACAGGGGACCATTATTAGTCAAATCAATTTGGCAGTTTAGAATATTTAGACATTTGCGTCTATTTATTTCAAAAATTTCGTATTTATCTAATACTCGTCCTGCAGGTAAGCAGTGTAAAATGGTAACATCAACCAAAGAGCATCCGTGCCCAGTATTTTGTATGTGTTGGGAGAGTCCAGATGAGGGATCTTGAAAAACAATATTTAATAACATAAAATTCCATATTTTTATTATACCACTATTGGAGAAAATTTTTAATTTTGTACCTAATAAAAATTTTAATAATAACAAATAAAAATGCTTGTAAATTTTGAAAAACCCATTTTTGACAGTCAATTTTGTATACCTACGTTATTTTTTTGACAAATTTCTTGCAGTGGATATAATTTCAATTTACTTTTCACAATTTTCATCAATTATCTAATCATAATTGTGTCATCTGATATTGAAATTTTTAATTCTTAAAAGCCACTTTTTGACAGAAAATTTATGTAAATTTGGAAGTTAAAATCCGGTACTTTTACAAAATGCTTTTTTTAGTACAATAAAACGCCTGCCAGTGACCAATTGGTAAAAATAAAAAGTTTTATATAACAAAGTATCTGATGAAAATGAAAAAAAAAACCGGTCTTATATATATGTACAAAAAAAAGTTAGCAAATTAATTACTGTTTTTGTTCAGTTCGGAACACTCTTAATGTCGGATTTACACGACTAGAAACCTACCAAATGATAAAAAGAATAAATTTGTCCATTCTTTTGTTGTTGTTTCTGTCATTATAGCCTAGTTTACAGTTCCCGTGCGCAAAAAAAAATCTATGCAAATATTCTCGCATGTCAAAAATAATTGAGGTGAAATGTAAAATTAATTGTTTGCATGATTGGTTTACAGTTTCCATGCAAAAAAAAAAACAATGCTGTTATGGAATGTCATGCAAAACAATGGACCGGAAATTGATTTGCATGCGAAAAAAAGTGTGGTGAATAAAATATTTTTTTTTTTTTATGGTCGGTTTATACTTCCGAAAAAAAAATATATTCACCTCAAGGCATTATTTGCATGCAAATGATTTTCGCATCCAAAAATAATTATTTTCCATTTTTAGGCCTATAGTTTGTCAATTAAGGGTAAATTAATGACTCAATGGGTGGTTTAGGCCAAAGCAAACGTTTTTCGCCTTGAATATTATTCAACTTGGTGCGCAGAATAGGTGGAAAATCGTTTTAAAAATTTTGATTTTTTTTTCGCATCGGAACTGTAAACTATGCTTATACTGCAAGTTTTCCAACCGTGTAAATCCGGCATAAGTCAATATTGTACAAAATAACCAATAAGGTGCAGATATTAATTATTACAAAAAGCGTTTAGCTTCACCCGTCATGTCATAATTTCCACTGAATCGCATTACATGCATAACATATACTTAATCCTTTCTAAGGTAAAATAAATTCTATTAAATTGTCTTGACAGGAAACTCTATCAAATTATGTAATCTATGGAGAAATTAGAATAAAGTGTATAAAACTCTTTTAAACTATGTTATAATGATTTGGTATGGGTATAATTCATACAGAATCACAACAAGTCATTCTATAGTGATAGAAACAACAATAACAAGTACCAACTAAACTCAAAAGTTATATATTCGAAATTCGCACACAATTAATGTTCCGGACAATTAATTTATTGCAAAACTGTGTAGGTACTGTGGAACGAAAAGAAGAATGAAATGTTTCGTTTATATTTTCATGGTGGTTATTTGTGTATTCTACTTGTTTAAACTACAATATAAGTACTCATACTAACCCAACAAGTGCCTTACCATAGTTTTTAATATTCATTTTTACTCGGCTTTTTGTATTAAAAATTTTATGTTATACTTAGCTATGATTTGTTTGTACTTTGCAGGTATGTAATTATGTACTTTGTTTCTGTTTTAACTGCTTGAATTAAGCACATAACCAGGACCTCTTATCTTCGTATAATATTCGTAGCGTCTATAAAAATAAGTTACTGTGTTATTTATAGGCATCAATAAAATTAAGAAAGTAACTATTTTCATTTTATATACAGTCAAACTTCTTTATAACGAACCCTCAAGGGGCCAAAAAATTGGTTCGTTATAGAGAAGTTTAAGGTGAAATTCGCTATAGGGAAAATTTCTTAAATTATTGAAAATATTTTTTTTTTTTTCACATCACAAATCAGGCAATGTATGTTTATGTAAATGATGAACAACAAACAGTTTTTTATTTTTATAAATATAGGTATATTTTTTTAGTACAATTTTAATGAAAGTGAAAGATATAACGCATAACGCAGGAACTATTCCCTCTTGTTTCACAGTTATGGAAGCAGAACTTGGGCCTTGCTTGCCTTGCCAAATTTTTCGTTAACAGTTCAAAACGAGAAATTTCGTTCACGACAGGGAAATAAGATTTTCAACCTAAAAATTATTTTTGTCGATGATCGATTTTGACAAAAGTCGTTTATTGAAAGCAAACGACCCTCGTAAAAGGCCCTCGGTGAAAACAACAACCGTTTTCACTAAGTTTTCAAAAAGATTAGCGAAACTGACGTTTGGTGAAAATTTCGAATTCAATTTTTGAATTGTTGCCATACATTTCCTATTCTATCTGAGCAGGTAGAGTGGCGCACTTAAAATGTCTTGTACAAAATCGGAGAATTCCCTTATATCGAAAGTTGTAAAAAAAGCTTTGTATCGTTCCTTTTATTAAGGAGCGAGAAATGTCATCAAAATTTTGTATAGACATTTTGTTATAAAGAAACAGACATGATGATGGGTCTCAAGAATTATTTCTTTATAAAGAGAATTTCGTTATAGCGAAATTCGTTGTATGGAGACACATTTGTGTAAAATATTTTTTAGGGGACGGGGACAGAGTTTCAGTTCGCAATATAAGGATATTCGTAATAGGGAAGTTCGTTATAAAGAAGTTTGACTGTATATTTAAATAAAATAAAATATTTGAGGCGATGAGAACCAAAACTCGCCATATCCATGCCAGAAAAACTTGGCACAGCCAATGGTAATTATTAAATATCTTTTTTAACGAAACATTTAATATAATTTTTCTTTAGACCATAAGAAATAGATTTCAAAAACTATGATGGATATAAAAAATTATTTCCTAACTACTCTCATTTAAAAGTTATTAAACAATTAAATTTGGTTATGGAGAGCTTTTCTGAAATGGATATGGCGAGTTTTGGTTCTCATCACCTCATTTGTAGTAAGTACCCACTATCCGTACGACTTGCAATCGAGAAGGAGTGGATGGGTTGGGGTGTTACATAAAGAGGCGGGGTTAATAATTTCGTTCCAAATTAGAAGCTTAGGTATATACTGGGCTAACACAATAATTGTTTAATTGTTAAACATAGGCCTCGAAACGGTACCACACGATGGTATGCAAAAAGATTAGTTCCAGTTTCGCTTGAAATTTGTTTTTCAGACTTGTTTGAACATTAGATATCGTCGTCGTTTAAAGAAAACTCCGTAACTCCATTTTCTTAGAAACCGAGAAACCTCTTGTAAAAACGTAATTTTTTTATTTTAACTTCAGAATTCTGTGTTGTAATGAGCTTAAGGAAAGCTGCATTCTACATGAAGAGCCTCATCATCAGTGCATGTGTTAGTGGTTAGTTGATTAAGCCGAGCTGACATAAGCATATAAATCAATAAAAATAAACAAAATTAAACAATTTACAAAATTAGACACATAATATATACATTTACATTAATAAGGTAAGATATAATCAAGACATAGAAATTCACGAGAGTGGAGCACTGGTTCGCAACAGTGTTTTTAATCCTACTTTACTTATGTTGAAACCAACAGAGGCAGCGTTCAAATTAAAAAGTTTGCACATACGATTAAGAGGTTCGTGAATACCATAATTGGTTCTATGAAAAGGAACGTGAAAAAGTTCAAATCTTCGTAGGTGGTGGGATCCCCCGCGGTAGTTTATACCTATACAGACTAATAAGTCAGGAGCATCAATTTCGCCACTGATAAGTTGGTGACAAAAATATTAAATCATTATTAGCACGCCCTTGATATAAAGTTTGAATTTGCAGAAGCATGATTCTATGTTCATTAGGTGGCAGGTTATATACGGATCAGCCCAATGAAGACCTTTCAAGGCAAAAGGAATGAAGTTATGTTGTATTGATTCAATACGGCTTTTATGAATTTCGTAAAAGGGAGTCCATACTTGGGAGGCGTACTTAAGATAGGGTCTTACTTAACAATTGTATAAAGAAAGAGTAACATACGGGTCGTTAAATTCCTTTGCCCCGCGTCTTATAAATCCAAGCATGGAACTCGCCTTTTACAATATCATTATATATTATGAAATCTAGATCAGAACTAAAGTGAACACCCAGGTCTTTGAAACTAAAAACACGACAGAGTGTATGCTGTGAAATGGAATAGTCAAAAGCACTCACTACTCGTTTTTTAGAGAAGTTATAGTGTGACATTTTACAGGGTTAAGAGAAAGACCGTTTTTCCCACACCCAAACATTAAAGTTGTCAAAATCAGCCTGCAGGAGAGTATGGTCATGATTAGATTGTATTATTTTAAAAAGTTTCATATCATCAGCATACATAAGAATATTACTACATCGGATACATGAAGTAACATCATTTATAGCGAGAATGAACAAAAATGGGCCTAGATGATTTCCCTGAGGTACACCCGCGTTAGCACTGAATGAGTTTCAATGACTAAGTTTATCGAATGCTTTCGAAAAGGCAGTGTATATGCAGTCAACTTCATTCCCGTTTTCCATCGCATTAGAATATTTCTTCAAAAAAGTAAGGAGATTCCTCTCACATACAACTTGCTCAAAAAGCTTTGTAATACAAGAGAGCTTTGCTATGGGCCTATAGTTCATTATATCAGTTTTATCACCTTTTTTAAAGATTAGTGTAAGAAACGATTTCTTCCATAAATTGGGAAATATTCCTGTCCTTAAAGAAAACTCGAACAAAAATTGAAGGGGTTGAACAAATATAAATTTACACTTTCCGGAATCGGAATTCCATCTGAACCACTCATTTCGTTTACATGGTTAGTGTATACATTTTTGAAAGAGTTTTAAATTCTTCAAAAAGGGTAATGTAGAAACTGTGGTCGATTGGTGAATGAGTTTTTGAGTACACTTTCCATGCTTTGTTTCTTTTATTTCGGAGTGTTCTTAGCTCTTTCGTATATCATGAGTGGCAAAAGTTTCCATTTTTATCTATCAAGATGCAGTAACTCATTTTGAGAAGAAGTTAAAGAAGCTTCTTGATAGGATTCGTCATCAGAGGGAGCCCACTCTATGTTAGGTAAATTAAAATCACCAAAAAGTACCTAATATGTTGCTGTTGGAGCAAGACAAGTCAATAACAATATCTAAGGCTTTAGAAAGTTCCACATAAGCTGCGTCTGAACTTTTCGGAGGAATATATCTGTGGTGTTTGGGAGAAACATGATAACTCCATTTTAGGTTTATTGATTTTCTTCAAATTTGGAATAGTTATGAACATGTTTATATTCAAGCTTTGTTCCAAGTTTGAAGGAAATCGGTGCACCCGTTTAGGCTCTAGCTTGACGTAAAGTGGAAGTAAAGACGCAAATTTTAAAATGGAGCTATCATGTTTCACCCAAACACCACAGATATGCATTTAATATATAAAACTGTTTGTTCTGTACGTTAATTTTATACAGAATAATTCAAAATAGAGATTAAAAGGGAAAGATAAAGACGAAGACGTAAATTTATTTCTAACTGCAATTAAAACACCACCTCCCACTTCTTTTAGCTTATCAACATGACGATCTTTTCTATATACTAAAAACTCTTGATTGAAAGTTCTGTGCCCAGAAAACTTGAATTCAGCCAAATTTCAGTCAAAACAAAGATGTCATGTGAAAAAGCTTGGGAGCTCATATAAATATCAGCTGTTTTGCTGCGAAGTCATCTTACATTTTGGTAAAAGAGGGTAATCCTGTTTAGTTTTTTGATTCATCTTTGGGTATATTTCGGATGGGTCTACTTTTCTTTACAGAAAATTCTTTAATAAGAGCTTCTGGAGGCCAATTATTCAAATTGCAAATAGAATCAAAATAAGAAGAATGTGCTTCTATTTTGAAAGAAGAAACGAAACTATTTACTTTGCTAATTTTTGTGTATTTTAATCGATTTATTTGTAGGGATATAATTACATATAAGCTATAAAAAGTGGGAAACAATATATCATCCGTATCAATAGGCCTTGTAAATAAAAAAAAAAGCTTAAGCTCATAGCTATTACTAGTAGCTTAAGCTAGACAGTTCTAGCTTAAGCTTTGTTTCATGTGAATAATAAAAAGATTACGCTAAAAAGCTTTAGCTAGAAAATTCTAGCTTAAGTAAATCCACCAATTTTTAATCAGTAGTCATTAAATACAAAATTTCTGTCATGATTTGGAATTGTTTCGATATTACTCTACTTAAGATATTTGATATTAAACTTCATGAACTTAAAGCTTGGCATATATTTTAGATCTCATTACTTTTTTTGGCTGACATTTTACACAGGTTTCTTGTACATATAAGAACTTGGCTCTTTTTTTAACATTTATGTTTTTGTTGTGATTTCACTCCTCTTTGCAAGGAATTATTTTGCCAGATGAAAATCAAGCCCTTCCACTATACAAAGTTTCATAATTCTACGACAACCGAAAGTGCTCCATATAAATAATACCAATACTGATAAAGTGGGTGGATGGCACGCCCACTGAATCGAAAATTCCAAATTTTCAATTTTTTTCTTTCTAAGTACTTCAAGCCCTACCGACCTACCAATTTTCATCGTTCTACAACAATCAGAAGTGCTCCATATAATTTATAAGAATTTTTAGGAATGTGAGTGGTAGTGGATGCCACGCCCCTGAATGGGAAACTCCAATGTTTTAATTTTGTTTCTTTCTAAATACTTCAAGCCCTACCGCTCTACCAACTTCCATCGTTCTACAATAATCAGAAGTGCTTCATATAGTTTATAAGAATTTTTGAGAATGTGGGTGGATGCCACACCCCCTGAACGGAAACTTTCAATTTTTCGATTTTTTTCTTTCTAAGTACTTCAAGCCCCACCGAACTACCAATTTTCATCGTTCTACAACAATCGGAAGTACTCCATATAATTTATAAGAATTTTTAAGAAAGTGGGTGGATGCCATTCCTCCTGAATAGAAAATTGCATATTTTCGATTTTTTCCTTTGTATGCACCACAAGGCCTGCCGTTGTGCGAAATTTCAAGTTTCTACGATGTTGGGAAGAAGTGCTCCATAATTTTGATGATCTGTCATTGAGTCAGTGAATCAGTGAGTCAGTGAGTCAGTCAGTTACGGTTTTTGCGATTTTTGAAGTCCTATATCTCGGGAATTACTAATGCTAAAGAGTTGAAATTTGGTGAGCCACCTGTGTTTGATCAGCTCAGCAAATACTGCGAATTTGAAGTTTCTGACTTTATTGGTACTGAAGTTATAGGGGGGTTGAAAATTGTCTGAGTTTGTTCCTGTAAAAAGGGTGTAGTGCCGGGAACTTGGCTGGGCACTACCGTGCCCTTTGATAGAGGGTAGCAAGTACATTAATTCAACAGAAGGATAAGGATTAATGAAAGTATTTGTTAATCAGGAACTAAATTGACGACAATTATAGCTACCTACTAAAACCTTAGGTTAAACAAAACAAAGTAGGGGAAATATTATTGAAGCCATAGTGGTCACAAACACATTGATAAACAGAGGAAAGAAAAAAAAACGATGGTAAGAGTTTACTCAAATAGTCGAACACAAATTAAACACTACACACAAAACTTAAAAAAATTACTCTTACCAAGCAATTAACAATAATGTAATTTATATCACAACTATGCACAAATAAAGCAAAAAGTTATAAATTTAAATTAAATTATTCACTTATGCTGCGAATAAAGTCAATTTTGGATCTGTAAAATAGTCCAGTAAATAGAGAAATTTTACTACTGACCAAATGGAAAAAAATAGTGGCAGGCTGAAATTTTTCAGGTCGTTTCGGGGGTAGGTATACAACTTAAATCTTAAATCAGTTGGCGACCTCCTACCCCTTGCAGGGGCGCTGCCACGCCCACTTTTTTGCAATCATGGCTTATGAAAAAACGGCTCGACCGATACGAATGGAATTTTCATAATTTGTTGATATGATCAAATAAAAATTTAAAAAATAGTTAAAGTAAAATCCGCCCACTTTTCTTATTTCTTTGTTTCTCATAAACTGCTCCAAGGATTTCCATGAAATTTTAAGAGTTTGTTCTTATGGATGAACAAAAATTGTCAAATTGGTTTTAGTAAAATCCGCAAACTGTCACGCCCACTTTTTTCATGCCTTTATTTCTCGAAACGCCTCCTACGATTTGTATGAAACTCTGAGAGTTAATTCTTATGTACGAGAAAACAATTTAAAAAAGTTGTTTTATTTATATCCCCGTCTTAGACTAATAGTTTTTAAATGTACAAAAAATTTGGGATACGCTTGTGGCTACCGAAAAGCTGATCTGAAATGTACACCAATTTGCAAGAATTGCAGCGGGGAAACCTGCGACCATAGTCGTCAGATTTCTTTACTAAACGAAATTGACGATTATTTTGGTGATGAAATTTCAATTGAAAAACGTGACGCTCTGGGCCTTTGATTGAGAATGAGAATTAGCTACCAGGTCCTTCTCAAAAACGAAAAAAATATAAAAATACAAAAATAATAATAAGGTATTATGTTGATTAGACCTACAGTGGACATCACTGTGCTGTTTACTCTTCCTCCGGGGTGGTTTGGAAACGGGTGATGAGCTAAATCAACACAATTGGATTTCCCACAACACTATGAACACTGATTGCTTATTGGGCAAAGAGCGAGTGTTACGCTCTTGCCACCATTTTTACCACTGATAAATAGTACTAATTGTAAGTCTCGCTCGAAAAAACAAGATTTGAAAATTGTACACACTCCAAATAGCCGTCTTATAGTGGGCGGATCTTACTAAAAGTGCTTTTTTAATCGATATAAGATGTACCATGATTGTCCATTTAGCAGCGAAATTAAGAACAAATCCTTACGCTATGAAAGAACTCAAATAAATGATTTTCATCAATCTTAAGACTTCGAGGCCTGATTTGGGTTTTATTTTTTATTTGAAAACTAAATCGTTACTCCCTAATACTGTTCGTAGAAATTAATAAATATACATGAAAGAGGAGCGTGACTACCTGTGGGTTTCACAAAACCAAAAGTGCTTCGCAAATTTTTATATCACTAGTATGAAAAAACTCTCAAAGTTTTATCCAAATCAGTTTCTGAGAAATCAAGATATAAAAAAGTGGGCGTGGTAGTGGGCGGACTTAAATGAAATTTTGTTTTAAATTGTTTTCTCGTTCATAAGAATAAACTCTGAAAATTTCATGCAAATCGTAGCAGCCATTTTCAAGAAACAAAGAAAGAAGAAAAGTGGGCGTGGCAGTGGGCGGATTTTACTTTAACATTTTTTTAAATTTTTACTACGAATATATTAAAAAATTATGAAAATTTCATCCATATCGGTGCAGCCGTTACTTCAGAAACCAGGATTTAAGAAAAGTGGGCGTGGCACTGCCCCTGCAAGGGGTAGGAGGTCGCCAAATTAGATTTAAGTTGTATACCTACCCCCGAAACGACCTGCAAAATTTCAGCCTGCCGCTATTTTTTTCCATTTACAATTCTAATTTTACTGTGCTAAAAGGTCTCTAAATCTTATGTTGGTCTATTTATAAGGGTAAAATTTCTTTAAATCAAACAATTTCAAATCCTGGTCAGTACAAATCCATAAAAAGTACACATGTCTCAATATAAAATGAAATTGAGTGGTAGTTTTCATTGAACGACGACGATATTTTCTTCATTTGTTTTCTCATAAATAACGTTAAAGTATCAGTCGGGTGAAAAAAGAAAAATATAAGTAGGTAGTGTTTTTAGGAAAGGGATAGTATTTTCTGATTTTGTTAACATTTTTTATAAAACATCACTTCTTTTAATAATCCATTAATTCAGTTCTGTTTTGAGCGATCTCATATAGGTATTTGAATTGAAGCTGAGTCCGAGTTCCAAACGGGCAATCGCCATACATCATCCGAAATAATATTTTGAATTATTAATCTTGTATCCGCAATCCGCCCTTGTCCTCTTCTGAGGTTTCTAGAAGCGAAATCACATATATATTGTCAAAAAAAAAAAAATTCAATTTATCACGTATCATGTGCTTTTCTGGGCAGCTGGGCATAAATCCTGCTTCCTTAATCAATTAATTTACAAAGACATTTATTTTACCTTTGTCTACTTAACTTCATAATTAAAAAGACATTTAGATGATACATGCTAGAAAAAAGAAAAAGCCGATGCAGTCCCATCATAGTTCCATATATAACAAAAAATGTTCATCCAAAAGGACTAAAGACGAGCTTTACCTATACAAATATAGGTACCTAATACCTTAGCCTAACGACATTTTCAATTTCTTTTTAATAAAATGATTTTATGCTACATTGCATGCTTCTTGATACCTTTGCGTTTGGCTAAGTCGTTTGTCCCCTTCGTTGTCAATGGCCGGATTTGTCGAAGAATATGCAAATTCTCGCTAAAAGCACACATAAATCATTTCAGATCAGCAACCGCAAGTCCTAAGCTGAGGCGTCCTGTGAAATTCCCTTTCCGTATTAGCTTTATTTTGCAATATCCTCAGTTGGAAATCGAATTCGAATGCCAGAGAACTACAGCTGGGGAATGGAATGGCGATGGCGTCGACTTTAAAAAAAATTGTAAATGTAAATCTATTTTTCAAGCGTTGTTACCAAAACGACTTACCAACCCATCACCAACTTGGATATCTGTTTCTTATTAGCTGAGATTAATCCCTATCCCATAATCAATTATTGCTTCCACTTCAATGAGTTGAAAAATTGGTAGTATAAGCGAGCGGCTATGGCAGCATCCCCAACCACGTGGCGTCTCGGTTCTTTTTTCACCAGCCCCTCCCTTGATTTTGGTTTTTGGTGGCATTAATCTTGGGTGGCAGTGGCGGCGGTGGTGGCAACAGCGACGCAGTGGTGGTTGGCGGATTTTGAGGGAGTGGGACATTGGCAGCAGGAAATTTCCATAAGTGCACGATTACCCTTGTGATTTTGCGAGGAATTTTAATAAGCTATTACGCCAGAATATACAACTTCGACTCTAACTTGTACCCTGCTGCGGGATGTTGTACATTGTATAATGTAGGATGGGGTGCTTGTTTATTCCAACTTCTTATGCACGAACTTCGGTCTTTGGAAATATGTTGCAATTTTTAAAATCCCGCGCATAAGGAGGAGGTTGGTCTTTGAGCTTTGGGCTGTGATCCATCCGCACGTCATTATATTTCAATTTTAAAGAGCAAAAGAAATGGGGATGTCATTGTGCTAGCTTTAAGTCGAAAGTGAATAGAAATAATTTTAATAGTTTCCTACATTAGCGATACGGAATAACCAAAACGTTATTTTGACTTCAATTGTGATTCAATTGATTTTCTTGTGTTCCTGTTGGTTTGATTTTAGGTGGATTAGAAACAATTTTTCATTAATCAATTATTTAAATATTCAGCTTAGAGTCAGAGGAATACAAAATTGATAGATGTATGATAACACCTGAAAACTGACCTGCCAATTGAAAAAAAAATATATTAAAAGGGGGTGTCACGCGTGGCCGTGTCGGCGCGTTCAGCGGTCCTGCCTATTGAGGTCAAGATAAGAAAACCGCAATACTTTTAACTAAAATGCAAAATATGTGCTACGAACTCTTCTATAAGGAATTAAGAATTCTTCCTTTCTTGTAAAAGTGCATCGACGGTAGCTTGGTCTCAAAGTCAGGTAGTTGTGGTTTTGGTCAAAAAAATTGACAAAAAATGTTTTTACCTACCTGTTTTTTCTATGTACAATTTGTTTCATTCATCAAGTAAATTTTATTCTATAAATCGTCGGCTTCCTGTCAAAACCTCTTAAGTCCTTAAATAATATTTTAATGTATTTCAAGTTAACAAAAATTACTGAATTCAAATATCAAATCGCAACTTTGTCATGGTTCCTTTTGGCTCTATTAAACAGTTTTCAAACATTTCGTGATCTAAAAGCTCCTTTTAAATTGGTATATTGTGTCTTCTGAGCAATTTTTCAAACTCGACTTACGAGGTTTTGGCAGAAAGCCGACGATCTGTAGGTACATGTTCCAGAGTAATTTGATTGGTTGTAATATTTTAAGTATATGTACCTTTGTTATTGCTTGTCAAAAATGATATGTTAATATTTAGTTTTAGTTTTTGAATCCCTCTTTTTCTTCTACCTACCTAAAAAGGCTTTCAATCGCCTCGAAGTAAAAAGGTTATCAAACAAAAAGCAATTTCGTTTTGAATTTTTTTGTTAACTATTCTGTGGATAACAGTTTTTACTAAACTGAGTCTAAGGGCGGTATTCACCGACGGCTCATAACTTATGAAGCTCATAAACCTATTCACCAAGCAATAATAGTGAATATTTATGAGCGCTCATAAGACTTATGAGTGGTCCTGACCACTCATAAAGATATGAGCGCTCTCTCCGAAAACTAATTCGAAAACCTTCGAAGTAACCCTTCAAGAAAATTCACTGACTCATTTTGTCGGTACTTCTTGGATCCTTACAAAAATGAGTCTCGCACGCACACATATTGTTATTCCTTTTGTCTTCAGGAATTTTATTTATTGTTTCAATTTTTTAAGTTATTTTTGTGATTCACGCGGTGAAGATAATTCTTTTGTCTGTTTGCTGCGAAAATTTGAAAAAATAGGATAGTAAAAGATTTATATAATTAATCTGCTCCGAATAGAAAATAACAGAAAAGTACAGGATTGTGTGTTCCACGAGTAAAAACCTTACCCAAACTGTTCTTCATTCTGTCACTATGTGTTCCATGATGTTTTTCAGAACAGTTAAGATATTTCCTGCACCTACTTTTGTGGTAGAGGAAATGATTGAGAAATGTCGAAGTACAAGTACCAGTTGATTTGTTTGTCTGGGATAATAATAAGCTAAAATTTATCTCAGAAAAACTTTTTGCTTAAATCTGACAGTTTTTACACATTTATACTGTTCTGGGTGCCAATTCCGCAAGGGTGACTAATTTTCTGTGTACAAATTCTATTCACACCCAAAACAAATGTAAATAAATTTGATTGATTGTGCATTCGATATCTGTCAAAAACTTAAAACTCACACTTGCTGAATCGCAAAAATCGATGTGTACACGAATTTCTGTGTACACAGAAAAAACTCACTCTTGTGGAATTGGGCCCCTGATGTAGTTTTTCTTCATTTGACACAGCTAATATAAACCAACATTTGACGTCTGTCTCCCCTTCAAGCGAACGAGTCCATTTTGGATCCGCAAACGTAGTAGGCAATAAACGAACGAAATAACTAGCAAAACTAAAAAGTTAAGTAAGAACATTTCCCTATATAAAACAAACTAAAACGTGCAATGATCTTCACCCCGAGACAAAACTAAGAAAATAAGTGGAAAGAAATTAAAATTACTGTAGTCACAAAGAATTTATTTATGTGCATGCAACACTCATTTTTTCAAGGATCCAAGAAGTAACGACAAAGTGCGGTCATTTTTGAAAACAGTTTGATTTCACAGTTTGGGGGTACCTGGGGAAGAGAGAGTTGTTCTCATTTTCGAACTTCGAAAAAGAGCTATGAGTGGTTGGTGAATAGCACAAATATTATTTGAGTTAGGAGCCTCATAAACTTAAGAGCCGTTTATGAGTGCTCGGTGAATACCGCCCTAAATATTTAAAAAAAATACATATTGATGCTTCCACTGAAAGTATTCTTCTATAGGGTTGCTTTTCTGGTTCTAGCAAGGTTGGGGCATTCACACAAGAAGTGAGGTGAGCCCTCCTTCGCATCTTTATCTCGACACCCCCTACACAAGTCCGATGGGCTGATTCCCATTCAGCTCATGTTGGTTCCCATTGAGTTGTGGCCCGTTAGGATGCCAACTATGAGTGATAATTGACGCCTGCTTAACTTGAGTAAGTATTCATGTTTTTTCATCGAAATGTTGGGCCATAGATTCCTTGAAACCCGACAAGTGTCAATGGATGACCATCTGACATTTGCATTTTCAAAGAACTCTGGTATATTCTACTCTAGTGGCATGAGCACCGAGTCTTCGATTAGGCTCGGATAAAGAGATGACCCGTTTTTGGGCATTTCATCTGCCATTTCGTTCCCGTGAATATTCCCATGTCCTGGGGTCCATCTTAAGCCTAGTACGCTGCTGATGCGAAACGAAATTTTTAGTTGGTCTCCAACAAGACAACGAATTGATTACGAGAACGAAGCGGAAAAATATTCATTGACTGTTGCACAAATTCAAAAAATTAAAACAAATGCAAATGCAAAAAAATCACAAGCATCTACGCTGCAATGAAAGAAACAACAAAATAAAACACAAATGCCATTTTTTCGCACACAGTAAATGGACTGGGTAATTAATTGTATGCGAAAGAAGAGTGTAGACTTCTCCAAATAATCTGCTACAATTATCAATTTCTCTCATCGAACAGCGTATACTGCAGAACGAAAAGTAGAACTAAATTCTTAGTTTCGGATTTCGTTGTGTCATTTTTGTATGGGATTTTTCGTTTCGCATCAGCAGCGTACTAGGCTTTAAGATAACTGTTCGTTGCGTTGGGTGCTCTTAACTCATTCCGGCAACGTTTGACCAGTTTGGACTTTATAGCCATTCCACACTATCCCACTGAGTATTAATACATGTCAAAAAAGTGTGAAGAAATCATGTATAATAGTGTGGAAGCAAAATATGAAATTTCATCACACACAACTTGACATCGCATCCTACACGATTTGACATGTGTTTATACCTGAAAATATTTAAGATCGGTTCTAAAACCATCACACATTCTATCCCACTTGGGCGTTTGAGGTTATGGTGAAACTGATTTGTTTTGATGCAAGTGTGGAAGCAAAATATGGAAATTATTTTCATCACACAAATTTGGCAGTCGTATGAAATTCTTTCCCACTTTATTCTGACATGTATTAATACTTTGTGGGATAGTGTAGAGGCACTTTTAAGGTGATTGAGGAAATGACTTTAATTGCCGCCTGGCTATCTATGTAGATGTCAATATTATTGGTGACTACTTTGCGTGGGCAAGATGTTTCCCATAGAGATAGCATAGAAGAGGAAAGCACGACCCTGGTGGCCGACGCAAATGGTAGTGACCTCAGCTAACTTGTCCTGTGAAACTGGAGACGGCTAGCTGGGCACCGAGTTGGCTAGAAGAAGATTAGAATATTTTGGAAGCCCTAATGATTCTTGAGGCAAATTCTAATCAAGCGCTTCAAAAATCTTCGGTAAATAAGTATTAATTATTCAGACTTATGTAAACTTATAATTGATTCAAGTAATAACCTAAATTGTATAAATGTTACGTTTGTTTGTTTTGCGCCTACGTATATGTACCTGTACTCATCATCATCACCATACAAAACTAAATACATATAGTAAGTGAATGATAACTAATATTTCTCCCATACACATAATGTACATAATAATTAATTTATGTATTTACTATAATAATTAATTTATGTATTTACTATAATAATTATTAAAAACAGCACGAACAAAGATAATAACAAATTTTTGAATTCGTCTTATGTAATTTGTAATATAAATATGTAGATAGTTAAATAGCTCAATCTCTTATCTTATGTTGGAATGAATTAATATAAAATAAAAACGAATAAAGAGACTAAACCTATCCAATATTGAATCAAATTCAGCAGTATCATTTAATTATACAATACATGTCTACTTAAAATTAAAATGCATAAAACAAGGAAAATAACAATAAACCAACATTTTCAAAAATCAACAAAAGCAACAAGAACATTTTCAAAAACTCTGTATGGCGCTCAAGAGTTTGGTTGATATAAATACAAAATCCATTTTAAGGGCGAAATCTACTCTGAGCTCTGAGGGCGAACTCAATTAATATAAATGTGGCTTGCCTCTCCACCCACCACCCACCGATAAGCCACGAACTGTGGCTGTGTGTGATGTAATTTTTTTTGATTTTACCGTGTTAATTTTATTTGCACATTTATTACCTGGCTTTATTTTTAAATGGATATTATTATTATTATTATTGCCGGACTGGCTTGTTTCGGTTGTGTCAGTCGGTTGTTCCTGTTATTGTTCAGTATATAGTCTTTTGGGTCCTGGTTTCGGTTTCGGTTATGGTGGAGTAATAACGTACTGACACTCTGATGATGGTCTTGAACTGAACATTGAAACATTAATATGCGTTGCAATATTAAATGAAATGAAATGGATGACCTCATTGGATTAAATTAACTGCCCTCACCCGCTTTTGCCATTTTTGAATGCGTAAAGTCGATAAGGTTCAAATATGTTCGCGACCGAGTAGAGAGAAATCGGTTGACCGTTCAGTGGTGCTATAGCAAAGTCGTTATATTAATTAATTCGGTTTTTATGTGTGATATTAATTGCACTTTGATAATTTATTAATAATTTCAATTTTGAATGTTTTCGGTTCAATGGCGTGAATGGGAATACCAACGTGTTGTATATATATGGGAAGGCTCATAAAAGGTATTGAAAAAGGATGATGACATACCTAGAGAAGATGGGTGCAATGAGGTTGCGTGTTAGCTCATGATTGTTATTGGTATCGTTTAATAATGCTTTCTGTTTAATGAACTTGTAATTTTAAAAGTAAAACAAGATTTTAATTAATGTTAGAATTTTGTTCAATTATCTATGGGTGTGAACCTATATATATTTCTATATAATGATTTGATAGTTATACTGTTTTTGATGTGAATAAATGGATATTAATTTCTTCTAGAATAAGTAGCGACAAACAAAATTATCAAAAATGTTATGCCAATAATTTAGTTTTTTAGTGGTAGAATAGAAGGTAGGAAGATAGAGACTTGAAACATGAAGAATAATTTTGTTTTATATATTTTAAACCTTGTGAGCGTCAAAATTAAAAAAAAAGATAAAAAAAGTTACACGAATGTGCCTGCCTTTATGCTTTCAATTCAAGTTAAAAGCTCAAATGAGCTCAATTCCATATTGCGTTTCGCCCGGGTATGATGGTTGGGCTCATCACTTAGATGCGATTTTGGGAAATAACGGACACTCTAATGTATACAATGATGGTAAGACCCATCATTACCTATAGTGCGGTGGTATGGTGCAAAAGAACTACAAGTCACTAGTCACTGGAACATCTCTCCACACTCCACTACATGCGTGGTGATGGAAAGTCTTGCTCAGGGAGCTATCATGAGATTCGCCCAAGAGGAAACTGGAACTGGAAAATGTATCGGTAAAAGAAAAAGCGAATGCATTACCCGGCCCACAATAACAAACCTCCTTGACATTCCAAGAGATGTCATGATGAAAAAGTGCAACTTTATGAAAAATTTCACGGATTTACAAAAGTAGGTAGCAAAAAAGAGTATATGTAGAAGAAGCGAAAATTCCATCAAATGGTACACTGACAAATCGGGAATGTCTGTAGGGACTTAGATACATACTTACTTAGGTCCTCGGACCTGTTACATCCATGAGGTTCCCCTTCGTGGGGCATAGGGCCTTCGAAGCGTATGTCCAATCCATTGCCCCTTTCGTTTTCGTGCTATAGAGTCGGTGGTTTCCTTGCCTGTCCTCGCATGAAGTTTATCATTGGTGATACGGCCAGAAAATCCTCAAGATGTTTTGCAGATATCTATTCATGAGCGTTTGCAGCTTTTTTGTGATAGTGGGTGTTACTTCCAAGCGCTGAAGCCATAAAAAAACATGGATTCAGCAATGGAGGGGTACTTTTATAAAATTTGGGATTTTGTGCATCCTTGGATGAAAATGAGAAAAAGTGGTTAAGGCCACTTTCTTAGCTATTTGATATTATTTTATTCAGTTTTCCCTAATGTAAAACGAAGTGTTAAGAAAAGACAATTTTTTTTTAAATGGTCGGCCTGGTCGCAACAGCCAAAAAAGTTTGTCCGACCATTGGTATCGTATAGAGGATAGCCTTAGCTTTCATTTGACACCCCATTTATAAGTTGCTTATATTATTGGTGCATTTAGCGGAAAATGCAACTTAAAAAGTTCATTTTCTAACCATTGCGACCAGATAAAGCTTGTCCGACCAGCAGTTTTGTAAATGCTTGGACTAAAGCTATCGGTTGGCATCCAATTTTTGCGTGGCCGCGATGAGATAGGTAATCTTATGGTCGGCTTCCAGACTGTTAACCCCTTTATCTGAAGCTAACTTTGGAAGTAATAACAATATCGACACAAGAATTAGACCAATATTTAAGCTGTCGCTTAACACCATTATTGGTAAAAAAAAAAAACAAAAATTCGAAAAATGTCACTTGACCCCTTCTCACTCTAGAGTCTACACGCTTGAACTATTATTACATTAATTATTTTACAAATCCTAATTCGTTTTAAATACCCGATAATATATGGTAAAAAAAACAACGTAGGTACATTTGTGAGAACTTTCTGTTTAATTTAGTTAATATATCTTAGTTTAGTTAAAGTTAGTTAGTGTTGCATTTATTTGGAGCGAATATTCTATTGCTTGTGTTGTTTTGTATTAATTTGTTTGACAGGTGTTGAATAGTAGGTTTATTTTGGGTATATATTACTGAGCTATATACAAAATCACTATAATATTATTGTATTGTTTCTCGTTTAAAAATATTTAACTTTAGGGAGAACGTGGCTGAGAATGTATCAGTGTTGGAACTATAGCAGGAGTTGCATAAATGTTGCATCTCAAAAGAAATTAATTTTACATCAGAAATTTACAATATAACGTGGAATGACAAATTTCCAGGATTTAAACCATGGAACATCGAAAACAATTGCAATCAACAACAGTGGATACTTGAACACACTGGAAACCATTCAATGCCCTATAAAAAGCGTCTAAAACGGTGAGGAGGCTGCCGGCCCAGTTTGCTTTTGATTTGCTACAAAAATTAAGAAATTAAAATCTAAAATATAACTTTAATCAAAAGTTTGTACATAGTTTGACTGAGGACTTCAAAAAGACTGTCGCCACAAAATCTAAAGATTCACTTTTGGCTTACAAATCAAATAAAACACTTGGAAAGCTCAAAGTCAAACCAGAAAAAGATAAAGCTACTCGTGTGGTATACAAAATTAATTGTAAGGGCAAACCAGACGATCCTTGTGATCTATTCTATATCTGCAACATTAAACAATTCGTTTGGCAACGCATGTCTCCACAGATCTGACATCAAATCCAAAAACACTGGAAAGGCTGCCTGAAGACTGAATGGTCATATTATTGAAAACGGCCACTTTCGCGACTTTGATGATGTCAAAGTTTTTCAGACCAAAAGACATGCATCCAAACGATACACACTCGAAACGCTGCACATCATCAACAACAGCAACAACATGAACTGCAAACTAGACACACAAAACATATCCTTGTATACTGCTCACTTGTCTCGGACTAAACGTCAATTATCAATTTGTTGTTTTATTTTAAAAAGACCAAACTTCAATTCGAAGTGAATCAGTTTTATTAAACTTTATTTTTAAAACCTTTTAATTTTACTTAATGTAAAACTTAAATAATTTTTTTCTTCACGTAACATTTTGTTAAAAAGTTTTCATACAATTTTTATAATCATTTGTTTTTTTATATGTTAAATAAAGTTCCCGTGAAGAAGGCAGCAGCCCCTGCCGAAAGGTCGGGAAATGTAATTGT
Organism: Dasysyrphus tricinctus; assembly: GCA_963921185.1. Lineage (NCBI taxonomy): Eukaryota > Metazoa > Arthropoda > Insecta > Diptera > Syrphidae > Dasysyrphus > Dasysyrphus tricinctus. The sequence continues at coordinate 41,205,104 of OY992533.1, forward strand.
TAACTTGTTTAATTTCCACATCCATTGTAACCAGAAAAGCCGAAGGAAAAATAAGATTTTATCTTATCCGCCTATTTTTAGTGAATATTCAGATTGGTCAATTACTCATCTTTAATTTAATCAAAAACAAAAATAAATAAACCCTCTCGGGAACCATCGAAAATAAACAATGGATTTTCTTTTATTTTGACCTCTAATCTTTACATTAGGTCATTTGCGTTACCACAGCACTCTATAACGAAAGTAAGAAACTCAAGCATGTGGTCCCTACATTTTTAGTATAGTATCTCGTGGCATAATGGTTAGTGCGTTGGACTGGCATGCCGAAGGTCTGGGTTCGATTCCCAGCTGTTGCCACCTAAAAACAGAAATGTTTTTTCCGAGGTACTGCCTCTTGCGAGGAACTGACAAAACCACACAACCTCTAAGAGTATACTTGTCATGAATAAATGCTCCTCACCTAGCCGTTCGGACTCAGCGTAAAATTGTTGGTCCCCCCCATTCCTGCCAACAACACGCACACAGGAATGGTTTGAGAGTTGAAAGTTATCATAGGCCCTGGCTCTCCACGTCCTTTTGCGACCAAAATTTATTTTACCTATACGTATTTAGGTTTCCTTGCCCTAATCCTTAATCATGATCCTTATTCGTTTCTGAAGCCCAAACACTTTGAAATCCTTAAAATACAATGTATCATTTATTTTTGAATACATCAAGTACCAATCTTCTTGCTTTAAAATTTAAATTAATTATTGTTACGTGTGTTTTGTTTTTAATTTGATTTCAATATGAGTACAAATTTAATTCGAAACTCGTAAGACTGAATAAATTCTTTTATGTTTTTCCATTTCCATAAGCAAACTGTTAGTTCTTTCGATATACATACATATTTCTCCAAACAAAAAATTGAAAGACATTTCACAAGAAAACTATGTATTTAATCGGATTAGAAATGAAATGTTCTTTCATTTGAATAAATAACAGGAAAGTAAATCGAAAGGTTTCATTGTAAATTCCCAATTGAGCCAAGTATTGTCCTTGTCCGTTTGTTTGTCATCACTTCTCGCACCTTTTACCGAAGCGCAAGAACTAAGCTTATAGTCATCATCAGCAGCACTCAAAACAATCAAATACCACAAATTAAATTATGATGAAAATTCCTGGTTTTATTGTTTTCCAATTACTGAGATTTAGCGTCTTCTTCCGTCATTTTTGAGCATTTTACCTAATGCCGCTTGTGGAGCAGAAGATGAAGTGAAGAGTAAAGCGGCAATGTAGTCCTCGAAAATAATTGACTTTACACACAAATTTGGCATTCGAAGAAGATACGCAAAATTTGCATTATTTTGTTCCTCGAACCAGCGGGTGGAAATTGAAAAGTCGGATGTATCTGACAATAATGAATTCAATTAGCAAAAAACACTCACGCTCCACGTATCACGTCTATCCATTCATCTAATGGAAGAAAACCAAACTCCTTTATGCCACACTGCCTCCTTTTCATACTTAAACATAAGTAGAACACCCAAAATAATACCGAACTGATTGAATTCTACCAAAAACATTTGCCATCGTGCGCCACCCGCCGCCAGGTGCGTATCCGAAAGCACATTTTATGTGTGGGGAGATATATGTATAAGAGCTGCGCTCCACTTCCATCAGCAAGATATTGCAAAAAGACTTTTTTTTGTTACGGCACTATTATTTAAAAATTTGTTAACTATTTAAGCTCGCAGCCTTATATCCATGAAATCAACAAATGCAATTATTTTGAATACGAATATTTACTTGAAGACTATAAAAATTCCAACATAATAAATAATAATTATTGTCAATAAATAATAGAAGCTTACACGGCTGTGACATGAGCACGAGCAGTTTTAAACTCATTCTGAAGGGTCTCTGGACCTTTGGCACCTCATATGAGGGAAATTTGATAAAAAATATCCCATCTTATTGGTCAGTAATTGGTCAGAAAAGGTCAACTGGTCCCAGAAATTGGTCAGCCCTAGATAACTTTTAATCAAGGCTTAAACTTTCTCAAGGTCGCGCGCAATTTTTTGCACCTCATTTAAGGGAAATTTGCCATAATTTTATACCATCCGAAAAATTGCTAGATCGTCATAAAAGGTCAACTATTTTCAGTAATTGGTAAGCCATAGATTTTTTTCTATGAATTTTTGAAGTTCGTTTCAAGGTCACAAAAAAAACTTTTGGCACCTCATTTGGGTCATTTAAAAAAAAAGTATGCAATTTGAAAGGCCTCTTCACGGTTGTAAAAGGTCAGCTATTTTCAGTAATTGGTCAGCCATAGATTTTTTTATGAATATTTAATGAATTAAAAAAAAAAATCAAGGTCAAAACGATTTTTGCACCTCATTTTAGGGAAATTTGCCAAAAAAGTGTACCATCTGAAAGATCTCTAGATCTATATAAAAAGTCAGCTTGTTTCAGTAATTGGTCAAGCATAGATTTTTTTTAATAAATTTTTAAAAATTTCAGGGTCATAGCGATTTTTGGCATCTCATTTATGGGAAATTTGCAAAAATTTAATACCACCTGAAAGACTCTATGATCTGTATAAAAGGTCACCTAGTTTCAGTAATTGGTCAGTTATAGATTCTTTTTTACGAATTTTCTTTTGTTCTTGAACGGTTCGTGACCTTGAAAAAAAAAATACTTAAAAAAATCTAAAGATTTTTGTAAAATGAGATACTCTATCAAACTTACGAAGGCCGAAAACATAACTGATTGCATTGTTGAAGGCAACATTAAGTTTTCTTTTACAGGTTGTATCACACTTCCCATAAACTTCGCATCCGTAGGTCAAAATTGGAATGATGAGTGATTTAACGAGAATAATTGTAGTTTTTATTGGAGTGTAGTACTGAGATGCCCATAAGGAGCGAAGTACGCCATAAACTTTTCCTACGGCTAAACTAATGTGGTTGCTCCAAGTCAATGTTTTATTGAAAGTAATTCCCAGATTCTTTACAGTAGAGACATATTCGATAGGTGCATTATAAAGGACGATCGGTGGAAAGTAAGAGGTAGACACAGGTTTTTTTGTAATAACAATACACTTCGACTTTTTCAAGTTAAGTAAAAGAAAATTTTTCTTGGACCAGTTAGCGATGTTCTTAGGATCGGAATTAATTCGGCTTACACAATCTTCGATAAGCCCTAGAGGACAGTTTATATGTAGTTGAGCATCATCTGCATAAAGCTGAATAGAGGAATTAGTAATAACAGATGGCAGTTCGTTGATGTAAAGGGAAAACAGAATGGGCCCCAAGATAGAACCTTGAGGTACCCCGGTAGGTACAGCAATAAAATTTGATAAAACATTATTATTGACGAAGAAAGCTTGTTCTCGACCGGTTAGATAGGAAAAAAGAAGTTTAGTAGCAGCAAGTGAAAAATTAAATTTATTTAAGAGTTTGCAGCGGAGAACAGAATGATCGACGGTATCAAATGCTCGTGAAAAATCAAGCAGTAAGAGGAAGGTTATTTGGTCTTTATCAATATTTTGTCTGATTTCATCAACAACCCCCAGGAGAGTGGTAGTGCAGCTATGTTTTTCACGAAACCCAGATTGCGCAGGGGTGAGCATGTTGGAAGTATTCAAAAAAGAGTTCATTTGTACCTGCACAATTTTTTCAAAAGCCTTCGACAAAAATAGAAGTATATAAATAGGCCAAAAATCTTTACCACTTGAGTTCTTAGGAACGGGTATGATTTTGGCTTTCTTCCAAACTTTAGGAAACACACTAGTTGTTAATATTGTGTTGAAGGCAAAAGTTATATGAGGCAGTATAAAAGGCAATATTATTTTAAGAAATTTTGGGTGGACACCATCTGTTCCGACAGCATTGGATTTAACAGAGAGTATGCTTTCAACTACATCAAATTGGTCAGTTCCTGAAAATTTGAACTTGTTGCCAGATTCAGAGGTATTATCTAAAGGAAAAGGAATGTCTTCTTGAAAGGTACATCGCGCTTCGTTCGGGAAGGATGGAAGAGCAACAAATTCTTCATTGAGAGCATTTCCATCAATATTGTTAAGAACTTGTACCTTTGGTTTACCCAGGCCTATAGTGCGTAAGTTGCTCCAAAGCTTTTTTCCACTCAAGGATGGGTCTAACCGTTTGGCGAAGATAAGGCTTTTAGTGGAACGAATCAGGGCAACAGTTTTGTTTCGTAGATAGCAATATTTCTTACGGTATTCATTTAACTTATATTTTTCCAGCGTTCGTAAGCAAGGTCACGCTTTTTCATATGTAACCGGATATCATTTGTGAACCATGGTCGTTGTCCAGGTTTGAGAGTTTTGGAGCTCAGAGGAACATGCACATCAAAAAGCAAATTGAGCTTCTAAAAAATTAATTTGTTCATCACATGATATCATGAAATATAACTGATCCCATTCTATACTCCGAATATCGCTCTCTAAATCATCATGACTGATACGTTTAAAATCCCTGTATGTATAAGTGGAAGGAGAACTGAGGCAGTGAGAGCCATAGTGGCCTAACTGCAATTTTATCGAAATTGAGTTTTTTTTACAAAAATTGAATCTGTGTGTATTAAACAAAATGTCTGCATTTAAATTTTTCGAATTGATAGCTCCATGCCATACTTATAGGACTTTTTGCATTTAGAGGCCACCCACAAGAAAATTCAAAGCTTGAGTGCTAGAGTGGCCTATCTAATCAGTTATAACGGTATTTTGAAGAATCATTAATACAAAATCAAAAGCCATTATTTCTTTATCATATTGCAAAAAAAAATCCAAAGTATCTTTTTTTATTTAAAAAACTACAAATTTTTTAATTTTTTTAAAACTTTAAGTGTTTGAAAATAATCTGCTCCTTATTTTTGCTCTACTGAAAATAATGAAAAATGCAGTTAGGCCACTATGGGTCTCACTGCCTCAGCTTATAATCTTAAAATCAAAAGTTAGGTAAATGAGGTCATGTTTTGAAAAAGCAGGTGCGGACAGCTGATCATACAGGACAACATTACTTGGTTCACTGACGAAGAAAACATCAAGAAGTGTAGCTGTATGAGCCCTGAAGTGCGTGGGATATGAAAAATTGACCGGGGAAAGATTTAAGGTCACCATGCTTTCCAATAAATGCCCTTCTAAAAGTAAATCACTGTTCATATCACCACATATTACAACTTTTGACGAGGAGACAGTGATTTTTTCTAGTAAGCAAATAAGAGGTCCCGTATTAACTGACCTATGAGGCCTATACACAGCTCCCACAAGAAGTTTCTCATCTTCTCCAATTATCTCTAGAAACAAGTAATCCATCTGACAGTCATTAGGAGACCTACATTTTACGATATACATACATGGAATATTTTCCTTTACATAAATTGCAACCCCACCACCTCTGCATCTAGTTCGATCGGCTCGGAAAAGTTAAAAACCTTCGAGGTGAAACATGCTGTCATTTAGAACACCAGTAAGCCAAGTCGTTAGTTAGATCACCACAAACCAAATAAACCCCAGAACCTTCAAAAATATCACGAAATTCATCAATTTTACACTTTAAACTTTGTGTATTTAAATGACATATTTTAAGGCCAAATCTATAACTTGTTAAAACTTTGACCAAAGAACGCAGGACGACACAACACCCGTATCCGAAACTACTCCGTTGTATAAGGGAGCGACACCGAGAGAGTTGGCACAAGAGAAGATTTCAAATAAAGAGGCGTAGGAATAGGAATGCAAAAAAGGCGAGGGTGAAAATGTAAAGGCAAAATAGAAAAAATTATCATAATGAGTTAAATTAATAATATAGTAAAAGAATTAAACTAAAAATAACTATTATTCAAAAATAAAAATAAATATAGAAATAGAATAATAATATAATTATAAAACAAATAATAAACTGCAAAATATTTATCTGGCAATGCTGGCTGGTTAATTACTAGGTTCGATGTATTGACAAATCTAATGACCCGGTTATTTTATGTAAAGTGTCACTATTGTCAACAATTCTAGCTTCGTTCTCATCTTGCTGAAATTTAATGTGAACAACTCCTCGAGCGGTAAAAACAGAATGTATTTTTTTATTTTTCTTAAGTGCCATACTTATTAGCGTTTTATTTGTTGCGCTACAGACGTTTTTTTTACGAAAACAAAAATTTTAATCGCATTTATCACGAAACAGAAAATGCACTTTCAAAATGCCAAAAAATAAGCGAAGTTAAAGTGCTTTATTCCGCTCCAAATTTTGTGAGCATGCAATTTTCATATGTGTGAACTATATGCGACCACCCTATCAGTGATACCGCAGCCCCTTGACCACCAAAATGCACCTTGCTAAGTTTCGTTCGCTTACAAATAAAAACAATATGACGTCAAACTGGCAGTTTTCCAGAGAAATGTTGTTAAGCGGTTAAACTTTTTTATTAATTTTTTTTTGTGAAAGCACTTGAGATGTTTGTCTATTTTGTCTATAATTTCCATATTTTCAATTGTACGGCAAAAACTTATTGATATGTTAACATACATTATAGAGGATTTTTTTTACAAGAAAAGTTAAACGATTTTTTTTGTAAAACTATAACGGCTTTCAAGATATCGTGGAAAACCTTTTGCACCCACTTTTTCAAGATGGTGGCAAAATCATCAATTTAACATTTCAATGGACTAATTCCTAGGTCTGTGAAACTATCAACACGATGCAATGTGTGCTGCGGAGTCTTATAGTCAAATGAACTAGAAACTCTTTTTTTTAATAGGTCATCGCCTGACATTTGAGATTTTAACCGTTTTTATTACACCAAATAACAAAACTGCTTATATCATCTTGCAAAAGAACACGATGTATGAGCAGTGATTGCTCTTAAAAAAGTTTCGCTGTACCATTTATATTACTTAGTATCTTTATTTAGTATTCGTTGTACACTCACAAATTTGTCACTGTTGTTCCGATCACTTCGAAAGCATCTCCATTGTCTTCAAACCACTTGCAAACATCATTATGTTCGTCGCCATTAAAAAGATGGATCAAAGCTTTAGGGCTGGCCACTATACCAGACAAATCTCGGAATAGTTTAGTATCGGTATCGGAAAACCTTCGTTGAAAAAATCACACATAGCAACAAAATCAACAATAAAACTTCGTGGTTCAAGACATTTTTCATTTTCCGTAGAGAGTTATCGAACATTTAACAAAGAAAATTTCAAAATGGCGAATGAAGACGATTCAACCAGAAATTTGGAGAGGCAAAATGTTGGAATTAGCGGCGGATTGCATCGCGTTTCAATAAAACCACCACCTTTTCTACAGGATCAACCCGATTTATTTTTCATACAAATGGAGGCACAACATTGCTAACATCAAAAATGACATAGCAAAATATCATTATGTAGTTGCTTCATTGGATCAAAACGTTTCTTCACGTGTTAGTGATTCACTTAGAAACCCGCCGGATTCAGATAAATACGAAGATTTAAAAAAAGTTATAATTGCTGAATTTACAGATTCCGATCAAAAGAAACTACGCAAATTAATAAACAGTGTTGAACTCGGTGACTTGGATCTATCAAAATTGTTAAAAAAAAATGAAAGAACTCGCGAAAAACCAACTTTCTTATGATGTGTTAAAAACGTTATGGCTGGAAAGGCTTCCAGACAATATTAGAGCCGTTATCTGCATTGGTTCAGGGGATTTAACAACACTTGCCAAGCAAGCTGACACTATGGCCGAAATGCAAAACATCTCAAGCGTATCAGCTGTCAGCAACCAATCTGAATTACTGGTTAGAATCGATGCTCTTCAAAAGCAAGTCGAGGAGGTAAGAACATCAAGGCCGAGCGGAAGCATCAAGAATGACACTAAAAAGAGAGATTTTAGCAGAAATCGCAGTAAGTCAAAATCACGTCTTCCAATTTATCGCTATCATTTCAGGTTCGGCAAAGATGCCAAAAAATGCTCTGAGCCATGTCAATTCAAAAAATTTGACCTTTCGGAAAACTAAAGGAAGCTCTGTCAACAGAAGCGACAATGCACAGAGCTGACACAAATGAAAGCCGTCGCTTATTTATCCGTGATCGAAAAACAAATCAAGGCTATCTCATCGACACAGGTGCAGACTTCTCGGTCTTACTTCCCTGCAAGAACGACAAACCTGATAAAAAATATAGTCTCTACGCTGCAAATGGAATTCCTATCAAAACATACGGGACACGGATCATTCAAATCAACTTCGGACTCAGAAGAAAAATGGATTGGATGTTTTTTGTTGCAGATGTCACCCGACCAATAATCGGCGCAGATTTCATTCATGAATTTGGACTCCTGGTTGATCTACGAAGAAAAAAACTCATCGACACAACAACAAAACTCGGGGTAAGTGCGATTGTATGTAATGATAAACTCGAACAAATTTTTACCTTTCCACAAGATTTACCACAAAACATTAAGTCGGTGTTAGAAAAATATAAAGAGTTGACGCAACCATTCAAAGCTTCGAACTATCCATCAGAAACAACAGTTAGACATCACATAATTACAACAGGTCCACCAATTTTTTCAAAACCATGCCGAGTTAATCCTGAAATGTACAACATTGCGAAGGCCGATTTTGATTACATGTTAAAGCAAAACATCTGCCGACCAAGTTGTAGTCAGTGGGCCACACCACTTCAAATGGCTGCTAAAAAAGAAAAAGGTAAACGATGGCCAAGTGGAGATTATCGCCGACTTAAGGCAATCACTACACCTAACCGTATTAGCTATGGAGTTTCAATAACTTATTAAAAGTTTAAATGGATATTGGTTCGTTCCAAGAACTGAATCCATACACTCTTTCCTGAATTGCGATCGGTATCACCCCAATTACGCGAGCAAGGTTGAGTTTCAAGTCATGAATCAGTCATGAATCGTAAGCTGGTTTATCGACGAAAACTTTTTTATATAACCACAAAGAAAAAAGTCAAGGGACATTTGTTTTAAGAAGAGGGGTTTCCGCCACGGTACGTACATACAGCACCAAAAAAATTCCTTTATTGAGAAATTATTTTGGGGAGCAGCTTATTTCGCGTATAGGAGTTGTCAAAACTGCCTATTATGTCAAGTACAAATTTTCCGCCGATAAGCCAGCATTCATTGACAACTTGGAGTCCATCATTAAGAAAACATACCATTAACAATGCTCCGCCACGGTACGTACATACAGCACCAAAAAAATTCCTTTATTGAGAAATTATTTTGGGGAGCAGCTTATTTCGCGTATAGGAGTTGTCAAAACTGCCTATTATGTCAAGTACAAATTTTCCGCCGATAAGCCAGCATTCATTGACAACTTGGAGTTCATCATTAAGAAAACATACCATTAACAATGCTGAAAAGAGTGATCCATAAATCGATCTTGGAATAGAACATTATAATTATTGTTGTTATACTGTCAAATTTTTTTATTTTGCGTTATTTGTACCGCTTCAAAAGGGAAAAATTCCCAGGGTTATTGTTTGGGAGACGGACACAATCCCGAAATTCTGAATCCTGAAAACCCAAAATCCCGAAAATCCAAAATCCCGAAAACCCAGAATCCGGAAAACCCAAAATCCCGAAAACCCAGAATCCCGAAAACCCAGAATACTGAAAACCCAGAATCCCGAAAACCCAGAATCCCGAAAACCCAAAATCCCGAAAACCTAAAATCCCGAAAACCCAAAATCCCGAAAAAAATACTTGAAAAAAAAAGGTTACAGCCATTACTTGGACTTTATTGACAAAGTTTTAGGCCAAATTCAAATTAAAAATCTGATGTCCATAGCGATACATGGTAAAGTATTTTAAAACATGACACAATGAGTACCTACCCATTCACATCATCGATACCTGATACGATTTCGCTCCTTTCAGTTTTTCTTAAAATAGTATGGATCTGGCCTTATTGAATCTTAATCAAATAGTTTTAACAAATTAAAAACAGTTATGTCTCACAAATCTGAATTTTAACTGAATTCCGACATTTAAATCGTTTTTAAACCCTCTTCCGAGCTTCAGCATAGTTGCTTTGTATTTAATATTCTGAATTTAAAGAAATGCTTTTAAACTTTTATCGTGTCTTGCTTGTTTTCTGACCGTGCATGCCATCTTCATTTAAAATAAAATGTATAAAAGAATATTCACGTAGTGTACATACAAACATTTATAGGTACCTATGTGGAAAATCTATGAACATATTTAGGAAAGGTCTTTAAAGTTCTGATTTATTTTCGTTTTCTTCTTTATCTCGTTATGTTTTACTTAGTTCTTCAAAGCTAATTATTTTTCAGTTGAAAATTTTAACACAGTTTTTGCTTTTCCCATACAGGTAAGATACATATAACAGAAATTATCTACATCAAAAATCTAGAAATACTTTTCCTGAAATTGAAATCCCGAAAAATTAAATAAAATGAAAAATTTGCGCAAATTTGCGCAAATTTTTCATTTTATATAATTTTTCGGGATTTTGGGATTCTGGGTTTTCGGGATTTTGGGTTTTCGGGATTTTGGGTTTTCGGGATTCTGGGTTTTCGGGATTCTGGGTTTTCGGGATTTTGGGTTTTCGGGATTCTGGGTTTTCGGGATTGTGGATTTTCGGGATTTTGGGTTTTCGGGATTTTGGATTTTCGGGATTTTTGGTTTTCGGGATTTAGGTTTTCGGGATTCTGACCCCAACCCTTATTGTTTATTTTAATTTTGGGGACCCAAGCATTTTGTCTCTGGAATTCTTAAAGCAATGCACCTGGATTTTGATATGCATAAAAATGTAATTGGGAGATTTGGATTAGGTAAGATCTTCCCATTTTACGATTTTGTTAAGCAGGTGAATGAATTTTAATAAAAGTATATACTTTTTTATAGTACAAGGTGAATGCGGTGGCCTAGCAAAGCGGGCGGGTAACAGCTAGTTTTTAATCTTTAAGTGACAAATGACATAATATGTATTTCAATTTTCTGATTACAGGTGCATACTTCATTAGTGATGTAGGGTTGGTACGTATTATATTATTTTTTCGAACCGGACGAAGCACGATAAAAAAAGCAAACCTCCCCCCCCCCATATATCCGCGCTTGCACATCAGGAGTATTTTCTGGGAAGAGGTATTTTTGTTTTTTAATTCTTATGTTCATCCAAATCAACGATGAATATTCAAAAAGTTTTATTGTTTACCACAAACGAAGATTGGAAGAATTTTGTAAAATGCTAATTAATAAATTCGATTCAAATTCAGCGTTAGCCGATGATGAATTATACGACACTCTGTAAGAATTGAGGGTTAGGTACCTTCCCCGGGAAGCGTTTTGTTAAGGGTTTGGAACAAGTGCAAAATTTTCAAAAATCGATATTCCATTAACCGTACTCATTTTTTTTTTAAATTTCGTACCTACAAACAATAAATCGCTCCGAACAAACGCTTGACATATGCGTAGTTAAATTATGAACATGGGGCGCGCGGCACATGGTTGCGTGTGAACTTTGATCCCCTTTTTTTCTTTACCTTATACTTTTGTTGCTGGTGCGATATATGCCAATCGTTCAGTTTATCCCGAAATCCCCAAGGAATGAGAATAACAGTGTCGCTTGTTCCTCTTTTTGTGAATTAACCACAGTCTTAAAGGGCATTTTGCAATTCTGTCTCAAAAATAAGGATACATTCCAACAGGGGTGCGCTTTGTTATCGCATCATGTTCAATGTTGGTATTTTGCATTGTATGTTGTTTTTTGTATCCACCCCATCTTGCCAAATTTGAATTTTTCGTAAATGAGGTAACGACGCTTACTGGCATTATATTATATCCTTTGTAAAAAGAAAACAAGTGTTGATGAAAAATGTATTTTGTGATCATTTTTCTTTGGTTAGAAAATGTATAGGAAAATAATTTTGTATGTAAAATAAAATATTAATATGGTACCTTCTCAATAGATATTCATGTCGTTCATGTACGTTGTACCAGGGGGAATAACTTTGAATTAAGGCCCTTTTTGTTCTTTTGAATAATATAATTAAAGTTGTTTCTCTATACGTAGATAATTATCTTTAAGTTCTTGTAGATTAAGTAGCTCATCTATACACTGCTACTTTTACAATTTGCAAGTCAACCTAAAAATGTTTAAGAAAATATTTACTGAGCAACTTTCTTTTCGAAATGAGCTATGAACTGGACGCAGCCGGGTAAGCTGGGTGGATTTGGCATACAGAAGAAATTGGCATAGTATAGGTGCTATTACTAAAATGTAAGACCATAGCTTAATTTTTAAAAGTAAAAAAATGGCCTTACCCATGATGAGGTTCAGCAATCAAAGCAACTTTTTATTGTGGCCTCAAAATAGAGCCAAGTGCATATGTTTTTATTTTTTCTGGTAAGTAATTTTTTAATGATACTAAATGGCAAATACAGGTAGTGGTCAGGACTAGGGGTTATAACTTTTATGCAAACTAATTCTAAGTGATTTTTTAACACATGTTTATACGGCTTTGGACACGAGAAATTCAAAATAATTCTAAAGGCAATTTTTAGTGTGAAATTCAAATATATCATGTGTTTTCCGTCATCAGCTCCAGTTTTTGTAATAATACCTAAAGAAAATGAAAAAAGTTTGTTTGCTATTTTTGAGGTTATGTATAATAGTGCTGCCAGATTTTTTCGATACGAGTGTCTTGGAGCTGAAAATAGCCCAACTGAAAATTGATGCAGAAAAATTAGTAATTTAGATTATTCGTTTGGTAGATGTTTTGAATTTTAATAACTTTGGTTAATTTTTCCAAAACGCCATTTCTTACATCATATAACTGACTACATTTGTACCAAAATTAAAATGTGCGTATCAATTATTATAAAAGTTATAAAAATTCAAAATTTGATTGAACAATTTACATGTATGTGTTTTCCCATATAAAACTTCTCTCGTCATTGGGGCCAGCTTAACATTAAAATAATGAGCATTCTCACGATTTTTTTTTTTATTTATTTGGAACAAATTGGTCATTAAAAATAATATTTTTTAAATATATTTTAATTATTGTTTTGCTGAACTTTTAAGATAAATTGTATTTATTCTTTGTTTTGCTTCCTTAACTTAAGGAAGCAAAACAAAGAATAAATACAATATTTTTTAATTTTGAATGTACACAATTCAATTAAAGCTCCTAAGCTGCTTCCGAAATGTTTTCCATACTATAGAATATGATACTTCTGCCATTGTCGAAGTTAAATTTGCATAAATGTTTTTATTGAACAAGTCAAACGTTTTCAGTACACAACTGAATTCTGGTTCGAACTTGACATATTGGTTCATCAGAGATCATCAATTGTATGTATGTTGATAATCTCTGGTCCCAAATTATCAATATTGATTCGTAAGTGTAGGTACAGTGTTCAAACTGAATAAACTACTTCGAGTTGAGATTGTTGAAACAAGAAAATATTGAAATGTAAGGGAGCTCATACGCAATAGATTTTGCAAAAAATTTAAGAGTCACATTGTCCCATTTTGGTAAATGAAAAATACAAAAAAAAATTGTCTGTCTCAGTTTTTAAGCAGCCTTAAGTCGCCCAATTTAAAAACTAAATAGCCCAAATTGGGTGGGATTCATCGCAAATCACAATTTGAAGGAGCGAGTGAAAAGTTCGAGTAGCCCAATGGCAATAAAGAGCCCATTCTGGCAACCCTGTGTATAAACGCAAGTTAATTAAAAAAAAAAACACAAATAAAGTAGGTACCTTCTAATCTTCATCTTCAAAATTAAGTTCAAATATTTTGGATACCTAACTATAGTTTTTAGTTTTCACTTAATTACACATAATTAAGGCCTGTTTGCTGATACGAAACTTAAATATTTAAGTAGAACATAAGCGCTTATGTAACAATTTAGGCAGAGGAAAAAAAAGAAAAAAGCTTTTAAGTAGAACGTAAATACTTAAGTTATGATTTTGAAGAAAATAAAAATAACATTCTTCTGTTTTAGTGGAGCGAATGAATTAAGTTCAAATAAGGAAGTTTAAGTAGGCTCTACTCCATATACATATGTATTGCTTTTCGTATCAGCAATTTGAAAAATGTGCAACGCACATATATTTTCACAAGAGACTTCTCCGAGAGAAAAAGAGTAATTGGAAAGATTTAAACTGAATTTTGAAAAATGATTGCATTGTGTTGTTAAAAAACCTCAAAAATTGAGAAAAAAAAAAAAATAAAAACTAAAAAAACCTGTGTACCTACCTAATTGTAGATATGTGCGTAAGGTACTAATAGGAACAACAGCTTCTCTGAGAAACTACATGTACATATGTATATGTAGGGGAGACCGGGGCAAGTTGACTCCATATTTTAATTTTATTTTGTACAAACAAAACGGAGGCAGGTATCAAACAAAATTAAGCTCTCTTAGATAGATAGCCTTTCTAGCTTTCTTAATAAAATATAACTATTTAAATATTTATGATATTAATATGATATAACAATATATTTGTACTCACATTTTTGTAACAACAAAAAATAAACTTTTATAACAGCTAAACTAGAGAAACATTATTTGAAAACTAAGTATAATAGACCGAGAGCCCACAGCAGATTTTGGGTGTGAACGATAGCAAAAAAAGAAGTATAGGCGTCGAAAGCTTCATTAAAGACTATTAAAAAAATCAAAGTCTTGCAGTCCACAACTGGGGCCTTTGCGAGAAACAGTGCATCGAAAAAAAAATATGAATGCAACTTCGAGGAAAATCGTGTTAGCCGAAATTGGTTTTCACCCCTCCCTAGATAAGCTCTGCGGGTCCTATATCACGGAATTTGAGATCATTTGAGTGTTTAGTTCGCCCTGCCAGACTGTTTAAAAAAACCGTTTTTCACTTAGAATTTTGAATTTTTTAAAAGGTCCGGTATAGCGAACTATACACTCAAATGGTCTCAGATTCCATGATATGTGATCCGAGGAGCTTCTCAAGGGATGAGTGAAAACCAATTTTGGTTAACATGATTATCCTCGAAGTTGCATTCATATTTTTTTTCGATGCACTGTTTCTCGCAAAGGCCCCAGCTGTGGACTGCAAGACTTTGATTTTTTTAATAGTCTTTAATGGAGCCTTCGACGCCTATACTTCTTTTTTTGCTATCGTTCACACCCAAAATCTGCTGTGGGCTCTTAGTCTATAAATAAAAAAGAAATAAACAATAACCCCTTCTTGTTGTAAAAGATTCAGTGGATTTTTAATAAATTTGATTAAAACTAGAATATAGAAAACTTATTCATAAACTAAATTATTTTTTTGCAAATCCCATACAGCATAATGAGTCAACTTACCCCAAACAAAATTAGTCAACCTGCCCCGCCCGACCATTTTGCAATAACATACATTTTTTTCATAACGGGAAATATAAATAGCAAAACAGCTCAAATAGACAGATTCAGAAACACAGCTTAACTATAAATTCCAACAAATTTTTGGAGCCAGACTCAAAAACCGAATCGAAAGGAGGAAAACACTAGAAAGTAGAAAAACAGCCTTCGGAGGCAAAAAACTGTTTTTTCATAATATCTTTGAAACAAGGTATATCCAAGATATAAGAATATGGTAAGACTAAGCGGACAGCTCTGGTTTATCTAAGGACAAGAAGAAAAATCAATTTGACTGTGTAAATTTGAAGTTGACAATTAGTCTACTAACCCCTGTGACCAACATGCCTCGGTTACCCCTATTTCAAATCTCTACTTATAGCAAATATGTACATTTTTGACTGCAATATTAAAAAAACAAAAACATTTAATAAAGCTTTCTGATGCCATAATCTTTGTAATCCTTACATAAGTTAATTCTGAAAGCATTCACACTTCTAGTATTAATTTTTGTTCACCAGATTTAACATTTAAAAATGATGAAATAGACATTCAAAGCTACATATTCTAGTGTTTCTGGTCTACGTAAGATCATTTTTTTTTGGTTTTTGCTGTATCCGATGAAATGTTAAAACGTAAGCTATTTTTTGTCCAAAAAATTTTCTGAAGGAACTAAATTTCTTCTTTTTAATTCTTTTAACCTTCGGATGACAACTGGGGTGTTCCATCACCCCAGACAATTTTCTTTTAGTTGTAATTTGGGTTTTGCTTGGTTTTCTTTTCTACCGTTCTAGGTATTTGTCGTTTAATATGTCAGATTTCAGTTGATGATAAGAAGTCCAAACAGTGGCCTGTGGTTTTTGAATACGCTGGAATACAATATGCACTGGGGTGACACATCACCCCATGTTGTCATTCATGTATGCGAAAATTTTAATGAAGTTACCCTCTAGAGTCATTTTAAGGGGAGCTTAGCCCCCCCTAAATTACAGAAGCAGTAAAGATATGTAATTTGTCCAGAATATTGAGGGAAAAAAATCAAGTTTTCGTGCTTGAATAGCAATAGTGCTGCATTTCCTGAAAATATGAGAGAGACTTGCATCAACTTACCTTTAGTCCTTTTAACTACCCAGCAATATTTTTTTTTTTGTATTTCCTATTTTCTGTTTTTCTTTATGTCAATGAAGTATTACAATCCCATAAATATTTTTTACTATCCGTACAAATACTGTTTTTGCATTAAAATTTAGCTGGGGTGTTCTATCACCCCTGTTGTGGTGTATGTAATTTTAAAAGTGTTGTCATCGGAAGTTTAAAATCTTTCCAATATCTTTTTTCTTCTCCGAGAAATCTTAAGTTGAAATGAAAGTAATTGGCATATTATATCATAAATTTACGGCCAACTTAATTTCTGTGGTCGACAAGATTTCTCGGTGAAGAAAAAAGGTATCGGAAATATTCAAAGAGAATTAATAGAAAGAAACTTAATTCTTTCAGAAGCGGAACAAATATTGTTGAAACAAATTACCTCATGTTTTAACATAGCCTCGAAAACAGCGAAAAATCTTTTTTTTCCAATTTTCAATGGCCATATCTCAAAAACGTAACGTAATAGAATATTTCTGACTTCCGACTCAAGTTCAGCACACCAAAAACCTTTGAAAAAGTAAATTTTAATTTCTGTCCCAAAAATTTTTCTGACCAGTAATTCGGGAATTGCTATGTAATTTCCCACTGCAAAATCCATTTCGAGGTAATTGTAATATAATTGTTTTAATTAAAGTGAAGTATGTAGTATTTTTAGGCACCATTTGAAAGGAAAAAAGGTCTTAAGTCATTTTTCGATAAGAGTGCTATTAGTTACCATAATATCTTTAATTATTAAAAAAGTGCTAATTTTTTGTTAAATAAATGCATAATAGTTTTAAAATGTAATAGTCTTATCGACTGGGGGCTCGACTGGCTGTAGTAACTTTAAAATGGCTGGATTTACCAGACAAAAATTACAAGACCTTTTTTGTAGAACGTTAAATTTTCTTTAATAAAAACGTATATGTTAGCTTAAATAGGTACTTGTTGTTATTATTAACTAATAAAAAACGGGTGTTTTCTCCCATACAAATCGTATGGAAAACTGAAATCTGCGATGAGGCATGTGTAAACATGAATTTTTTCAAGCTCTAATTTTCACAGACGTTTTTTTTCGATTAACTGAAACTTTTAAGCCTAATATACATATGTACATACGAGGGCTGTTCGATAAGTCAGTAACTTTTAACACAGATGGCGCTCGAATCACTTGTAGGATTTTTTTCTGATATCTTTGATCCTTTGTAGGCCTTGCCAAAAAAAAAAATCAAATATATCTGTCGACAAAAATTCTTTCGATGACCGTAAAAAGTTTAATATTTTTACGGTCATCGAAAGAATTTTTGTCGGTGTTAATTTCTCAAAATGGAAAAAGTGAATTTCGAGTTTTGATAAAGCACTACTTTTTGCGTGGTAAAACCATTAGGCTAGTCGCGTACATGCAACTTTCAGTTTCGGAACTGTTTGGCTGCAAAAATGAATCCCATTACAGGGTTCACATGGACCAACATTGCTTGACAACATGGCTTGATTTGATCATTTGAACGCAAGAAACAACCGCTTGACAGGCAATGTTGTATGGTTTTTAAAGATTTTGAATACTTGTTCCATTTCCATCAAGCGATGCTGTCAAGCGATGCTGGCCCATGTGAACCCCCCTATTGTCTCATATGGGACAGCGCGCACATGCAGAAAATATTCAGTCGTCGTTTCGAGCAACTTTTCAGTTTGTGTTTTGCCTTTTGCCACAAACTGGACAATTGCCCGAAATCGGTTTTTCAATTTGTGTCATATAGAATAATATGTAACTGCGCGCACATGCAACCAAATAGTTGCAGATCGTTGAATTTTGTTCCTTCCAAAGTGTGTATTTATGAGATAGAAAATTTGAATACAAATTTGTTAGTGTGTTGGTTTAGTTCGGCGTGATTGCTTGTGGAGTAGCCCATGTGCGCGCTCATCGGTCAACTTGTGACTAAACTGTTTTGTTGCAGTAGCAGTTGCATGTGCGCGACTAGCCTTAAAGAGAAAAAAGAAAAGCTTACAAAATATTATGGAGACTCTGCTCCCTCGCATGTAATGGTTCAAAAGTGGTTCACTGAATTTCATTGTGGTCGAATGAGCAGAAAGGATTCTGAGCGACCAGGACGTCCAATTGACGGCACAACTGAAGAAATGGTAAGGAAAATCCACGATATTGTGTTAGATGATCGTCGAATCAAAGGTTCGTGAGATAGCTAACACAATGTTAGCAATTTCAAATCATACCATTATTCCGATCCTGCATAACCATTTGTACATGAAAAAATTATCAGCAAGATGGGTGCCGCGTTTACTGACAAGTGAGCAAAAACAATATAGGGTCAAAGTTTCAGATCAGTGTTTGACCTAGCCGAATTGCGCTATGAGCTGCTGTCTCATCCACCCTCTTCTCCAGATTTGGCCCTCTGTGATTTTTTCCTATTTCCAAATTTGAAGAAATGGCTTGGTGGAAAAAGATTTTCATCAAATGACGAAATTATCGCTGCAACAAATGCCTATTTTTCAGGGTTTGACAAAACTTATTTTTTGGAAGGGTTAAAAAGGTTGGAATATCGTTGGGAGAAGTGTATCACTCTAAAAGGTGACTATGTTGAAAAATAAAATAAATTTTAAAATAAAATATCATCCTTTCATTTGAAAGTCACTGACTTATCGAACAGCCCTCGTATATGTATAAAGATGTATAGATGCATAAATGTATAGATTGTATGCTTACGTAATTATTCACTCTTATAGTTCAAAATTTCGTCGGACACCTTTTTGGATTTCTTTTGCAGCTTTTAAATATTAAATACCGCTGCACCTTTTTAAGCCCAGGAAAATTAGGCAATATATGGGACCTATTACGGAAAAAATTCTATAAAGCTGAATTTAGGTATACACCTGCTTTAAACCCTCCCAATCGATTGGTTGAGTGCTAATTTTTTAATAACGTTTTTCTTTTAAATAACTTTTAAAAAAATAAAACAGTTTTTCTCCATTTCCAACGAGTTTTCTCGTCCAAAACACTGGATTCAAACTTAAAGTAAATAAAATTTCCAATAAAAAATGTTATACAACTTTTTTTGATAGAAGTAACTTTAGCCGAGTTATTGACTGTGGAGGTTTTTGATTATTTGTATACTTGTCACAAAAACAGCATTTCCCTATTTTTTCTGGATCAATATATTTGTTTTTGCTTCGACAAATATGTTTTTATGTATATATGTACATATATGTTCATTATATTTATAGATAGGTTTACTTTACACATGCAGGCATACTAACATGAACGTACATATTATTTATAGATGCGGACGTGAAGCAATAAAAAGTATATCAACTAAATTTAGTAAAAAAAGTTTGAAAATTAATTTTAACAGTTAATAAATATCTGAGTTTATTAAATAATAACGTGAAATAAATCAGATTTATTTAAACTTACTATCATACATTTATATCTGTTTTTTTTTTTTTCGATTTAATTCAAATTTGAATTACTTAACTACACATGAGATCAAAACCTGGAATGAAAAATATGTTAAGCAGTCTTCTGGATCACATTCATCTTCTTCTTCTTCATCAATTTCTCAATTTCTACAGAATCACTTAATCTGGCATTAAAACAAGACTGTCCTTGACATTTACCGCAAACTGGTGAACAAGTCAACACAAATTTTCGACAGCCCCATTTTGAAGTGCTACCGCATCCTTTGGCAAAAGTGCCAAAAATCATGTTCAATATCTGAAGCAGGAGTAATGTCCTTCCTCAATATTTCAATCAATATTCACTACTACTACTTCTCTCTGATGGTGGGCAGTAAACTCAAACTTCTTGCTGTTTTTGTTTTTATAACTAACCAACGACGTTCATGGATGGAATGACCTTGAGGTGGAGTACCATACAGAGGAAGACAAAACTGAATACTACTTGAAAAGATTGATTCCGGATAAGCATATTGTTGATAGAAAAGTCTTTTTGTCTCTTTAGTACTATCAAGGCTAACGGCATACCTTGCTGATAAAGAACTGAGGTTGTTGTTGGATGACGATGGGGAACGCACGCTGCTCCATCAAGGTTGGCAAAGACCTCATCGATGCCTTTGATTTCAAAAAATGTTTTAGACAAGGCGATGCGCTGTCTTTAAGGAATAGTGCAAAACTCTCACGTCAGCAATAGAAACATAATCTTTCAAAAGTCCGTCCAATTACTCGTTTATGCCAACAATATTGATATAATCGGACGAACAAAGCGTCATGCCAGTGGCGCTTTGGGGAGTATTTAGGAGGAAACCAAGGAGATGGGTTTAAAGATGAATGAAGTCAAGACCAAAAATAAGCTGTCATCAAGAAAGGATACCCAACGCCGAACGTCACGTTCAGAACGAAAGTGATAGGTATAGAAAAAATCGAAATCTTTATCAGTCAATAACTCGGCTTTCATTACTCCTATAAAAAAAAGTTTTGTGTAATTTTTATTGGAAATTTTATTTTCTTTAATTAGAATTTTTATGTTTTGTTTAAAGTTTTCATTTTGGAAAAAAAACTGTTATTTGAAAAAAAAAACAACGTTTTAAAAAAATTAGCACCCAACCAATCGATGGGGACTTTTCAAGATTTATAAAGGAGGGTATAAGGAAGGTTTATCCCAAAATTCAGCTTTATAGGATCTTTTCCGTAACAAAAGTTTGATTTTCCTGGGCTATTTATAAACTTCAAGATGTTTCGAACGATCCCAGTATTCTCTTTAATCTAATAAAAAGAATACATTCCAAATATTCTAAAATTAATACAAAATTGAAACAACAAAAGAATGGTTTACCCGGAATATTCCATTTGATAGAAACGAAAAATACTTATTCCGATTCATCAGAAGAC
Source organism: Dasysyrphus tricinctus (assembly GCA_963921185.1). NCBI lineage: Eukaryota > Metazoa > Arthropoda > Insecta > Diptera > Syrphidae > Dasysyrphus > Dasysyrphus tricinctus. The sequence goes on from OY992533.1 coordinate 41,226,451, forward strand.
ACTCAATACCTATCGAATTATGTTGATACAGCTTTCTTACTCCGTTATACCATATTCAAATTTGAAATCGCATGCCCGTTTCACTCACACTCCAATCATGGGAAGGAATGAAAAACAATAGCTTCTATCTATACCTACATCGGAATTCGATTGCATATGCCAATCGCTATTGGATATCAAACGATATCCTATACAGGTGCATTGAGAAAGTTATTGGGTTTCCAATACGCGCACACTCCACTTCCAGTTCAATAGGGACATCCCCAATTTCCCAAGTCATTGGAAAAAAGGACTGAGTAAAGCACAACACACGAACCAACCAGCCCCCTACTCCTGCCAAAGAAAAAATTATAAAAAACGACGAACAAAAACTGTGCTATACCAAATCTACGATTCCTATTTTCTACTATTTCATTATTGTCCCTTTAAGGGATACCGACGGAGTGTGCACTGTGTGTTCTCCTTAGTGGATATGGTAAATTGGAAAAAAATGTTACCGTACACGTTTTTTGTTCTGCGGCTCCATCGCTAAGGATGGGTACCTATAGAAAAAACTGTCGACTGGATGATTTTTTATTCTTTATAATGTTCATCCAAAAGCTTGATGGTATACTCCTCCTGCCTCCACGTATCCAGAATCAGCTTACACATGCTCTCGAGAGGATATTTATGGCGAACAGTAGAAACATGGTCCGCCACCGGGCGCCACCCATTGGGAGATTCATGGTGCGCTATGCAGTTTTTTAATTGACCAACAAATTTATTTGATTCGTTAGACCTGCTACTACCAACAGCAGCAGCAGCGAGGATACGGAGGATGAGAAGGAGGACCATCAGCTCCTCTGACTAACGAATATCACCCGTCGCATCGTTTCCGTCGTTTCGAGATCTGCATGCAGGAAAATATTGCCCAGGTTTGTCCACATCATCATCCCTGCCATTGCTATTCTACATACATATGTATGCGCTTCGATAGAATTTTTATACTTTTTCTGTATGAAGGTTCAGGATGACGACGATGACTTGGAGATAGTGTCGAGGCGTGGTACTATATATAGTACCTACATGTGCAAATTTGCTTGCTGACTGCGAGTTTTCGAGTTTCTGCTTCTTCCTTTTTCTACGAGGCAATGTGTTCTTCTTCATTTTTATTCTGCTACACATATTAGTTTGCATACAAATCTTTACACAAAGGATGCAGACTAATATAGTCGAAAACTGTATGAAAAAAACCCAAAACACAACTAGCACCAGAAAATGAAAAGCGAAAAAAGAATCCATATCAAGCAAAAACAGTTTTTGAATATATCGACTTTGAATTTCACTTTGACTACGGGGCACATAGCCATACAAAGGTGGACTCCTTTTATGCATCCTGAATTTCATTAGAGAGTCAGAGTGCATACATACTATATAGTATATTGAATAACAGAGGCATTAAAGAGAAATCTTCAATAAAGTTTCCTTTCTGCCAGATGCAACGAACCAACCACACACTATCCTTTTCGATTGCACTTACGGTTTTAGATAAAGGATAAACCAAGGTATGGGGTACTAAACTTGCAATCGTATCCGCAGCATCAGTTCTTTGAATAGACGCGTTGACCTAAGTTCAAAACATCCTTTCATCGACTCCATATCTACCAGGGGTGTAGGTATATGGACGGACAACGTTAGAACAAATTTATGAGTGCGCCTATAATATCGGCCAGGCCTTGTCGTCGTCATCATTTCGGAGACTAGCAGTCAGGGCTGTCTTTTCAGCCTGTTGCAGAAGGGAAAGCAGCATATCCGAGTGTCCTTGCAACATGCTACTACACTGGGACTGGACTACCCGTTCTGGATACCTCCTCAACATCACACATGTGAAGCCAACCCATTCAGTGTTGAAATAACTTTCGAGACTTTCTCAATTTTCTAAACAGAACGCCATATCCTCGGATGCTGCACTGCTGAATGGGATGCTTTCTATTTGGCTGCATATTTAATACTTCATTACGAGAATGTTTTATGGTGTTTCTGAATTGAGTATGTTTTGCCGTTTCTGATGCTTGTACAGTTGTTGTAAAGGCAAAATCGAATGAAATTGGATTTTAAATGATCCAAAATGGTAGCCTTTCACATACAGGACAGGCCGTTAGCAGCAGCGACGGCAACGAGAGGAACGCTGGCTTTTGAATGAAAAAGGATAATTAAAAAAAAGTCATGCTCTCCGCATTTTCTAAAGAATATGAAAGCAGTTGTGATTTAAAATCAAAGTCAAGCGAAATATATTTCACAACTCATTAAGAGGTCCTTGCTAACTGCCAGCAATTATTCATTAACTTGAAGGAAACTTTTAGTATTAAAAAAATGAATAAAATAAATAAAAAAATAAAATTGGAAAAAAAAATATGTTAAAAAAAGGATGTGAAGTCAAATGTCCTTATAGCAATACACAGAATTCTTTCTCGTGAAACTCCTTCTGTGTGCATGTGGCACAACTGAATCAGTCAGTTGAATGAAGAAAAAAATTATGTATGTATTTGTATAGACCAAAACGACTAAAAACACTACTCGTCGTTGTAGAAAACTAAAGGACATGCCATTTTGTTCGCCATTCGTATGAAGGTTTTTGCATTTTTCTTAGAGCGTGCAGAAGCATGGAATATAACTTCATCATCGCACCCGGACCATTGTCACACAACAGCTTTAGTGAGAGGCGACCAAAGCAGCAGCAGTAGCAGAATAAGAAGGATGAGGCGTTGAGGTCTTGAAAAAATGGCTTGGAAATCCAAACGGAAAAGCGAAAAAAAATGTGCTCGTCCTTTGTTCGCAGTTAACCGCAAATATAAAATTCATAATTACGTTTACTCCGGTAATTAAAAATTATTGTAATACAGTGGGTTGTGGCTATAGCTAGATGTTCAACCCGTCTACCCAGCGGTGACGACATCCCGTACCATATACCATTAGCAATTGGGATCGGTTAGCAGCAGCGAGAGATGCAGATGAAGAAAAAGGTTTTCTAAATATAAATCTTTAGAAATTGCACAAATGAAAAAGGGATATGGCACTTGAACAACAAACTAAAAATTTGCTCTTGTGGCACCGTTGCTAAATTAATATTTATGACAAAGACACATCAGAGGCGAAGTTTGTTATATATAAATACTCTTAAATATATACTCTATACAGTTAAAGAATTATTATTCTTAAGTTTGTATTAGTAAGAGTGAGTAGGAATCAGAGTCAGAATGTTTTATACTGAAACTTTCAATAAATCACACTTGAAAAACCTTTGGCGAGCATCTGTTGTTGAAAACTGGAGGAGAATATAACTTCTAAAAACTGTTTTATCCCAGAGACAAACACCGTATCAAAACCAAGGGATATGTAGGTATGTGATTACTTTTCTTTTTTTATCCCAGCAATTCAGCTTCACACTCGACTCAAGGTGGAAACCTCCGGGTATAATGATGATGATGGCGATGACGATAATATCACTTGAATACAATATTAAAATTGGTTTTCAAAGGAACATATAGGTACATAATATATAAAGAACGGAAGACGATACTTAGTTGCCACAGGATTCCACAAACATGTAGAATTGTAGATACAATACAGGATAATGTTCCTTTTCTGCATTCAAATGTGGAAGAAGCGTTTGTTTGGCAGGTATTTGCGAGCTTTCAGAGCGCAGGGATATGTAGTATGTAGTTATGTACCTACATAATGTACAAACGTACAAAATTATCATGAAATAAATTTTTCATCAATTTGGAGTTTTTTGTGTGTTGCTCGTTGCGTGTGTGGGGGGTGTTCTATGGGGGTGCATTTTTGTATCACAATCTGATATAAGGGAAACACAAATTTCAAAAGATGGGGTTGATTGCTACAAACTTGACAAAACGACAGCAGAACGCTGTACCCCTGCCGGAATGTTTGTTGTGCTTTGCGTTTACCTTAACCGAGAAAAAAAATTAAAGACTGCGGTTATTTTTTTAAGTGGAAAAGAGAACGAGAGCGATTAAAAAAGTATTTCCTTTTTGTGGGATGTTTCTTGGTGAATTGAACTTTAACTGTTGTTGGTTTGATAACTGTTCATGTTGCTGACGTTTTTTAAGATGTTACCACAACCTGATTTAGGAGGTACAGGTACCTTCCATGGTAGGTATATTTTAAGCTGATTGCCTGTAATTTGTAGGTACCTACCGAAAATGCATGAACATTAAATGTCCCGTTTGTGGAGTTTATTTTGGGAGTAGGTTGAAATTCAACTTTAATAGTGAATTAAAAAGTCTCACGACACAAGCCATCTCGAAGCGAAGCTTATTAAAGAAATTATTGAGAATCAAGAAATATTTTTAAAAAGAAGTAGTAGCTGAAGTATCTTCGGAAAGGTGAGAAAAAATCATAAAATGAATTCGAAATATTTCTGGAAATTTCTTATCCATTATTATAGGTCAAATGACTTTCTAGCCATGAAAATCGTTTTATATACACAAACGTATAAGCGTCTTTAAATATATTCTTATGCTGTGATACCTGTAGACCAGGAAAATAGCACAAATCGTATGGGGAACCTTGAAAAAAATAAATTCATGAAATATTTAAATTGGAATCGACGCAGAATTGCAACCTCTATAACATATCCAAAGTCCACCGAAATCCCCGCATTGGCTTTGTGTGTAGGTGCATTTAAAGAGGTTCAGACGGAGAGAATTTGGAGTTCTATCAAACTAAAATATTTGTTTGGGTAAAACCTAATCATATGATACAAGCTTTAAGGGTAGTTCTTAACGCTGAATCTTATGAAACCAAATTCAAAATGATACAACCACCCAAAAAAAAGTTATAGTCCTTTTTAATTAATGATGACATTTTCTCAGGTACAACAGGTGAATTAGGTATTATTGAAAACCCTTTTAAAATAAAGGTATGTTAATGAAACTTTTATTAGATTCAGCGTTAAAAAATATCCTTAAATCATATACCATACTTTGTGTATATACCTCAATTACGCCAAATCGGAATTTTGGCTCAAGTCTTCCAACTTCTTCCCAGATTTTAGCTCTCTTTAATATGTAAAAACCCCTAGAACAAATGTGGACTATTTTAAATCTTGGTTGCCATGAAAATTTAATATTTTTGGCGAATTTCACCTGTTGTACCTGAGAAAATGTCATCATTACTTAAAAAGGACTATAACTTTTTTAATAATATGGACCGCTAAGGATTTCCACATAATATATGTGGTAATTTAATTTATGTACGGAAAACACAAATAAAATTATCTAGAAGATTCTGTGGCAGAGCAGTAAAGAATGCAAGAGGTCAAAAGAGACTGAACAATTAAAAAAAAATTGTATGAGTAAGATAAAACATTTGTGCAGCTTTCTTGATGCTTATTTCTTTTGACTTGACGGCTGCTACGGCTTTCACCATATCCGCCTTGTCCCGGACTTTACGCTTTTTTTCTTTTGGTGTCATCTGCTTAATTACAAGACAACCTATATTCAAATTTAAACAAATATTTTAGGTGTTTCCCAACATGGAATACTACTATTCCATATTAGGAATACTATTCAATATTCAATATGAAATACTATTCCATATTAGGAACATACTGATATCCCATATTAGGAACAATAAGCTTAACTTAACTATGCAATCATTTACTTATTAATCAACTGAGCTCACCTAAATAATTTAAGTTATCCCAAAGGATGAGCTTTTCCTAATGACACGGTATAAAAAATATGTTTAAGGTTGAACCGATAAAAAATATAAGAATAATAAGCTCTCAATAATTTGTTACGCACTTTACTAAAACACTTCTTTTAATAAATGCTCATTTCTACAAAGATCGCCGTCCACAAGGATAATAACAACGAATATGTGCATGAAAAGAAAGCTCAACATGAAATAAACAAATAAAAATATTACGTAGTTTTCAAAATATAGCACTATTCTATATTAGGAGCGTATTCCATAATTGGTACAGTTCCCCAACTTTTGTCATTTTTCGGTAACGGAGAAGACATGAAGTGTTCATTCATTTCGACGCGTATCACTTTTTTCACAGCAATTTATCAAGAAAATAGTAGTAGTTAAGTAGTGTATTGAAAGTTATTAAGAAAACCTTCTTTTTCGTTAACTCTTATAAAAAGTATACTCTATCTAAAGTCTGAACATTGGGTCACTTACGATATATTTTTGTCTTTAATTTGAAATTGAGTTGCCTGGTTTCGATTTTTTTGGAATGGCCCTTTTTTAGTTTCACTATTTGGTTTGGTATCACACATTTATTATTTATGAAAAATAATTTTCGCCTCTTGCTCAGTAGATGAGCAGCAGGAAGCAGGGCCCTGTTTCATAAAAACTGACAATTTCGACAGGTGACAATTTGTTAAATAACAACAAATTGTCAAATTTCTGTCCCAGAAATAATTTGACAATTTTATTTTACTGTCAGAATATTATGCGAAAATTATAGACCAAGAGCCCACAGCAAATTTTTGGGTGTGAAAGTTAACCGAAAATGAAGCACATGAGATGAAAGCTGTGTTGAGGCTTATGAAAGAAATGAAAGTCTTAGTCTTGCAGTCCCTAGTCGGGGCTTTAGTGAGTAATAGTACGCCAAAAACTCAAAAAAATCAACTTATAGGATAATTGTATGAACCAAAATTTTTGATCACACATCCCTAGACAATGCTCCCCTGATCACAAAAAGGTGTGTCCAAGACCATTAGGTGGGGGCCGTTACTCTGCCAGACCGTTTGAAAAACCCTAAAAAGTCATCTCAAGGGATAATAGTATGAACCAACATTTTTTTTTTCTCAGTCCTAGACAATGTCCCCCTGACCACAAAAAAGTGGGTCCAAGACCATTGGGTGGGGGCCGTTACTCTGCCAGACCGTTTGAAAAACCCCAAAAAGTCATCTCAAAGGAAAATGGTATGAACTCCATTTTTTTTTCTCAGTCCTAGACAATGTCCCCCTGATCACAAAAAAGTGGGTCCAAGAACATTGGGTGGGGGCCGTTACTCTGCCAGACCGTTTGAAAAACCCCAAAAAGTCATCTCAAAGGAAAATGGTATGATCCCAAATTTTTTTTTTCTCATCCCTAGACAATGTCCCCCTGATCACAAAAATGTGTGTCCAAGACCATAAGGTGGGGGCCGTTACTCTGCCAGACCGTTTGAGATTTTTAAAAGTGTTAAATAACGATAAGGTGGCCAATTCACCTATAAGTAGCGAAAAAACCCATGGTGTATAGGTAAGACTAAGACTACAACAATCTCGTATGGCAGGGGAGGTTTACATCCCCCGTTTAGGTGGAAGTGGAAATTTTCCTAGAAAAAAACTATGTAAGTTTAAAAAAAACGACAATACTATCAATAATATTTTGATACTTTTTCAAAGTTAAGTCCATGTTTTTATAGATACTAAATTATTTTATGCTGATTTTCTTCTTCTTTAATTTCAAAAATCATATACATATGTACATATGTACATATAACGGGGTGAAATTGAAGTATGAAAGATAAAGAGAAAGGTTAATACCGCACGATATGAAATTTTTTATAAAACGTGCAAACCAACATCGAATAAGGTTTTCAAAAACTCAAGTGAGCTCAACTCCATAACTTTGAATTATATATTCGGTCACTCCACTTAAAAAGAAGAATTTCTTTTCAAATTTTCTTCATATTCAATTATTGTTTTCAAAAACATTAAGAGTAGGTTAACTTAAAAATAAATAAGATTTTCTTTTTCTACGGTTGTTTATATTTAAGATTTTGAGGGAAGCCTTTTACCTCCAAACAAAGGAACTCTTCTTCAACATATTAAAAGGAGTAATTACATATCTTATGTTTGGAAAATGGCTTTAAAAAACGATGAAATTTTAATGACACCAGCCGAAAATGGTTGGAAACTGGACCATAATTCTTGGGCAATTAATTTGTTCGAAGGAAAAGAAGCACCGAAGCAAGTAACAAATGAACACATAAAACACAACAAATTTTGATGTTTAACTAGTCGGGGTCACGTAGAGTCGCCATTTTTCACTGATTTTGATGGATGCGCAGAACTGAACAAAAATGAAAACGCTAATGATATTACCTTCAATATGTGTACTGTGCATACGCACAACACTTGATGGACAGTAACCACAACTACACTGACTTTGAGACAAACCTAGAACCACTACACATATGTAAAAAAGGGACAAAACTAGACGCCTTAGAAGAGTACGAAATTTATAAAGCATACAAGACTGAACAGGACAAAATACTTAATGATAAATTAACAATTAAAACAAATACATTATATTACACAGCTATCAATTACCAAAACAGAAACACTCAGCCATAGAAAACGAAATAGATATACTTCCACCCACCACCAAGAAGCTCAACCAACAACACCAACAGGCACTGCAATTAATAAGAAAGTGAATTTCGACAAAACAACATTTCGAATCCCCAAATTTAGCCCGATGATGGTTCATTAAAACCGAAACGCGTCGCTCGTTATATCAAATAAATTATGTTGTGATATAATTAAAGTTTAATAAGTTAAAATTGTTTTAAAAAATTGAAAATTTCCTTTGTTTTTAATAATTTTTTTTTTTTTTGTAAAACATATCAAAATACACAACATGGAGACCACACCACAAAGAAATATGTCTGCCCGTAGTTGATGCTGATTTTGCAAAGAAAACTTTCCTTCCAACTCTCTGGGTGTGTCAAAAACAAGCAAAATTGTTGCAAATGGGGTGAAGAAAATGCTCAAATGATGAAACACGAGTAACCAGAAAATAAAAATGAAGTGCGCATTGTTGACAGACCTAATTAGACCTTATTTAAGGTTAAACAGTTGCAGTCAACTGCAACGGTGAGCGCTATAGGCGCATGTTTACGCATTTTTTTGACATGAGTATTTACTAAGATGATGCCAGTTGTTGCTTATCGCGTGAAACGATAGATCTTAAATGTGAGTTCAGAGGTCGTAGAGGTCGTTTCGGTGACATTAATGGCCAAATAACAATCTCGCGTTCGGTCGGTCGCGCTTTGACGGGCTTTTTACCGACTTTACCATAATCTCTGTCATAAAGCGCGACCCTTAAATTTGCAAATCGGAATGTAGCTTCAGGCTTCGGGCGTTGACAAATTACGAATATGACAGAATAAAAGTTCTGTTTCCTTAAATTAACACTAGGCGTGTTTTACTATCATCAGTATCTGGATTTACTTTTAACACGTGTTACAAAAACTATTTAAGAAATTTTCCCATTATTTTGTTTTTGTTTTACGTGTAAAAGTTAATCCAGATCCAGATCCCGATGACAAAAAAAAACACGCCTACTATAAAAATTCTTCACCTAGAAGGGGGACATAAACTTTCTTTTATTTATAAACAAAAGCAGCAGTGGGTTCGGGAGCTAAATTTGAGCAGGTTTTCTTTGCTCTTAATTATGAAGCAATGAAAAATAAAGATCCCGAACATTTTCTTTTATGAATAACTATGATTTATGTTAGTATGAAACCACTTCACAATTTGTACACTTAAAGGTAACTAACTTTAGCTTGATTTCAATTTTTTAAATTTTAACCCATTGTTTTCGGCGGAATAACTGCAAAGCTCAACGATGGTTCAAGCATATACATCGCAACTATCACATACTTGAACCACAATTAATCCACCAAAATCGGCGAGTTAAAATTGCTAAACCACGGATGTACAACTGGAACTGGCCCTTAGAAAATCCAGTTAAAACGACTAAAACAGAGACAGTTCTTGCAAAAACTAACCAAACACACCTTTTTTGACATTCGTGAATGTCAAAGTGTCATAATGGAGTTTGTATGATACGAAGAAGATACAAATCGAAGGATAATTATTATATTTCAAATTAGATATATGTAGTAGTTACAGTAGTTAAAAGTCGTTTATACAATTTCGTTGCACTTAAGGAAAGGTCTTTAAAAATGTGTCCAAATCAAATAAGTTTTCATGCCTGGAAAAGAATATACATACATATGTAATATTTACATATATTCTTTTCCAATATAAACGATAAATATAAACGAAGACGTATTGAATCACACCATACTTTAAAAAATTGACAATAACTTTGATTTTTATTACAATTCCTCTATCATTCCATTAAAGAAAATTATACATTTAAAAATACGCGAATTTTTTGGCATTTTCCCGCTGTTGGATGCAGCTCAAAACGTGTTTATGCTTTACATTTGTATGCTCTGGTAGTCAAGAGCTATCGATTACGATATATACCTAATTATGAGGTTACATTAGTTATCTAAGAGTTTTTATGGAAAATAATCGCGACTTAAATCGCGTCCGTCGGTGGTTTTATGGTCACTTATACGGCTCCAGTCATGTACATACATATTTGCACTGGGGCTCAAAACCTTCCATTTGAGATACATTATGTTTGAAGTGCTTTCCTATGTCTAAAAAATGCATTTTCGGCCACAATTTGGCCATAACGCTGCTTATTCATACTGGCAGAGATGTGATGGATCCGCGTTAACACCTTCAAAGGACTGCTTAAGAGCTTGTGGCATTGAGAACATTAATAATTTTCTTTCCTAACCAAAACAAATTATTAGTTGTTGTCATCCGCGGAAGTACATGCATCATATGTACATTAGGGGTGTCGGAATTTTTTTTTATTTTTTATATTCAAAATGGGTATGGTGGATCTTGTAAAGGGTTTAGAAAGATGAAATTTTTATTCTGGGACATTTTCCAAAATCGAATTTTGAGACCCCGCGGCCGTAAAATCACATTTTTTGCTATTAGTTTTAAATAAGCAATGTTACTTAAATCAGGTCTCTTTCTCATAATACGTCGATTTTTTTATTTTTCTGAATTATTTTCCTTTCTCATACCTTTCCACCTGTGCTTTTGCGAAAACAAGCTCATTTTTACTTGCGATTATAGGTACTTTAAGGCAAGTTTTGGATTCGTGCAAAAAAAAAATTTGAGATAACAATCAAACATGATATTACGATGATAGAGAACACCAAAAAAGTGGGTGGCACAATTCTGTCTGTCTGTCTGCCTGTCTGTCTGTCTGTCTGTCTGTTCGTCTACAGCCTAAACGGCTTGATCGATTTTCTTCAAACTTGGTATATAGTGGTTTTTGGTGATTATGCCTACACATTTTTTTCATTTTTTTTTTAGAACCAAAAATAACGGTACCTACCATACAATTTTTTTTAACAATTTTACATAACCGTATTTTTCTCAAAAACGGCTCGACAACTTTTCTTGAAAAAAATTCAGTAAGTTTATTTTAGTAAAGGCTTCCCTTGGGTGTAAAACCATTTTTCAAAAATGGTTATTAATGGTACCTCCCAAAGAACGATTTTTTAATTTTTGATTTTCTTCAAAACGATACGACCGATTTCAATTATTTTTTTTATACAGAAGCTTCCAAAAAATATAAACGAACCAAAATTTTTGAAAAAATATTTTTTGGATTTCTAAAAAATGTTTCAAATTTTTGTTTGAAAATCAAATATTTCGAAAACGACATTCTCTACAATATTTTTAGAAAAAAATTTACATTTATGAAAAAATAACGGTACCTTCCATACAAAAGTTAAAAAACCACACAGGAAAATATTTTTTTGCTTAAAAACGACTCCTACGATTTTGATTAAACTTTTTTAATATACTAAAAATACTACGATCTACTACCAAAATTTATAAAATTTCACACTTAGCAATTATTAATAGTACCTGTCATCGTACGTATTTTTTTATTTTGAATTTTCTCGTTTTTGGCTAAGCGCATTAAAATGATTTTTTTAATATACAAATTTCAGATAAGATTAAATAATATTGCATTTCAAAATTTTCAAAAAAAAAAGGTTTTGGATTTTAAAAAAATGTTTCAATTTTTTTTTTTTGAAAATTCGATATCTCAAAAACGGGTTGATAATTTTTTTTTCAAATTTTGTTTTTATATACACATAAATATAAACTTTAGATTTGCATACCAAAATTTTTTCTTAAAAATGTTATAAGAATTTTATATATAAAAATTAAAAATTTTTTAAGAAACCGCTCCAACGATTTTAAATTTTTTTTTCCTATACAATCATATTCAATCAAAAATTAAGATGGCAGTCTTTTTTTTGTTTTAGCTAATTTCAATGTCGTATTTCATGCTTCTCTTCATTTTTCTTTCATAGTTTCCATGTTTTTATATACAATTTTCCTAAACCCTTAGTGTCTTGAACATAAGAGCAAGTAAGTGCGACCCAGTCGTGCATTTTATTTAAGTCACTGACTAGTTTATATACACCTGGCTTTTTTCTCCCAACCATTACTTTTAACCGGCGTGGCGATGCCAAGCTTCAACATTGTTTTATCGTCCTTGGAAAAACTTTCGTTCTTTTCTTTGAAATTTCAAAGACAGACCAAAAGTGTGGTTGATGTCTTCCCTGCCTAATAGTTTTTGCAAACCAGGATGCCCAATTTCAGATTATTCTCATCTTCAAATGTACTACGCAAAGAAGTTGTTTTTCAAGTTCTTAATGAGTTTTATAACCCCACCTATAAGGCTTTTAAGTCGGAAAAGCAAAGCTTCACCATAGTTTTGTGATCTCTGAAATCTGCCTAGGTATACTATATGAGTAGTTGAGAACCGAAACTCGTTATATCCAAAATGTTCGTTTTGTGCAAATGGAGAAAAACTTAATACGGCTAAATGATAGTTGCTAGAAATGATTTTATTTTGTATAATAAAAGATTTTTAAATCTATATGGTATAATTAAGAGCAAAAATATATAGGATGTTTCGTTTAAAAGATATTTTTCAATTAAATTTGGATATGAAGAGTTTTGCTGCAAATGATTGTATATGGCCAGTTTCCACACTTTCCCCCCCTCTCTCAATTGCACCCTCTAATATAATAGCACTACACTACTTTCCAATTTAAAGACTTTTACAACAAAAACCCATGAACGTTTAAGTTCCTTATTATATGACATAATCAATTACCTATGATGGATAAGAAGAGTTTTGAAACCAAACCTACTGCACAATGGATATGGTTTTGATGAAAATTGCGCTGTGGATATGGAGAGTTTTGGAGACAATTACGATTGTTGACATCAATATTAAAGGGGATTGGAGGGGTAAGGCTGTCAAATTTTCCTTTAAAACTATTCAATATGCCCATCTTAAAAAATCTGCATCAAAATCTCAATTTTTGGTAAAAGTGGATATGAGAGGTTTTGGTTCTCATCTACTCATATATTTAGTATGTGTATGTTCTTACAACGCTCTATGTCGATTTGTTCCATTACACGAAATCTATTTTTAAAATTTCTGTATTTAAAAATCGCACTTTTTTACATTATCAAAACGATTTACCGAATTTTTAAATACATATTCATGAAAAACAGAATTTTGAACATACAGAATTTTGGTCATGCAGAATTTTATACAACCAGAATTTTATACAATTTTAAACTTTTCTTTTCGCGGACATTGATCATTTTAAACTTATTTGAACTTATCGGAACTTACCGCGTAAATTATTAAGAATTATTTATAAATTCTTCTTCCCGACGTTTCGAAGAAATTTCACTCTTCGTGGTCACGGGATTAGACTGACGTTTGATTGAAAAACAATATTTTGAAATGCAGAATTTTGAAAACAGAATTTTGACCATACCAGCATCATATTTCGATTTTGTACCAAATACGTTTGTCTTCGCTTACTTAAGGAAATTTTTATTACATTTTACAGGTAAATTATATCAAAGAATATAAAGTACCTACTTTATATTCTTTGATTATATTTTGTAGGCAAAGATAAACGTGCACAATAAACACACCAAATACATATATTTTTAAATTCATGATACTCTTTTAAAATTCATCTCGTAGTGCGACCTGGGCTATGAGTGCCATCAAAAGTAAAGTAAGTAAAAGACGTAATCGATACAATTTTTTTAGTGTGCTCCTACTCCTACTCGCTAAATTCAATCAACTTTTCTATAAATGTCAAATACCATAATCGATTTGTAGATCGTAATTTCTTTCTGGTAGGAATCAAATATATTTGTCCAGTTTATATTTCTGAGGGCTCAGAGAATTTCCCCAGTAAATTTTTGATTCGTCTGCTAACTGATACCTATATAAACTGAACAATTTTATACGAAGCAAGAGTGCACTATTTCTAACTCAAAGTGGCTTTCAATTCTGCAATCAAATAAATGTGTCGAAAATACTCGTTATAGTGCCCACCCTTACAACTCCACTAAAAAAGGCCTTAAGGCCATTCGGGAGTTAAGCGGTTTATGTATATGTTTTTATCGCATATTCACGTGAAGTGAGCTGTCAGGTAATAAATCATAAATTTAGCCGTTTGTTATATGTATATATGTATGTACATTACCTATTTTTACTGATACTTTTCGAAGAATACCGCAGCAAAATGAAGGAAGTCAAGCTGTAAAAAAAGAAACAAATGGTTTGAAACCACTGCAGAAGTATATTCGCGTGTTGCATGAATAATTATGAAACCCGCATAGGGTGTAAGAAATTGGTTTTGAGCTTTCCTTCAGTATCCATAAAAAGGGCTTAAGATTCTTGGATGTTATTCCTGGCCTTTTTTTGATTCTGTTCCTGGATATTTGTGTGTCCTGTTTCTTTGGATTTTCAAGAAAAATCAACGAAAAGATATTGCATCAGTGACACTCAATCTTTTTCTCGCTTGAGGATACACTTTAACCACGATTTTGTAGTTGCCGCAGCCACAAGTAAGAGAAGAAAGTGTTTTGAGTAATTTATCAAAACTTGAAGTTGGTCGAATAATATTGCATTACTTGCTTGTTCTTGCATTTAATGGAAGTGGGGAAATTCGTGTCATTTTGGGTATGAAATGATTGAAACGGGAAATGATTGCATCTAAGCAATTGTTTTTGTAAGAGCAGGGGGTAGGGGCACCTTTGAATACTGGGTTACTTTGAAAATTACTCTTATATCTTTGAAACAATATTACATATATGAATCGTAACAGAAATGTTATGCAAAGCAATAGTGCCATCTTTTTCATCATTTTTTTGTCTTCTGACGGTAGTCGGGTATGCATATGCAGTTTTAATGCTTAGGTACAGTGCATTTATTTAATACTTTTTTTAAGAGTCTACCAATGTTTACTTAATTTAGAATTGAAGTGCTTCACTTTGAATGTAATGTACATAGGTATGTCTATTCAGGTTGGGGCAGATTCGAACGCAACAGTTGGACACTATTGTATACATTTAAACCAGGTTTTGAAGAAGACAAGACTGGGAAGTTTTTCTATACATCTATACCAGAGGGTAGTAACTATTACAAATTGGTCAATTACGATTACATGTAATTTTTTATTTAATTAAAAGTTCACTTACAGATTACTTGTACTTAGGGTTGCCAGATTTTTCTCGAAGCTCAACGGGACAAATGGCCACAAGTAAAGAAAGATTGACAAATTATGTCCGGGACCAAATAAATTTAACCGAGAGAAGAAGGAAATCGTATGGAATGGGGATCTATTTTCCCCATATTTTTAGAGTTGAGAATCCATTTCCTAATTTTATTTCTTGAAAAAATTGGTTTTTATAAATATTTTTTTTATTAATTTCCAAACTAAAACTTATGACAAAAAACATTTTTTTTTCAAAATCTCACGTTGACGTTATTAAGTACAACTTTATTTTAAATATTCATTATTATTCAATGCTCTTGTCAATTTTTAATCAAACACTTAAAGCCGTATGCTAAGCTGAAAAAAATAGAACTAACATTCTTTCGGCATCCAGAAAAAATTGGTAAATGTTTTAATTATAATATTATTTTGCCAAATCTAAATGATAGGCGACAGCAGCTGTCAGGTTGTCATTTGGACTAAAGGTCACAAGAACTTAAAACTGCATCTAAATCAACAGTCCAGAAAAACAAAAACAAAAAAATAATATATTTATTATTTACCTACGTTTTTATTCCTTATTCACAATTGTACGTTAAATTTGGGAAGATTGATTAAAAACTTAATGCATCAATTATTGTTTTCCAACTAATAAAAGATACCTTTTGGTATTATTTGTGAATTTAGGTCACAACCCGGGGAAAAAGTTGTCCCGGTGGCGGGATAGTTGAATTTATGCTTGAAATCCGGGACGTCCCGGGTAATGGCCACTTTACACGATAATAGAAGTCATATGACCTGTCATTATATTTTCTGTATGATTTCTCAAATGAGCTGTCATTTTAAGTCAAGTCAAACGGTTTTACTTTTTTATGTTTACACGTTTTTACTTCGCATTTGATTTTCTCTATGGCTATCTGTCAAGTCCAAAATAAAAGAAAAAAAAGTCATAGACAAATAAATTTTTTAAGTGCAAAATTACTTTTTTGCAACTATCCATTGTTATTTTCATTCAAAATTTTATTTTTTGTAAGAAAATTTTTGTTTTCAATACTTTGAACTCACTATTTTCCATCAAAACAACAAATCCCATTTGATTTTTCAAATGGATATAGCTGCAGTTCTAATGTCAAAAAAGTCATATGCTTTTTGCTTTTGAGAAGTCATATGAGATCTATGAGTGCGTTCCGACGATTTGGTATGTTTTTCTGACAGGTCATATACTTCTATTATCGTGTAAAGTGGCCTTAAACCGGGATGTCTGGCAGCGCTACTTGTACTTCTATGTAATATACACGCTACAAGCACGGAACCTTTCTAAAGATCTTGATTGTATGCTTATCCGCCTGACACGAACTTAATAAATGGTAAAGATTTTTCTTCACGTATTGTTAAATATTATTGATATTTTTAGAAGGTAATCAATTACATTAGTGTTAAATGATTTAAAAAAAGTAATCATTCCAGGTTTTTGCAACTACTTTTTGTTCTTCAATTACTTTTTTTCCAATTAAATGTACATACCTAATTATTAATTGAAAATTTTCAACTAAAAATTACATGTAATTGTAACTGGAAAAAGTCAATTTCTGATTTCATGTGATTGTAATCGACCCCATAATCAATTACAAAATGTAATATTTACTACCCAACTCCGATCTGTAGTGATGCAGAGTACAGTGAAGTGTTTGGGGCATTGAAATAAAATCGTAACGGCGAGCTTCTAGAACTTCTACAACAAATTCTAATGTCTGGATTGGCTTAGGTAGAAAACTCGTTATAATTGAAAGTTGCCGTATATCAACTATTAATGGCATTTAAATGATACAATACAGTTTTTGTTCAACACCATCCAGTTCAAGAATGAAATTCATACTTTTTTCTTTCCAAAAAATTGCATCTTTCATAATAGTGATCCAGATATTGAAAGATAGATATCAATAAGTTGTAAGGAGTAAAGTGATGCAGCTGGCACGCTGGGGCGTAGGCTCGGCTAAGCTCATCGTAATAGTCGGGGATCTTGCTTCTACTCTCATACAAAAAAAAAAAATACATCGATATTTAATCCAAATAAATTAGAAAAATATTACTTTGTTTGACTTATCGGCAGAATAAAATGACAACCACTTATCAGATATTTCCTTTCAACTCTGCCTATCTACTCATACACTCCAAAGTATATATGTTAGTACTTTTTATTTGGGCATCCCTCCCTCGTATGGTATTAATTATAAATACCACACCATGTTACTTGCACCCCATTATTTTACAAATAACCCCTTTACGAAACTAAATTTCACCTTTTCTTTTTTTCAGCACATAATAATTTACTCCATAGCTTTATCTATAAATTCTCAAGTTAAATAAAATTCCAAATTATATTTTACAAGTTGGTATAATGATTTCTTATCATATAAAAAAATCAACAAAAATTACTTAATATAATTATAAGAATTTGGTTTAGATTAGAACAGAAAAATAATAATTAATAAAATGAAAAGTAAAAACATCTAAATCTTAAATTTCTTTAAAGCTATGTACGTTGTGCAACCTAACTCCTAGGATTACACCTGATGTAATTCATCTAAAAAAAAATCTGAAAAATGGATTTATTAACTCCAAAATCCTATTCGTTTAAATAATTCTTTTGAAAAATGTTTAAACAAAATTGTTAATGCAAATGACATCGACAAAATTAACAAAGAAAATTATGTAACTTGATAATTGAAAGGTTGTTAATGAAATTCTTAAAATGTTGAAACTAAATTATATGAAAATAAGCCAATTATGGACAACAATCACAACAAAAATGATAGCGGAATTATTTATAAATAATTAAAAAAAAAAAAACACGAACGATTATCAGCAAAACGAAAATCGGCAACTTCTTTTTATGAATGTAGAACGTTTTAAGCTTCTAGAAAATTTTTCTGGTAACAAGTTTTCTATTCCCTCCAAATAAATAACGTCTGTGAAGTTAGCAGGGCAACTTTCACCCACGCAATTGGGACCTTGACAGGAATTTGCAGTTTTTTTACATTTTTTTTGCATTTCTATTCCCGATTTTGCAGTTCGCCAAATAACGGTGTAATTTAGTGGCCTGCTAACTTCACAGTGAAGTTAGCAGGTCACATGGCGTATCTCAGGAACCAAACGTGCTAGGAACTTGTAGTAAGGCTCCAAATTTGCAGTTTTTTTGCATTTCAAGAATAGGCTAGGTCAGAATTTTGAAGTCCTTTTTTTGAAAAAAATTTCATACTGACCTGCTAACTTCACAGTGAAGTTAGCAGGTCACATGGTGTATCTCAGGAACCAAGCATGCTAGGAACTTGCAATAAGGCTCCAAATTTGCAGTTTTTTTGCATTTCAACGATAGGTTATGTTCAAAATTTGAAGTCCTCAATTTAAAAATTTCCCAAGTTTGACTTCAATATGAAGCAAGTAGGTCACATCGTGTATCTCATGAACCAAGCATGCTAGGAACTTGCAGTAAGGCTCCAAATTTGCAGTTTTTTTGCATTTCAAGAATAGGCTAGGTCAGAATTTTGAAGTCCTTTTTTTAAAAAAAATTTCATACTGACCTGCTAACTTCACAGTGAAGTTAGCAGGTCACATGGTGTATCTCAGGAACCAAGCATGCTAGGAACTTGCAATAAGGCTCCAAATTTGTAGTTTTTTTTGCATTTCAACGATAGGCTATGTTCAAAATTTGAAGTCCTCAATTTGAAAAAAATTTCATACTGACCTGCTAACTTCACAGTGAAGTTAGCAGGTCACATCGTGTATCTCACGAACCAAACGTGCTAGGAACTTGCAGTAAGGCTCCAAATTTGCAGTTTTTTTGCATTTCAACAATAGGCTATGTTCAAAATTTGAAGTCCTCAATTTGAAAAAAATTTCATACTGACCTGCTAACTTCACTGTGAAGTTAGCAGGTCAGTATGAAATTTTTTTCAAAAAAGGACTTCAAAATTCTGACCTAGCCTATTCTTGAAATGCAAGAAAAACTGCAAATTTGGAGCCTTACTGCAAGTTCCTAGCATGCTTGGTTCGTGAGATACACGATGTATATTGAAGTCAAACTTGGGAAATTTTTAAATTGAGGACTTCAAATTTTAAACATAGCCTATCGTTGAAATGCAAAAAAACTGCAAATTTGGAGCCTTATTGCAAGTTCCTAGCATGCTTGGTTCCTGAGATACACCATGTGACCTGCTAACTTCACTGTGAAGTTAGCAGGTCACTAAATTACACCGTTATTTGGCGAACTGCAAAATCGGGAATAGAAATGCAAAAAAAATGCAAAAAAACTGCAAATTCCTGTCAAGGTCCCAATTGCGTGGGTGAAAGTTGCCCTGCTAACTTCACAGACGTAAATAAATAGATACTTTGAAGAAATCACAGATACATACGGTTTATCTTTGGATTGAAAATTATCTATTGAGTTCAAGCAGTCGACCAAGTTCCAGAACTTCTGTTGACTTGAGGAGTATTTCAATATTGCTTCTATAGTATTGATTCCCCCAAGAAATAAAGCCAGGAATTCTTAGTTTGGATATTTGATGACTACATAACTACATAAATCGAATTATTTTCATTTTATTACCTTTTCTGGTAGATATTATTTCCAAATTATTAAAAGAATTAGAAGATTGTGCTGGATTTATATATATATGTATACAGGGTGTCCTGTAAATAATGGATAACCTTGCAACTGGTTATAGCAGCACTGGGTCTAATCGAGAATTGCATTTACAATATCAACACTGATCTGAATGCCTTATTTGAGTGGTCCACCGCTAACGGTCTTGTTCTTAATCCGCTTAAGACTAAGTGCCTCGTCATTTCAAAGAAGCCTTTAGACTTAAGTTATTTTCCGGTAATTTACCTAAATAACATTCCAGTTGAGTACGTAAATACAGCGAAAAACTTGGGAGTGCTCTTTAATCGTAATCTGATATGGAATGATCATGTAAATGCTGCGAGAGGAAAAGCATATGGAGCACTGAGAACACTTTATGCTGCAAGGAAGTTCACACCATTAGAAACTAAAAAAATGCTGGTTAAAACATTGATAGTTCCAATTTTAACGTATGGGTGTGAAATTTTTTGTAGTTTAGATGCGGTATCCCAGAGAAAATTGAACGTTGTTTTTAACAATGCAGCTCGATATGTTTTTGGGCTTCAAAGATCCGACCACATTTCGAACTTTACGAAAAGTTTGTATGGGTTTAGCCCTCCTAATATATTAAAATTTAAAACGCTTACCATGTTATTTAAGATTATCCACACAAAACAACCACCAGACCTTTATAATCACATACAGCTTCTAGTTTCTGACAGAACCAACCAAATCTGTATTCCACGATTTACTTGTCAGATTTCTGAGCGACAGTTTTTCATTAGTGCAGTTCGTCTTTGGAATTCGTTGCCACGTCAACTAAGAAGAACAGATAATCTGAAGCATTTTCAGAAAAACTTAACTGAATATTTTTCAAATTAATTTATGTTTCAAATCATTAAAATTGAACCAGTTTATGTTTCAAATCATTTTTAAAATTGAATAATGGCTGCAGGTCTTTTATTGGTGGAGTTTGGCAAATTGTTGTGCGATAAAAAAAAAAAAAATAAAAAAAAAAAAAAAAAAAACATGTATAGGTTCTTATATAATGTACATATGTATGTATATTAAATATTTAAATTATTATCATAATATAATTTTCAAATAATTTTTTCAACTATTTATTTATCCATTATCTAATTTTAATATTATTATTACACTTTCATTAATATCCGTAACGTAATTCCACCACAAGGCTTAATTTTCTAAAAGATGTTAATCTTAATGTTAAGTTCTTTTTTTATCAATAAATACAAAATACAAAATATGACCTTTCCAGAAAAAAATATAAAAAAAAATATTTTCCCTGTGGTTACTATGTTATGATGTTTTTTCCAAAAGTTGTTAACAAGTACTACTTTCCTCAAATACGTGAACACTATACGACCATGGATGAACAATTTTTACTATTTTTTTATTTTTGTAATATTTTAGAATAACTGTTGTAATAGATGGGTTGTAAAATTTAACATTAGTTATTGCATTTTTTTTACTATAATTTTTTAAAATATTTTTTTCAGTAAAAAAATTTATTTTCGAAAAAGTATGACCACCTCTAATAAATTAAAATTGTATGAGAACATGAGTGGCCAATTGCTTAAAAAAGTTGTCTATTTAATGCACTTTTCAAAATGGTATAACACATGCTTGTGTATTAACGATATAACCAAAGAAATTTGTCAATAATCTAATAAAGCTGCCTTTAACATTTTGGCAAAATGTCTATCAAAATGTTACAATAACCTCCAAATTTGGGTTGGACAAAGATTTTCTCTTTTGATGTGTAAGGGGGTTCAGTGCAAGTATAAAACTCGATTTTAGGTGTTGAAAGCCTCACCATTTGGCCATCATATTGAAAAACGAGTTCTGAAAAGTTTTCCGTGGCAACTTTAATTTAATTAGTCTTAGAAAAAAAAACTTTAGTACAAATTTGTAGCAAATTCAATTCTCTTCAATTTATGTTAATGCACTTTTTACC
The DNA here is from genome assembly GCA_963921185.1 of Dasysyrphus tricinctus. Lineage (NCBI taxonomy): Eukaryota > Metazoa > Arthropoda > Insecta > Diptera > Syrphidae > Dasysyrphus > Dasysyrphus tricinctus. The sequence goes on from OY992533.1 coordinate 41,248,501, forward strand.
CTAAAGTTATAAATAAAAAAGTTATAATCAAAATTTAAACATTGAAAAAAATCATATGTTTTTGATTATAACTTTTTTATTTATAACTTTAGGGTAAAAAGTGCATTAACATAAATTGAAGAGAATTGAATTTGCTACAAACTTGAACCAAAGTTTTTCTATGAAGAAAAACGCAAATAATAGAAAATTATTTTTGTTTATGTTTTGTGGACTATTGAATATAATTCAAATTAAAAGTTTTTGCGACCTTTAGTCCAAATGCGTTTCGCCCAGGTACAACAGTTGGGCTCATCAGTTAGATGCTGTTGTACCCTTCTAAGACGCATTATTTTTAATCGATGTATACCGACAAAGTTTTTCTTCTAAGACTAATTAAATTTAAGTTGCCAGCGAAAACTCTTCAGAACTCGCTTTTCAATATGGTGGACAAATGGTGAGGCTTTCAAGACCTAAAATCGAGTTTTATACTTGCACTGAACCCCCTTACACATCAAAATAGAAAATCTTTGTCCAACCCAAATTGGGACGTTATTTTAAAATTTTAATAGACATTTTGCGAAAATTTTTAAAGCTGCTTTATTAAATGATTGACAAATTTTCTTGGTTATTTTGTTAATACACAAGCATGTGTTATACCATTTTGGAAAGTGCATTAAATTTACAACTTTTTAAAGTAATTGGCCACTCATGTTCTCATACAATTTTAATTTATTAGAGGTGATCAAACTTTTTTGAAAATAAATTGGTTAACTGAAAAAAATATTTTAAAAAATTAGAATAAAAAAAATGCAATAACTACTATTAAATTTTACCATTTTTCTATTACAACAGTCATTCTAGAATATTACAAAAATAAAAAAATAGCAAAAATTGATCACCCATGGTCGTAGCGTTCACGTATTTGAGGAAAGTGGTACTTGTTAACAACTTTTGGAAAAAACATCATAACATAGTAACCACAGGGAAAATATTTTTTTTATATTTTTTTCTGGAAAGGTCATAAGACCTGCTATAACCAGTTGCAAGGTTATCCATTATTTACAGGACACCCTGTATATAACTTTTCACACCACAAAATCTGTATTGATATTTCTACACTATTTATTTATTATTATTTTTTTTTAACTAGCACTCTGGAAAAATCGAAAGCAACTAATTCAAGAAAATTGAAAATCAAAAAACTTAATATGACAATCATAAAAAAAAAATAAACTGGCTATTTATTTATTTCATGAAACACTTTGTTTTATGAAATGAAATTATGTGTTTACTTATTTTTTTGATATACACTTTCCAAAACAAGTATCTATTTTTTATGTAAGGCTGTTGCTAAAATTTGCAATCCGTGGCTTTTAAGAGTCAGAAAATACCTACTTTTAAATTTTCTTTTTCTTCCCTCATAAAAGATTTAATTTTTTTAATAATTAAGAAAACTAAGCGTGTTGTTCTATGGTTGAAGACCATTTTAAATACTTTTTGTGGAGGTTGACCTCTGTATATGGTTACGTAGGTACCTGCTGTTTATTATATAAATAACGAAAAAGTGAAGACTGGCAACCCGTGTAGCTATTGATCACAGTTCAACAATAGAACGATTGTAATAGCTATAAATCATGCGTTTTTTGTTCAAGCTTGGACAGGTTGTTGCTTTGTGTTTTTGTTACCATGCCACGACCAACACTCCAAGGACACTAACGTTGCAAAAGAAAACATAGCATATGTCCACTCAGAAAGTTATGTGGCGTCACCATCACTATCAGTTCTTGGGGCAACATCAATTGAACACAAATAATGTGACACGAATACGAATTTTTTTGTGCCAATGAATGGCTCATTATTAACTGTCAGCCATTGCCATATCCCCAAGGCTCACCACTATGAGTTGGGTGACGCAAGGAGGAATAGAGTATTGTGTACATATACAGTGTAGAACACAATAAAGGGATGTCTTATATTGTAATCCGCCAGTAAAGCCTCCTAGGGGTGAAACTCATGCCTTACGATTTCATAGTAGAATAATAAATTTGCTTTCTCTAAGGATAAATACTTTTATTCGCCCCTCCTTATACATGTCACCGTCCATCGCCTCTTCTCATTGAATACCAATTTCAATTATTTTTCAGCCAAAAGACGAAGGAGATACAATCTCTCAAAGTCGATTTCTATCCTCTTTCTTATGGTTCTACTCCTGTCACAAATGATTGCGACTGTGTGTCCTTCATCAATTAATTTGTTTTGCAAGAAATATAACTCGAGCGTCCTTAATTCCCATTTTCGTAAGTGTTCAGTTTTTGGATATCTGATTTCGTCGTCATCTTCAGCTTCTAGCAAAAGAATGGCAAATTCTTTTCAAGCTGAAAAAGGACACGATAATATGCTCAGAATGAAGTGCTGACTGACTACCGAAGGACTTGTTCGATTCGAGAGATAAATTGCTCTTCCCCAGACATATGTATGTATATAGAAGCTATATAGGAGAGTGGATTTCTTTGGGGCTAATAACGTTTGCAAAGGATGAATTGATTTTGTTTAATGTTTACGCTGGTCGTGTTTATCTTCGTTGTAATTGCGTTCATTTATTTCCTTATTGACTTCGGTTGCTCTCGTCCTGCATGTTTCTATTGAGCTGAATGGGGGTAGAGCTGGATACAAGTGAAAAATTGACTGGCAAGGACGAACAATCAATTTCTTTCTTGCTACAAGTCAGTGGTGAAATTCCTTGGTCTTCCTACAAAAAATACTAAGACTAAAGTCAATTAATCTGTCGACGTGCCTTTTAAGCTTTGCGCTTCAGTTATAGAGAACTTGCTCTGATGGCACGTGAGAGTGAGAAGACTGGATAAGCTAGGCTTAGACAACGTTGCTGTATAGTTGAAAATCTATAAATTATTGATGAAATTAAAAGAAAAAAAAAAATTGTCAAAGCCATTTTATCAGACATCCTTGCTGACCAAACATGCACTTAAAATGTACGATCCTGTGTTGTCAAAAATGAACTGCAGGAAAAAATACTACAAAAACTTTGAAAAACTCAAACAAAACTTCATTATCCTTCATCAGATGCCGTTATGCTGTGTCTAGGCCACACATCCAAAGGCAAATGACACTCCGAAGTATACATTTCATTACACAGATACCCGTAGGTATTAATACAGAAAGACAGACAGAGAGACAATCTGAATAAAGCAATGAAATTTAGATATGTTTTGTGGATGACCCAGTGTTGTCACTTTCAGTTTTGAAAAAGTGGTAGATAAGTCTAAAAATAGTGGTAGATCCAGATTTTAGTGGTAGATTTTAATTTCCAAAAATTTAATAAGGACAAAATATTTTTGTTTTCAAGTTTTATTGTAGTCAAAGAGAACCATTTTATTCATCGAAGTATAATAGGTGGTTCTACAAAAAAAGGAAGAAAATGAAGACATTTTCGACATAATATTTTTGGAAGCAAATGGACTTTCTCTTGTTGATTTAGAGCTTTCTTTCACATAATTGAAAGCGGTCAGTAAGAAAAATAAAAAAACAGCGATTTTATTGAAATTTTTTGAAAACATGTGCTTAGCGGACTAAGATTTTTTTTTTAAGCCAACTTTTTAGAAATCGTATCGTATAAGTATTCTATTAAAAATCTTATCCACCTGGATAGTAAGAGCATGTTTGTATTAACAAGTATTTACAAGGAAAAGTAGCATTAACTGAACAATTTGTGGTCTCTCGATAGACATTGGGCCTTGTGAATACAAAAAAGCTAAAGCTATTTTTGGGGCAAGCTAAGGCTAGCTAGTAATAGCTATAGCTAGTAGCTAAGGCTTGACAGTTCTAGCTTAAGCTTTGTTTCATGTGAATAAAAAAAAAGATTACGTTAAAAAGCTTTAGCTAGCAAATTATAGCTTAAGCTTTATATTTCTAGCTTTCGTTTGTTTATTCACATGTTTTGGCTTAGAAGCTTCAGCTAAAACTATTATTTTTGGGGCCGAAAAGCAACGCAAGGAGATTTAAAAAAATCCAAGTTTTAGCTTAAGCTATTTGTTTATTCACAAGACCCATTGTTTTCATGTAAAAAAAAACTAGTCAAAGCTTTCTAGTAAGGGGTCAAGGAATCTTGATATTTTTGTAGCTTCAGCTATAATATTCTAAATCATGCTATTATCAATCGCACAATTTGGAGCTTAAGCTGGAAAAACAAGCTAATGGTACATAAATCTAGCTTAAGCTATTTTAAAATAGATATTACTAGGAGACATCTTTTAGTTTCTAGCTAAAGCTTGTTTTTAGTCACACAAAACCTAGCTTTGACTTAAGAATCCAAGTTTTAGCTTTAGCTTTTTTTAAGACCCAATGCTTCACGCTGCCAAATCTGAAACTTCGATAGTTTTCAAAGAGTTCAATGAAATTTGTTTTAATAAAATGGAGTATTCCTAAAAATGTTTTTGTTGAGGGTTTATTTTGGTTTTGGAACTAAAATAAGAGAACTGCAATAATTGTTCCTTTCGAAAATGGACAGGGGACACGCCAGGGGACTGAGAATCAATCACTTTGAAGAATTTTTTGAGTATGAAAATATATCAGATCTTAATAATTTTGTCTGGGATATCAATAAGAATTATAATTTTAAAAATATATACCCTTTAAAAATTTTAACATAATCAATAAATTAAGGGTTGATCGCTTGGTGAAAATTAATCTTGAACATTTTAAAAAAGATTTAAAACAAATACTTCTATTTTTCACAAAGCAAATAATTTTATTAATAAGTTTTGCCAACGCGTTTCGTCTTAGTTAGGACAGGAGTACCCTGATGATGTCCTTACTAAGACAAAACGCGTTGGCAAAACTTATTAGTAAAATTATTAAATTTGTGGAAAAAACAAGTGCTTCTTTAAATCATTTTTAAAATTTGTTTTAAAATCAGAGAAAAACAATTTTTAGTAACTTATTTTATTCTATTATTTTCGAATCTATTTCTTAGCTGAAGTTTTGAATGTGGTGATCAAAATTCAAACCAAAAAACATATCAGGAAAGTGTATTGAATTGCTCCTAAGGCACAGCGCACACGTTGCGTTGTCATTGAGGAGGGTAGCCACAGAAATTTACCACTTTTCCCATATTTTATAAACAAATTTTTAGGACACAAGCTTTTAAAAAATCAACTAGATTTCTATTTCTATAAGAAATCAGTTCTAAATAATTCCAATGGCTGCATTCATGTAAGTACTTAGAGACAAAAACTCACAGGAATTTTTGTTTCTTTTGAAAAATTTCTACTGACAAATTTTGGGATTTTTTTTCATGATCGGACTATCTTTGAATTTCAAATTTTGTTTGTTATGGATGGGCAAAAAGTGGTAGAATTTTTGACTTCAGTGGTAGAAGTGGTAGATTATCAAAATCTTGTAAAAAAGTGGTAGATCTACCACAATTGTGGTAAAGTGACAACACTGGGATGACCACCAGTGTCAGGTTCAGCCTTGCTGAGTTTTGCCTTCATCAATATACATAAAGGTATAATATATCTATCCTTTAGTCTCATAGAAAGTCTCAGAAATAGAGGACTGTATAAATCATAATTTTATATTCCGTTTGCAACGCTTCCTTCCAAAGTCAATTTGATGAATTGATTAAAAAGAGTTTTGTTGCTTAAAAACAGGGTTCGTGTTGATGTAAATCAGTATCTATCAATGGATATTTGTAGTATGTATATTAGAAACGTTTTATGATTGAGTTTTGTATTCTCACTTGGAAATCCCCAGTTCCTAAGACGTCAGACCAGGGCCCCACAAGTTAAGGCACCCCCGAGCCATCAAAGTAAGTAGGTATACCTATAGTGACGGTGCGGAGTTTTTGCCCCTGCCGCCGGCCGCCACGCCCGCCGCCGTAGGCAAATTGTTATTTTGCCGCCCAAAAGTTCAAAAAAAGAAAACCAAGGGTTTTTGATAAAATACAAGTTTATAAAAAATTACGGCCACAAAAAAAAATGCTAATTTTCAATATTGGTCCAAATATATGCAGCATTTGTATCGTGAAATTTCTAGTTCTTACATTTTAAACAAGGTGCTTAGCAACGTGAAATGTTTACTAATTTTCAATATATTTTGGTATATAACATTACCGTTTTCAATACGTTTTCGAGAAATTTTGGTATAGATGCTTCAAAAGATATGAAAGAGGAAAAGACCTTTCATCAGACAAGAAACCAGACATTTGGACATCGTAATCAAGAACTGGCCATTCTCAGAGGAAAACAGCATTATTGGCAGGAGTTTTAAAGTTTCCAGTGGATAAAATTTATTAAAAAAAAAAATGGTCGAAAATTCTAGCACATTGTCTACAAGAGTTGGATAACCTGGACGTAATCGAGCAGGGACGAGGCAGGATGAACGAAAAATAACTGTAACTAGAAAAAAAGTTAGGAAGGATATTACAGGAGTTGGGAATCAATATTTCAGATACGAAGACCCGACCATTACGCAATGTCGTTTGAAAGAAATGAGATTTGCTTGCCACCACTGTCGAGGAAAAATCAATTTTTTAAAAATCTGTGGAGGCAAAACGGACATTAGAACTGGCCGTTTGTGTTTCAGCTCATTTAAATCCTTATTCTGGATCAAAAGTGTCAATATCCTTCTTGGTTTGTTTTTATTTTTTATAAAGATTTTTCCTATTGTTTGTTCATCCCGCGTCGTTCCTGCTCGTACGGGTTTTCCGACTAGTAGGTAGTAGGTTTTCCGCTATAGGGACCAGGTGGTCACAGACGCAAGAGCGCTTGGTCTCGACGACTGGAGGGAGCGTGCGAGGGACCGCAACCGATGGAAGACCGCAATATCTCAGGCAGAGACCCTTCATGGATCGGGAGCCGGATAAGTAAGTAAGTAAGGTACAGGCAACGTGAACGTGCTACCATTTTCGACCATTTTTTTTATAAATTTTGTCCACTGGAAACTTTAAAGCTCCTGCCATTAAATTTCGGTAGTCATACGAATTTGATTTCGGTACATTTAAGTATACCGAGGCTTTTCTTCGGTACACAGTACACAGACTTAAATTTCGGTATTGTACCGGTAATTTTGGTACAGATGGTCACGCTAGGCATGATAGTCTTGTGGTGGAGGAGACTATCGTCAAAGGCCAACGGCAGCAGCAAGAAGCGTCTGTAAGTCCGTATTGGGTGGCTTCAAAAGGCGTCTGTTTTCCGGTAGTGGGCGGCCTCGATCAGTTATGTGTTTGACCATACAAAGGGCGGGTGAGCCGGCAGTAAACTCACATCGGATTTTGGGGTGTGGCATCTTTAATATATGAGCGTTAATCAAGACGCCATAATAATAAATGAATCGTCAACAAATAGAAGAAATCTTTCAAGAAGCGCAAATGTTACTTTTGGCTACCGCATACGTACGAAAAACGGAGAATGGAACGTTCGATCCATGTACAGCGAAGGTAGATACGAGTAAGTTGAGCGTGAAATGTTTCGCCTTAAGATCAGTATTCTGGGAATTAGTGAAACTAAGAGCAGAGGAAGAGCTGGCACGAGCACGATAACTCAGGCGCCAAGAAATAATAACGGTTTTTTGTAGATTTTAACAATGGGAGGAGCGGGTCTATTTCACCCCGTTTGGGCGGGAGGGGCAATTTTATACAAAAAAGTACCAAAAATGTAAAAAAAATATTTATATTAAAAATAACGGTAATACTTGCAATTAAGTATTATACCTTTTTTTAAAGCCAATACTCTATTAGCTAGTTTTTGAATCAAGTGATATCTATGCATGGTTTTTGAAAAAACGAATTTTAAACTCAAAATTTGCGTTCTACAAAAAACCGTTATCATTTCTTAACTCGGTTTACAGGAGTGCTCCGAGAGCCGGTATCATAGTTGTCATGGGAGACCTCAAAGCCCAATTTGGATTAGACAATTACGGTCTGGAACGCGTGATGTGAAAAAAGAGCTTGGGGTCACGGAGCGAAAATGGCTATTTGTGTGTCGACTTTTTTGACGTGAATCGTCTCGTGCTAAGTGGAACTGTATTCAAGCATAAAACGAGCCACAAAATCACCTGGGTGCTTCCGGACGGTCAAACTGAAAAACAGATTGACCATATCTTGATTAAGAATTATTTTAAAGACAAAATAAAGAAAAAGTTATTAATAGTTATGAACTATCAATAATAATTGCAGAATGTATGGTTTTTGTGGAGTTTAATGAATAAAATTCAATAATAATAAAGAAATGTGTGGCCTTTACTCTAGTGAATGCGCTTCGCCCAGGCATGGGTGGGCTCATCAATTAGATGCCACCATACCCAATCTAAGACGCAAAGTATTTGTCGATAGTTACCGACATGTGCATATAACACTCAGTGAAAGAACTCACTGAAAATTATATACGTGTCTAAGGAACTTTGGTTAAGGTTATGCACATTACCCCTATATTAATAAAAGGCGGATAATAACGTGCTAGCGTTTATACATCTGTTAACTAGTAATTCTTATTAACAAATGCGTAATAGTCTGTGACGTGTGTTAACGTACGGATAACTTTCACTAGCCAGATTCCACGTATAATGAACGGATAACTTCTTAACACATACACGCACGCGTATAATAGCACCGTTTACTGCTACCAATATACACTTCGTAAGGCAGTGCATGCATGTGACACATGTATTAGAAAATCACCATAATTTGATGAAGTGGTGAATTTGGTGAAGTGATAAATACTGGAAAGATATCATATCTTTTTTAATAAGAAAAGTTATCAAGCGGACAAGTTGTCTATCCGTGTGCCAGTTAACACGTGTGTTAGGGAGCGGATACCATTCTTGTTGTTATATCCGTGGCCAGGCGAAGTTAATTAAGAATTATTTTAAAGAAAAAATAAGATATGATTCAGCTGCGATGGAGGAAGTCAATGTGTGAAGTTCGAAGCATAAGAAATGCCGATGTGGGAAGCGACCACTATTTGGATATGATGAGTCTCACTCTACGCACCGCTGTCGTACAAGCGCAGGATGCAGCAAGGAATCCAAAATTCAATACGAATGCTTCTAATGACCCCAACATTTGTCGTAGGTACTATATCGCAACACTATTGATTTTGTGTTTAATTTTGTTAATGTATTAGTATTTGATTATGCATGTGTTAGATTGCCTTATTTTACTAACCACTAACACATGCACTTATGATGAGCCTCTGATTGTAGGTTGCAGCTTGCTCTAAGCTCACTACAACTAAGAATCTGAAGTGTAAGAAAACACTAAAGGACAAAGCCTCGTTATTAAACAGAATTCAACATTCAAAAATAATTGATGAGATTTGGATGTGGGGTGAAATAAAAAGTTTTTTATGGAGGCTGAATCCGAAACTTTACCCAAGTGGAATATAAATCGGACCTCGCAAATTGTTGAAAATGCAAATAATTGTCGAAGCAGATGTTCAAAGAAAGGGTGATTGCAAAGCGAGTATCGTCTTGCGTATAAGACGGTCTATTGCTGTGTGAGACGTGACAGGAAGGTGAGGTTAGATGGACTCACAGAAAATGCTGCAAGAAGAGAAGAGTTGAACCAAATATCCAAAGATGTTATTGGGAAAAAAGTAACAACAATCATCCTGTAATGGGTGTGGATGGGCACACTTTTGGTAATCAATTAAGGATTAGCTACGCAGAAGGAAGGGACCGTTTTTGTGCCCTGTTAAATAAGGATTTCGTTAAGTTCTGAAGTGCCCCACCTTAACGAGATGCGCAGGTCCTATAGGGGTATTGACAGCGAACCCCCTTCTGTATCGGAAATTCAAACATCAATAAATCTCCTCAAAAACAACAAGGCAGCTGGACTTGACGGAATACCAAGCTGAATTCCTGAAAGCCGATCTCGTAACAGCGGCTGGTATTCTACATCCGTTGATGTAGAATACCATTGCGACGAGCAGGTATTTTCTTAACACTGCGTTTTACATCAGGGAAAATTGAGTAAAATAATATCAAATAGCTAGGAAAGTGGCCCTCACCATTTATTTTTCATTTTCATCCACGGATGCACAAAATCCCTAATTTAGAAAAGTGGTTGGACTAGTGGCAATAGCCAAAAAAGTCTGTCCGACCATTGGTATTGTGTAGTGGAGAGTCGTACCTTTCATTGGATACCCCATTTATAGCAGTTGCTTATATTATAGGAACATGTAGCGGAAAATGCAACCTGAAAATAGCATTTTCTAACCATTGCGACCAGATAAAGCTTGTCCGACCAGTAGTTTTGTAAATGTTTGCACTAAAGCTATCAGTTGACTGACATCCAATTTTTGCGTGGCCGCGATGAGATTGGTAATCTTACGGTCCGGCTCCCGGACTATCAAGGGCATGAGTATTCAAGGCATTATCTTTTAAATAATATAACGTTGCCGACATTGAACTTAGCAACCACAGCAATATTGTCACCTCTTAAAACACTTGCTTCATTTATATACAGCTTTCTTTCCACCACTTCACTATCTCTGTCAAACTGCTCTTACAAATAGGATAATTCTCTTAAGAAGAAGAATTAGCATTTGGGCAATTCCATGGTAACTCACGTTACATTTGGGAGAGTTTCACGCTCTCTTTCATTAAAATTTCTATACTTATATAAATATAAATAAAACAAAATATAAATTCTATACATGGTAATGATTTCAACTTCTAGGAAAAAATAAAATTTTTGGGAAAAATAAATTCTTTCTTAGTACAAAATACTAAAACATGTTGGTAACTCACGTTACCATATTCGGACACGGGTTTTGTAGCAGTACTATGCATATTTTCTAAAAATTAAACAAACCAATAAAGGTAAACTGGTTTGTTGAATTAGATATAAGAATTTATCAGCCTGATTATATCTGTACACAAATTTTAAATTATTGAAAATATTTTATACAAATTTATTAAAATACATGGTAACTCACGTTACAAAAAGTCGGTAACTCACGTTATTTCACGTTATTAATTTAAAAATTTTGGGTTAATCCTTTTATCATTTTATTTTATTTTTAGCCGTATGCTTATTACTTGTAGGATATTTTGTAATTCTAGTTTTACAACTAGCGAACAATAGACAGGGGGCGAGATAAATTTTCCATTTTTCTATCTTCATGTCCACTTTTTCATGGAATTACCCATTTAGCAATTACGCTTTAGAAGATAAAAATCACAAACAAAACTCCTGTATTATTAGAAAATATCGCACTGAATGATTTAAATAGGACGAGATCTGTTAAACACCAGAATTTGTTGCTTACTCTTATATTATTTCGTAGTACCTACCTCGTGATCGTGACATAATGGTTAGTGTGTTGGACTGTCATGCCGAAGGTCTGGGCTCGATTCCCAGCCACTGCCATCTAAAAACAGAAATGTTTTTTCCGAGGTACAGCCTCTTGCGAGGAACTGACTAAAACCTCCAAGAGTCATGGATAAGTCAAGAGTCATGGATATGTGCTTCTCATCTGCAAAAAACTGTAGGTCCCCCCCATTCCTGCCAACAGCAACAACACGCACACAGGAATGGTTGAGAGTAGTAAACTTGTAAGTGACGAGGAACGTGTCCGTGAAGTTAGCATATCAAATGTCAGCATATCAATTCTTTTTTGAGTTCTTGTTGCATGCACCTGAGTTCTCTAGTTCGTCATAGTTTTACAAAATAGTTCTGTTCGATTTCACCAAACAATCGATTTTGAAAAATGGGATGCTAACTTCACGCAGCATATCAATTATCGAAATATAATAAAAAAAAAAATTCGATGGAGAAAACCACCCCTAAGAGTTCCTTATACCTAAAGAAAAAAGTTCTGCTACCTTCACGCATAGACAAAATAAAAACCGTAAGTAAAATGTTAGATGAAAAACTGAAACTTGTACCGAAAAAACCCTGAATCTTAAATAAATTTAAAAGTTTAAGATTTAATTATAATGTGTATTTAATAACTTCCAAAACAAATCCTGTTTCTAACACTTTTCTAACAAAAATTATGATTTTTTTTCATGATTAGATCGATTTTTACGACTTTGGTAAACGACTTTGAGGGAAGAGTACGATAACTCAGGCGCCAAAAAATGGTAACGGTTTTTTGTAGAATAGTTTATTACAAGAATATTTACTATCGGAGGGGGGGTCTATGTACGATAACTCAGGTGTCAAGAAATAATAACGGTTTTTTGTAGAACAGTTTAATACAAGCATTTTTTACTATAGGAAGGGGGGTTTATCTTACCCCGTTTGAGCAGGAGGGGGCAATTTTATAAAAACAGTACCAAAAATGTAACAAAATTATTAAAAAATAACGGTAATATTTACAACTAAGTATTATACCTTTTTTAAAGCCAATACTCTGTTCTATTAGCTAGTTTTTTGAATCAAGTGAAATCTATACATGGTGATTGAAACAAAAAACGAATTTTAAACTCAAAATTTGCGAAAAAAAGCATACAAAAAAGGTTTAAAGTGTAATTTCTCAAAACTGTAAAATTATATATTATTTTTTTTTTTTTTTGAAATTCTTTGCTGTAATTAATTCTTAATCAAAAACTGAAACCTAGATGATTCTATGTCTTCTAGTTTTTGAGAAAATTGGAAATTACTAAAACTACTATCGTACAAAATTCGAATGTTTGCTCGTTTTTTTTTTAATGATCGAAGTGGGTTATGCATACTTTGAATAATACAACTGCTTTATATACATAGGTATGTTAGACACAAACATACATATTAAGAATTTATATAAATTTGCTGCAGTTGCACAATTGGTTACCTAGTAAATGTGAATTTTTTTTAATGCATTACATTTTCATGTCTGAAAGTTTAAAATGTGCAACTTGGGCCACGTATATGTATATTTAGAAAACTCCTGTTGACATAAGATAAATTTACAGTTTCCTTAAATCCAGATTCTTTAAAATCAAAAGAAACTTTGCATACACTCGACCTCGCACCTACCCCAAATCCTATAATGTGCCCAAGCAGGGGGTTACATACCTCACTGTTTATACGCCGGTCGTAGTACGTAAGCAAGCAAAAAACAAACATCCCATCCCGTTTCTAACACTTTTCTAAAAAAAATTATGCCTTTTTTACATAATTTGATCGATTTTTTCACGACTTTTGGTAAACGACCTTGATATGCTGGCAGTTTTTTGGGAGTTCTAGCCCACTTATTGAGTCCAACATAAAGATGTAAAAGGGTAGTATCTCGTGGCGTGATGGTTAGTGCGTAGGACTGTCATGCCGAAGGTGTGGGTTCGATTCCAGCCGTGCCACCTAAAAACAGAAATGTTTTATCCGAGGTACTGCCTCTTGCGAGAAACCGACAAATCCTCCAAGAGTATACTTGTCATGAAAAAGTGCTTCTCATTTAGCCGTTCGGACTCGACAAAAAACTGTAGGTCCCCTCCATTCCTGCCAACAACACGGACACCGGAATGGTTGTGAGTTCTAAGTCACTAGGCCCTGGTTCTCCACGAGCTGTTGCGCCACCCAATTTATTTATTTATAAAGATGTAAAAGGCTTACAATATAATCCGAGGAGTTCCCGTTTCTAACAAAAATTATGATTGTATTATATTATATTTGAACAATTATTTCCAAACTATATGATTGATTGTTTCTTGTAGGCGCTTTTGGTCTATTATAGTTTTGAATGCAAATAAAAGAAACTTATTTCATTCTTTTCCCAACGTTTCGTAAGAATTTTTTATTTGATTTTACGTACTAAATCATACTACATTTGTCAACTTTCCTCTTATTTTTGCATCTTCCCGACGACAGCACTGACACAAAGATGAAAATAAATTAACAAATAAAATGAAATAAATAAACCCCAACAAAAAAAATTTTAATTAGACAAAATGATATTTATGTAAACTATCACAGAGCTTTTTTCAGGTTCTTTGAGTAGTGCTATACAGCATAGCTTTGTTTAATACTCACTTTAGGTAAACGACCTTGATATGCTGGCTGTTCGTGAAAAATTATTTTGATATAAAATTCTTTAAAAATAAAAAATAAATTGGGTGGCGCAACAGCTCGTGGAGAACCAGGGCCTAGTGACTTACAACTCACCACCATTCCTGTGTGCGTGTTTGTTGGCAGGAATGGAGGGGACCTACAGTTTTTTGCCGAGTCCGAACGGCTAAATGAGAAGCACTTTTTCATGACAAGTATACTCTTGGAGGACTTGTCAGTTCCTCGCAAGAGGCAGTACCTCGAATAAAACATTTCTGTTTTTAGGTGGCACGGCTGGGAATCGAACCCACACCTTCGGCATGATAGTCCTACGCACTAACCATCAAGCCACGAGGTACTAAAATTCTTTAAACATTTTAAAGGAAAAATATTGGTTTGCAAATCGTAAGTTTTTTTAACTCAAAAATTTCTTTTTTGAAAATATTACTGTCGTAAATCGCACTAGTTCTATAATATTTACAAACAAAACATAAACAATGTTCCAATTTATATAAACAGTACAGCAGTACCTTACTCCAATACCGCCAAATACCTTGGAATGACTGGATGCAAAGCTTAAATGGAAAGAGCAAATCAAAAAGAAAAGAGAAGAACTAAACTCGAAGTACAGAAAAATGTACTGGTTACTAGGAAAGAACTCTGACCTATCTATCCAGAACAAACTAATGCTATATAAGCAAGTATTGAAAGAAAACCGTTTGGACATATGACATCCAACTATGGGGCTGTACAAAGAAAACAAATGCTGAACCCATTGAAAAATTCCAAAGCAAGGTCCTTCGTGGAAAAATGAATGCCCCTTGGTATATTAGATATAGCAATCTACATCGTGACCTTCAAATTGAAGTGGTTACAAAATCAGCGACTGCAAAGTCGTACCAACTCCGAAGTGGAGACCGTCCTAAATGTACGAAACAATGTTCACTATTGCTCAACTGGCTGATAAATTCAAAGTTGGCCAACTTTGAAGTTTCAAATCAAATGTTGAATGGAAAGTTGAAAATTACTTTTATTCCCAACTTTAAATCTAAACTCCCCAGTTAAAATTCTAAAGTTGACCAACTTGCAGCTTCTGAAATATCCTTGGGATATTTGTGACATATGACACAGTTTCTCCTTTTGGTTTGCATTAGATTAGGTATACACATGAAACAAAAAAACTAAGTGGAAAGCAAAATGCCACGAAAAGCATGATGTGGATTATCCAAATTAAAGTTGTTATTTATTTACGTGACCTTTGTTCCTATAATTTGAATTGGATTATAGTTTAGTTTAGATTAACCAAATTTTGTATTATATTAAATAAAACAGTTTTGTTGTGGTTCGTAAATTAAAAGCTTGGTACCAGAAACCATTTCACTAGCACAAAAAGCCTCTTTTCACGATTCTGAGAAGAGAATTCTGCTTCTCAATTTCATATGAGAATATATCTGAGAAGCAATAATACATATATTTAAACTCATACGTCAAATCAAACTGCAGTGCAACTCGAAAGCAAAGTATTTAATATAATTTAATAAAACAAATTTAGAAAAACTGAAAGAAAATTTTGCATTTGTATTTTCCCACAAATATAATTTACATAAAACACATTTTGATTTTTTAATTCAATTCATTTATTTAATTGTTATTAAAACACTTTTTCTTTACTAGGTATGAATGTAGTATATTTTTATTTTTATTTTTTTTACTTTGAAAGTCAAGAACGAAAACAGAACCGCATTGATTGATTGAACAAACAGAAATGAAGAAAAATCCCAAGTTTGCTCGCTAAATTCTTCTTTTTCGGGGAGTTGAGAAGATCCAAAGTTGACCAACTTTGGATTTTCTCAACTTTGGAATATCACAAGTTGAGCCAATCAACTTCGAGTGAATAAAAGCGATTTCTCAAGTTGAGAATAAAAATCCCCAAGTTGTATTCAACTTCGACTGAACAAATTGGGCCTAAGAAGAACGAAGCCTCTTGAGCTGATGGTCTAAAAGCTATGGGAAAGTGTTATAAGTTTAAACTTCCCCAAATGCGATTTAAAAATTAAGAAATTAAAATCATTTGTCGATCTTTCATAGATTGGTCCTGATTCACCGGTGGTTTTAGTGCGGTAAGAGTCCCACACTACTTGGTACCGATTCTTACCGAGTGTCTTTCAAAGATTTCCATCGGATAATAAAAAAAAAATCGTGGGAGCCGTTTTTAGTATTTTCCTAAACGGTTTTTTAACTATTGTATGGAAGGTACCGTTAGTTTTGCATTAAAGTAAATTGTTTTCTTAAAATATTTTTGAAAGTATAAAAAAACTCTTAAGTATCGATTTTCAAGAAAATATATCATGTCGTTTTCGAAATATTTGATTAAAAAAAAAATTGAAAAATTTTTAAAAAATCAAAAAAAAAATATTGGTAGCAAAAACTGTTTATATTTCTTAGAATCTTCTGTATTAAAAAAAATTATTGAAAAAATAAGTACCTACCGTTTTGAAGATAGTCCAAAATTTTAAAAATGGTTCCTTGGGAGGTACCATTAATATCTAACCATTTTTTGAAAAATGGTTTCCTATCTGAAGGTAGCCTTTACTTGGGCTTGGGCCCAGGGCGTACACTAATGGGACTGGTACCAAATGAAAGCTAACGTTTAGCCCAATCTATCTGCCAAATATTCGGAGATTTTTAGATAATTGGGGTTGAAGTTGACTTTTGCAAATTAAAAAAATCTGGCTGTTTTGCAAACAATTACTTATAAATCGTTAAGTATGACAAGTAAGATTAATATTTTAATATCAAATGAAAGATCATAAAAATATCTTTCAAATATTTTGTTAAACATTTTTTTCTACACCTGATATATTTTGAATAAACGAGCCAAAAACTTTTTTAAAAAATATTTTTTGAGTTACAATAATAGAATATGAAGAAAATTTGAAAATATAAATATCTCGAAAAAATCAGTGATGACCTATATTTTTGTACACCACTGTAATGCCTGATTGAAAAGCTTCAATTTGATATTAGATTTTTTTTAAAGAAAAGTTGTGGAGCTCGAAAAAAAAAATCAGAAAACGTGTGGGCAGAATCACCCAATACCAATTTTCAAAATTTTGAGAAAATCGATCCAGCCGTTTAGGCCGTGGCTGTAGAACAGACAGACAGACAGAATTGAGCCACCCGGACTTTCTTGTGCTCTCTATCATCGTAATGCTCATGTTTGATTGTTATTTATTTATTTATTTTATCCCGAGTTTTTTTTTTGCACGAATCCAAGATTTGCCTGATAGACCAGGAAAAATAGCACAAATCGTATGGGGAACCTTGAAAAAATTAATTCATGAAATATTAAAATTGGAATCGATGCAGAATTGCAACCTCTATAACATATCCAAAGTCCCCCAAAATCCCTTCATTGGCTTTTTGTATAGATGCATTTGAAGTGGTGCAGACGGGGAGAATTTGGAGGTCTATCAAACTAAAATATTTGTTTGGGTAAAACCTGATCATATGATACATGCTTTATGGGTAGTTTTTAACGCTAAATCTAATGAAACCAAATTCAAAATGATACAACCACCCAAAAAGAAGTTATAGTCCTTTTTATGTAATGATGACTTTTTTTCAGGTACAACAGGTAAAATATTACCGAAAACCCTTTGAAAATAACGGTATGTTAATGAAACTTGGAATGAATAGTTCATTTGTCATAGGAACTAGGAATCAAGAGAGTCCCTAAAAATATCCATGGTGAAAGGGTGTTTTTTTTAAGGGGGAGGGGCAACAAAGAATGTTCACCATAACACCCACGTAAAAACTCTTACACTAATGAAACTCGCCAAAAATATTAAACTCTTCTTGGCAACCAAGAATCAAAACAGTCCATACAAATATCTTTGTTCTAATAGTGTTTTTGGTGACTGTTAACTTTTGACTTGTTCTACGGAAAATACGATTTCAAAAATTAATTTTTGCTTGAAAAGGCCCATAACTTTGTTAAAGGTGCTTGTATCATTTTAGTTTTGCTTTTATTAGATTCAGCGTTAAAAAATACCCTTAAATCATATACCATACTTTGTGTATATACCTCAATTACACCAAATCGGAATTTTGGCTCTAATCTTCCAACATCTTCCCAGATTTTCCCTCTCTTTAATAAAAAAACCCCAGAACAAATATATTTATGAGGACTATTTTGATTCTTGGCTGCCATGACAAATTATATATTTTTGGCGAATTTCATGAGTGTAAGAGTTTTTTCGTGGGTGTTATGGTTAACATTCTACACTTGCCCCTCCCCCTTAATATAACACCCTTTCACCATGGATATTTTTAGGGACTCTCTTGATTCTTAGTTCCTATGACAAATGAAACATTCATTCCAAGTTTCATTAACATACCGTTATTTTCAAAGGGTTTTCGGTAATATTTTACCTGTTGTACCGGAACAAAAAGTCATAGTTACATAAAAAGGACTATAACTTCTTTTTGGGTGGTTGTATCATTTTGAATTTGGTTTCATTAGATTTAGCGTTAAAAACTACCCTTAAAGCATGTATCATATGATCAGGTTTTACCCAAACAAATATTTTAGTTTGATAGACCTCCAAATTCTCCCCGTCTGCACCACTTCAAATGCATCTACACAAAAAGCCAATGCGGGGATTTTGGGGGACTTTGGATATGTTATACAGGTTGCAATTCTGCGTCGATTCCAATTTTAATATTTCATGAATTAATTTTTTCAACCTCGGAACCCATTTTTCCTGGCCTTTGATAGTGGGAAGTGTAGGTACATGGTCGACAAAAAAAATGTCGACTGGACAATTATAAATTTCATCTGCTGTTAAAATGCTGATGAAGTTTGATCGACAAAAAAAAAGTTGACAGTTTAAAAACCAGACTACTAAAATGTCGATTGAAAAGTTGTTGGCAAAAAAAATTGTCGACTTTTATCCAAAATACAGTAAAAGAAAACACCCAATGAAATGTATATGTATTTGTCCAGATCACATTTTTTTAGGGCTGGCCAAACCAAACTAAACGATACTTTGTTAAGTATCGTCTCAGTATCGTTAAATTCCAATATTGTCAGTATCGTCTCGGTATCGGTCTTGATCTCGTATAAGTCAGTCTAGTCTCGGTCCTGGTCTCGTATAACAAGGGCGTTAGGAAATAACGCCCAAGGAAATAGTGCCCAAATCGATTTGGAATCATCGCCCAAAAAAATTTTTATCACCCAAAAACAAAGAAGAAATTGGAAATATTGCCCAAAACAACTTTGAACCCAAAAAATAAAATGGAAATATCGCCCAAATATTTTGCATGTAAATTGTTTTTGTAGAATTTTGGCGATATTTCCTCAATTTTGGGTGGTATTTCCAAACTTAATTTCAATGAATTGGCAAAGTTTTTAGAAATTTTTGTGATGGTAATAAAATTTGTTTAAGATCTCAAAATGATGCAGCTACAATTATTGTTGGATATAAATGCAAAAGAAACTTGGCATACACCCAACCTCGCACCCACCCCAAATCCTATAACGAGCCCAAGCAGGGGGGTTGCAGGGGGGCAGCATGCCCCCCCATACATACCTCACTGTTTATTCGTGAATTTGTATCTGTATTTCACCCACTGTTTATTCGAAAATTTTTAATTTTCACAAACCAAATAAAGGAGAGGATTTATTAGGCTTGTGAAATGTAGATACAAATTCAAGAATAAACAGTGAGGTATGTATGGGGGGGCATGCTGCCCCCCTGCAACCCCCCTGCTTGCGCTCGTTATAGGATTTGGGGTGGGTGCGAGGTTGAATGTATGTAAAGTTTCTTTTGCATTTAAAGAATCGCCCCGATTGCATTTGGGCGATATTTCCTTATATTGCAGCTGTTTTTGGCATTGTTTCCTATTTTGGGCTTTATTTCCCATTTTGCTATTTTAATTTATCAATTTGGGCATTGTTTCATTTTATGAAAGAAAGCTAAATTAGGAAATATCACCCAAAATGAGAAAAAAATTTACAACAACAATTTGTTCAGTGTTTTTTTGGGTGTTATTTCCAAATCGATTTGGGCGCTTTTTCCTTGGGCGTTATTTCCTAACGCCTATAACAAGGTCTCGTCTCGGTATCGGTATCGGTCTCGTCTGGTTTCGGTTTAGTCCCAGTCGCAAAAAAGAAAGACTTGGTAACATTTCCTTGCTATTGTTGTTGAACAAACTTGGTATTTTTAAGATTTAATAAATAATCATTATAAACAAATAATGCATTATGAATGAAAGAAATTTTCGTTAAACTTAAGTTTTTTTTATTACCAATCAGTTAAAGCTTAGTATACAGTTCTTTTAAATAAAAATAAAATTGGTGATGGTGATTAGTTCTTTTTTTTATTCATCTTCAGTTACAATAATTTCTTTGAGGAACATCATACTAAGTTTAAGCTATTATTGAATTTATCGACAAAAAAACGGTTCTATATCGGTGGTATCGCTGGAGCCGTTTTCGGAATATTAGGATATAAGAAAAAATAAGCTAGCAGTGGATTGATTTCAATAAAGTTACTTTACCCAGAGCTTAAAAGGACCAAATCTGAAAATGTTATTCAAATCCTTGGGTTCCGATCCGAGAAGCACACGATAAATGGGCGTGCCAGTGGGCGGTTTTCAATTAAATTGTTTTCTAAACCATCTGTGAAAATTTCATCCAAATCGTTAACGCCGCCGTTTCCAGGAAACCGATTTCAATGTTTGTTGTTAATAAATTTAAAATGTATAATACTAAAAAAATAATTTTTTTCTGCCGATACCAAACGATACTACCGAGACTCTCGGTAATTTCGGTCCTAAAGTACGGTATCGTTTTGGATGCTTTGGAGCTGGTATCGTCTTTTGTATAGTTTGGGCTTCCGAAATCGATTTAGGATCAGTAAAATATATACTCCAAGAAGCCCATATAACGACCACCCTAATGAACATATACAATTATACATACAATGATGTGCTATTAATTTTTCTTTTTAAATGAAAATGTTTAAATTAATATTTTTGAGAAATTAAGTTCCAAAGTCAATATTTTTGTAAATAAAATGTGAATTGAGTAGAGAGCAACTGCTTTTTTGGATATGCAGTGCACTCAATTCTTAGTCAAATAATAAAAACCATGACGCACGAATTTTCTTTAGTTTTTGAGAAATTATGAAAAAAAATTAAAGCTAGATACTTTTTCCCATTTTTTGTTTGCTTATGACGCAAAGCAATTACTTTTCATTATTAAACCCCTTTTTCGTTCGTTTTTTTTTTATGGGAAAGGTACCAACCGTATATCAAAAGAAAAAAGTCTGTGCTTGTCTACTTTTTCGATGAAATGTTTTATTTTTGTTGTCCAATAGAAAAATAATATAATACCTATATAATGTATTTAAGGTACCTATTAATGTACATATTTTTTGAGCATTGGAGAACATTTTGTTTTAAAGAAAACAAAAAATAACGAAAATACAAAATATAATAATTTATACTTGCGCATTCATGCAAAAGAAAGCGAGTAAAAAACAACAATTAATTATTTCATGTATTGACTTTTCCAATTTACATAAGTAGGTAGTTACATAATGTATTTGTGAGGTCTTTTTAAATATTTCCATGATTATTTGTTTACCAAAGAAATATCCAGTTTAAATTACCATATCAACACCACCATACAATAAAAACTTAAAATCTCGTTCTTACAAAATAAAAGCTCAGACCTAGATCCTTTATACATCATTATACAACACACATGACACTCTGCATGCATTCTGTACGATGGGGAAGCATAAATTTGTTGAATCATATAAATATCCTTAGAATAATGAAAAAGAAAATATTTCATTGAAAATCTTATATTTGCATTTCGCATATTTAATTTGAAAAACTTTTTAGCAAACAAAATTTTAAATTAAACGAGCCATGGGTGGAACTGGGATTCGGGAAGAAATCCTAAATACATTAATCGTACAAAAAATATGTATACATTAAGTCGTAATATATGTACATTGTACATTCTACGAGGAGCACCCCTTTTATTCATTCATGTTTCATACTTCTTATTAAAAAAATAGATACATTCTATGTGAGACTGCTGAAGACTCAAAGAAATAAAGTTTCAATCCTTTTCTTTCTCATCGCATATTAGCTTGTTTGGGCTCTTAATAGGTAGCTACATATATTATATTCATATTTCTATAGCTTTGACGTCTCTGCATTAAAATGTTTTATATTTCTTGTAGTAAAGGAACTCTCCCCTGCTTTTATTTTTACTGACTTCAAAGTATTTCAGAAAAACTAAATTTACGGAAAATAAGTTGGAGTTGTTCTTTTATCGCACGGTATTTAGTTGTTTTAGCTTAAATCAATACAAATTCTAAGAATTGCTTTCAAAAACGTTTGTACCTATTAGTCTAGTCAAAGGCGTATTCAAAAAGGACTCGAGGTGGAAAGTTCTGGTTTAAATATTTTTAGTGGATCCTTTTATGTTTTTGGGGTCGCTGAACACGAATCTGAAGTTGTTCAACCAATTTTCCACGGCAAATACGATAGACCGAGCGCCCACAGCAGATTTTGGTGTGAGTGATAGCAAAAAAAGAAGTATAGGCGTCGAAAGCTTCATTAAAGGCTATTCAAAAAATCAAAGTCTTGCAGTTCACAACTGGGGCCTTTGCGAGAAACAGTGCATCGAAAAAAATATGAATGTAACTTCGAGGATAATCGTGTTACCCGAAATTACATATCACGGAATCTGTGATTATGTGATCCGAGTCAAATTGTTGAAAAAAAATCGACGTGGAGGTTGGTTTAGTTTCGATTAATTGGAACTAATCAAAAATAAAATACAAACTAAAAACATTTGAAGAACTAATTTTGAGAAAACCTCATTGTTAGAATTAACTGACAAAAATATTTATCTGTATTTGAGAAGATTTTAAATATATATTTTTTCTACAAAAAACATGGCTCCACACACACAAACTTCATAAAAAAATGTTGGTAATAGCTTTCACACTTACATATAATTGGCTTTCTGTCAAAACTTCGTAAGTCTTTAATTGACATTTTAATGTATTTTAGATCAAAACAAATAACTGAATTTAAATATCAATGTCTTGTAACTGTGCCATGGTTCCTTTTGGTTATATCAACCAGTTTTAAGACCTTTAACGATCTAAGAACTCCATTTTAGTACCTATTAAATCAGTTTTTTGTGTCTTCTACGCAATACGACAGAAAGCTGACGATATATGTATGTATTAGGCGTGTTTTTTTGTGATTTCATATATAGTACAGTGAGAAATATCCAAAAAAACGCATCCGCAGCTGCAAATATTTTTGTATTTGCAATATGGTATGCCTGTACAGCTGTCACAACAAAAAGTGAATTCTTTGAAAGTTAAAAATAGAAGTAAACCAATATTATTAACATTATTTTTTTTTTTATTAAATATTGTGAAGGTGAAATATATTTTTTTTCCTCGTTTGCACTAATTTAATTTTGAAAAAAGCCATGACTCAAAAGTCGTTGTATAATAGCTAATTTTAATGCATACATAGTTTTCCATTGGAAATTTCTTAGCTCACCAATTTTATCGGATTAACTGAGGTTCAACGATAGTTCAAGTATGTTAGTAGCCAAATAGGTATATGCTTGAACCCTCCTTAAACTTCAGTTAGTTTCTGTTGTACTAAATGGTTCAAAATTTTATCCATGATCTACTGAAGTGCAACGATGGTTCAAGGTTCAAGTATGTTGTTATAACAATTACACGCTTGACCATTGTTGAACTTCAGTTAAACTGCTGAAATCGGTGAGCTAAGATAATTGAACCACGTTTGTACAAACTGGTCCTTATAGACCAAGTTTTACCTAAAGTGCTTTACATATGAGCTGCGAATAGTGAAATGATCGTGAATTTTGACTTTCCATTCACATGAGTAACTTGTTTGGTTGCCTATATATGCCAACTGACATAAAATATAAACCCAGTAAAATGTGTGTTTAGAAAATGTGAAGATAAAGGCTTTTTTAAGGCCGTGTTTTTTTTAGCATAGCATAAGATAGAGTAATTTTTTCATTTTGTCGAAAATTTAAAACAAAACAACGACCCTGTTTAGACTGTCAAAAGTTTAGCAGCAGCAGCATTCTACTTTAACTTTTATCGGCAGCGATTCTGCTGCCGGTGTTGTTTTTGTAATTCCCATAAAATTTCATTGTACTGCGGATAGCTTCCCCAATAAAACACACCTATTGTAGTTAATACTACAATACAACTTTCCGAAACATCCCAAACTGTGTGTGTTGAGAGAAGAAAAAATTACAGGATTTTATTGCGACTTTTTTTTTGCTTGAGATTGTTCATTAAAATGGCTATATCTTTAAATTTAATCAATTTAAAAACAAAGTTTGTAGCCTATTGAATAGACCTTTTAAAGAGGAACAGTTACGTGCAAGGGGGTTTTTATTATTGAATATGTTTGTTTGGCCCATAAGCATGCTTAAAACCGAAAATGCGTTTCTGAGAGAATGGTCACACTGGCAACTTTTCAGTATTTTTGGTATAACTCGAAAACTAGGCCGATTTTGACAATTTTACATATACATAATACTTTTTGTTCAAAATTAAATTTTCTATCGAAATGGATAGTTTGGAAATTTCTTAAAAAAATTTAAGTAGGAAAAGTAAACAAAAACCAACAAAAGAAAAAATGGAAAATTAAAAGACTTTTAAATTGTTTTCTTAATTGTGCATAACTTTTTTTCGGAGCAAAGATACGCTCAAAACATGCATGAACAAAGTAAACTGGAGTCTTACGGCTCTAATATGACATGTTAAAAAAGCCATATTATTTGAAAATTGACAGAGATATAGCCAAACTTTACCATTTTTTATAATTTTTCGAAGTTTTTTTATAAATTCTCTATAGTTCTAATGTCGTATTATATCAAAATTTTGATTTGAAAATTTTTACGAAAGTGAAATTTGCCATATTGTACCGAAAAAGGGACTGAAGGGCCAAAACTGCGAAAAATTATAAGAAATGATAAGGTTTGAATGGGAATATCTCTGTGAATTTCGAACAAATTATAATTTTTGAACATGCCATATTAAAGCCTTTAGTCTCTACTTTATTTTGTCCCTTCATGTCTTGAGCCTATCTTTGCTTCAAAAAAAAGTAATGCACAAAAATTTAGATATCCTTGATTTTTTGATTTTTTTTAGGTTGGTTTTTGTTAACTTTTCCTGCTTAAATTTGTTCGTAAAATTTTTTGAACTATCCATTCCAATAGAAAATTTAATTTTGAACAAAAAGTATTAAAAGTAAAATTGTTAAATTCGGCTTAGTTTTCGAGTTATACCAAAAATACTGAAAAATGGCCAGTGTGACCATTCACTCAGAAACGCATGGGTGAATCTAGTAGCATTTTCGGTTTTAAGCCTGCTTATGGGCCAAACAAACATATTCAATAATAAAAACCCTTGCACGTAGTTGTTCCTTTATACCCCTCATTTTCCGGTCTATTCAATAGGCTATTGATATATAGAATGTTTATTCTAGAATGTTTGTTTGTTCTAGAATAATAAAAATGTAATACAAGATTTATTTGTTTTAAAGTACCTTCACGAAAAGTAAAACTTAAAAAAAAAAGCGTAATGGAGGATGGTTTAGTTATTTTATTTTATCGTTCCCTAGAACAACAGAAAATTTGACTTTTCTGCCAAAAACCTATAGCTGTGTACGGCATAACAGTTGAAAGGATACAGATAGCTGCATTGGGTGGCATGCTTCCTGTAGTCCTAGAATTTACTGGATGCGTTACCACCTCAAATTTTTACAGGAAGAGAAAATTAAATTCATTTAAACTTTTGGAGACCAATGAATATCTAAGTACTGCATCTATTCTTGCAAAACGTTGCCACGAAGGAGGAAATTGCAACCTGGGAAGCACTCCTCATATGTGGACTTAACGATATTCCTCGAGAGACTCACCTCTTGTTGAAGCAGGCTACCGTAGCAATAACAAGGTAATTACTATAACCTCTGCAGTTACATTCTAAATTTGATTTAGCCTGTCTTCCTCAAACTTAAGCTGCTGATGCAGATCAGCATTCATATCGCGTTTACCATCAAGTATTAGCCTGGCTGGGAAATGCTTTGAAACTAACAGATTGGGGATGGAAGTCTATCAAAAGTGGATTAGTTCCTGCTTAAATTAATATCTTGTAACTGTCGGACACGATGTACAAAATGATGCGAATGTGAGCGATCAGGAATGTTGTGTTGGGTAATGCGTGGAACCGGCCAGGGAATATCATACAGTAACACCAGATCCAGAAGAAGACCATGCACAAATTAGATAAAATGATATGTTATGTTATGATTTTATGAAATTAATAAATATTTTAGCATAATAATACGTCTGATCCTTTACTTTGGGTTTCTGTGATTTTTAGTCCAAACTTGTGTCAAAAATTTTTTTTTATATGAACTTTGACACAAGTATGGACTAAAATGCGCAGAAATGCACAGAAAATCACAGAAATTCAAAGTAAAGGAACAGACCTAATGTAAAAGCTAAACTAAAATCTAGTTTTGAACCCAAATTTGTGTTTTATCATGGCTATCTTTCAATAAAAAATATTCTTCCAGATACTTAAATAGGAGAAAACTGAAATATATTTCAAAAGACGCAAAATAAAATAAGAAAAACCTTAAAATTATATTTAAGTATTATTAAGTAGGTACCGTTAACTATTCAATTTCAATGATAAAAATTATAAAAAAATTGGCAACGTTTGCACTTTTTTAGCATTCAATTAAAATTTGTCAAACTTAACAGTTCTTTACAAAAGAATATATTTTCTTAAACTAAATTAAATGTTACATCATTTGAAATATTTTGGAGGTTCGAGAAATGTACCGCTGTATATTTTTTGTTTATATTTTCGCTAGATCTAAAATATATTCTACCATGGTTTTATATAATAATAAAACACGTTTGTTTAAAAGTGTTTATGTATCTTTATTTGGTGGTGAACTTCAGCGTTCGACCGTAGTGAGACAATTATACAATCTGAACTGTTTATGAGATTGTCTAGAGCTTAAATAGTATCTACAAACATAATGTGAATGCATTTCTTAGAATTGGCGAAGACAATTCTCTAGAACGAAATTTGAGAGTTTTGTTTGTCAAAGAATAGTTGAAAACAATTCTTTGGAAATTGAAATTAAATGAGACAGTTCTTTAGAAATTTAAAGATAGAGAATTGGCGAAGACAATTCTCTAGAACAAAATTTGAGAGTTTTGTCTGTCGAAGAATATTTGAAGACAATTCTTCGGAAATTGAAATGAAATGTGTGGGAAACTTTATAATTGTGTGACATCTCCCCCCTTTCAAAGTTTGCAGTCCCTGCAAATAACTTATTTAAACTCCAGACAGATCCATCATTATAATATAACATTGAAATATTTTAGATAGATACTGTTTTTTTTTTTTCTTATTACTTGTACAACATTTTTTTCTTGTTCTATTTTACACAGTTATAGATTTTTTTTCATTTCCTGAAATAGAAAAAGGATCTTTTAAATTTGTTAATTGTATTTTTCTTGTTACAACATTTTTCTTTTTTTTTAGTTTAGAACAAACTACAAATAAAATTCCAACAATTATTATTATTATATCAAACAAACTAAAAACACTTGTAGTGACATTATTTTGAAATTGTATGTATTTGATTTTATCTCTGTTTTTTATGTTATCCATTTGAAGAGTTTTTAAAGATATTTCATTAATAATGTTTTTAGTGAAATTAACGGGAACAATTGGAGCAATGACATTATTTGTAAAATTTCGCTCTATGTTTTCAAATTTTAAGTTATTTATTTTTAAATTACAATTTGCAAATTTTATTATGTTGTTATTTTTTATGAACAATTTTTCTGAATAACAATTTTGAGCTTTTTTTGTAATGACAAGCCCTTCTGTAATCTCTTCTATAACAATCATTTTACTAGTTTTTAGATTACATATATTACTTTCGTTAAAAGCGTTTCTAATACATTCGTTTTTGTGTTCACGTAATTTTTTGACTTGCAATTGGTTATTAGCTTCGTATACTTTATTTCCCTGTAATATTAATTCTTCTATTGGATTATCTAGTTCTTGAAATTGTTCGTTTGGGAATGGAATTACTAAAGCCTTTTCGAAAATAAAGCATAGTTTACAGTTCCGATGCGAAAAAAAAATCAAAATTTTCAAAGCGATTTTCCACCTATTCTGCGCACCAAGTTGAATAATATTCAAGCCGAAAAACGTTTGCTTTGGCCTAAAGCACCCATTGAGTCATTATTTTACCCTTAATTGACAAATTGTAGGCCTTAAAATGGAAAATAATTATTTTTGGATGAGAAAACCATTTGCATGCAAATAATGCCTTGAGGGGAATATATTTTATTTTTTAGAAGTATAAACCGACCATCAAAAAAAGAAATATTTTATTCACGACACTTTTTTTCGCATGCAAATCAATTACCGGTCCATTGTTTTGCATGACATTCCATGGCAGCATAGTTTTCTGTTTTTGCATGAAACTGTAAACCAATCATGCAAACAATTAATTTTACATTTCACCTCAATTATTTTTGACATGCGAGAATATTTGCATAGATTTTTTTTGCGCACAGGAACTGTAAACTAGGCTAAAGGGAAGAGAAATTTGGGACAAAAACTACTAAAATTAAAGTTTCTGAAGAGTACAAAACGCTTGTCTTCATGTACGACAAATGCTCTAATGTAATGTTGTAGGCATCTTTCTCTGTTTTAGTTAGAAAATCATGAGGTAAGACGTTAAGTCTGCTTGCTAGTAAAACATCGATGAGTTTTTATAATTGCCTATTTATGAGATTTATATCAGCGTATAGTTGAAATGTCAATTGAAATTTTTCAGGAAAGGAAATAACCTTGTTTATTTGATCGAGATAGTTTTTCAAATTCGATTGTTGGTTGTTAACATGATCAACAACTCTTCTTAAGTTTTTTATCAAATCATTATTGGTTTGGACTTGAGCATTTGATTGTTCCATTAAAAGTTTGTTATTTGAATCTAGATTCCTTAAGTGGTTATAAATTTCTTCAGCGTCATCGCCATGCCCAGGATTTACCCTTAGGCCAACCAGGCCCAGGCCTGGGGCATCACGACAAAAGGGGCCACAAAAGTAAGTAAGCACAATGAAGCAACTGAATCTTTATTGCTCATACGAGCAAAATGGATAATAGATCTTCACAAATCTTCAAATTCGGCAAACGGCAACGCTCAAGTATTTTCATATAAGATGGCCAGCCTATTGAACTCTTCTTAATGTTTTTGGAGATGCATTCTGATACTGGATCCGGTATTGCTAAAGTATTAAAGTATCTGAGTGAACATAACATATCAATTTTAAAATGCAGAGGGCAAACATACGACAATGCTCCAAATATGTCCGGTCAGTATAAAGGGATGCAACAGCAAATTCTCCTGACAAATCCATATGCAGTCTTTGTACCTTGTGCATCACACTCTTTAAATCTTGTTGGTCGCTGTGCTGTGGATTGCTGTCTTATCGCAGTTGATTTTTTTTCTGTCGTACAATCGCTATACAATTTGTTCCGCATTAACAAGATGGCAAACGTTAAAATCTGCTCTTCAAAATGATAATGTGCTAAAATCACTCTCAGATACACGATGGGAAGCTCATACTGCAGCTACTTTTGCCATCATTAAATCATATAATAAATTATTAGATACCTTAAACGACATTTCCGAAGATAATACACTAAAAGGAGATGCTAGGAGGGAAGCTGGTGATCTACTAAACAAAATGAATAAACTAGAATTAATTTGTCTAAATGCTTGTGATTTGGAACGATATTTTACAAAGTTTTCAAAAAGTTAGTAAAGTTTTGCAAAGCGAAGACGTAACACTACTGACGTGCGCGAATTTGTATAGATCATTGTCCGATCAACTGGATAAAATGCGTGATAATTTCGACACCATTGAAATGCGCTCTAAAGAACTTCTACCTGATGGCAGCTACATGATTACACGAAAACGAATTCGCAAAAAAATGGCTAACGATGGTAATGCTCCCGATGTAGATTAAAGCCCGAAGGATAAGTTTCGAATAAACGCTTTTTATTTTATTATCGATAAGTTAAGAATACAAATGGATTCCAGAGGTAAAATATTTAAGGAAATTTCTGAAAGATTTGATTTTCTTTGCACAAGCAATAAAAAAGTCAACGTTATAGCCTGTGCCCAGCGTTTGGTGTCAAATTATCCGGAAGATTTAAATTCAGAACTTGCTGACGATTTAATACAATTCCATCGTTATGTGATGCATAAAAATGGCAATAATTTTAAATTTGTCAATCAAGCTAATTTATATAAGATTATGTGGGAAGATAAAATTACATCAGCGTTTCTGAACGTAGACACGGCATTATGTTTATTTTTAAGTCTGATGGTGACAAATTGTTCTGCGGAAAGATCATTTAGTCAATTAAAACACCTAAAAAGTCCTTGTCGAACAATGATAACGCAGGAAAGACTTGATGCACTATCTCTGCTCTGTATTCAGAGTGATTTGCTTCATGAAATAGATTTCGATGAACTTATAAAAGACTTCGCTGCTAAAAAAACAAGATAAAAACATTTCAAAAATTAAGTAAAAAAATCTGTAAAAAAAAGTCGTATACATATGTACGTACATATTCTTGTAACTACCATTGTAAATATAACTAATTTTTTGTATGGAATTCGTTGTAATTTGTTTTCTTAAGTATGTAACTTTGTATGTAGTAAACCATACAATATAAGAGAATATATGCAAAAGGGGCACCATTTACTCTTCAGGCCTAGGGCCCAAAAAAGCTAAATCCGGCGCTGGTCATCGCTGTCTATATTTCCAAATACAAATTTTAAGGCTTTGCCTCCGATATTTATAAGACCCCGCCTAATTCTTTTGTCTTTATAGATGGATGGAATAATAAGGCTAAACTTGTCTTTGGCCAGTGCTATTTCCTGATATAGAAAATCGTAGTCACTACTTTCAACTTTGTTTAATACATTTAAGTTGTTTTCTAAATTTATCAAAATATTCTTACATATATTCTGTCAGTTTACAAATGTGTAAGATTTTAGTGTAGTCCTTCACAATATGTACACTTTGTTGTTTTAAGATGGTGAAGCCATATTCCGTGTTGATTGGTGTGACTGATACTTCCTGTGTTTGTGTTTTCTGAGTCAAAAATAAAGTTTTAATATCCGTACGGTCATAGTTTTTGGTTATAAAATCAATAGGTCTTAGCTTTGTTGTTGTATGAATCGTGTTATTGTAAATTGTAAAGACGTTATGTATTTTATTATCTAAACTTTGAGTTTTGTTTGTTTTATCTATTTCCATTATTCCCAGATGTTCATTTAAAGTACCGTGCAGTCTTTCAATATCTGCATTCCCGGTTTAATTATGAGCAGTTGTCCTATGACTAACGATGTTATTTTCTTTTAAGAATAGTCAGCCCCGGATCTATGGGGGGGCAAACCGGGGCCTGTGCCCCGGGCGGCAGCTTCCATGGGCGCCAGATCCATGTGCCTTAAAAATAATAGGTAGGTATACAGAATTGTCGACAATTAATGAAATGATATGCGGAAATGGAATTTCAAATTGTATTTCTCCGTCAACCTTTAGCTAGATTTTCTACCATTTCACCATTTGAACTAAAAATTATTTCAAACTTCCTGCAGAATAACTACTGTTTGCTCATTTTTGTGCAACATCTTTAATTTGGGTCTATTTTTCTGACTTTTTCTAATTGGGTTGACGAAACTAGTAGGCGAAGGAAGGGGGGCAGGGGTGGGCAAAACCCATCTGAGAAAATGAATTGCCCACCTTAGAAAAATCGACAGTTAGACTTTTCTGGTTCCACCGAAGAAGCAAGATTGAACATCTTCCAGATTCAGACACTAAAATTTATATTTTGTCTACAGTTACAGGTGGTCGTCACATTAAACCAATTTTTGCCCGCCCTGCATTGTTTGTTTGTATTTACAAATTACACTAGAGTCAGTAAAGCTTCTTATATTATTGATGTGTCAACTCTGTTTAATTAGTTTAGTCAAGGAAAAACATAGGTGGACGGTTTAGATTTTTCTCAAACCGTTGAACACGGTAGGGCTTAAAAGGGGATTCACCAAACGTTAAATATAAATTTTCAAAAAATCCTAATATTTAAAAAATGTCCACTCCATAAATAACCGAATTCAAAATTATAGAAATCTTAGGTAAAGGATGGGAAAGAGATTTTCATTTTTTGGGTGCTTTAGAATCAGTTTCGATTCACCAAAAATCTATTTAAAAAAAAAGGAAACATTTCAGTGAAAACTAGAAAATAGACGGAATTCTTAACTAAACAAAATTAAATCGCCAAAACATTAAAAAAAAACTCACCTTTTTTGGGGAACGGATTTTCGAAATTTCAAACCTTCTGGTTTAGCGATTAGTCACCACATGTGAAAAGCCTGGAACATGAACCGGAAGGTAATTCCGTTCTTTTTGTTAAAAATGATACTTCCGGTTCCGTTTAAGTATGTATCAACTCGATTTGGTCCCAGGTCGGGCTAAAAGTACGACCTAACAATCGAACCAAACCGAATAATTGGAACCTAATAAAAATCTTAAATGAGTTGTCTTCACCTAACGCCTGCTTTTGATGGGGTTTAATATATCTAATGCGGATGGATTAAAAAACTCCAAAAAAAATCAGAAATTTAACTGCTTCGGAAAAAGGTGATTTTAGGTAAATTGGTTGACTTTCGGATCGAAATACCCACACTTTCTACGTCAAAATATCGTTAGTCCCCATTTGCCGAGCCATCAATAACTGTCAAACTCTATTGAGTGGCTCCGATGCCGACGAATTAAAAACGTTTAAAGATCAAACATTTTTGAAGTTTTTTTACTGCTCTGTGAAAAAAAGTGATTGTAGGGCAATTGGGTGACATTTGAATCGAATTATATGTTTTTTTTCCGTCAAAGTTTAAAATTAAGATATCGTCGTCGTTCAGTCAAAACTCCCTAAGTCCATTTCTATTTTATGGATTTGTACTAACCAGAATTTGAAAATGTTTGATTTTGGGAATTTTTTAATATATAAATAGACCAACTTTCGATTAAGAGACCTTTAACAGACCTAAAATGTTTATATTTTAATAAATATATCGTATTCAAGAGAGGTTTCTCGTTTTTGAGAGATATGGACTTAGGGAGTTTTGTTAGAACGGCGACGATATGTAAGACAATGTTGCAGAGTTGAGTTTTAACCGTCACCGTCGCTTCATTTATTAGTTCATTTTTGAACAAAGTTGTTAATTAAATAAATGCTCAAGCCCAAATATAAAATTATTAAAGAAGAAGAGCACGCGATTTTTTTAAATGAAAATTGTTTGATGGTTTGATGGTCTTTCCTACGCCTATGACGAAACATAATGATTATAGTCTTTTTAAAAAGTGTCAGGCATGTTCTATTGAATAACCTTACATAAATATAGTCAGAAAGTTGCTGAGTAGGTAATATCGAGTACAAAATTCATTAAAATGTCTTATTCTCCCGGTTACAAAAAATCAAACTAAGTATATTATTTTTTTCATTTAATTCAATAACTGAAGGGGCGCCAAATGAAGTTTTTGCCCCGGTTAGGAAAAACTCAAGATCCGGGGCTGAGAATAGTTCTACCGCACTATGCAACCTACATCTTTCACTGTCAAATATTATTTTACTCATTTTCCCTTAGAATCTAATTCTCTCTTTAATAGAATCTAAAATAGATATCCATGTTCTATCATTTAATTTGTGTATAGTTGCATATTTTGAGAACTTGTCTTTTGTTGTAAGATACATTATATTTCTGCATGGAAACCAAATGTCCATGTGAACAATTTCGTTAAATTTAGTAGCAGTTTCACTGATATCCAAAGGAATTTCAACTGGATGTCTGTCATATTTAGCAAGTTGACAGATTTCGCAATTGTTTATAAACTTTGTAACGAGTTTAAAGAGATTTGGATAGAAGTATTGCTGCTTCAATTAAAAAAAAACACTTCGTTTATACCACGATGGTTCTTATTAAGATGTTCACTCTTAATAATATTTATTATTTCGTTTTTATCCGAAATATCAATTAATCTAGTATTAGATTTAATTAGTGTTAAAGTAGTACCTACTTGGAAAATATTTGACGTAATTATCTTGAAATTTAAGAAAAATTTCATCTTCTTCACAGTAAATACACATTATTCCTTTATCTATTATGACCCGCTTCATTATTTCTAGCAAGCTTGAATCTTTCGCAAGTGTTATATGATTTTGGCATTTTTGATTTAAAATTTTTGTCACTACTTCCCTTTTTCATCATATTTCAAGTATATTTGGTTTTTATAGAGATTTATACATTTTTCGGTTATACCTATGTAGTGAATAGAGTCTTCAATAATTCCGCTATGAATTGTATCATCAGTAGATATGACTTCAACGTCCATGCTAGTATTATCGCCATCGTTATAAAAGATTTAAAACTTTTATTATTTTCTTGCCTTTCAGTATTAATATACCTACTAAGTCCATCCGCTACGATGTTTCCCTTGCCTTTTAAATAATTAATTTCGAAATCATATTCGTTTAAAACTATCTTCCATCTCTGAAGCTTCATATTTGGTTCTTTCAGATTGTGAAGCCATACCAGTGGCTTATGGTCAGTACGTATTAGAAACTTTCTACCGTAAAGATAAGTACGGAAGTACTTACAGATCAAACTATCGCTAGGAGTTCTTGTTTGATAGTAGCGTATTTCTGTTCATGGTCGTTGAGTGTGCGAGATGCATAGCACACTGGATGACCATTTTGGCTTAAGACTGCTCCGATTGCAAATTTTGATGCGTCGGTTGTAAGCACAAATGGTTTCGCGAAATCAGGTGATTTTAAAATAGGATCACTTATTAGCAAGTGCTTAAGTTTTTCAAAGGCTTCAATATATTCCTTATCTTTTAAATTGATTTTCGTATTTTTTTTTCAAATACTTAACCATAGGATAGACTACTTTTGCGTATACCTTTAAGAATTTTCTATAATAACCACTGATTCTGATACCTAGAAATTGTTTTATCTCTTTGATATTAATGGGGATTTTCATTTCACTTATAGCTTTTATTTTGTCGCTGTCTGGCTTTGTCCCATTATTTGTTATAATGTGCCCTAAAAATTTTGTAGACAGCAAAGCTACATTTTTCAGTTTGAATTTTTAAATTGGACTCCCTTATTTTATTCAAAACTTTCTTAATGGAAAGTAGATGCTCCTCGAAACTAGTCGAAAATATTAATATGTCGTCTAAATAAACGACGCATATTTTATTAATAAATTCCTTAAGGACTTCGTTAACTATCCGCTGGAAGGTGGCTGGGGCATTTTTAAGCCCAAATGGCATTCTTGTAAATTCGAAATGGCCATGTCTAGTCGAGAACACAGTTTTCGCCTGGTCTCTTGGATCTAATTGTATTTGGTGGAATCCTTTAACAAGATCTAAGGTGGTAAAATAGTTACATTTACCCAATTTTCAAAAAGTTCTTCCATGTTAGGAAGAGGGAACTTGTCATCAATCGTTTGTTCATTTAACTTACGATAATCGATGACTATCCGCCATTTTTCATTGCCATCACCACTTTTTTTCAGCACCACCAAAGTGGAGAGTTGAACGGACTATTGCTATAGGTTTTATTATTCCTTGATGAAGCATTTCTTCGACTTGTTTGTCTACTTTTTCGCGAAATGCCTCAGGATACCTATACAATTTGCCATAGACCGGTGATGCGTTTTTCAGTATAATCCTATGTTTAGTTAGATTTGTACATGTCAAAGTATTACCCTCCTTATAAAATAAATCTTTAAATGAATTGATTAAATTTTTCAGTTTGAAGGTGTCTTCAGTATTAAGGTGAGATGCAAAAGTGTCATTAAAATGCTTCTGTTCTTCATTGATCAGTAATTCGAAAGGATAATTTGTCAACAAATTTTCCAAATAAGATTCTTCATCTTTATATAAAAATATTGGTATATTAGATTCTTTTGTGGTTAGCGATCTATTTTTGTAATCTATAACGGCTTCTAAGACTACTTAAATGTTGTTTCCTGTTTAAATGCCATCGAAATATTCATGAAAATTGAATTCTAAAAAATTAATTAAAAAGTTTTGTCTTTTGAATTTTTTAAATAGAGGAAATCTATATTGGACATTTGTATGAACATTTCGATTTGTATGCGTATCGTCATTTATTTTCCATTTTGGATTGCAAATATTAGGGTTTATTATACTAAATTCAGCACCTGAATCTATAATAAACCTAAGTTTTCTGACTGGGGTATCAATTACTATATAGGGCCTGATGTATGAAAATTTGGTTGATTTTCCTCCACATTTACTGATATACTATACGACACTGCCATTTTTTTTATAATAAGCGCGCACTAAAGGGGTTGTGGCTACCCTTAAAATGATTAAACACAGTGCGAGCGTTAGGAAAAAAGGGAAGGATTCAAGAGGAGATGCCGATGCACATTGGTTTTGTAGTTCCGAATATCAAAATGGGAGGGAAATACAGAGTCAGGTAAAGCATTCCACATTCGGGTAGTGCGACTAAGAAAAAAATCTCTATACTTTACAGTACGTCCGAAATTGGGCTCAAGGGTAAGCTGATGTGCATTCCTAGAAGTACGAGTATTACGGCAGAATTGTTTAAGGGGAGGAATGCAACTGGCTATTTCACAAGAACATTGTTTATAAAAATATCGATAAAATAAGGAAAGGCACGAAACATTGCGACGGTGTTCGAGAGATGCAAATGTTTCTGTTATAGCTCTATCACCTATCAATTATAAAGCTCTATTTTGAATTCTATCCAAGAGAATTAAATGTGTTTTGGGAGCACCCACCCAAATATGGGAGTTGTACTCAAGCTTTGAACGAATGAAGGCTTTATAGATTACAGCCAGATCAGAAGGGGAGAAAAATGTTTGCATCTTCGAAGAAAACCTAGACATTTCGCAGCATTTTTTGCGACGTCGAATATGTGATCATTCCACAGAAGGTGGTCTGTGATGCACATACCCAGGACTGAAAGTTGTTCGGTTTCCTCGATGCAAGTGCATAGGGGGTGGGTTTCGCTTTAACGACAGAAGACAGCTTTGAGTTTTCGAAGCATTAAATTCTACACGGTTTTTTGTTCCCCATTGGACAGTGCTGTCGAGATCAGAATTTAATGAACTTATCATACGCTGCCGTTCAAGTTCCACATCCGAAGAACAAGGAAGTGAATTTTGAAATTAATATGAAAAGCTGAGGGTACTGTCGTCTGCAAAACAATTTAATGGATTGGAAGTTTCAGACAAGAGATCATTTATGAAAATAAGAAAGAGAGTCGGAGACAAAACGGAGCCCTGGGGCACACCAGCATTTATTTTATGAATATCAGACTTGTAACCATCCAATACAACTTGTATTGAACGGTCCGAAAGGTAATTTCCAATCCAACGAAGAAGAGATTCATCGATACCAAATGCACGCATTTTCGATAAGAGAGCTTGATGCCAAACTCTATCAAACGCTTTTGAAATATCAAGCGCAATAATCTTACTTTCTCAACGATGTAAAGATTTGTTCCACTGCTCGGTGAGATATACCATCAGATCACCAGTGGACCTATTGCTATGAAAGCCGTACTGCCGGTCATTAAGAAGCTTCCGTTCTTCAAGATATTTCTTGAGCTGATGATTAATCAGCGTTTCCATGACCTTGGAAAGAAGAGACGTAAGTGCAATTGGACGCGTAGTTGGAGGGAAAAGAAGATTCGCCTTTTTTAGGGACAGGCTGAACAAATGCTGTTTTCCATCCACTCGGAAAGAGACCTGTAGAACAGATGGAAAAGCTTACGCAGTGGCTTTGCCAGCGTTGAAGAACACCTCTTCAGAACAATGGGAGGGATACTATCCGGGCCAGCGGATTTGTGTACATCAAGATCCTTTAAAACTCTTGCTACTGCACGAGTGCGAAAGAAGATTTGTCCCATAAAATCAGTGGCACTCTCAAGTAGAGGCGGAGTCATGACACTCTCTGGCAGCGTCGAATTAACAGCAAACTGTGCTGCAAGCAAATTGACTTTTTCTTTTGAGCTAACATAGGGAATGTCATTGAAGACGAGCGTTGGAACCGATGATGAAGTTGTATTTTTAATGTTTTTTTACAAATGACCAAACATTTTTACTAACTTTGGGACTTTGTAGTATTTTTTTGCCTTAATTTTTGATCATGCAAAAATTTGATTCTTGAATGTGGCCGTTACAGGTCTTTCTAGCTTGTTTAAACTTGATCCGGTTTTCCTCAGTAGGGTTGGCTTTATAACATCGGAAACTTACTTCTCTAACCCTGATAGCCTCTTTACAGCTCAAATCAAACCATGAATTCTCTTTCGGTTTGATAGATTTTACCCTATGCGGGATAAAATTTCTCATTCCGTAAAGAATCAAGTTTGTGACCACATCTGCACTGGAGTCAACGTCACTATCGAGGAAGCATAGTGACCAGTTAAAATCCCTGAAGAAACTGTTGAGACCGTCCCAGTTGGCTTTCTCGTATTGCCAAACGGTTCTCCTAGGGTTTTTTTCTTTAACTGAGTTTTGTTGACACGAGAAATTGGCAGATATGACACAATGGTCTGACGTGCCTAGAGGCGATAATACACTAACCGTGTATTTATCAGGACTAGAGGTAAGAAACAAGTCTAGGGTGTTGGCGGTTTGACCTGCAACGTCAGGGATTCGAGTTGGCTCGTCGACAAGCTGAGTAAGATGGTTTAACTCAGCAAAGATCTCAACATACCTTCCTTCGGGTGTTGTCTGGCCAGAAAAGCGAAGCCACGAAGAATTGTGTACATTGAAATCGCCCGCAGTGACGATTTCAGTGTGAGGATAATGGGCAACAATTCTTTGAATGGAGTCGGACAGAGCATCAAACTCGTTAAAAGTTGAATTTCTGTCCAAATTTGGGCTTCGATAAAGATAGCATGTGTGAATGATGTGCTTGTTTACCGTAAATTTTAACCACATGAAATTGAATTTTGTGTTAGAATACAATACACAAACCGTATTCTGGTTGAAGTTGGAATGCAACATCTTTTCTAATATATACGGCAAGAAATTATACCCATTTAGATTAAATTCCGAATGATCAGAATTTTCACCTATCTGGGTTTCACTCAGTGCCAAAACAGCTGGCCTGTTTTTTGCAGTATAAACATACGCGGCATAGAAATTCTTTCTGAGTCCACGAATGTTGCTAAAGTCGACCCTAAACTTACCAATCATTTCAATATTCGAAATTAGCTAAAAACTCAAGACAGACAATAAACTAAGTTGAGTGTTCTTTCTAGATCCCAATCTGAACATCACAATAACAATTTGTCACTAGTGTTATGCCTTAGTGACAAAATTGTACTGATCCGGCCCTGGTTAACTAGAAAAAACAAACAGCTATCTGCCTGAAATCATACTAACCTAATCGATGCGTGCATTGTATGCTAGCGCAACTGTGTAGTGAAGGGGAAAGGAAGAGAAGGATTTACCACTCGTTGCACTGTGTTGTTTTTTTCTGTATTCTTTCTTTTTTTTTAATTTTTTGTTGACACTCATTTAACTATGATGGTTTTGATTTTGAGAATATGTTGTTGTTGATTTTTTTTTGTATTTTAATTTTAGAAGAGGTGCACATTCAACGCTATTATTTGTTGTTGTATTTTGCAATGGGTTTTTGTTGTAGGTAATCACGGCGCGAGTTAGATTTTTAGTTTATACATACCTATGTAGGTATATTGTTTTTTTTATGATTTAGATTAAGAAACACGAGATAAGATGAATTTTTTTTTTTAAAGGGATCTGATTATGAGTGGAACAATGCAAAAGACACAGATATGACACAACGAGACGAAAACTTCGTCCTTTAACACGACGGACTTTCACAGAACACAAGTGCACACGATGCCGATGGGAGGCAGGTCGGTATTTCCATATGGAAATACAAGATAAAAAGAGACAAATTCATAAACCAAAAACAATAATCTAAAATTCCACAACAAGATTACACCATACACCAACGTTGTCCTATTAACACCACAGTTCGTCAGCATAAAGGCCCGATGATTGATTATTAGATCCGAAACGCGTCGCTATTTTACTTATTTAATGTTGTGATACAATTAAATATAGATAAATTAAATAAATAAAGGAGAATGAGCAAAAATGTATGGGAGCTGGTACATTTCTCAACACGAATGTGTCATACATACATCGATGAAAAGGTTACTGTAAGTATGTACATCATTTCATAATATGGCCGTTAAGCTCTAAGCCATTGGGTTCGCGAGATATTCGGCTTCAAAGCACTGAAAAGAACATTACTGCAACTCCTCATTTTGACATTGTCTTCCAACTCAACATCAATGTGTCGTATATCGTTGGAAAGGTTATAGCATAGACTTCATTTTTGTATGTGACTGTTAAGATGTAGACCATGGGGTTCAAGAGATATTAGGCGAAAACGCATTATAGAACAAAAATGCAGTCCCGCATTTGGAGCTGGTCTTCCAAGTCAATAGCAATGTGTTTTACATCGTTGGAAAGGTTATTGCATGTACCACATTTTGTTATACTATAGTCGATAAGCTGTAGACCATGGAGTTCGAGAGATATTTGGCATAAGAAAAATGCTATATAGAAAAATAATGCAATTCTGCATTGGGTGCTGATGGTCTACCTACTCAACACGAGTGTGTCATACATGGTTGAAAAGGTTATTATGAGAACTTCATTTTATTATACGGCCGTTAAGCTCTAAACTATGGGTTCCGGGAGTTATTGAGCTTACTCTGAAACTTGTCCAATTAAAAATTGACCCAGTGTGTGATGATATTCGGGACGACCTCCTTCTTAAAACTAATACCATCCATAGCAACCTAATAACTTTCGAAACCCATGGTTTAGAGCTTAATGGCCATATAATAAAATGAAGTTCTCATAATAACCTTTTTAACTATGTATGACACACTCGTGTTGAGCAGGGAGGCCAGCATCCAATGCAGAATTGCATTATTTTTCTATTTGCCTTTCTTTTGATGCCAAATATCTCTCGATCCCCATGGTCTACAGCTTAACGGTTACATACAAAAATAAAGTATGTACATGCTGTAACCTTTTCAACGATGTACAACACATTGGTGTTGAGCAGGAAGACAATGTCCAAATGCGGAGTTGCATTATTGTTCTTTTCGGAGCTTTGAAGCCAAATATCTCGAGAGCTCCATGGTTTAGACTTTAGAGCTTAACGGCCGTATAGTAAAATGATGTACTCACAATAGCCTTTTCAAAAATGTATGACACATTCATGTTGAGTTGGCAGACCAGCGCCCAATGCAGAACTGCATTATTTTTCTGTTCGCCTCCTTTGATGCAAAATATCTCTCGAACCCCTTGGTTAACAATTTAACGGTCATATAACAAAATGTAGTACATGCAATAACCTATTCAACAATTTACGACACATTACTCTTGACTTGGAAGACCGGCTTCCAATGCAGAATTGCATTATTTTTTTATAATGCCTTTTTGCCAAATATCTCTCGAACGACAATTTGCAATAACTTTTTCAATGAAGTATGACACATTGCTGTTGAGTTGGCAGACCAGCGCCCAATGCAGAATTGCATTATTGTTTTATTCACCTTTTTTGATGCCAAATATCTCTTAAACCCCATGGTCTACAGCTTAAAGGTTATATACTAAAATACAGTACATGCTATAACCTTTCCGACGATGCACAACACATTGATGTTGAGCAGGAAGACAATGCCCAAATGCGGAGTTGCATTATTATTCTTTTCGGTGCTTTGAAGCCGAATATCTGACGAACAATAACCTTTTCAAAAATGTATGACACAATTGTGTTGAGCATATGGGCCAATTTGCCCATTCTCCTTTAAAAAAGTTTTCTTTTTATTCTTTATTTTAATTTTTTAATATATGTATAAACGATTTCAGATAGAGCTTGTCCGACCCATAAATGTTTGCACTAAAGCTTTCAGTTGGCATCCAATTTTTGCGTGGCCGCGATGAGATAGGTAATCTTACGGTCGGCTTCCGGACTATTGTTCCTTGCTCTCATTTCTTTGGAGAATGTCAGATACTTCCAAGACTTTATAAAGCTGCTGTTTTAATACTTTTGTATTATCATGTTGTATAAGCATCACATTTTTCTGCCAGTGCTATCCACTCTTTAATCCATTCAACTCTCTTGTCCATACAATATTTTGTAAGTATAAGTGAAAGCGGGGTATTTGAGCACGTCAAAGTGTTACTTTAAAGTGCAACTAAAAAGGTTCGGTAGACCCGTTTCTAAGCTTAGTACATAGTTTGGAGTAGTCAGGGGAAGATGGAAAAGTGTTTTCAAAAAGAATCGAAGCAGTTTTTCGACTTCTTCGTACTGCTTGTATCCCCAAGTTCCAATACACGATATTTCGCGGAGACCGGTATTTCTTGTTTTCCTATTATATTTTTCCAAGATGCATTTATGAGACTTTTAGCCGAGGACACTTTTTTTCAAGGTTGCGGATTGGGTTTCATATTTGGGGTCAAAATTACTTATAAATATTTATAGTGTGTTACTATTTCAATTTCTTCACCATCAAAGAACCATTTCTCGTTCGTTTCTAGTTTTGTTTGCCTGCTGCGAACTATCATAATTCTCTCTAAGAAATTACTTTGTGTGAAAAAATTTTAATTTTTGTCTGTAACATGAACCAAGATATACTTTTCTAATGGTGTTTGATGCGCTGAGTTCGAATCTGACCTCGAAATCAGTCTAGCACGTTACGTTTTTGAGATATTCGAATCTAAAGATTTTAAAAAATGCATTTTTTTTGAAAATTTGAAGTTACCTATAGTAATTTTTTTCGAAAAAATGTTTGTGGTCATTCTGAACTGATGAACATTTTCATCAGAAAAGTATATCTTGGTTCATGTTACAGACAAACATTCAAATTTTGTCACACAAAGTAATTTCTTAGAGCTTTCGAGTGGATTTTCGAAAACATTAAAAATACGTCAATTTTCGACTAGCCCTCGAGTCCAAATGGGGTGTCGCAGAAAAAAACCTTAAATAGGGATTTATTTGAAATTGTGTATACTTTCATTGGTACTTGTCATTTTCGAATAGTTGGT
This sequence comes from Dasysyrphus tricinctus, assembly GCA_963921185.1. NCBI lineage: Eukaryota > Metazoa > Arthropoda > Insecta > Diptera > Syrphidae > Dasysyrphus > Dasysyrphus tricinctus. The sequence continues at coordinate 41,291,847 of OY992533.1, forward strand.
AGTTTTCGAACCATTTGTGAAAAACTCCCAAGAAATGCATTTTTGCATCATTTTTTGCATTTTTTTCCAGGTTGCGTCACAAAATTTGTTGGCAAGCCTCAGATTCGGATTCAGCACCCCTGAAAACGTAAAGGAGCAAACAAATCAAAACTACCCCACAATTTGCTCGCAAAGAGCCTTTTTGAGCACAAATTGACCATAGACACTAGACTATTACTTTTTTTGGCTGAATTTTTACGCACAGGTTCCTTGTAAATATAAGAACTTGGCTATTTGTTTAACATTTATGTTTTTGTTGTGTATTATCTAACGTCTATAATTGAGGGTTCATATTGGTTTTGGAACTAAAATAAGAGAATTGTTAAAATTTTTCCCTTCGAGCAAATTTCAAAAAAAAAATGTAAGTAATGAAAATGTGTATATCCGATCCTAACAATTTCTTCTGGCCATATACCTATATTTATATCAATCAAGATTTACAGTTGTAAAAAATCAGATTGAGTTTTGAAAATATCAGCGGAGTCGTCAAAGTTCCATCGTTCGTAGCATCACCCATCTATTAGGCCTTAATTTCGTTGAATTTTTCAAGCAATATATTTAAAGGTTATAATAGGTAGGTAGCGGTACCTACCAACCTTAGCAAAAACCACACCTATTATTTGACTTAATCAAGATATAATTTCAACTAATTAATATCCGGTGGAATAACTTCAGTTAAACCAACAATTTTACAAGGTATAAAAACATAATTTACGCATCCTTAAATATGTAATTAAAAAAAATCAAGTCTTTTTCTTACATATTTTTTCTTAATCTGTTCTTCTTTTGTATTACTAATTAGATCTGTCAAAAGGAGACTCCACAATATTATCCGACTGTCCCTTGAAAAGGATAACGCGGTGAAATAAAAATGTCCTTTCGTCGTCGCTTTCTTAGAGAAAATTATCATGAATGAGGTTATAGTCACATGTGTTTTGGGTGCTTGGTTTAATAAAATTACGCTAAGAGCACCGCGCACCACACTACACAAACATGGATTTTTAGATGCTACACTCAAAGGAGCGGGCAACCAGAAAAAAGGAATTCCAACAATATTTTCACGTAAGATAATCTTTTGTGAGACAAGGACCCCGACAATCCTACCGAGCAACCGAAAAAATGCACAGCTTAAAAAGATGCTTTACATTCAGAAGCCACCAAGGAACATTAATAGGTATAGGTATGAAATAAGGACGACACAAAAAATGCACAAACAAAACTAAAGAACTCAGTATCACCGCCTTAAGGCGATTTGCGCGTATATAAAAGTAGGAATACTGTACATCGTTCGCAGGTAAGCCTTTATGTCAGTTATTTCAAAAAATTATAAAAAGTATCCTCTTGTTAACCGCTTGGCTACCAACAAACAGACAAATAAAAAAATGTGAAATTGTTAAACCTGAGTAACGCAGAATTTTTGCTTAGAAGAAGAAAGGGAGCTTGCTATGAGAGATGCCCGATTTGAAACAAAAAATGCTCTTCCTTTTTTTTTAATTTGTCTTTCCTTACATAAAAGGATTACTTTTTTCGGATGGAAAACATTCTTTGAGAATGGAATATGGAATCATCACATTCCCCCAGTAAGTGCCGGATTGTTCATACATATAATTGTCCAAGGGCCCTACATTCCTAAAAGGGCCGAGCTCGTACAGGTGCATAGATATTAATTTATTAATGTATTTATTTTAAATGAAAAAGCTTTTGCTTTCGGTAGCTATTTTTATCTATGACTTTTCGCTCAGTTATCAGGCGGAATTATCGGTTAGATAAATGTTTCAAATTGTTGGCTTTTTGGCTAGTTTCAGTTTGTTGGCTATTATTGACTTCAGTTTGGTTTACGAAAATAAGAAAATATATTGTGTGTCTTTTTAAGGTTTTCAGCAGTCATGTTCAGTCATTTTGCGTGTTGGCGGATGTTAAAATTGTTTCGTCCTCATTGCAATTCGGAATGTTCACCGGACGTCAGAATCAAACGAACAAAGAAGATTCCAAAAAAAGTCGTGAGCTTGATAACACAAAAAAGGATAACAAAAAATTAGTGAACTGGATACAAAGTAAACAAAGTCGCGAATTGTGAATCGAGTATTTTTGTATACCTAGATCATGACTGTTTTTCAGCAAAAACTTTCCGAATTATTGTTTTATTTTGCTTTTTTAACTATTTTTCACTATTAAAATCCTAAATTTCTATCAAAAAACACAGAAAATAATTAAAATCTTATTTTGTTTGGCCTGTTGAGACGCAGCTGTGAATTCTTCTTTTTTTTGTACTGTCAAAATAAGAAAGAGAAAAGACAAAGATAGTTTTTGGAAAAGCCCTATTGATCGTTACACTTTTCATATAGGTTTATCATTCGCAAATCAAATTAACCAAATCGCAAATAGCTTAAACCTTAACGCAATAATTTTCACCCAAGCACAAAAAGATTTAACCCAAACGCAAATAGAATTAACCCAATCGTAATTTGATTTAAACAAAACTCGTTTTGGTAAAAATGATTTGTTAATAGTTTAAATTATTTAACTATATTTGCGTTTCGTTTAAATTGAATTTCGATTGGGTTAATAATTCTATTTGCATTTGGGTTAAAACTATTTTGTATTTCATGTTTAGATTGATCGTACATTGTACTAGTTCCACTTTATCATTTCTCATGTTAGCAGCGGTTTGTGATTATCTTTTCAATGAATAAAAGAAAAAAGCATGGAGATCAACAGTAACAAATCTTCTTACTTTCTTACACAACCGCTCCAATGCTTTAGAAATGGTAGTGAAGTTGATTGCATTTACACTGACTTTTCTAAAACATTTGTTCAACTAAGTCACAATATTTTTTTAATCAATCATAAAGCTTTTGGCCTTCCGCCGTTTTTTATAGATTGGATAAAATCGTGCCTTGAAAATAGATCCTACCAGATAAAATTTCGACACTCTCTTTCAAACCCATTTAACGCTCACCTCAGGGAAGTCATATGGGGCCTTTTCTATTCATCCTCTCTATAAATAATGTTGTGTCATGCATACGTTCTAGTGAAATTCTTATATTTGCGGATGATATGAAGATTTTCAAGACAATATATCAGCCGACAATGACCACAGTCTCTTGCAGGCTGATGTTGACAGCTTTACTCTATGGTGTGATAAAAACGGTCTTTCCCTAAGCCGTGTTTAATACCAGACAATTACTTTCTCAAGGAAACGAGTTGCAAGTGATTTTAATTAAGTATTCTATTTCGCAGCAGAAACTGTGCCGTGTCTTTAGCTTCAAGGATTTGGGTGTTAAATTTAGCTCTAATTTATAATTCACATAACACATACATAAATTTTATTGTTAAAAAGCGAGCTCTATGCTGGGATTTATTAAACGTTTTGCAAAAGAATTTAACGATCCGTATGTTACTCTTTCTGTACATAACTGTTATGTACGACCTCATCTTGAGTATACTTCTCAAATTTTGTCTCGCTTCTATGAAATTCATAAAAGTCGTTGTTAAATAGTTATAATTAGCTTAAATTATATATTGCTTTTAACTAATTTATATATTTTCTTATTATTTTATTCTTAATTAACATAATTACGAGTACTAAACTAAGTACTAAACTAAAATGCTATTTTCCTAATCTACGAGCACTTACATTGATGTCTATTACATTTCGTTTCTCATTCCGTTTCACTTGTTTGCTTTTCTTTCTTTTATGCTTTAATAATGTTTGGATTATCTTTATAACTTACTTGATATTAGCCAGCGCTAACCGCAAGTAATAAATTATAATTATTCCCAAGTTGGACATAGACTTTGATTTCTTTGAAAGAATTTCCAATCTCCTTTTTTTTGGAAATTAACAGTAGTATTGAATCAATACAACATAAATTCATCCGCTTCGCTCTGAAGGGTCTCCCTTGGGCTGATCCATACAACCTACCACCATATGAACATTGGATCCAGCTACTGCAGGTAAGAACTTTTTATTTATATCAAAAGGCGGGTTAATAATGACATTTCTTCATCAACTTTTAAATGGCCAAATTGATGCCCCTGACTAGTTAGCCTGTATTGGCATAAATTATCGCGAAGGATCTCACCACCTGCGAAAATATGGTCTTTTACACATCGATTTCATTCATCGAACCATTTCAAAGTAGCCGTTGCTTTGAATAACAGGATCAATTATTAATTTCAGGTTTTGACGCAGGTACCTTGTCAACATTATAGTCTTTTGAAGGTGTCGAGCGCCATAGATACACTGAGTTTGGGTTTTTTAATTTCAAACCACATTGGCGAATAGACTTGTATTATAAAATTGATCAATAACAGAAAATTTTCAGATGCAATCAAAGTTGAAAGATATAACCTTATAATACTATTACCGCAGTTTTAATCCACCTTGAGTGAACGATCTTACAGGGATTTCTTTTTTTTTAACCTTCGCTACAAATTCTTGAACTGATGGCTAGACAAATTACAAACAAGTATCGTTGGTCAGTGCTGAGATCATGATAGTTTTAAATATCTGGAAGGTTGCATTGAATAGCTTGAAATGACTGTACGGGCAAACTCTCAAAGTCTTTCAATTTATTTCCCAAAGTACCTGAAAAACTTGGTGGTCCCGTTGTTATTCCATCAACATGCTCAAATAGTGTCCAAGTATCAGCAAATTTGCATGCAACTGGCATATAAACCATTGCAATGGTTTCCCTAACTCTAGTTTCAAATGACGAATAACAGTGCCCTTGGATCCCGTGTTTATAGCTGTTCCATCGCTTCCAACAACTACGACCCTCGCTTTGTCAATCCCCTTTTCATTAAGAAACTCTTTTCATTTTGTACTTACGACTTCAACTTTTCCACTTTGAAGGGAGAGATGTCCTAAGTATTCAGATTCAGGTTCCTTCACTAAACTTAAATGCTCTTCAACAACAACCTTCCTTCTGCTATCATCATACTGAGAGTCTTATCTTTTCGTCCATAAAAATAACTTCCAAACTGGAGCTCTTGGAACGAGATCGACAACGACAAAGATGGTAAGAGCGCTTTCTCTTTCTCATGGGCTCGTCTGATCTTGTACCTATCTACGACATTGGCAAAATTGTCCTTTGAAATCGCTGATACAATTATTGCAGCTGCTGCCCTGTCTGATACCCCAAATCTGTCGAGAGCTTTTGCAACTGTAGATAAGTTGTCAATTTTTTGTGTGGTAAGGTGTTCGAAGGGAGTTTCAGATATTTCCATCAGTGATGATCTTGATGTTAAAGTTGATTTTGTAGCTTGATGAGGAAGAAGCAGTATTTCTTCGTTTTGAACTTCAGATATTGAAGCTCTACTAGTTGATGGATTATGTTCCAAAAATTATTGCGATGTTGACGAGGTATTTACTGTAGTTGCATGTGTTCTGCGTGACGCATCACGTTTTCTGTTTCTATTCAGGCTTTCTGAAATCTGCTTTGTTGCCTTGACGTCGACATTGCGTCGACATTTTTCGTTGGGTTCGTTGATCCATCAAAAATAATTGTCTCTCTTACTGCAACTTTAAATTGTTTTTCACATTTACATGAATTCAAATCCTAACATTTGCATATAGCGATATCAAAGAGACAACGACAGTTTTCCTTAAAAATTTGAACACGATTTTTGTAAGACTACGTCTTTTCTGGATTTGTAAGGTTTCATCAAGTTTCGATATTTCTCATGATAATTTTGTATTTTATTCGAAATCGAACGCTGGTCTAACACAGCTGGTATGGACACGAACTCCCAAAACTTAACTAATTTTTCACTAACTAATTCACAAGTATTCGACACCGAGTTCTTGTATTCTTTTGGTTTATTCCGACTTACTGGTTGAACGGAATAGAGACGGAGCTGAAAATATTGAATACACACAAATTCAATGATGCGAACACAACATTGAATTGCATCAGAATTGTGGAATTAAAAGTGACTTTGGAGCAACATTTAATCTTGACGAACATGACTAAAACATGACTAAAAAAAAAATATTTCATACAATTTCTTATCAATCGAGCCACCCTACTCTTTGGAACTATAAGTGTCCAAAATGTTTATACTATTTTTCAATATAAATCAATTCAGCGGGGCAAGTTGGCCTGCCTGGTCCAACTACCCCACACATAGCTTGACGAATATATTATAAATAAATTGGGTGGCGCAACAGCTCGTGGAGAGCCAAGGCCTAGTGACTTAGGCACCAGTTATAGCGATCAGAAGAAACCATCCGAAAAAAAAATTATTGAAGTTTTTATTACTTTTCAATTCGATTTTATAGCCAAATGATATATCAATCGACGCGTAAATCAGTGCAGAATTTTGTCCGCGAACAAAAATTGCCAAAACAATAGTTTTTTATGTTTTATATGGGTTTATTTGTTTTTCGGATGAAATTTCATTTTTCGTATCAGCTGATTGTTTTTTGACAGAAAAAGGAACAAATCATTCCAATGATTTGTGTTCCAATTTTTTTCTGTTCCACTAAAAGAGCTCCATCCGAAAAAGTTTTTCTGACATTTCAATCAGAAAAAACCTTGGCGGCTGTTTGTTTGTTTTGCGAAGAATCTAGTTTTTCTGACACATTTTTTCTGATTGCTATAAGCAACCATCAGAAAAAAAATAAATTTCATACTGTTTCAAGTTTTTAGGATGGGTTTTTCTGATCGCTATAACTGGCGCCTTACAGTTACAACTCTCAACCATTCCTGTGTGCGTGTAGTTGGCATGTTGGCAGGAATGGAGGGGACCTACAGTTTTTGCCGAGTCCGAACGGCTCAATGAGCAGCACTTATTCATGGAGAATTTGTCAGTTCCTCGCAAGAGGCAGTAGGTACCTCGGAAAAAACATTTCTGTTTTTAGGTGGCACGGCTGGAAATCAAACCAACACCTTCGTAACGAATATATTCCATCACTTGAAAAAAACACGTAGAATTTTTCATTTTCACAAATGGAATACAAAAATTCACAAAATTATTGTACCTTGCTGAAAAATTCTTTCGTTTTCATCACAATAACACAAAAAGAAACAAACTCGTTATTTTAGTCTTGCACCCAAAAAACACAAATTAACACGTGGTTCTCCTTTGGCAGACAAGATCCACCTTAGGGGCCAGTTATAGCGATCAGGAATACGAAACACGAAACATTTTCGAATGGATTATTTACGATGCTTTCATTCGATTTGAAGCGAAAATGATACACTAATCAATGACAATTAACTCAAAGAATTTTTGTTGCTAAAAATATTTTCAATTAATTATTTTTTGTTTGACTTTAATTTATCTATTTTCATGATGTCAATTCACAGTACAGAAATCTAAGGTATTATACTGCGCAGGTCAGTCAAAAATAAAAAATGGCTGTGAGCGTGAGGAAGAAAACACACGTAAAAACAACAACAAATTAAAATTGAAATTGCCAGAAATAAAAATGGCTGGGAGCGTGATGACTTAAATGCACGTAAAAACAACAACAAATACTGACATTTGACACAAATTTTGATATATGCGCAGAATAAACAAAAATCAAAACTCTAATGATATTACCTTTAATATGTGTACTGTGATGTCAATTCATTTATTGTGCCAGCTGATTGACATATCAAACAAATTGGAACAAATCGTTCCAATAATTTGAATTCCAATTTTTTCCTGTTCCGCTGACAGAATTGTGGACGAAAAAATTGTTTGTATGCTTTTCAATCAGGGGGGGCTCCTTAGGGGCCAGTTATAGCGATCAAGAAAATCCATCAGGAAAAGTTGAAACAGTATAAAATTGAATGCTTTTTCCTGATGGTCGTTTATAGCGAACAGGAAAAATATGTCAGTTGGCAAGCTGAAAACATGTGAATATATGCCCACATACAACCTACCGCAAAATTTTCCTGATTGAAAAGCATACGAAAAATTTTTTCGTCCACAATTCTGTCGGTGGAACAGGAAAAAATTGGAACTCTAATCATTGGAACGATTTGTTCCATTTTGTTTGATATGTCAATCAGCTGGCACGAAAAATGAATTTACATCAGGAAAATAGAAAAATTCGTTTTAAACAAAAAATAATTAATCAATTGAAAATGTTTTTAGCAAAAAAAATTCTTTGAGTTAATTGCCATTGATTAGTGTAGCATTTGTGTTTCAAATCGAATGACAACATCGTAAATAATCCATTCGAACATTTTTCCTGTTTCGTTTTCCTGATCGCTATAACTGGCCCCTTAAGCCTAGTTTATACATCCATGTGAAGTGTAATTTTCATATAAAAAAATCCTTTTTTTCATAGACGTGAAAAACTGTCAAAAACTAAATTCAATTATTTTGGCGACAAGGAGGAACAAATTTGTCTTGAAACAATTGCAACCCAATGGACTTTTTGAAACCAAATTTTATGACTAAAACTATATTTTTGAAAACCTTTTGGCTCATTAATTATTGATGTTTCATTTCAAATTTGATTTTACTTCGCTTTGAAGTATAAGCTAGGCTTTACATGGGAATTTATACACACATACAACCTACTGCTAAATTTTCCTGATTGAAAAACATACGAAAAATTTTTTCGTTCACAATTCTGTCAGTGGAACAGGAAAAAATTGGAACTCAAATCATTGGAACGATTTGTTCCCTTTTGTTTGATATGTCAACCAGCTGGCTCTAAAAATGAATTTACACCAGGAAAATACATACATATGTTAATACATTTTAACTAGAAAATAATGAATCAATTGAAAGTTTTATTAGAAAAAAAATCTTTGAGTTAATTATAATTCATTATTGTAGCATTTGTGTTTCAAATCAAATGAAAACATGGTAAATAAGGTGCCAGTTATAGCGTTTAGGAGGCAAAATCATTTATTATTTTGATGGACGATCAAAGCTCAAGGCTTAATTAATATTTCTAGTCAAAAAAAAAAATTCAAATAGGCCCAACTTTCCACAAAAATTGACTTTTAATTTTTCAGTGATCATTGGTAAGGTAGTTTAATCATTGAAATAAGAAAAGTCTTTTTATTTGGAAAGTTCGGCCTATTTGATAAATTTTTTTGGCTAGAAATATTAATTAAGTCATAGCTTTATTTTTTTTATCAAAATAATAAATGATTTTACTTCCTAAGCCTCTCAAAATCAATCATTAAAATTTTGAAGGATGAGTTTCAATGATAGCTATAACTGGCGCCTAATCCATTTGAAATTTTTCCTGTTTCGTTTTCCTGATCGCTTTCGCTCGCTATAACTGGCCCCCAAGCCAGTTGAGCGCACGTGGTTTAGTACTTATGCTTCATTCGCGTATTTTTTTTTTATAGTTTTTGTCGTTTTTGAGTTATTAGCGTGGTCCCACCTGCTCCGTGCTCCAAGCAGTAGCGTAGCTAGATGGATGAGGGCCCTGGGGCAGAAAATAAAATGGGGCCCCTTGGTTTCATTTCTGATTAAAAAAAAATAAGGAAGAAAAACCGTCAGCCTCAGCATAATATATAATTATGTCAGTTAAACATATGTATATATATAATATATAATACAAATTCTTGAACTTTGCAGGTTTTTTTTTAGAATAGCAAAAACTTGTGGATGAGAACAGAGATATTAGTGAAATTAAAAAAAAAATCGTTGGAGTTATCAATATATTTTTGTGGCCTTAACTCAACAGTTTCTAAGCAGTAAAATTTTCTGAAAAAAATCTGTTTTTCATTTGAAAAAATAAAAGTTCGATAAGAATGATGATGATAAGAAACTCACTCCACCATTACGCAAGAATTTGGTGTTAGATGAAATAAGAACACGTCTACAAGAAATACCGACTGTTATTATAATTGTCACTCTGTTTCTGTAAGCGTTTCGATATCACGGAAAAACTTCGTTTTACATCGTTACATCGAAACGCTTGCGAAAACACAGCGGAAAAGTATTAAAAGTGGGGTTGGGTAGGAGATCCTGAATACCAAAATCTTAAAATGGAAAAAAATCCTGAATGCCAAAATACCGAATGCCAAAATCCCGAACGCCAAAATATCCCGCACGCCCGATTTTTAATACCAAAACAGTACTTAGCCATTCGAGATTTTAGCCTTCAAATTGAACTTTTTTGTGCTTTAGATACTTTCAGTGATTTTTATATTCAAAATGGGTTGTGAAAATTGTTTTTTGGGCTATACATTTCGTGATTATTGTTCGTTTGAAATTTTTGCATTCAAAGTATTCTTGTCATTTGATATCGCAAAATGAACGGAGGCCAAGCCAAAAATAGCAGTTCTTTGGAAGTACTGAAATAGTACTAAAAAAGTATTAAAATTCGCGATTTTATTTCGAATGGATTCGGGATTTTTTACATACGGGATTCTGTCTATTCGGGGTTTTGGCATTCAGGATTTTGTCCGTTCAGAATTTGTTCCGTTCGGGATTTTTGGCATTCGGGATTATGGCATTCGGAATTTTGTTTACTTGCAATTCGGGATTTTGGTATTCGGGTTTTTGTACCCCTCAAAAGTCACCAGTAGCAAAAATAAAACGGGCAAACGCAAACCAACACTTCGGATTCTGCAATCAGGTTGAATATAAATAAAATTTATTTCTCTCCATAAAAAGAATGGAATAATTTCCAAATAATGTGAAGAATAATCAATCTTGGCCGTATTACAGATTACTGCAGAAACAAAGTCAAAACGGCATTTTCATTTATTACCTCATGTCTCAGTTATTATGGAATCTTTCATCACGTGAAAAGAGCTTTCAAAACGATATCACGATGTTCTCCAATTTCTTCAAAATAGCATTGAATTTTTCACCAATAAATATATCAACTAAGTAGTTTGCTTCTGAAAATTATTCACAAATCAAAATCTTTACTTTAGGCTGATATTTGCTTATAACATATTTAAGAAATTGAAACACTGTTATTGTTTTGAAAAGGAATTATTAAAAACTTTTATTTTTAAATCAAGAAATTATACTTATAAATTAATATCCAAAAAAAAACGAAGCCCAAACTTTTTTAAAGATAAGAAAAACTTTTATTTTCGCCTTGAACAATTAATTCTGTCAGTCTCTGGGGCCCAAAACCTTCGAGGCCCTGGGGCGCCGCCCCAGTTCGCGCCTAGGTAGCTACGCCACTGGCTCCAAGCTCAACTAGCTGCGCTCAACCCTACATTTGAAAGACAACTTTCTATCGATAAATAAATAATGCCCCTCCATTTATTATAAGACTACAAAAATGGACCGAAAGATTTTCGTTCACATCAAAAACCATTTCAAATAAAGTTGTTATCAGGCATGTTCCAGAACCTGAGATCTCGAAGACATTATCAAACTCCACAGGCGTATAGGTTTGGTTTTTGAGAAATTCCCGTAATTAAATTAAATAAACGCTGGTTTTCCTTAGTTTTTAGGTTAATTATCTTAAGAGCTGTGCATTTTGTAATCAAAACTTACAATGACTTCTTAAAGAACTACAAATCTTCTTCTTTAAAATTCAGTTTAAAACTTTCCAATATCTGCTTAGAGATATTCTTGTTATGTTTTTAGTCTTCACCTGCGCCTAAAAAATTGAATTAACACATTAATTTCAACAAGGGATTTCTCAGAGAATACGAAATATATTCGAAAGGATTAAACTGAACAAGAGAACAAGTATTTTTAGGAACCGTTACAATTTTTGTTGAAAAAAATTATAAACCTAGGGTGGCCATAGTATAACCTCAAAAATAGTAATATAGTGACGACTAACATCTAACTAAGGATATCTCAGAGTAAAAGGGCATAAAACTATTATTTTCTCATTTCTACTTGAATATTTTGAACACCCAAGCTTAAGCGAAAAATGGAAAAATATGCCTAGAAATATTCTTCTCTTGTCGTGTCGAAAAAGTGAATTGATATTTTTAAAACCTGTGTTTTTGGAGCTCTTACCAATATCAACTTCAAATAAATCATCGGCAGGTTGCGATGCGGATTGAAAAGCCTCTGTTGAAAATATCTTCGACATTTTCTCTTATGTCCTTATTTGGATTTAGGACTTTTTTATGCGATCGATTGCAAATACAAAATCTAAGGAATTGCACTGTAGCAAAAATGATAGGGGCAACATTTAACTGAATAGTTTTTCATTTTCAAAGAGACTAAGTAGGAAGAAACTTTTCAGAACCGCTGTAGCTTCGCTGAAGCTTCTGAAGACATCGACAAGTCCTGCCCGTTATTTCTTCCAGAATAATTGAAAAGAATTTGAAAATCTCTACAATTTAAATTATGCCATGCTGTTTAATAAATCATGCATTAGACAGATCTAAAATAAGGCGGTGGCTTGGCTTGTACACGTACAGTGTAGAGTTAAGATTAGCTTCGAGCTAAGAAATGAACAAATAAATGAAAAATGGTTGGCACAGGCAATCGCCACAATGAGTTGGGACTCCTCAGTGTCCTCAGTGTAACAAATACATTTACCCTTCAATGGGTCGATGATGGACACTGTAATACATATGGCATAAGGGTATAACAAAACGGATTATTTAAAACGCAACATAGAACGGGTTATCTCTACATCGATGCCAAACTGATTCCTCGGTACTTAGCCATTGCAACAAATAATAAGATTTGAGTTCCCCAAAACTCCTTCAAAGCAAGCGATAGATGATCAGCAATAATTGACACCACGCTTGTCGGGTTTCCGTTAACATATCTTTACTGTCTTTTTTGTTTGGAGTCCTAACGTGTCTCAATTCAATGGGAGCCCCATGGGCATAATGGCCATCAGCACATCTGACTTATGCATACAGTTTCAGGTGTCAGGATGAAGAGCAGGAAGAGGGCTTCGTATAAGCCTTTAAATGACATTTAAATCGTTTAGATAAAAGAAAATCACTGAATTCAAATCCAAATATAAATGCCTCGCTACTGTCTCATGGTTTTGGGCTCTGTTTACCAGTTTTAAAACCTTCTTAGTTTTAAATTTTTCACATTGTGTATTAATTTTTAAATTGTTTTTTTTTTTCTAAACATTTTTTCTTTCCCGATTATATCTCTTATTTTAAAGAAAAATAGTAGATCCTGTTTAAAAACGTTGCTCAGTTGCACCAAAAATTGGTTACAAAGTTTAAGGGTTTTGCCTCTACGTGGCTAAGTCCGGCCCTATTCATGCCACGTTGAAGACAACTTTGTTCCTTATTTAACATTCATATGTCGACCCCTTGGTGCAATGTTCTAAAAGAAAATGCTTTGAATTACATACTATATAACAGAATAGTGAGTTGTTACCCACGCGAAGATTACGCATGATTCAGTTAATGTGACCGCAAATAGAAATGTTTCACCCGTATGCATATTATTATCCAACTTTTCTTCTGTTTTGTACGTCTCTGTCGAATTTCAGAACACTCATCAAAAGAATGGTGTTTTCTGTACCTACCTTCTACCTATAAGAGCAACTAACTGGGCGAATTAAAATTCTCACTGTGAGTAATTTGTGGAGCTTTGTGGCGAGTTTTTATATATTTTATTAATTTCCTTTGTAATGTTTATCATTCCTCAAGTGCAAATTATATTACGGTTTTTGAAATATTTCTGGACTCTCGCATCAACCTTTACTAATGTATGTAAGTAGCTGTGGCTATATACATTTGTACTCCAGGTGGGGGAACAGAAATTTTCGAAAAGATTTGTTATAACTTTGATTCCGAAAAATTATTTGGATTAGTCTAACAAGAAAGAACTTTGAGTTGAGAAAACTGCGGTCATGCTTGCAAATTTATCAAAGGGCACGGTAGTGCCCAGCCAAGTTCGCAGCACTACACCCTTTTTACAGGAACAAACTCAGGCGACTTTCGACCCCTCTCTAACTTCAGTACCAATAAAGTCACAAACTTCAAATTCGCAGTATTTGCTGAGCTGTTCAAACACAGGTGGCTCACCAAATTTCAAATCTTTAACATTAGCGATTCCGGAGATATTGGACTTCAAATATCGCAAAAACCGTAACTGACTAACTGATTCACTGACTCACTGACAGATCATCAAAATTATGGAGCACTTCCCGACATCGTAGAAACTTGAAATTTCGCACAACGGTAGGCCTTGTAGTGCATACAAAGGAAAAAATAAAAAATCTGCAATTTTCTATTCAGCGGGGTCCACCCACATTCTTGAAAATTCTTATAAATTATATGGAGCACTTCCGTATGTTGTAGAACGCTGAAAATTGGTATGCCGGTAGGACTTGAAGTACTAAGAAAGAAAAAAATTAAAAAATTGGAATTTTCCACTCAGGGGTCGTGGCATCCACCCACATTCTTAAAAATTCTTATTAATTATATGGTGCACTTCCGATTGCTGTAGTACGATGAAAATTGGTAGGTCAGTAGGGCTTGAAGTACTTTGAAAGAAAAAAATTGAAAAATTAGAAGTTTTAGTTCAGGGAGGGTAGCATCTACACACTTTCTCAAAAATTCTTATAAACTATATGAAGCACTTCTAATTGGTGTAGAATGTTGAAAATTGGTGGAGCGGTAGGGTTTGACGTGCATACAAAGATAAAAGTAAGAAATGTATGATTTTCAGCTCAAGGGACGTGGCATCTACCCACTTTTTAAAAATTGTTATCAATTTATTATATAATGTACCTACTTCCGATTGCTGTAGAACGATGAAAATTGATATGTCGGTAGGGCTTGAAGTACTTAGCAAGAAAATAATCGAAAAATTGGAATTATCCATTCAGGGGGCGTGTCATCCACCCAGAATGTCTATTATTTATATGGAGCATTTTCGGTTGTCGTAGAATTATGAAACTTTGTAGGGCGGTAGGGCTTGATTTTTACCTGGCAAAATAAATCTTTGCAAAAAGGAGTGAAATCACAACAAAAACATAAATGTTAAAAAAGAGCCAAGTTCTTATATGTACAAGAAACCCGTGCGTAAAAAGTCATCCAAAAAAGTTATGAGATCTAAAATATATGCCAAGTTTTAAGTTCATGAAGTTTAATATCAAATATCTTAAGTAGAGTAATATCGAAACAATTCCAAGTCATGACAGAAATTTGGTGTTTAATGATTACTGATTAAAATTTGGTGGATTTACTTGGTAAGTTTTCTCTTAATTACTTACTTATTTAAAATGTATGAAAACTTGACCAGTGAACCCACCAAATTTTAATCAGTAATCATTAAATACCAAATTTCTGTCATGATTTGGAATTGCTTCGATATTACTCTACTTAAGATAATTGATATTAAACTTCATTAACTTAAAACTTGGCATATATTTTAGATCTCATCAGGGCTGCCAGAAATCATGATTTAATTTTAATTTTAATTTTAATGATTTCGAATCCAAAATCATGACTTTCTAATAAAAAAAAAAAAATTATTTTTGTTTCATAATCGCTTTGAAAAAAACATGTCTAAGCTACACTACAACCTGAACGAAGAACACATTACAAACACAAACATAGTTAAAATAACACTTTGCCTCAAATGCATAACTACATTTTTGTTTCTGTGATTTAATTTCTTGTCTGTGAATATATGTGAATTCACCATACAAAAATTCATGAAGTAAGGAATACATGCTGTTTTACAACTCATCATTTTAGCTACTCACCACACACACACTTTCTCAGCAAAAATAATCCAGAGATTATGCTTCTTTTCATTTCTCTATGCTCAAGATTCAAATTTCTAACTTAATAACGTAACATTTCAAAAATATTTTTCACTATCTATATTTTTGATTTTCAATGTGCTATATAATACTGTAATGACTTTCCACATTTGAACTATAACGACTCCGAAAAGCAAACAAATGGACACATTAAAGCTTTCTGTCGCAGTGCAAACATACCCTTATTAGCTATAATTATAGCGACTCTCAAACGAAAGAAGCGCCATCTGCCGGATTATAGCAGATACACCAGCTGTCAAATAAAAGCTTTTGGAAGGGAAATTATTGTGAAATTTCCCCTACAGAAAGCTCTGGATGCAGGGACCAGAACCTTCCACTACACTGAGAAAAATATTGAACATATTCATATTTAATTCAAACTCAAACACATATGATTTGGCATGGAAGCGATTTCTATTTAATTTAAATAGAATCGTATTAATTCGTTGTTGAAACGATTTGAACATGATTTTGTTCAAATTTACTATGCTTTCTATTTAACATTAGGATATTTCTTTTTGTTTTAATTAAATTCATTTGATGTTGTTTCAAATAGAATCATATTAATTTTTTTGAATTTTTTTCGTGTTTGGGTCAAATATGTTTTCTGTTGAAAACAAATGATTTCAATGTTAGTTTTTTCAAATAGATGCTAGATCCTTTGAATTTAATACGAATTTATTCTATTGGTAATGATGGGAGCGTTTCCTATAGCTGTAACACATACATACATTCGTGCTGTCGGTTCAAAGTTAAAACTCACTTACTAACAATTTACACTTTTTAAAGAAATCGGATTGAAACTAAAAGTCACTTTTTGCAAAATTTTAAATTAAGTTCTTTTGCATAGCTTTCAATGTCTTTATAAAATCTGGGCAAAATTATACTGTTTGGATTAAACAAATGTGTTTCATTATCATTTGCTTGAACATTTTGTTCCGCACTTAGTGAGTTTTACCTTTGGACCGACGACGATACTACGGTGGCACTAATTTTTGAACTATTTGAATATTTTGCACGACGTGGTCGCGACGCACAGTGCGTCGATTGTATGGAGATGGTGGACAAAAATCAATTTTCCAAAACTAAGTTGACTTTGCAAAAAAAATTGTAAATGTAATAAAAAAGAAATTTTCTAAAATCTAATGAAATTTTCACGCCCCCTGCCACGCCCACTTTTGAATATGGTTTATATCTTAAGAATGGTTAGCACGATTTGAATAAAATTTAGAGAATTTGACTTTCTAGGTGAGTTCAAAAACAAAAAAAATAGTGTAGACCCTATCCGCCCACTGCCACGCCCACTTTTTTAAATTGTTTACTTCTAATAATAGTCCAGTCAACGAAGGGAAAATAAATGCAATAAATCATGCTCTCTGGGTTATTATTAAATGTGGTAGGGGTGACCCCCAGGTATAACATACTAAAAGTCCCCAGCCCAGGGCCGCGAGCTATAGCCAGGAGGGGGGCTTAAAGGACGTGTGTGAAGTTAGCATAACATTTTTGAGCTAGACCAATGGGACCATGGCAGGAATTTGCAGTTTTTTTGCATTTTTTATGCATTTATATTCCGGATTTTGCAGTTCACCAAATAGTGGGTGTAACCGACAGTACTGCTAACTTCACTGTGAAGTTAGCAGTGCCTATGCTTTTCTCAGCAACCGGGCTAGCTAGGAATCTGAAATAAGGCTCTGAATTTGCAGTTTAATTTGCAGTTCCAGAAAAGGAAAAAAACAAATTTCTAAATCCTTACATAAAAAAAATTTCATACTGTACTGCTAACTTCACTGTGAAGTTAGCATAAAAGTCCTTTTCTCGGCAACGGTGATACCTAGAAATTTGCAGTTAGGCTCCAAATTTGCAGTTTAATTTGCAGTTCAGGAAAAATTTAAGTCCAAATTTGAAAAAAAAATCGAATAAATTCATTTTTCACTGTTAACGTCACTGTGAAGTTAGCAGTACATATCCTTTTCTCAGCAACTGAGCCACCTAGAAAATTGCAGTTTAGGTCCAAATTTGCAGTTTTTCATGCACTTCAAGATTAAACTAAGTTCAAATTTGTACGTCCAAATTTGACAAAAAAATCGAAAATTTTACTTTGCACTGTTAACATCACTGTGAAGTTAGCAGTACATACCCTTTTCTCAGGAACTGAGCCACCTAGAAAATTGCAGTTAGAGTCCAAATTTGCAGTTTTTCATGCACTTCAAGAAAAAACTAAGTTCAAAATTAAAAGTCCAAATTTGACAAAAAATCGATTAAATTCATTTTTCACTGTTAACATCACTGTGAAGTTAGCAGTACATATCCTTTTCTAAGGAACTGAGCCAGCTAGAAAATTTCAGTTGGTGTCCAAATTTGCAGTTTTTCATGCACTTCAAGAAAAACCTAAGTTCAAATTTTGTAGTCCAAATTTGACAAAAAAATCGATTAAATTCATTTTTCACTGTTAACATCACTGTGAAGTTAGCAGTACATATCCTTTTCTAAGGAACTGAGCCAGCTAGAAAATTGCAGTTGGTGTCCAAATTTGCAGTTTTTCATGCACTTCAAGAAAAAACTAAGTTCAAATTTTGTAGTCCAAATTTGACAAAAAAATCGATTAAATTCACTTTTCACTGGTAACATCACTGTGAAGTTAGCAGTACATATCCTTTTCTAAGGAACTGAGCCAGCTAGAAAATTGCAGTTGGTGTCCAAATTTGCAGTTTTTCATGCACTTCAAGAAAAAACTAAGTTCAAATTTTGTAGTCCAAATTTGACAAAAAAATCGATTAAATTCATTTTTCACTGTTAACATCACTGTGAAGTTAGCAGTACATATCCTTTTCTAAGGAACTGAGCCAGCTAGAAAATTGCAGTTGGTGTCCAAATTTGCAGTTTTCCATTTACTTTAAGAAAAAACTAAGTTCAAATTTTTAAGTCCAAATTTGAAAAAAAATTGAAAAATTCCCTTTGCAGTGTTAACGTTAGTGTGAAGTTAGCAGTACATACCCTTTTGTCAGGAACTGAGCCAGCTAGAAAATTGCAGTTAAGGTCCAAATTTGCAGTTTTTCATGCACTTCAAAGAAAAACTAAGTCCAAAAAATTTAAGTACCTACTCAAATATTCATACAATTAGAACTTTTAACTTTGAATTATATATTCGGTCACTCCACTTAAACAGAAGAATTTCTTTTCAAATTTTCTTCATATTCAATTAGTACTTAAATACTCATATAATTAACAAATCAAATTCCCCTTATCAATATTTTTTTTAAGAAATTGAATCATTAAGCCTACTAATACCTCTCTTTTTCAGTTAAGGAGTGGCAAAATTCCCATTATAATAACATTTGTCCAAGTCGGACTATTTATGGATAAAAATATAAATCTTAATAAAAAAATATCAAAAATGAAAATCGACAATAGAAAATACTAAATTGAAAATAACTACATACATAAATAAAAATTCCAAATAAATTCCAAATCCAATAAAACAAAACAATAAAATTTTGGAATAAATGAACGGTGAACGTCAACAAAAGTTCAATTTAATGAAGGTGAAGGAAAAGAACGCACCTCCTTTGAAACAACATGCTTTCCCTCAGTGACTGTTCAATAACAACGAAAGTGACAGACACAGTTGTCATACTAGAGTTGCATACAAGTCCTTCAATAACTCCAGAAATCGAAAACAGTTTTGTGACCGTCTGCATGTATTTCTTGTTGCATTTAGGTTTGTTTCTGCCATTTTGTTTTCAAGCCGAACAAAAAGATATTTTTTTAGCATGAACCTACATTAGGGTGTCGTCAATTTTCCAAAATAATGTATTAAAGGTTAAATAAAATTTAGTGACCAAAAAAAATTTGACCAAACAAATTATTTCTCATCATCATTGAATTAAAAGTCATAATATTATTAATTAAATAATTAAAAGTCGTAATATTTAATATAAAATTATTGCTTATAAGTTTTTGAGTGAGGGCTTTTAAAGGATTAAAGAACAAATATGAAAAAAAAAATGAATAGCTGCAGTAATTACAAAAATAAAATGTGAAAACAGCAATACCTATACAAATATACATTTGTAAGGGTTATTGACAAATCGGACACAATTTTTTGTTAAAATATTTTTTTAGGACATTCATATTTTACTAAGGAAATGTTTGTCCTTAAAAAAATATGTTGGGCAATAGACACCCTAATATATGGTAGTTATTTTTGAAGAATCTGACAGCAAGTTACAATGTTGCATTTAGGATCTTATTTAATATTTCTGTTAATTTTTCACTTTGTTACAAAAGTGTTGTATATTAGTTTTTCTGAATCATAATGATTAGACACTTTAGGCCGCGGCCACGCAGTTAGCGGCTGAGCGGCTGAGCGGAAAAAAAAATATAAAACATATGAAATCACATAGAAGCGGCCACGCTATGAGCGAGCGGCGAAACAAAATTCTGAGCGGCTAAGCGGCGCCGCTCAGCAACCAAACCTGTTTTAATTTTTAGTAATGTTCTGAGCGGCAAGAAGTAAAGATGGCCAAAGTAAACATTGAGTTGTTAATTTCGTATGTGCAGTCTCGACCATCTCGGCATTTTAACTACTAATCGCTCAAAAGCAGTCGCTCAGTGCCTGGCCATAGAGCTGCCACTCAGCCGCTAGCCGCTCAGCCGCTTAGCCGCTCAGCCGCTTACTGCGTGGCCGAGGCCTTAGAGTTACATACTTTGAAGTAGCAAAAGATCAAAGTCGCAAAACAGTTTCGATTTTGTTTTTGAGAACGGCTAATTAAAATTAAGTTACACAATGGATAACTACTCAGTCACTATTAAGCCACGCCTATTTATTTTTAGTCCCACTAAATAAGAACAGTGACCTAAATATATAACAAAGTTGGAACTCAAATAATTTAAAATACAATGAGAGCATTCAACAACTCTACAAAAACTTCCGAGTTATTCTTGTGAAACCAGATTTTTCAATTTCTTGTTGCAAAATTCAAATCTGTGCCCCTTGGGCAGTGATGTTAACAGTGAAAAACGAATTTAATCGATTTTTTGTCAAATTTGGACTTTAAAATTTGAACTTAGTTTTTTCTTGGAGTGCATGAAAAACTGCAAATTTGGACCGTAACTGCAATTTTCTAGGTGGCTCAGTTTCTGAGAAAAGGGTATGTACTGCTAACTTCACAGTGATGTTAACAGTGAAAAATGAATTTAATCGATTTTTTTGTCAAATTTGGACTACAAAATTTGAACTTAGTTTTTTCTTGGAGTGCATGAAAAACTGAAAATTTGGACCCTAACTGCAATTTTCTAGGTGGCTTAGTTCCTGAGAAAAGGATATGTACTGCTAACTTCACACTGACGTTAACACTGCATAGTGAATTTTTCAAATTTTTTGTCAAATTTGGACTTAAAAATTTAAACTTAGTTTTTTCTTGAAGTAAATGGAAAACTGCAAATTTGGACACCAACTGCAATTTTCTAGCTGGCTCAGTTCCTTAGAAAAGGATATGTACTGCTAACTTCACAGTGATGTTAACAGTGAAAAGTGAATTTAATCGATTTTGTTGTCAAATTTGGACTACAAAATTTGAACTTAGTTTTTTCTTGAAGTGCATGAAAAATTGCAAATTTGGACACCAACTGCAATTTTCTAGCTGGCTCAGTTCCTTAGAAAAGGATATGTACTGCTAACTTCACAGTGATGTTAACAGTGAAAAATGAATTTAATCGATTTTTTTGTCAAATTTGGACTACAAAATTTGAACTTAGTTTTTTCTTAAAGTGCATGAAAAACTGCAAATTTGGACACCAACTGCAATTTTCTAGCTGGCTCAGTTCCTTAGAAAAGGATATGTACTGCTAACTTCACAGTGATGTTAACAGTGAAAAATGAATTTAATCGATTTTTTTGTCAAATTTGGACTAAAAAATTTGAACTTAGGTTTTTCTTGAAGTGCATGAAAAACTGCAAATTTGGACACCAACTGCAATTTTCTAGCTGGCTCAGTTCCTTAGAAAAGGATATGTACTGCTTACTTCACAGTGATGTTAACAGTGAAAAATGAATTTAATCAATTTTTTGTCAAATTTGGACTTTAAATTTTGAACTTAGTTTTTTCTTGAAGTGCATGAAAAACTGCAAATTTGGACCCTAACTGCAATTTTCTAGGTGGCTCAGTTCCTGAGAAATGGGTATGTACTGCTAACTTCACAGTGATGTTAACAGTGCAAAGTAAAATTTTCGATTTTTTTGTCAAATTTGGACGTACAAATTTGAACTTAGTTTAATCTTGAAGTGCATGAAAAACTGCAAATTTGGACCTAAACTGCAATTTTCTAGGTGGCTCAGTTGCTGAGAAAAGGGTATGTACTGCTAACTTCACAGTGACGTTAACAGTGAAAAATGAATTTATTCGATTTTTTTTCAAATTTGGACTTAAAAATTTGGACATAAATTTTTCCTGAACTGCAAATTAAACTGCAAATTTGGAGCCTAACTGCAAATTTCTAGGTATCACCGTTGCCGAGAAAAGGACTTTTATGCTAACTTCACAGTGAAGTTAGCAGTACAGTATGAAATTTTTTTTATGTAAGGATTTAGAAATTTGGTTTTTTCCTTTTCTGGAACTGCAAATTAAACTGCAAATTCAGAGCCTTATTTCAGATTCCTAGCTAGCCCGGTTGCTGAGAAAAGCATAGGCACTGCTAACTTCACTGTGAAGTCGGTTACACCCACTATTTGGTGAACTGCAAAATCCGGAATAGAAATGCATAAGAAATGCAAAAAAACTGCAAATTCCTGCCATGGTCCCATTGGCCTAGCTCAAAAATGTTATGCTAACTTCACACACGTGCTTAAAGGTCCCCTTTTGTAATTTTTCGGGAATATTTTGAAAACTAAGCGTTTTTTTTTTATAAATTCATTTTTATTTTTCATTCATCTTGAAACTATCTTAAAGCTAGACAAAAATTCATAAAAACTAGCCTACTTATCAATATATTACAACTAACTTACTGGCCCCATTCGGGCGCTCTAAGTTAAACTAATAATTTAATGCTAATGCCTTTCGGCCTACGAACTATCTTAAAACTAGAATTCATTTCGGTTTTATTTTTTACCGAGAAGAATTTTAAAAACTCGGTATCTATGACTTTATTTTTGTGTTTTATATAAAACTTACAAACTAAATAAAACTAAATTAAAACTAATTAAAACTAATTAAAACTACTATAAAACTACTTAAAGCTACTTACAAACTAGAACAGCCACAGCAAGCATTTTCGGGTTTTTGTAATTTTTTTGTGTTTTATTGTTTTTTTTTGTGGTTTCTTGTGGTTTTTTTTTTTTTTGGTGCCACCCTGACTGTCCCTGCTTAAAACTAACTACCTAAGCCTATGTAAGTCGGCCATGGCATAGAAAAATAGTTAACTTTTATATATCCGAATTAACTTCTTGTTCAGATTTCAACCACTGAAAACTAAGCGTTTAAGTGGAAAAGTGTACACTACAAAATGAAAGAATAATAAATTTCCTACAAAAAAGATCTTCTTCATATTTTCGGTAGGAGCAAGGTTGAGAAAGATACGGGGAGTAAAAAAATTCAAGAAATTGAAAAACAATGTTATCGTCTTACAACATCAATGGTTTTTGATCAATTAAACCAGAAATAACCGGAAAAGTACGTATATATTGATTCATGGTCATTTCAGTGACGTCATGAGAGCAAGTTGTAGTGTACAGAAGCTGGTTGTGTTAAAATGTCCTTATTTATTTTTTTTGATTCAGTGTTTATTTTTATATGAGAAAGACTGCTTCTTCAAAGGTAAGAAGTACATAGAATATTTCCAAGTTAGAGGCCAATACTTTATGAAAGCATTTTTGGACATATCCTAAGAAATAAATTCTTTAGAAGGGGAGGTGTATTTCCCCTTCCTTTCTATAAGGGGGGACAAATTCCCTAAACATTGACTGAAAATAGAAAAGCAGCTATTTCAAAACAACGGAAATACTTACAATATTGTGCTATATCTTTTTTGAAAGCTTAAAACAGATTCTTTTATTATGTAGTTAACAATTTTTGAAAAATTCCTTTGAAGGCTCAAAATTAATAAAAAAAATTAATCATTTTTTCAAATGATTTTTCATTTTTTATTTTACACTATAAAGTAGTAAATTGTCTTCTATCATTCAATCTTCAAATACCTTACAAATACATGGTTTTAAAATAGTATTTTTTAGATAAATTCTGACAACACAAATAAATAAGACCAAAAAATAGAAATTTGTGCACAAAAATGAACAATTCTAATTTAAAAATCAGAAATCGGAGTTCTATTTTCAAAATCTTCAATGGTAGAATTTTGCTCTTCAGTAGAGTTAGATTCTAAAAGCTCACAAACTCTACGTTTTTTGGTTTTCTGAGATGAATCAGAAAATGCTTTAAGCGGTCTTCCACGGCTAGTACTTAATTTTTCACAAGATATTGCATTTTCTAGAAGATTTAGAATGCTTTTTGGAAAAATAAAAGGAGTTTTTAACCAGACTCCGTGGCGTCTCGCAAAAAGAGCGTGGTTTCGTGTACACGCTTTCCACCTACATTCCAAATTGTCAAAAAGTCTCATTTTTTCCGCCAAATCACTCTTAGTTGTACCAGGACAATTTTTATTTTCAATTCATTTAATACAAATTGAATAAGACCTTCTATTTTAGAGTTTTTATCGAAAGAAATCCATTTTTCGAATTTTTTTTCATTTTTAATGGTTTGACCTTGTCCTACAAAAAGTCAAATATATTGAAGGTCAGCAAGAAGTAGCAAGAAAAGTTAACATTTTCTTAGAGCACAATAGCAACAGAACATAATGGCATAAAAGATTTTGCTGCCATTTGCTAACATTTTTTTTAAAGCTTAAGTTTCTACAATTTATAAGCCTTAAAAAAGAGATTTTTTTCAAAAAATCACCAAAATGCACATAAACAAGAAAAAAATAAAACAACAACTCATACAAGTACTCAATGTATCCATTTTTAATATTTAAATAAGAAAAATTATAAAAGCAAAATATTTTCTCACACGAGCTTAACTTGTTCGCACAAAATTTCAACCTTTAATTACACTGCAGCTTAAATTACCTCAATTTCTAACGAAAGTCCCGCTAATCCCCTAAGAAGAGAAAAACAAAAAACAAAACAAAAACAAATTTAAGTACTCCAAGATGTTCCAGAACAGGTTTAGAGCTTAAAACAAAGAAATTGCATTTTAATTTTTTTTATTTTTGTCCACAAGTCGACGCACTGTGCGACGTATTCTTTTGCAATTGTTTTAGACGCAAAGTACCTGTAAGAATCATAAGACAGTTACAGTTATGTTTTGTATTCCTTTGAGTTCAATTCAAATTGATTCGAGTTTAAATTAAAAATTTCTGTTCAATCCCTGTTTCTTCTTAATATTTTGAATGCATTTATATTTATTTGAAACAAACTCGTGCATGTTAATTTAATGTTTAACATTTTTAATTGAGTAGAATAATTTAACAGGTCTTTCGAAAATCAAACTCAAGTAGGCTTGAATTCATGTAAAAAGTTAGGTGTAGCTTCCAATGTAATAATTAAACATGATTTACTTTGAATTAAACAGATTTTACCCAAAATAATAGTATTTTTGAATTCGAATAGATAAGAGGTAGATTTAAATTGATTTCTATTTGTACTAATTTAAACATATAGTTAAACATGCTTCTGTTTAAATAACTCATAGTTCAGTTTTCTCAGTGTACTTTCTAGAGTTTGTCAAACAAGTATAAAAGGCACATGTTTGAACGGCAACGACACAGTTTGTTTTTAATCGCGAATGAATAAAGTTGGTTGTAATAAAAGTGAAAAGTAAAGTTGGTGAATTAATTTCAGTGGTAAATAATAAAACGTTGTTTGTAGTAAGCAGGGGCGGACTGGAGGTCAAAGGGCCTACCGGGACTTTTAGAAAAAAGGCCACAGAATACAATAACTCTCAAAATGGTTACAAATAAAAGTTTTTATTACGCTAGAAACAAAAAGCATTCTAAGTGTTCATGTTTCTAATTTAAAATAAAAATTTTAAGCTACGGTTATTGTGCAATCACAAGAAATGAAACTCATTAAATATTTTCAAAAAAAATTTTCTTTTCTGACAGGAAACTCCACTCATATTAGCATTGTGATTTCAAGGTGATCTTTCGTCATGGTATTTCTCCATCGATTTTGGATGTATTTAAAATTTGAAAATGATCTTTCGCAAGCAATTTGTATACATGAAAATGTCAAAAAAATGATTTTGTACGTTTTTGTGTCAAAATAGTACCGTCGCAAGACATTGAAGCAGCATTTTGCGCAATCTCCACGGTGTTCTTGTTTATTTTGGTTCTTTCCGTTTCTTTTTCATTTATTCTCATCTGTTGGATTCAGGTTATACATCTCACTTTCAGACATTTTAAAGTACTCATCATTGAGAGTAATTTTTTTTTATTTTGCATAGGTATATAGTTTTTTGGAACTGTGAAATTTTTCTATCAACTTTTAAATAATTAAAGATCTGTAGAGGGGATCTACCGAGTCTTGGAAGAATCCAAAGATTCATAGAGCTCACCAACCGAGTTATTGAGGCCTCCAGAGATCCGCAGAGACCACCAACCGAGTTCGTGGGGCCTCAAGAGATCCGTAGAGGCCACCAACCGAGTTCTAGAGGTTTCTAAAGATTCATAGAGGCCACCAACTGATTTCTGGGGGCCTCTAAAGATCCGTAGAGGCCACCAACCGCGAGCTCTGGAGGCCTCAAGATATCCGTAGAGGCCATGAAACTAGATCTTGGGGCCTCCAGGCATCTGTAGAGGCCACCAAACGAGCTCTGGAGGCCTCCAGAAATCCGTAGAGGCCACCAGACGACTTCAGGGGCCTCCAAAGTTGGGTAGAGGCCACCAACTGAGTTCTGGGGGCCTCCAAAATAAATCCCAAAAGATTCTAAAGGTTTCTAAAGATTCATAGAGGCCACCAACAGATTTTTGGGGGCCTCCAAAGATCGGTAGAGGCCACCAACTGAGTTCTGGGGGCCTCCAAAAAATTCTTGAGGTCACCATCCGAGTTTTTGAGGCCTCCAAAGATCCGACGAGGCCAATAACCGAGTTCTGGGGGGCCTCACAATACCCACTTTGATCCACAAAAAGTCTATATTTAGTGTGAATCCAATTTTATTATGAGAAACTTTTCTTTAAAAAAATACAGAGAAGGAATGCAGGAACTTTTATGAACTTTTTACTTGCCCGGAGCCCACCGGGCAAAATCCCGGTTGCCCGGTGGCCCAGTCCGCCCCTGGTAGTAAGAAAAGTAAAGTGTTTTATTTTGTGAAATAAATAAGTCGACGTTTTAAGTAAAGTAAATAAGTTTTATCAACGAACCTGAGAAAATATATCAATACCTATGTACCTGAAACTGTAAAAAAAAAATAATATAGCACTCATAAAGATGGATACAAATTATAATAATTTATTTTAATGTTATATACTCGAATTCCTTCCATTTTTGTATTTTTTTAATAAATGCTCTCAATAAATATTTGAAAATATTTGTTTTACTTGTTACGATGTAGCTTAAAATTTTTAATATCTCTTTTACCGTTTTCCAACTGAGACCTGTAAATCATGATTGTTTAACTAAAATCATGATTTTAAACTATGCTTTTTTAAATTTCTGAGTGGCAGCACTGGATCCCATTACTTTTTTTGGCTGACTTTTTACGCAAGGGTTTCTGGTACATATAAGAACTTGGCACATTTTTTAACATTTATGTTTTTGTTGTGATTATTATATCAGCATTTGCACCGTATCATCCAATAGGGAAATCACTTACTGAAATCAAAGTACTGAAGAATATTATAGTCTAATGCGAGAAACAGATTGACATAGCAACTTCAACAGCAACGAAAACTTTGACATCAAAAGTCTTGTGAAATAGATTACAAATTGACACAGCAACTTTGACAGCAACGGAAACTTTGACATCAAAAGTCTTGAAATAGAATATGTAGTTCTGCTGCTATTTCCATCCATTTTTTTTGCTTGGCGTCAATATTTTTGTACGACTTCCAACTTTTATCGTACAAAAATGGATTTTGTTTTACCAATTCGATAAGGTGCTCTTCCGTTGTCTACACGAAAATAAATAGACGAAACAAAAAAAATCGGTTGTCACATTTTAATTTTTTGTGTGTTGATAAACCTGAAAAACTTCACCTTAAAGTTGGCAGCATTTGCCCAGCAACTTCGAATTTAGGGCTTAGGTCTAACGTTGATGTCGATGTCGATGTTGCGGTATTAATGTATTCAAAGCCATTTAAAACCACTGGCTCTAAATTGAGTGATGTGGTTGTCAAATTTGCTGTTGAAGTTGCTGTGCCAATCTGTTTCTCGCATAAGAGCTACCAGCCACTTTGACTAACCTACTAGACACAAGGCTACAACTTTGTGTATGCTTGATTTGAGACTAGTTAAGTATGAAAACTATGGTCTGGCTGGGTTGCCACGGTCGAAAGGTTGCCATCTGATTTTTTCAAAATGCAAAAAAAGGGTCAAAATTAACCTACTCGCACAAGGCTGAAACTTATTTATAATTTAGTTTATACGTTCTTATGCATGAACAAAATTATGCCAGACGGGTTAAGCGGTCAAAAGTGCTTGCCAGACGAGCCTAAAGCTATTAAAGATTAATAACTATTAATGATTGGATAACTTGAGAAATTTGTTAGGTACAAGGCAAAAACCTAGTGTATTCTTTATTCGTGAACAGACTAGTCAAAAAATAAACATCAGCGAAAATTTCCGCAATTCTAGGTTGCCACCTATTTTTTTTTTTCAAAATGTAAAATAACTTCCAAATGTAACATATCTACTTTTAGAATGCTAATTTGAATTTATAATAACTTATGTCTTTTTGTACATAAAAAAAGATGCCAGACCAGTTTTGGTGGACGAAAATAGCTTGCCAGACGAGTTTTTAAAGTTGGTATTAAAAAATTTCATTGATTAGTCAGAGAATAATGTATTAAATAGAACACGTTAACTGCGTATAATCCTAATACATATTAAATCAAGTCAGCATATGGTATATATATAATATGGTTCTTTTAAAATTTTATAAAATTGACAAAACTGAAATACCAACCTTCCTATAGTTTTCGCATATATGTAAGCTTATGCCATCTTGTCTATAAAAAAACATACTTCACGAGTTGGACGGTCAAAAGCTCCTGCCAGACGAGCCTAAGGTTTTAAAAATTGGAATTATAGATTAGATTTAGATTTTTTTTTAGATAAGAGATTTTTATTCATTTTTAAAATAACATTTTACACATTTAGATACAAAAAATCTTATAAGCATGGCTTTGCCGTCTGACCGATTGACATATTTTCAAATAATTAATGGTATTTTAAAAAGTTAAAATAAATAATAATCATTTAAGCCTAGTA
This sequence comes from Dasysyrphus tricinctus, assembly GCA_963921185.1. Classification (NCBI taxonomy): domain Eukaryota; kingdom Metazoa; phylum Arthropoda; class Insecta; order Diptera; family Syrphidae; genus Dasysyrphus; species Dasysyrphus tricinctus. The sequence goes on from OY992533.1 coordinate 41,321,015, forward strand.
CTCAGTTCGAGTGAAAATGAAATTTCCATACAAAAGTGCCGGTGAATTCACAGCGATGGAATTGGCAACGAGAAGTGGGTACCCAAATGCAAGAGTGAAATATGAACCGGTTCGTTGAATATTTCGCGACATGATTTTCATTTCCCAACGTACGATCACTGGGAAATTTGATTGAGTTGTGGAAAAGTCAGACATTTGTCGATTAATTTGCTTTGTTGAAAATAAAAATTGTATTTTGGAATAATCCAATGTTTTATTATTCGTTTTATTGCTACCGACAATTAAAAAACAACACAACACACCAGATAAGAACAATAAACGATATAAAAATTAATATTCATAAGAAATTTTTCAAGATTCTGTCAAATAACTATATCAAAAAATTCATTTATTTTTTTTCACTCAAAGTGAGTATCAAAAATTTCAAACTGAGAAGGTACCAAAAATTCACATGGAAAATCAATTATATTTTCTTTATGATTATTCACGTGGACTTGGAAGCGGTTTTAATTTTTCATTTCACAAGAGGTGAGTACTAGGCTTTAACTAAAAAAAAGGAAAAGAAATATAAAATAGTGTGATTGTTTGCTTAAATTCTTATCTAGCTGTTATTTAAAAGGCTTCATTTTGGATTTGGACTCGATAAGACATTACTTTTTTTAATAGAAGTAAAGTTGGGATATATCGCCTTCACAGTTAAGGAGCGCCAATACCTCTTCATCGCTCAACACGTCACTGCCAAGAAAGATTCTTCTCACTTCCTTCAGGATCGGACATTTTCCAATGAAATGTATAATGTCTTCTCTCACCTACATGTTACAAAGTGTGCATAGATCCCCTCGGTGTGGCATGTTGTTCAATCTTACCAACTCTCCTCTCATTTTAAAAACCGCTGAAATTAATGAGAGAGATGAGATCGTAAAGTTCATTTTTGACATCTCTACCATTATATGATTGCTCGTTAAGAGTAATATTAGGTTTGTTCGCTGTTCCCTGCCCCAGGGCGCACTGGGGAATGTCATTCAAATGTCAAAAAACTGAGGGCTGCCCGGATTTTGATTTCACATCGAACACCTAAGTGTTACTTTTTTTTTTTAAATGTTAAGGTGCTTGGATACTATTTTGTGCACCTTCAAAATCTTTATGCAAGCACTAGATATCCATATATTTTCCTTAGCATTGTGTTTATTAATATAGAAATTAATAAAAAGTAAGAAAATAGTATACAAAATATTCCACATTTACTATTTATATCGTCATAAAAATTCGCAAAGTTAATCCTTTTCCTTTGACATTCAACTTTTACAAACAGCTGATTTCAATATCGCAGCTCTGATTTCTTTCCCTGAGAAAAAACCTGGGGTGCGTAAGAGCGAGTTCAGTGCTCGCCCTGTGCAAATCGAACACAGTGCAAATAAACTGGGGTGAAAAAAGTGTCACATAATACACATTAGAGCGAGTTCAGGGCGACCCAGTGCGCCCCAGTGCTGACATCGAACAAACCTATTGAAACCACACTACTCAGCAAGTTCACTTAATTTTTCAAACCAGAGACTTTTCCTTTGGATAATATAAACAGCTATAATTTTTGGTAGTCTTTCATCAGGCATGTTGAAAATTCTCAAAAGATAGTCAATATGTAGCTTTAGCGATTTTATAAAGAGTGGTGACAGTCCCGTTTCAATGATGACCATGTAATTTGGTGTATTTTTCGGTAGTTGAAAACATCTTTTAATATAAAATCTTAATAGTTTTTCAACTGTTTCATATTTTTCATAGCCTCAAGTTTGCGCTGCATACATCATAATGGATTCTGCTACTGCAGTGAAAACTTGGTATTTCACGCTGTGAGAGACAAGATTGTTGGCAAAGCATTTTTACCATGTAGCGCTTATAGCGCTCTTGGCCTTTACAAGTTTCTCTTTCAAATGAGTTTCCATGTTTAGGTTTTTTACACTTCAGATTCTTTGTTGTAGTGAGCTTAGAGCAAGCTACATTCTACAATCAGAGGCTCATCATGAGTGCATGTGTTAGTGGTTAGTAAAATTAAGCAAACTAACACAAGCACATGCATAACTACAAAATTAAAGCAAATACAAAATTAGATATAATATAAAAAACATTTAAACTAAACATACAAAGTTAAAACAATTAATACATTAACGAGAGTGGAGCACTGGTTCGAAATAATGTTTTTAACCCTATTTTACTCATGTTAAAATCAACAGATGAGGCGTTCAAGTTAAAAAGTTTGCACATGCGATTGAGTGGCTCGTGTGTGCCATAGTTTGTTCTGTGAAAAGGAACGTGAAAAAGTTCAAATCTTCGCAGGTGGTGGGATCCTCCTCGGTAATTAATTCCTACATGGGCTAGCAAGTCAGGCGCATCAGTTTCACCATTGATAAGTTGATGAAAAAATACCAAATCATTATTGACACGCCTTTGAGATAAAGTTTGAAGTTGCAGAAGCTGAATTCTGTGTTCATAGGGTGGAAGGTTATACGGATCAGCCCAGGGTAGACCTTTCAAGGCAAAACGAATGAATCTATGTTGTATTGCTTGCAATCATTACACCAGGATATTTATCGTCGGCTTAGAGTGTAAGGCGGCTAACTCCACATTTTTACTTGCGATTATAGGTACTATAAGGCAAGTTTTGGATTCGTGCAAAAAAAAAATTTCAGATAACAATCAAATATGATATTACGATGATAGAGAACACCAAAAAAGTGGGTGGCACAATTCTGTCTGTCTGTCTGTTCGTCTACACTCTACAGCCTAAACAGCTCGATCGATTTTCTTCAAACTTGGTACATAGTGGTTTTTGGTGATTCTGCCGACACGTTTTTTTCATTTTTTTTTAGAACCAAAAATAACGGTACCTGCCATACATTTTTTTTGGCAAATTTACATAATCGTATTTTTCTCAAAAACGGCTCGACAACTTTTCTTAAAAAAAATTCAATAAATTTATTTTAGTAAAAGCTTCCTTTGGGTGGAAAAAATGGTTATTAATGGTATCTCCCAAAAAAACATTTTTTTAATTTTTGATTTTCTTCAAAATGGTATGACCGATTTCAATTATTTTTTTTATACAGAAGCTTACAAAAAATGTTAATAGTTTTGTGTACCAACATTTTTGAAAAAATATTTTTTGGATTTTTAAAAAATATTACAATTTTTTTTTTGGAAAATCAAATATTTCGAAAACGGCATCATAGATTTTTTTGATAATCGATATTTAAGACTTTTTTAGTACTCTCTAAAATATTTTTAGAAAAAATTTTGCATTTATGAAAAAATAACGGTACCTTCCATACAAAAGTGAAAAAACCGCAAAGGAAAATATTTTTTTGCTTGAAAACGACTCCTACGAATTTGATTAAACTTTTTTCATATACTAAAATTAGTACGATCTATCATTAAAAATTATAAAATTTTACACTTAGCAACTATTAATAGTACCTGTCATAGAACGTATTTTTTTATTTTGAGTTTTCTCGTTATCAGCTTAACGGATTTGAATGAATTTTTTTATATACAAATTTCAGATAAGATTAAATAATATTGCATACCAAAATTTTCAAAAAAAAGTTTTTGGATTTTTAAAAAAAGTTTCAAATTTTTTTTTTGAAAATTCGATATCTCAAAAACGGGTTGACAATTTTTTTTCAAATTTTGTTTTTACATACACATAAATATATAATTTAAATCTGCATACCAAAATTTGTTCTTAAAAATGTTTTAAGAGTTTTATATATAAAAAATTAATTTAAAAAAAAACCGCTCCAACGATTTTAAAATTTTTTTTCCCATACAATCATATTCCATCATGAATTAAGATGGCATACTTTTTTTCACCTCAAACTGTCAAAAGAGTTTACATACAATACAAAAATCTATCAAATCTTTTCAATTTCAGCGAATTTAGCAAAAACGAGTGCTGAAAAATAATTAATGTAATTTTGGTTTTATTTAAATAATGCGAACACTTTTATTTAAATAATTTTTTGTACAAAATGCAAAATAGGAGTTAGCTGCTTTTCACTCTAAGCCGACGTTATATGTCCTCACAACTTTAATAGGTTCGCTATTAAAATGCCATTTTTTATTTCTGCCCAGTCTACCTCCACCATTTTTAAAAACCATTGCCTTCGATTTACTTAAATTCACCGTTAAATTCCACAATCTGCAGTATTCTACAAGACGGTTGATCATAAGTTGCAGCGATTCCGGTCCATTCGCAAAAAGAACAATATCGTCGGCAAACAGAAGAGCTTTTATTAGAATTGAAAATAGCTATTATAAGAAATATCTTTTCTTGATTTTTGCTTAAATTTCAAAAAACTGTCAAAATTGGAAACCTACCCGCACAAAGCTAATTTTTACATATATTTTAGCTAACATCTTTTCGTAAATGAAAACAAATATACCAAACCAGGCGGACGGTCGAAAGTTCCTGCCAGACGGGCCTAAAGTTTTAAAAGTTGGTATTATAAGAAATAATCTGAAATTCTTAAATTTCAAAGAACTGTCAAAATTGCAAACCTTCCTCCACAAAGATGATTTTTACATGTATGTTAGCTGACATCTTCTTGTATATAAAAAAAAAATATATCAGACCGGACGGACGCACAGTGCGTCGATTGTATGGAGATGGTGGACAAAAATCAATTTTCAAAAACTAAGTTGACTTTGCAAACAAAATTTGTTGTTAATGTAATAAAAAGAAATTTTCTAAAATCTAACGAAATTTTCACGCCCCCTGCCATGCCCACTTTTGAATATGGTTTATATCTTAAGAATAGTTAGCACGATTCGAATAAAATTTAGAGAATTTGACATTCTAGGTGAGTTCAAAAACAAAAAATAGTGTGGACCCTATCCACCACTGCCACGCCCACTTTTTATATTGTTTACTTCTATTAAACCGCTTGTAAGATTTGAATAATATTTTGGAAATTTGAATTAGTTAGTGAGTTGAAAAAGACAAAATATTGTTAACGCTATTCGCCCCCTGCCACGCCTCCTTTAAATAGTGAAAAATACTTCACAAATACATGATTTTAAAATAATATTTTTTAGATAAATTCTGACAACACAAATAAACAAGACCAAAAAATACACAAATGGAGTTCTATTTTCAAAATCTTCAATGGTAGAAATAAGCAGCTCTTCAGTATAGAGTAAGATTCTAAAAGCTCACAATTTCTACGTTTTTTGGTTTTCTGAGATAAATCAGAAAATGCTTTTAGCGGTCCACCACGGCTAGTTTTTAGTTTTTCACAAGATATTGCATTTTCTAGAAAATTGAGAATGCTTTTTGGAAGAATAAAAGGAGTTTTTAACCAGACTCCGTGGCGTCTCGCAAAAAGAACGTGGTTTCGTGCACACGCTTTCCACCTACGTTCTAAATTTTTGTCAAAAAGTCTCCCTTTTTCCGCCAAATCACTCTTAGTTGTACCAGAACTATTTTTTATTTTCAATTCATTTAATACAAATTGAATAACACCTTCAATTTAAGAGTTTTTATCTAAAGAAATCCATTTTTCGAAAATTTTTTCATTTTTAATGGTTTGACCTTGTCCTACAAAAAGTCAAATATTTTGAAGGTTAGGAAGAAGTAGCAAGAAAAGTTAACATTTTCTTAGAGCACAATAACAACAGAACATAATGGCATAAAAGATTTTGCTGCCATTTGCTAACATTTTTTTTAAAGCTTAAGTTTCTACAATTTATAAGCCTTAAAAAAGAGCATTTTTTGAAAAAAATCACCAAAATTCACATAAACAAGAAAAAAATAAAACAAGAACTCATACCAGTACTCAATGTATTCATTTTCAATATTTAAATAAGAAAAATTATAAAAGCAAAATATTTTTTTCACACGAGCTAAACTTGTTCGCACAAAATTTCAACCTTTAATTACACTGCAGCTTAAATTACCTCAATTGCTAACGAAAGTCCCGCTAATCCACGAAGAAGAGAAAAACAAAAAACAAAACAAAAACAAATTTAAGTACTCCAAGATGTTCCAGAACAGGTTTAGAGCTTGAAACAAAGAAATTGCATTTTTATTTTTTTTATTTTTGTCCACTAGTCGACGCACTGTGGGACGGTCAAAAGTTCCTGCCAGACGGGCCTAAAGTTTGAAAGTTGGTATAATTAGAAATATCCTTTTTTTATTTTTTGAATATTAATAAAAAAATATATCAGCTAACATATATGTACAAATCAGTTTTCCAGTTGAGGATTAGGTTAGGTTAGGTTAGGTAGAAGGGCTGACAGTTGATCTCGTTACCGTCACACTTAGATCTTTGTAGATCCGTTGTGATACCCTAGGAAATTGTATTCCACTTAATGTAAAAACCTATGTGTTCTTTTAGCAGTCAAGCCATTTAGAGGCGTTTGTGAAATTCAGAAGGCAGTTGAGGATTAACTTTATCTTTCAGCTGTAAAAATTCTGAGGCCAACGATAAGCGACACTATGGTCTATGGATATCACTAGGGCTGGGATTTCCATGCAAATGCATGTTTTTTCTCATTACATTTAGAAGCCTAAGACTAAATTATCTTTACGAATCATAAAATTTCCTTTAAAATGGCATTTAATCGTTAGTGCATATTTTGCATATTTTCCAAAATAAATGCATAGGTATTTTCATAATAAATGCATATTTTAAGTCCATTTTTTTCGTATTTTGTGACGCAAAACCTTGCTCGATTAGTTGGTTTAATAAATAATGCCTCATGTGCACCGACCCTATTCCAACTACATATTTAGATACTGAACGTAAACGTAGTAATAGATTGTCGACAAAATGAACGCGCCTATTGAAAACAAATAATACCCTTTTCTCTTTCATTGAACTGTTGATGGTTTGGAATTTTCCTTTTCGTCAGCTTTTGTCAATAGTTACGATGATGGTAATGCCATCACAATTAAAAAAGCAAAAGAAATATTGACTCAACCCTTGCTTAAAAGTGAAATTGTTTTAATTTTTTCAAATTATAGTTTTCTATGTGACACGATCACAGAGCTTGAAGGTAGAAGCACATTGAAAAATCAAATCGACTTAATTGATGAAACTTTAGCAAAAATTAACTCTGTAGAAGGCCCTATTGGTGCAATTATAAAAAAAATTAAGACTGTGTTCTTAATTGACGTAGTTGATGTCAAAAAAGAATACTTAATTCAATATTCAATTTAAGTTTTATTGAATTGAATTTTCTTTAAGATTAAAAGTAAAAATGCTCTCTTTAAACAACGTTATAATATTTAATTTATTTAAGTTATATGCAAAAGAAAGAATGTTTTTAAAACTGATATACGAATCGTTACGATGATAAATTGCCAGTGGCCAAACATGTTAAATTCACCTCCAAAGAAATCTTGGATGCGATGTTCTACAATCAGCTGATAAGATAATGTCAACGACCTTTTACTTTAAATTTAAATTTCTTATGTACAACTTTGTCTGTGTTTGTTAAATTACATTTTCCTTTGTCTGCTATTACACGATGAAACTAGACGCGTGCAACTTTTCGAACACCATAAGTGCAAAAGAGAACAAAATAATCGAAAAGATGAGACGGAGAAAAACTGCCCTGTGTGCCTGTGTCGCGTGGGTAAAACTTTCGGTGCAACTATTTGACGTTTCTCTTTTCTCTAGTCCATTTCTTTAGTACTTGCTTCATATGATCTCGTTGTGCGAGGAGTAAACATCGACGCAACAAACAGTCAGGGTTACCACTTCTCTGAAAAGTTTTCACATTAAATTTGCAAAAAAACTTTTTTCGCAGTAGACTTATATTTAGTCTTTTTTTTTCAATAATAAAATAAATATTATTGTAAAAATGAAAAATATAAATAAAAATAATAAAAATTAGCTCAAATATTTTTAATAATATGCCTGTTATATGTCCCAAAACTATGAATTTAGCCCGTAAGTTCTATCAAAGCTCATATAAAAAATTAAATTGTAATAAAATTTGTAGTTTTGGGAAGTAAATCTATATGCCTACCTATCCGATTTTCACTTTATGTACCTGCTAATTATTGTTCGAAAAATCAAGCGCAGCAGATTTTATTAAGGCAGTAGATATATTCTGAGAAAAAAATGCAGTAGATCTACTGCAATTGCAGTAAAGTGGCAACCTTGACACAGTCCAACTCGGAAATGAAAAATAAAGAGAACTGTCAAATGTGTTCCATGAATCTGGTTTCAACGTGTAATAGCGCTTGAATCAGCAGACGAAAAAACAAAGAAGAATTCGAAGAAGGCGCATGCATCTAGTTTCATCGTGTAATAGCAGACATTGATTTCACGTTTTATCTTTAATTCGGAGTTACAATACATACGTAATTATATTTGTACTACAAATGAAACATGATATCTTATATCCTTAATAAGAGTGAGAGGCACATACAAATTTAAGAATTCTTCTTTACTTTCTTTAAACTTTACTTTTTACTTCGATTTTCAATGATATAAAAAATGAGACCAATGGATAGTGATGTGATGGTAAGAAAGAGTGAGCCATAATGCAGAGCCTTTCAGTTTTGCTATTCTCCTTTAGTAGGTTTTTCGTCGTCTTGATCGTTCGTCGCGTGTGTAATCTCGTGTGTTGTAAAAATTGTGTCCCCATACCAAATTGCAAGAAATATATTGAATTATTTGTTGAACCATGCGTTTTGCAATTTGCAATAATTTGGTCACGCATTTTGACAAATAACTCAATATAATTACGCAAATCTTCTTTTCCTTCGTTTAAATTGTTGTTGTGAACCAACAAAAAAAAAATAAAGGGTATTCTACAGTGAAAAGTTTAAATAATGTATTAAGTCTGAGCAACAATAACGAAAGCTGTTTTAATAATCTTACAATAATAGTAGGGGAGCCCACTAAGGGATTTTGGGATTTACTCGAGCGCGTCAGATTAGTATAAAGGGGGGTACCTTGCACCCTGCTGAGTACCTCCACCATATATCAGTCCTCTATGTAGGGCCGGGCGCCTAGGGCAGGTTGTCAGATTAGTAAAAAAAATCGATAGCTCGAAATACTCGAGCGCGTCAGATTAAGATAGGGTAGGTTAATTACATGCTGAAAAGTGTGTATTTCAATAATCTGACGATTTGAGTGTGACCAAAGGTAGTGGGAGGGCTACAAACTTGCAAAAAAAAATTGTCACCTGGACATTCTCGAGCGCGATTGATTTTTTGTTATTGTGAAGCAAATAATTCTAGGATAACGGGAAAAGTATAATCTGCCGTTTTCCTCGTACCGTTTAGGAGGGAGGGGTGATTTTCAAAAAAAAAGACTTAAATGGAAAAATAAATATTAAAAATCAACGACAATACTTAAAATGCAAAACAATAACGGCTTTAAAAGCTAGAAGTCTGTCCTTTAATCCTACATTTAAATTGAATTATTTGTATTAATAGTTTTCAAAATATTTGCATTTCAACTCAAAATTTTTATAAAAAAACGCAAAAAAAAAATGTTTGGATTAATTTTTCTCAAAATTGTGGAATAAAAAGCTAAATTTTCTTTTTGTGTGGTCAATGCTCGTATTAATTTTGAATCGAACACAAAAAACCAGAAGCTTTTATGTCTTCTAGTTTTTAAGAAAATTGTAAATTACTGATACTACTTTTTTATGAGATTATAATATTATATCATTATGTAGCTGTTCCCATTAGTAGCTATTGACATTGGAAACAGAGAATACATTCAAAGTTATTAAATGCAAACGAAATTTGGCAAACACCGAACCTCGCACATACCCCAAATCCTATAGGGAGCCCAAGCAGGGCGGTTGCATACATATCTTACTTTTAAAACGCAGCCGTAATGTTGGCAGTGCAAGCAAATTAAAAATATCTCAAAAAACTAGTATCAGTAACTTGCAATTTTCTCAAAAACTAGAAGCCACAGAAGCTTTCGGTTTTTTGTGTTCGATTCTAAATAAATATGAGCATTGACCACAATAAGAAAATTTAGTTTTCCACTTCACAATTTTTAGAAAATTTGATTCCAACATTTTGTTTGCGTTTTTAATCAAAATTTTGAGTTTGAATGCAAATGTTTTGAAAACTATAACATAAATAATTTAATTTAAATGTAAGATAAAAGAACAGATTACTGACTTTTAAAACCGTTATTGTCTTGCATTTTAAGTATTGTCACTGATTTTTAATATTTTTTTTTCCATTTAAGTCGTTTTTCTCAAAAATTGCCTCTACCTCCTAAACGGGGTGACATAGATCCCCCTCCCATAGTAATAAATGCTTGTACATATTTGGCCCTTCTAAAAAAAATCGTTTTCAATTTTTGGTGCCGAAGTTATTATACTCTCCCCAGTGATTGAAAAAATCCTGAATAAAAATATTTCTTCTTTTCAAATGGTCAGATTAAGAAAACCCCTCCAGATAATTGTCAGATTAAGGTTCAGCACATGTAGGACATCGAGTTGAACCATATATATCAAAATCTGACGCGCTCGAGTATTTCAAAATGGCGATTTTTTTTGCATTTTCAAGAAGCTGCCGCAAGCTTGCGTCACATCCGAATCGTCAGTCTTTTGAATGTGAGCATCCTTGGGGGTCACTTAACATCCCCTATTAAAATCTGACGTGCTCGAGTAAATCCATTTGTTTTCCAATTTCTACACTCGCATACAGCTACCCCCACCACCCAAACCGGCAGATTAACATACCACCGTTATTAGAAAGACCCAGGCCATATACACTATCAATATCTGACGCGCTCGAATATGTCCACGTGACTGTTTTTTTTTTAACATTTTTTAACACCTGTAGATGCTCCCCCCACCGATAAAACGGTATACTTTACTAACGTTTTTTTCTCTCTATCATCAAATCTTCAAAATCCATGCGGTCCCAACGACGCTCGAGTAAATCCACATTTAGCATCGTGGGCTCCCCTACTGCCTACTATAAATAAAATTTGTTGTTTGGAAAATGCTCCCCTTACGTCCGTTGACGTGGAACGTTCTTTTTCTCTTTACAAAAGTTTTCACAGGCCAAATAGGCAAAGTTTTGTGTTTAAAAACTTTAAACAAAGTTTTCTTATTTATGTGAACAACACATATGAAAGAAAATAGTATGTAAGTTTATGTTACTTAAGATATCTTTAATATTGTTAACGATTTAAAGACAAATACCTATTTATTATTTTTATTTTTATTTTTTTGCTTCTAATGTTATCTTTATTTTTGTTAAATAAAAGACTAAATTGAATTCGCAACTTATAAAATCTGACTAAAATTTCTTTTTTTTATTTGTTTTTTGGGAAAATAAGGTAAAATAATGTTTTTTTAAGTGCATATTTTCCATTTTTAAGGGCATATTTTAAGCGCATATTTTCGATTTTTTAGTGCATGAAAATCCCAGCCCTAGATATCACCCTTGTACGCCTTTTACGCTTAGGAATAGAGATGGCGCCACAGTGAATTGCACTGACAATAACTTTCAATATCGAAATCGAGATGGCGCCACAACTAAAAAGACCCTCAATTTGGTGCCTGAGCTAACTCACCAAATTAGACGAGTTAACTTTCGATTTCAATTGACGGAAAACACGATTTTGGAGTTAACTCCGGTTTAAACCCGAGACTAGGATGGCCCTTAGGGCCAGTTTTTCAGTTCAGGCTTTACTCTGAGTTAAATCAGAGTTAGCTAATCCTGAAAACAAATTAACCCTGAGTTAACTCAGGAACAGTTTCTCAGTTGAGGATTAACTTTATCGATTCAAAATAGCTTTTTATGGCCTTTAGTCCTATAAATTGGCGTTTCGTTCGGCTTACTCACTTGAACTCATCAGTGACATAGAGAGGGCTTTGTCATACGCAATTTATATTTAGTTCAGTTCAACTTACATGAATTTTTCAACGAAAATCCACTGTAAACTATATCCAACAAGATTAGAATTCCTAATCATTAAGCTGGAAGTTTTTTTGCCCTGAGCCAGGCATATACAAAACCGTGGGAATATTGCCATGACGCTTGGCTGTATTACCACTACTTCAAAAAGACCTCTCACGGGTTCGGAGGGGGCTGTTCTGGCAAGTAAAATATCTGCGACATGCGATATCACCTCTGGTCAGAGCAGACCCCGTCCGAACACGGTGGAGGGTTCCCTCCCTGATGGCAGACCTGTGACATACAGCTCATCTTCCACCAGCGAGAGAAACAAAAATGCCTCACGCGGCGAGAGACGGGCCGCAGAGAGAATAGTGAAAGTCATGGGAAACATCCCATTGACCGATCTAGACTCGAAGCAATCCGCTAAACTCGCTTGGGCCAAAAGCACCCTTGCTAAACCAACGACCAGCAAAGGCTTCACGTCAAAGCGACAACGGTCTGTAGAGGGAGCCACTCCGGACCCCAAAAAACCAAAGGTGCATAGCACCTCCTACACCAAAAAAAGACTTATCCTTAAGTGACGTGCTAAAGGATAAGACTATTGCAGCTGTTATCGACAGAAGCAATGTGGATGGTATGATCTCTTCTGATCAATGGACGACGGTCTCCAATAAACTACAGGAGTCCTATTGGACTCTTGTAATGGAGAATCCGGGTGAGCCTGTTGTGTTTGAGGACGCAGGGTGGCACCAGGGTCGGGCCAAGCTCGTCGCCTTTGATGACCAGAGATCATACGATCTATATAAACTTGCTGTTAGTAGATTAGAGGGGCTATGGCCTGGCGCTAAGCTCGAAGTCGTCGCAAAGGAGGACATTCCTTGCAGACCTAGAGCTCGCATCAGAATCCCAGCAAATCTAACCTGCAAGGATACCATTTTGAAGATGATCAGGTACGGTAATCCATCTCTCCCTACTCACGACTGGAAGGTCGCGAAGCTAGAGGATCCAGTTGGTCCTTATAGATCTGCTATCATAGTACTCAATAAGGAATCTCTGGCTCCCCTAGTGTCGACTCAAGGTGTCATTAGGTTTGGATGGACCACCGCTATCCTGAAAGTTTATAAAAAAGATGAGGAAACACCTCCACCTCTTCCGCCACAGATCATATCTTCAGTGGAGGAAAATACTCTCTGTATCGACCAACCAGCAATGGAAGTAGATACACCGGGTACTTCCAACGCGAGGATATGCTCTCCTAAACCGCCTTCTGACGCTTCCAATATCGGCAGCTTCTCTGACCTGGAGACTGATCTGCTCAGTGAGGATGACCTCCTACGGTCCCCTTCTGAGTCAGAATCCGAAGAGGATTTGGACAAAACCGTGGTGGGGGCTGATCTGAAGAATCGTAGCGATGATGCTGCAATTACTTCAGATTAACCTCCAGCACTCAAAACAGGCTTCGGCCTCCCTTCTTCTCCACATTAATAGAAATGGGGAAGATGTCGTCCTGATCCAGGAACCCTGGATTTACGAATCCACAATTCAGGGACTCAGGACTTCTGGATACGACTTGCTGAATGTATCGGATAAAGGTGACCCTAGATTCTGCATATTGGTAAGAAGTAACACTAACGTATATTTACTCCCTGATTACAGCGATAGAGACGTAACCGCAGTCAGACTCCAGACAGATAGAGGTACCTGTGTCTGCGTACCTCAGCCACGACCAACTTGGCCCTCTCTCTGGCGACACGCTAAAGAGGTTAATCGCTGATGCTGAACGGCAAAAGTCTGCCTCATTATTGGTTGTGATGCTAACGCCCACCATACAGTTTGGGGTAGCTCCGACCTAAACGATCGAGATGAGTCACTTTTTTATTTTATTCTAAGTACTAACCTCATTGTAAGCAACATCGGTAATGAACCAACATTCATAACCAGAAACCGGCAGGAAGTATTAGACATTACTCTTGTCTCCGACTCGATTCATCAAAAGATCATGAATTGGAAAGTATCAGAAGAACACTCTTTTTCTGATCACAGATATATACAATTCAATCTAAACGATGAAACTACAAAAAAGATAGCTTTCCGGAATCATCGGAAAACTAACTGGGTAAAATTTAGAGATACTCTTAGCAGATTAATTAAACCTGACCTTCTAAGTATCCCCGTAAGCAGAAAAGATCTTGACAATAAAGTCAATGATCTTACTTTAGCTCTCAACAAATCAATGGACATATCCTGTCCTCTTATTCAAATAAGAGGAAAGAAGAAGCCTCACTGGTGGAACCCAGTGCTGGAACCGCTCAGAAAAGAATGTAGGAAACTTTTCAACCGAGCTAAATATTCCAGAGGAGTTTCCGACTGGGGACTTATATAAAGAATCCCTTAAGATATATAAAAAACAATTGAGGAAAAATAAAAGAACCTCCTGGAGAACCTTCTGTAACAAAATAGAAGATTCCTCAGAGGCTTCAAGATTAAGAAAAATCCTCTCTTCAAACCCCATAATGCCAAGTGCCCTGAAAACCATCAACGGCTCTTGGACTATTTCTTGTGAGGAATCACTCGACTTGCTATTAGATACCCACTTCCCAGGTAGCTCCCATAATATACGCAGTTCTGACTCAATAGAGTCTAACAATATAACAATAAATAAACTAGGTCTGATTACTAGAGAGAAACTCAAATGGGCAATCGACAGCTTCGATCCATATAAATCAACTGGACCTGACGGTATAATACCAGCTGAACTGCAAATGGCTTCAGACATCATCATCCCCATCCTTGAGATAATTCTGAAAGCATGTATGAACTTAGCATACGTACCATCTTTATGGAGAGAAGTAAAAGTTGTATTCATACCCAAAGCGGGTAAAAGCTCTCATTTAAATCCGAAGGATTACAGACCTATCAGCCTATCATCATTCCTTCTCAAAACTTTAGAACGACTGATTGATATCCATCTGCGTAGTGGCATAGAACCTAATCTTTTTTCTCCGGCACAACACGCTTACCGCAAGGGGAAATCGGTAGAAACGGCCCTGCATAATTTGGTACGTACTATTGAATATTCCCTTCATCATTGAGAGTATACCCTGGTTACTTTCTTAGATATTGAAGGTGCTTTCAACAACGTCAGCAATGCTGCAATTTTAACCGCACTGGAGAACTTGAACGTTGATAGCTCACTTAGGGAGTTAATCAGCCTCATGTTGAGAAGTAGAATAATCAACTCAACATTAGGTGACTTCTCTGTTAGAAGATCTGTCAGCAGAGGCACACAGCAAGGTGGAGTCCTATCCCCACTCTAATGGAACATCGTAATCAACGAACTATTAGTTAATTTAGAAGCGGATGGTTTCAAAGTAATTGCATATGCGGATGACGTTGCCATTGCAATATCAGGAAAGCATCTTCAAATCATTATAGAATTAATGCAAACCGCTCTCAACAAACTACTTAAATGGACAGAAAAATGTGGACTAGGTGTAAATCCCCACAAAACTGAACTTGTCCTCTTTACAAGGAAATATAAAATTCCGAATATAGACCCTCCATCAATAAATGGTATCCCACTTAACTTCTCAGATGAAGCTAAATATCTAGGTCTGATTTTAGACAAAAAGTTGAGTTGGAAACCAAATATACAAGAAAGAGTCAGAAAAGCCACAGTGGCACTTTTCTCCTGTAAAAAAGCTATTGGAACCAAATGAGGCTTGTCCCCATATATCACCCACTGGCTATACACAGCGGTCATCAGACCGATACTCACTTATGGGGTGGCAGTATGGTGGACTGCTTTAGATAAAATAACTTATCGTGATAAGTTAAGCAAAGTGCAGAGATCAGCTTGCATGTGTATCATCGGAGCTCTCCGTTCGACACCTTCCGCTGCCTTAGATATACTGCTTAACATTACACCCCTCGATATATGTATACACTAAACAAGTGGCAGCGAGCACAGCTATTCGTCTCAGAGCCATCTCTCAATGGTCCAATAACTCTATTCAATCCCTAAACACTCCGACTACACCATCCCTCAGCCGATTTTTGGCAAAAATTTCCAAGTCACAATTCCAACAAGATCCACTTGGGATAATGAGGAATTCTTGAGAGATGAAGCAATTCATTTCTACACGGATGGCTCAAAAACTGAAGAGGGGGTGGGTGGTGGCGTGTACTCAAAACGACTAAACATTATTCTCTCTTTCCGTCTCCCTGATCATTGTAGCGTGTTCCAAGCGGAAATCCTGGCGATAAAAGAAGTTTTATCTTGGCTCAAAGAAAACGTAATATCTACTTTAAATATCCGTATCTTCTCAGATAGCCAAGCTGCCCTTAAATCACTAGGCTCTGTTTCTACAAACTCCGTAACTGCCCGAAATTGTCGATCGTCTCTAATGGAGATGGCAGAACAGTTCAACATTCACCTTTTCTGGGTGCCGGGACACAGAGATATTCCAGGAAACTGTAAAGCCGATGAACTCGCCAGGAAGGGAACTATTACACCAATATTACCTGACAGGGTGAATATTGGAATACCAACCGCTACTTGTAAACTTATGCTTAAGCAAGATTCCATGTTGATGACAAACAGCAGATGGACAGGTATCACTACTTGTCTGGCGACAAAACGGATCTGGCCAACACTGGATCCGAAGCGATCGAAATGTTTGTTATCTCTTAGTAGATTGCATATTAGCTCCACAATTGGTGTCATAACTGGACACTGCCTCATAGGCAAACACGCCAATAGACTAGGCGTTCTTTCAAATGACTTTTGCAGAAGCTGCATGGACGAGGAGGAGGAAGAAACTATCCCACACCTTCTTTGTTCATGCCCTGCTCTTTCTCAAAGACGCAAAATATACTTTTTTCTTTGACGATCCCAGTGATTTAAATAAAATAGACATTCACAGTCTCCATCGCTTTATTAAAAGCTCCAATTGGTTTAATTAGCGAGGGTCATCTCGCAGTCTTTATGTGGTATCACATTGGGCCTATTCTGGCCTAAGTGTGTCAGTAGTTTTCCTGGCAGCCACCTTAACCTAACCTAACCTAGGCATAGTTTCTATATAAGAAGGTTTTATAATACAAATTCTATATACTACTGAAATAAATCAGCCAAGTAGAAGACTTAGCATTAAGGATTGGACTTGTTGAATTATTGATTCAAAATAGCTTTTTATGGCCTTTAGTCCTATAAATTGGCGTTTCGTTCTGCTTACTCACTTGAACTCATCAGTGACATAGTGAGGGCTTTGTCATACGCAATTTATATTTAGTTCAGTTCAACTTACATGAATTTTTCAACGAAAATCCACTGTAAACTATATCCAACAAGATTAGAATTCCTAATCATTAAGCTGGAAGTTAAGATTAACTTTATCTTTCAGCTGTCAAAATTCTGCGGCCAACGATGTGCGGCACTATGGATATCACCCTTCTACGCCTTTTACGCATAGAAATAGAGATGGCACCACAACGAATTGCACTGACAATAACTTTCAATATCGAAATCGCGATGGCGCCACAACTAAAAAGACCCTCAACTTGGTGCCTGAGTTAACTCACCAAATTAGACGAGTTAACTCGGAGTTAACTTTCGATTTCAATTGACTGAAAAACACGTTTTTGGAGTTAACTCCGGTTTAACCCCGAGACTAGGAAGATCTCGCACTGAAAAACGGGCCCTTAGTGGTTCATAATAAAGTAATCGTTGACTGCCAGGAAACCATTCAACGTAAATATGTTACGTAAAATTATTAACTTTAACTACTTTTTTATAAAAAAACAAAAGTTGAAAAAAGCCAAATTCCCCAGTTGTCGAACACTGGTTTCCTAAGCCCGAACAGAAAGTTTCCTTATTTCGAACACAAGGTTTCGGAAATAGTTTCAGCCAAAAAAAATCATAGAAGTAATTTTTCTCTCAGTTTTATTAAACAAATAATTGTGTTTGTCAATTAATAAAAAAAAAGTTTAACGGATTCTAAGTTTGAACACAATTCAAAAACTGTTCGAACAAAGGAAGCTAGCAATTACATGAATTTCCTTGAATCGATCACTGCAAGAAAAGAAGAAAAAGGTGTTCGAATACTGGACCCAACGTTCCTCTCAGTGTTCTTGACGCAAAACCGTTAACAAAATATAATTTTCTGTAATATTTATTGCCTGAACGAAATAAAACAATTTTGACGGAGTTGCCTATATTCGAACACTAGTATTCGAACAGTCACTTAATTAATAAATTATTAAGCTTTAGGTTAAAACTTTAAGTTACATAAATAAAATAACTACATATTATCTAACAAGAAAACGCGCTAAAACAGGTATTAATCTTAATTTTCACACCAAAAATCACAGTTTCCCACAACACTTCCAACAGTTTTTTTTTACAAAAAACTTGAAATTACTGGATTTCCTAAAGCCGCTTTTTTGAGTTTTTTTTTTAACTTTAGGATTACTTCAAGGTTTGAAGGAATAACACATAAATTATTATGCGTTTATTATTTATTTATTGCCAAGTTGAAAATCTGAGAATAAACACAGATTATAAGATTTTTTTCAAAAAGTGTTCGACTACTGGTAATGTTCGAAATTAGGCGACGCTACCCTATAGAGGCGGAACGATCAAGTATCAACGATCATAAGAAAATTGGATTTTGTTCGAACTCAGGGGCGGACTGGGTCACCGGGCAACCGAGATTTTGCCCGGTAGGCCCGGGCAAGCAAAAAGTTCATAAAGGTTCCTGCTTTCCTTCTATTTAAAAAAAAAAGAGTTTTTATGAATCAAAAAGGATGTTTGGCCCCCAGAACTCTGAGCGTGAGTTCTTATGATTTTATGAGGCCCCAGAACTTGGTTGGTGGCTCCTACGGATCTCTGGAGGCCCCCAGAACTCGGTTGGTGGCGTCTACTAATCTTTGGAGGCCCCAGACCTCGGTTTGTGGCCTCTTGGACTCGACTGGTGGCATCTACGGATCTATGGAAGCTCCTAGAACTCGGTTGGTGGCCTCTACGGATCTTTTGAGGCCCCCAGAACGATGGCCTCAACTATCTCTGGAGGCCCCCGAGCTCGGTTGGTGACCTACTGACCTCAACGATCTCGAGAGGTCCCCAAAACTCGGCTGGTGGCCTCTATAGATCTCTGGAGACCCCCAGAACTAGGCTAATGGCGTCTACGGATCTTTGAAGGCCGCCAGAATTCAGTTGGTGGCCTCTAAAGATCTTAAGTGGCCCCCAGAACTCAGTTGGGGGCCTCAACGATCTCTGCAGACAGGGCCGGCCCGAGCTAAATTAGCGCTCTGCGCAAGCTTCACAACTAGCGCCCCTCTCATTATCTAAGCTGTAGACTTTGATATGCGATTTTTAACGAAGTGTCGCCAAGAGACAAACGAGGTATCCCCAAGAGACGAACAAAATCTTGCACTTTAAAAGATTTTGTGATTTAGTTTTTTTACTGTGGGTGTAAATAGGAAGCTAGACATCGACTTATTTTTGGAAAAGTAGGTAGATATCTGTCTATTAATTCAGAATAATATTGGCGTGAGCTATTAAAAGAATTGAAATTAAAAAAGTATAGGTAGGTAATTGTAGTGGCTTTCTTGATACTTGCTCGATGCGCCCATTTGGCTCAGCGCCCTGCGCATTTGCACAGTTTGCACGTATAGCTTGTCCGGCCCTGTCTGCAGATATCTGGATACACCCAGAACGTGGTTGGTGGCCTCTACAGATCTCTGAAGGACTTCCCAACTCGGTTGGTGGCCTATACGGATCCTTAATAATTCAAAACGTGATTGAAAAATTTTGCAGTTCCATAAACTAAAGATGCAAAATGAATGACCTACTGATTATTTACTAATATGTGGTGAGACTAATAATGATTTTAAAATTGTTGACCAATCTGCTGGATATCCATTAATCCATACATTATTTTTATACCAGAGATGATTAAACTTTTTCAAAAATTATTTTCTTCCGCATTTTGGCTTGAAGAACAAATTCAATTCTTTTTTTTTATTAAATTTTTAAATACACTAGTAAACAAAATTTACGGAACAAGATATTTTTCAATTTTTGTAGTATTGAGTTGAAACAAAAATATCCTACAGTTTTATTTTTCTTGCTTTGAGATTTTTCTGCAAATAATGTCACAGTACCGTGATAACGTAACATTGCAAGAAATTACACGAGATATAAATTTATTTTTTTATTTATATTTTTTTAAGGTCTTCATTTTTTGGATAATATTAACTAACTCAATCAAATATAATGGTCAGATTCAGATAACTTGCTTTCAGCTGTAATTCAGTTTTTTTTTGTTCAATATTGGTTTGCATAGTTTATCAGACTTTTAATGAAAAAAGGTACTTTTGGCTTTGATTACCAATATCTCAGCAAATAATATCGTCATACAAGATTCAAGGACAGTTTTGAAAACTTGAATAAGTTTTTTACAAGATTTTGTTGAGATTTTTTGTGTTTTTTTTTTTCTTTGTTAATTTTGATTGCTTATAAGTTTGTCCAAATTGTCATAAGTACTATGTCTATGGATTTTATATCCGTTCCGTTTTCTCTAAGACGAAAGAAACACACAGGAGCATAAATATTAAGTAATGATAGCAACTAAGTGCTGTTAATGTGGCTACAAATAATTCCTCTAGAAACATTGAGAAATCATAAATTCGTCAACTTTAGTACTGAAAAACGGTTCAACAGATCCATTTAAAAATTTACAGAAATATTTGTAGGCTAATTTTTTGTAAAATCTCTTAGCAAGATTAAGATTTTAATTAATATTTGAAAATCTGCAAAGGTTTCACTAAAACATTAGTTTAGTTTTTACTTTTTTTTAATCATGGTGACTGGTAAGAAAAATAGTACTTATAAAGTTTTAAAAGTACCTATACATATGTATGTATCTTATTTAATTTAAATTTTTGAAACCGCACCTAAATTGTGTGCCATCATTATTTGCCGAAATATTGGTGATCAAAGTCAAAACGGTGTTTTTTCATTCAAGATCGAAAATATCTAGCCTCATTCAGACTTTGAGTTTCAGTTTCAGTTGAGTTATCAGTTTAAGCGCTCAGTTAAACTGATGTCTTAAGCTCCATCTAAACGATCATTTCAGTTTCGTTTCAACTTTATGAATTCAACATGTCAATAAATTTATTTTATTGTTAACAATGCAAAATAGGAGTAAGCTGCTTTTGGTATGAAGAAAAACGCAAATAATAGAAAATTATTTTTGTTTGTGTTTTGTGGACTATTGAATATAATTCAAATTAACACTATGGATGTCAGGATGTCACCCTTCTACGCCTTTCACGCATCGGAAGAGAGATGGCGCGACAACGAAATTGCACTGACAATAACTGTCCTTATCGAAATCGAGATGGTGTACAGTGAAAAGAAAAGCTGAAAAAGTGGACATCGTGCTGTAACTTTTGAATAAATGGATGGATTTTGATAATTCTTTCGCAATTGCCTTTGTTAAATACTGTTGTGAAATTATTTAACGCGAATTTTAACTTTATGCTGGCGGAATTTCAATCCGCAAACTCAATGGATTTATATAAATCCAAATAAACGAAAAAATCTGACAAATGAATTAAACGACCCGAGCAAGAAATCTGCGTGTGCCTTGACCATACAACGAAACGAGGAAATGACGAGCTGATGTCAAGCGATGGGTGCGTTTAATACTTTGCACAACTGACAACACATAAGGTGCTGCCACCCAGTAGCTCAGCAATGGGGTGGGTTTTCAGCGATTAGAATTATGTAAAATGGATAAAAGAGAAATAAAATGTTAAGTATAAGTACAGGGTGTACTTGTACTTGAAGTGGGCGCCAGGAATTTTTTTCTACAA
Source organism: Dasysyrphus tricinctus (assembly GCA_963921185.1). Taxonomy (NCBI): domain Eukaryota; kingdom Metazoa; phylum Arthropoda; class Insecta; order Diptera; family Syrphidae; genus Dasysyrphus; species Dasysyrphus tricinctus. Next base: position 41,342,781 of record OY992533.1, read on the forward strand.
GAAAATTAGGAAATTCCAAAACTTATTTTTAATGAATCACGAGCAAAGAGAAGAACATAAGAACAACAAAAAGAACCAGAATAAATAAAACACAAGATTTATATGCCCAGATGGGGACTTCAATTATTTTATTTGGGAAACCTTTGAGCCGAAACCCTGGTATTAAAGCCCAAATTTTTTTCAATATGGTAGGTAGGTATGGCGTACAAAATTTAATGGGCTTACGGTGAAACGTAGAGCCGAAAACAAAGAAAGAAAATGCAAGGAAAACGTAAATGGGCCGTTAACGATGCAATTACCGTGTCCCACAAAACCGGTTTAAAATTCGAATTAAACAAACAAAATTAAATCTATCGAAATTGATACGAACAAATACACATTTCAAGAATAAAACTCTTCTTAGCTTCTTTTAATGGCTGCGGAACTCCTATCCGCCTTTTCCGTCTATCACCTCGAATATTCCTCAAAACTGCTTCGCACCTCGAAACACTAATTTTTTTCCTCCAAACATTTTCGACAATTTTTCCTCAAAAAAAAAAAAAAACAATACTTTTTCTCAATCTTTTTCAAAATTGATCTCGACATTTTCAAAAAAAAAAAAAAATTATTTCTCGCTTGTAAAGTTCTCCAAAGAGAGAACTTTCCATGCTAATCCTATTGTCTACCTCGGCCATTCCAGTCGCTCACACATTCATACAATCAGGATCAGCCAATCTTTTTGGAGATCTTCAGTCACGGGATCACGGCTTCCTGGAAAGCTACGTGCTCTCCTCAAAAACCTCCGTTCCTCCGTTGTCGAATCTCATCGAAACTTTACTCTCACACACACATTCAGAACCCCTCCAACTAACTTTTTCAAGAAAATTTAAAAGAATTAAAATCGAGAAAAAGTTTCTTCTAGGCATTCTCCTAGTTACTCTAAAATAATCGCGACTGATTCGAAGCGCGAAGCAATCTCTACAAAACTAACACTTCGAGGTGAGAGAGGAACACATTTCTTTTAATCCTAAGATCTACTCATTTCTTTTCTTTCCGCGTCTCAGTTCCGATAGATCTATTTCATTACAATTTAAAAAAAGTTAAGTTTTCCTATATTTTATTAGTTATTCTAGTATTCGAGACGATTCCAACAAATCAGATATCAATTAAATGGGTCGAGCCGTTTTTGAGTAATAAATGGTGTAACTAACTCGACTTTAAAAAAAATAAGAAAAAAATAAGATTTGAAAATTCAAAAGAAAAATTTCGAATTCCGAATCAAACTTTTTCTTTTAAGCCTAGTACTCAGTTCGATTGAAAATGAAATTTCCATACAAAAATGTCGGTTAATTCACAGCGATGGAGCTGACAAGGGAGTTCCCAAATTCGAGAATGAAATATGAACCGGTTCGTTATCAAAGGGCACGGTAGTGCCCAGCCAAGTTCGCGGCACTACACCCTTTTTACAGGAACAAACTCAGGCGATTTTCAACCCCTCTCTAACTTCAGTACCAATAAAGTCAGAAACTTCAAATTCGCAGTATTTGCTGAGCTGAGCAAGTACAGATGGCTCACCAAATTTCAACTCTTTAGCATTAGTAATTCCCGAGATATAGGACTTCAAAAATCGCAAAAACCGTAACTGACTGACTGACTCACTGACTCACTGACTCACTGACAGATCATCAAAATTATGGAGCACTTCCCGACATCGTAGAAACCTGAAATTTCGCACAACGGTAGGCCTTGTTGTACATACAAAGGAAAAAATCGAAAATCTGCAATTTTCTATTCAGGGGGCGTGGCATCCACCCACTTTCTTAAATATTCTATAAATTATATGGAGCCTTTCCGATTGTTGTAGAACAATGAAAATTGGTAAGTCGGTAGGAATTGAGGTACTTAGAAAGAAAAAAATTGAAAAATTGGAATTTTCCATACAGGGGGCGTGGCATCCACCCACACTCTAAAAAATTCTTATAAATTATATGGATCACTTCCGATTGTTGTAGAACGATTAAAAAATTGGTAGGTCGGTAGGCCTTAAGGTATTTAGAAAAAAAAAATTGAAAAATTGGAATTATGCTTTCAGGGGGCGTGGTGTCCACCCACATTCTTAAAAATTCTTATAAATTATATGGAGCACTTCCGATTGTTTTAGAACGATGAAAATTGGTAGTTCGGTAGGCCTTGAAGTACTTAGAAGAAAAAAAAAATCGAAAAACTGGAAGTTTCAGTTCAGGGGGCGTGGCATCCACCCACATTCTCAAAAATTCTTATAAATTATATGAAGCACTTCCGATTGTTGTAGAACGATGAAAATTGGTAGGTCGGTATGCCTTGAAGTACTCAAAAGAAAAAAATCGAAAAATTGGAAGTTTCAGTTCAGGGGGCGTGGCATCGACCCACATTCTGAAAAATTCTTATAAACTATATGAAGCACTTCCGATTGTTGTAGAACGATAAAAGAAAGAAAAAATTGAAAAATTGGAATTTTGCATTCAGTGGGCGTGGCATCCACCCACATTCTTAAAAATTCTTATAAAGTATATGGAGCTCTTCCGATTATTGTAGGACGATGAAAATTAGTAGGTCGACAGGACTTGAAATATCTAGGAAGGAAAAAAATCGAAAATTTGGAATTGTCCATTCAGGGCGGGTGCCATCCACCCACTTTATCAGAATTGCTATTATTTGTATGGAGCATTTTCAGTTGTCGTAGAATTATGAAACTTTGTAGAGCGGTAGGGCTTGACTTTCAACTGGAAAAATAAATCTTTGCAAAAAGGAGTGAAATCACAACAAAAACATAAATGTTAAAAAGGAGCCAAGTTCTTATGTGTAAAAGAAACCTGTGCGAAAAAAGTCAGCCAAAAAAAGTAATGAGATCTTAATATATGCCAAGTTTTAAGATCATGAAGTTTAATATAAAATATCTTAAGTAGAGTAATATCGAAACAATTCCAAATCATGACAGAAATTTGGTAAATAATGATTACTGATTAAAATTTGGTGGATTTACTTGGCAAGTTTTCTCTTAAATACTTACTTAATCACAAATTTAAAATTAATGAAAACTTGACCAGTGAACCCACCAAATTTTAATCAGTCTGTTATCAACAAACATACTTGTGAGAATTCTACAGAGTGCTTGTGAGATTTTAACCCATATAAACTCATCTAAATTTTCACGAGTAAATCGGTTTTAAACTACCAAGTGATTTGCTGTATTTAAACGATCGTAGTTATTTGTTATTAACAGAGCACGAGCACTTGTTAAACTGATCTTATATGAACTCGTTTATATTTTCACGAGTAATTTGGGTATGTTTAACCAAGTGATTTGCTATTTTTAAATAACTCTAGTTGTCTGTTATCAACAAACATACTTGTGAGAATTCTACAGAGTGCTTGTGAGATTTTAACCCATATAAACGTATCTAAATTTTCACGAGTAAATCGGTTTTAAACTACCAAGTGATTTGCTGTATTTAAACGATCGTAGTTATTTGTTATTAACAGAGCACTTGTTAAATTGATCTTATATGAACTCGTTTATATTTTCACGAGTAAGTTGGGTATGTTTAACCAAGTGATTTGCTATTTTTAAATAACTCTAGTTGTCTGTTATCAACAAACATACTTGTGAGAATTCTACAGAGTGCTTGTGAGATTTTAACCCATATAAACTCATCTAAATTTTCACGAGTAAATCGGTTTTAAACTACCAAGTGATTTGCTGTATTTAAACGATCGTAGTTATTTGTTATTAACAGAGCACTTGTTAAATTGATCTTATATGAACTCGTTTATATTTTCACGAGTAATTTGGGTATGTTTAACCAAGTGATTTGCTATTTTTAAATAACTCTAGTTGTCTGTTATCAACAAACATACTTGTGAGAATTCTACAGAGTGCTTGTGAGATTTTAACCCATATAAACTTATCTAAATTTTCACGAGTAAATCGGTTTTAAACTACCAAGTGATTTGCTGTATTTAAACGATCGTAGTTATTTGTTATTAACAGAGCACTTGTTAAATTGATCTTATATGAACTCGTTTATATTTTCACGAGTAAGTTGGGTATGTTTAACCAAGTGATTTGCTATTTTTAAATAACTCTAGTTGTCTGTTATCAACAAACATACTTGTGAGAATTCTACAGAGTGCTTGTGAGATTTTAACCCATATAAACTCATCTAAATTTTCACGAGTAAATCGGTTTTAAACTACCAAGTGATTTGCTGTATTTAAACGATCGTAGTTATTTGTTATTAACAGAGCACTTGTTAAATTGATCTTATATGAACTCGTTTATATTTTCACGAGTAAGTTGGGTATGTTTAACCAAGTGATTTGCTATTTTTAAATAACTCTAGTTGTCTGTTATCAACAAACATACTTGTGAGAATTCCACAGAGTGCTTGTGAGATTTTAACCCATATAAACTTATCTAAATTTTCACGAGTAAATCGGTTAAAAACTACCAAGTGATTTGCTGTATTTAAACGATCGTAGTTATTTGTTATTAACAGAGCACTTGTTAGATCGATCTTATATGAACTCGTTTATATTTTCACGAGTAAGTCGGGTATGTTTAACCAAGTGATTTGCTAGATTTAAATAACCCTAGTTGTCTGTTATCAACAAACATACTTGTGAGAATTCAACAGAGTACTTGTGAGATTTCATATCGAAGGGGTTAGTATAAATTTTCCCGAGCAAAGCGGGTAAAATCAACCAAGTGATTTGCTGTATTTAAACAACCCTGGTTGTGTGTTATTAACAGAGATGCATGTGAGATTTTAACTGTTTTCTCAGTTGTTTAATTTTTCATGAGTGAATCGGGTATAAATAAGCTAGTACTTAGTTAAAAAAACACAAGTTACTTGTTTCTTTACAATCAAGTAATTTATTTAAATTTAACAAAGTTAAAATACTAAGTAAATGTGTTATTTTTTGTCGATCTGCTTGGTAGATATTTCCCATGTAGTTGGTTATTTTTAAATATGTTTATTTAACCGATTTGACTTAGCTATTTTTAACAAAAACTTCTTGTTTATTTTTTCACAAGACTCAGTTATTTTTAACCGATTTTTTTTTAACCGAGCAAAAATCTGACTCTGTTAAGTGAAATGTTTTTGCGTGTGTAAGGAAAGGAGATACATTAAAATTAAAAATTCCTTACTTGTGTGGTATTGTCCAGAGCCAGGGGGGGGGGCAACTGCCCTCCCTTGCCCCCCCCTCCGGGCGCCTATGCTAACGTTGCTTAAATGTGAAAATGGATTATAAATACCTACCCATTTCGGACTTAGCTAAGAGGCATTTTAAATTTCTTTATAGATACGGCTGAAAGTTTTTTCTTCTTTGAATATAGAACGATTCAGAACCACGAACGAATAATATTATACTCGTATCTACCTTATACTTGTATATAGCAACAAATTTCTTGCATTGACAAATGCTAATTCAAGTTTCTTGCTATACCTACTTTGCTTTGGAATATCAAGCATAATATCCAGATTCCACTATTGCATATTCCAAAAGGAGTTATTGGTAACCAATTGATTTATGTCATTTGTGTTTTCGAAAGTCCCATTTGTCCTCCGCATGCATTCACTTAAAATTTGAATCAATTTGAATTCAAAGAGATTTATTTTATCAATTCGTAGGTACTATCATGATCATCTACATTCAAAGGAAGAACGATACATCGAAGGTTATGATTTATTAGAGAATTTGTTTGGCATTATAATCGATGTCTTCCATAGAAATATTTGGAATTTGGTATATATCATAGTTGTTGTACATATGTTGGAGTTGAATCTTTAAGAACAACAGTGCAAAAGGCGAACAGGAGTTGTAGTTGTCGTCTAAGCTAGACGGTCTTCCTGTTTCCTTGAAACAACCCTCTCATTAACGGACCAGGTCATTAAAGCAATTAAAATCCGATAAGAAACATATTGTTCATTGCAAGGGCTGGCTAATGGCAGCCGGAAAACTTTGGCAATCGAGTCTGTGTTACTTGGCCCCAAAGTATATTGCCTTTCTCGATTGCAAGCTCCCCAATCTATCTGGCAAACGACCGACGGACGCGACGGCACTTTGTCCAAGATCCATAAATAATACTTTCAACTTCAGATACTGAGAAAAATAAATAGACCCAACATTGGCAACAGATTATCGATTCTGCACATAATTAGGGAGGAAGGCGTTCTGATGGAAAAACCGAATAACTTTTATAGTATATTGCGGAATTACATTCCCAGTAAAAACTATAAATTATGAGGATTAATCGAAGGATAAGAGCGTATCTTTTTCACATATAATGTTTCTTCAATAATTCATAATAAATGATCTTAGCTTTGAATGGGTCATTAAGATGTGCTACACTATAGAAACTGTGTACTTCCAACGTCAAACAGGGGATGATGCCAGCCATCATCGTCCTTGTCCATCCATGTCGTCGCCTTATAGTCGAACTTAATGTCTTTGCCATTATGAATATGGATGAGTGCTATGTCGATGATATGATGAAAGTGCAATTATTCAGTGTTTTGATCAATAACAAAATAAAAATGAACTCTGTTATTTGGGGGTGAGATAATGTGAGTCAGTATATAGAGTGCCTTTTAGGAGGGTTTGTAAGATAATTAAAGATGAAAGAATCTTTATGAGTTTTGACCTGAAAATATTGTGTGTCTATTCGAGAAAGGTATAACAAACACGTAAAAAAAGCAATAAGTTTTAGTTTTTTTTAAACTCAGGGTCTTACCCAGAAACTAGGATGATTTCGCATTTAAACAATGAGCCTTAATGATGCCATGTGTCATTTTTGGACATGAATGCCTGTGAATACTTGTCAAAATAAGTTCCTCTTCTCTTAAATCATACAAATAAAAATTCTTACCATCGGATGCGTCAACTTTTTTCTTCTGAAGATATAACCCATTTCCATTCGTTGCTCCCAGCAACAAACTTTGGCGGATACAATATATATATGTACATATATACATACATATATGAATTCCATCATAAAAAATGGTTTCACTAAAGCTGAAAATACAGGGGCTGAGATTGCTGGCAAGCGTATGAACACCGACGCACCAGCACAACGAGTCTTCGAATCTACCCCTGATGGTCTGCGCAGCAGAGGATGACCTCACCTTAGGTGGTACATACAAGTAGAGAACTACCTCAACCAACTTAGGGTGTGTAACTGGAGGCAGCTAGCTAGGGACCGAGCTGGCTGAAGGGGCTTGTTGGTTGAGTCTGTAGTCCACCCTGGAATGTGAGCGCCATCTAAAGTAAAGTAATTAATGGTCGTTCCACACTATCCCACTGAGTATTAATACATGTCAAAAAAGTGGGAAGAAAGCATGTATAATAGTGTGGAAACAAAATATGAAATTTCATCACACACAACTTGACAGCGCATCCGACACGATTTGACATGTGTTAATACATGAAAATATTTAGGATCGGTTCTAAAACCATCACACTTTCTATCCCACTTGGGCGTTTGAGGTTATGGTGAAACTGATTTTTTGTTGCAAGTGTGGAAGCAAAATATGAAAGTCAGTTACATCACACAAATTTGGCAGTCGTATGAAATTTCTTCCCACTTTATTCTGACATGTTTTAATACTTTGTGGGATAGTGTAGAGGCACTTTAAGCAAGGAAGACAAGAAAAACATCAATTTTATGCTGTGTTCTCTATTAATTTTCTATAATAAAGGTTGAGATTGAGAATACTTAAAGAACAATTATTTATTTCTTAAAATTTATTATTTGTTTGACAACATTTTCTAAAAAGTAAGACAAAAAGCTACAATCTAGATTGGACCTAGGTAAGAAAAAAGTTACATTGGGAGAGGAGGCTGCATTTTCCCCCGTTTAGGCGGGAGGGCTAATTTGAAAAAATTGGGCATATAATAGGAAATAAATTATTAAAAGCTAACGGCAACACTTAGCATGCCATGCTTTAGCTTTTCTAAAAGCCAGAAATTCATTCCTTAATTCTCCTTAAAAATAAAGTTTTTGTAAATATTAAAAAAAAATATTTTCACACATAAAATTAGAACATAACTCTTTTCATATTTCAAAATACCTTAATGCAATTTCGGATAAAACTGCCATCATTATAATGCAAGGCCGCCTTGAAAATGTTAGCATTGTAGGTGAAGCCATTTGCGTGTGGTTTACAATAACAAAGCTTAACAATTTTTGTTTTCTGTGTCATAACATTAATTACTTTATTAATTTGAGAAAATTTTATGCACATATGTACATTGCAATCACCTGTTTTTCAACAAAATATACTACCTAATGGTATTTTATTTACTTCAGTAGGTATACGCTTCCTTCATAGGGATGGAGCCTAAAGTGGCGCATAAAATTGCGCATTTTCATTTTAATCGTTAATTATCACGTTATATATTCTTCCAAATGGTCTTCTCTACTTACACGAAGCAATTTCATCATTCCTATGACAAGAGACTAGGTTCCTATTGCCCTTCCTTCACGCCATCAGTCCCCCACACAATAGTCCTTAATTAGCCGTGCGAGGTACAGCTTCTAAATCCCCTGGAAGTCGCCGTGTCAGCTGCTTACACCCATTTTTGGGGCTTCTTGTTGCGTATGGTCATTTTAAATTCAATTAACCGGAAAATCACTTTCAATTTATAAAAATTTACTTTCACACACTAGATAATCCACCCCGCATATGTCCAAAGCATTAACCTTGATGTTTTACAAAACACCAAACATTGACGGTGTTTTTATGGTAGTATACCGCAGTAGTAGCAGTGGCAGCAGCAGCATTTGAAAGGAGAAACAGAGCGAAAAAAATCGCAAATCCGTCCAGCAAACAGACAAATTAAGCTTCCCCCTAGAATTCTTGTTAATGTAGGTATAGCAAACAGCGAGTCCTGCTCCTGTTGAAGTGTGTGATGCAGGGTTGAAGCATTGAGCCCCGTATGCTAAATGGCCACCGGATGTTGATGATGCCATGATGCGTATGTGTAAAAGGGGTGCGTTTTTGCACTTGTGCATAGTACCTATAGAATACGTTTTTCGCAGAGAAAAGAGAGATCTTTTAGTATCCTCGCGCTCGCCGTTTATGTGTCAAAGGACTAACGAGCTAACGACCAACAATTGCTGGTTTTGTTTCAGTTGCGCGCTGCCAAATCACCTCTCGCACACCCATCACACAAAACGAAATCTAATAATGAAATATTGAAGTGGGTTTTGGGAAAATCCTCCAGAAAAAAATATGTCCTTTGACAGGATAATAATATTATTTTCTCTGTGCCATACTGTAGCTTTGGATCTGGCACTATAATAAATGATTGAAACGGGGATTTCACCGTCAGTCTTTGCCTATATGCTCTTTAGAAATATATTGGCAACGACGGCGGCGGCAGCGTTAATGTTCATTACCGGATCAACAAGAAAAATCACTTCCTCTGGCAATGATGTGTTTGGTTGTTATCAGGGGCGACAGGATAAGTCGGTAATCGGCATGGAGAAGCACTTTGATCTGCGGCTTTTCCACATATGTGTTGAGGGAATCCGATAAATAATGATGCCCATTCCATTTGTATTGGCTCTAATGGCATCACCTAACTTTCTTTTCGGTGAATTAATGCAATAGCAACGTTGCCGCTGAGGACGTTTGTATCTGTGTAAGAAAGACACCGGATATATTCTTTCATCCAAGAATCTTTTTTTTCTATGAATTCCTTATTAAATATTTGCTTTGCGGGAGCCGTTATTTATTGTGTCCAACAAATGTTATTAGCTAAAGTATGTTACAAGGCGATGTATTTCTTCCTTCATTAACCATCGTCCATTTTTTGTCTAACCTCACCAAATACCAATATCTACCAACCGCTGCTGATTAATAATTCTAATAGAAATGAGACTTGTGGTGGGACTTATAGTTCAAACAAAACATATTTAATATTTATAAGGATTTGTTTTCTATACTTTCTGAAGTGAACTTTGGCTGGGCATATGGCCCACTGATGTAAGTTAAACCCAATCGTTGTTTTTGCCAAATAAATGAGCAATAAGACTACCAGATTTTTAAACTGTTGTCTCAAAGTACCTAGACCTACACTTTCTAATTTTATTTGCCAATTTTTGTTTATAGTATTAATGGTGAAAAACTTTAAAGATTTACAGTTGTATTTATTAGATTTTCTTAGAACACGCTTTGGCAGCTGTCCAGCTAGTCAATGCCCAAATAGTTTAGGCAACTTGTTATTTATAAACGCATTCCAAAGATTGCCCAAATGTGAACTCATTTATTCAGTGACATGCCTGTATTTATTAATTTTTGAATGAATTAATGAATTTTAGTACGCTTTGGGACACGTTCAACTAGCTTTTCATTCATTTCAAAACTAGAAAATTAGAAAACCAGAAATATTTGCCTACCTTATTCATTAAACGTGTCTTCTTTGAAATAAGATTTGGACAGCCAATTTCAGTGGCTAAGTTAGCCAATCGGTGCTAAATTTTTATAAATAACATTTTGGAGATGGACAGGTGTCTAAAGTTAGACATTGCTTGGAATGGGTTTATAAATACCACTGTTACAGTCTTATTTATGAAGAAATTTTCAAGGATTTGTTAACTTTCAACTATCTTAATTTGGAAGTGCAAAATCAGTATTTACATTCAATTTGTACATAGAGCATAATGCATGTGTAAGTAAACGTTTATTAAGGACTTTTAAAGTTACATTCATATAGCGTTTAAAGTAACTTCTTAAAGTCAAAATACGTATCCAAAGGTTAGGTATTTTGACATACGAAATTGTTTCGTTGGCTTATTAACTTAGTAAAGCAGCAAACAAAACATTCATATTCATACATAGCAAAAATTGTTCGAAAAATTCGAAATTTTTCATAACCAAGTACCTACCTAACGACAGTTCAATATTTCTTTGTGGTGGTACTCTCCATGTTGTGTAATTGAACTCCAGATTTTAATCGATTTGAATAAATTTCCTGCGAACTCTGCACTCATTGACTAAAATATAATGCAGAGCCGTAGCTGGAGTCGAGTTAAAGGTAGGGCAGCGATGGAAACAGGAAGGGCAAAATTCAAAATTTTACATGATGTATGTCTGGCAAAAATTTTGACTTAAGACTGGTCGCATTTATCTTTTCATATAGAACTTAGAATTGTCTCATTGCGATTTTTTTTTGAAAATTGTAAGCCTGACGAATAAAATATTTCGTTTACGCAACAGAAGTTTTTAATTTTATGAAATTTCCTTTTCTCATCACCAAGCTTAATTTTGTTCAATAGGTACCTATACTCAGTCCTATACAAAAAAATTGTTTGAAACATTTCGGAAAGGAATATGTATAGGTATTTTGAAAAAAGTACAAGAGTGCTGCAAAGTTAGAATAAAATTGTTGGAGCAGTAAAGGAAATATATTATAAGAAAATAAACCAAAAATAAGACAATTTTCTCAAACACCTTGACATACCTTAAGGTACGAATTTTAAACTATATCCTTGTATATGGTCTTTGAGAAAGCTAGAAAAAAAAAACAAAACTATAGTATGACAGCTTCCCATTAGAGATGAGCTACAACAATGATTTGAATTTCTCTTCTTAGGGAACCACACAAAAATGCCTTGTACTAAGTTTGAAGCAAACTGATAAACTCTATTAAGATCAAGCGTCTATCTCGATGTACAGTGAACGCATAGACGTACAGACGCAAAATCCAGTTTCATCAAGTAATAAATAAATAAACATATTTCTGATTTGCATGACTTTTTTGTTTTCCTCTAGTGGAGATATTATAAAAACAAATAATATTTTAGAAAATAAAGTTATGATAGTTGAAATTTTTTTTGCTCGAATATTTAAAATCGGTACTTTTCTTAAGTCAAATTCAGCTAAGAAAAAGTTAATGCTTACTGATCTTTCCCGGTCGGACTTAAAGAACATATTTTACAATAAACCATCAAGTTTTATACACAAAAAAAAATGTCTGCTAATATCTGCGAACCTTCAAAACACCAAAGACTAAGTTTATGTCTTAAGACTCTTGAAAATAAAGAATTCTTGAATTACGTTATTCTTATGGGATTTCAAATTTTTGCTCTAAATTATGGAAAAAAATGTGTGAGTACCGGGACTCGCGTGGAAGATGTGTAAACATTCGTTTTCACCTGAAGGTAAGGGATCGGGTCATTACCACGTATGGCAAAAATTATGGTTGCACGACACAAATTATGATGAATGTACAAATAACTCAATACAAATAAAACAAACTATATATTTATAGTGAATTTAGGATCTATTATAAAATTTTTTGAAAATTGGATCTCTTATTGGTCCATCGTCACTATTCACTAAATTATTTCTATTTTTAACAATATAAAGAGATTCATATGCATCTAATTCATAAGGATTATTAACATTTCGAATTAATTTTAAATTTTGTAAGTTAAAATTATGGTTATTATCCAGCATGTGTTGTATTTAATATCAATCAAAATTTTGTTTGTATTATTATTTATATAAAACTTACTGACGATGGAAGCATTGCTTCCGAAATGCATTTAAGTAAATAAATAAATAAAATAAGTGTTTTCAAGTTATTCAAAATAATATCTTTTATTTATTTCATGAAAAAACACGTTGAAAATCTCCAATATCAAATCAATGAATTTACACATTAAAAAACACCTTCCGAGAAAACTTTATGACGTCACAAAGTTGTTGCTGGATTCAAAGTTAATGTGTCAAAAAGTAACTTTGAGTACATTTTTCCAACTCATCTCTTTGATATTGAGTTGAAATGGTTAATCCATCAAAAGCAGCTGAAATCACGATGTTTTCATTTTGAGTTATCTTTTGTTTGTTTCTTGATCGTTCGGTTTGGAATTGATCTCATTTTTGTAATATGTAATAGTTTAATTTTACTATCCCCCAGATCTGATCCGGATTATCATAATAAAACAAACAGGATCCCAGTGCGACAAGAGTGTTATATACCTATCCGATCCTCGTTTATCCTTTTGTTTCTGTATTTTCTCTCTACCCTATTCTCTATTTTCTCCCTATCTTCAACACAAAAAGCCATCTACCTGTGAGAGAAAAAACTCATTTTCGTAAAAAAGTACAAAGGGTGTATGGTCAGAATTAATTTGCAAATCGAAATCCAAAAGTAAGGTCGGATTTTGCGTTGTTTTTGTAATACATGTATGCATATACAATCCAGATCAGATCTGGGGGAAAATATAAAGCTAATATATATTTAATTGATTTTACCGTCGATAGTGAGTTTGGAAATTTTGTCTAGGTTTTGCGACATTTTTTTATCTGATTAGATCGATTTGTAGTAAGGAAATTTGTGCAAGTAATGAATGATAAAAAAAATGGAAATATTTTTGCTTAAATATTTAATTTTGTGCAAGAATGAAGTTAAATGAAATTTAATTTGAAAAATGTATGCATTTTCGAAAGTTCTTTTCAATAATGAAATCACAATTTCTTCTTGAATTTTAAAAAAATTGGGTGGCGCAACAGCTCATGGAGAACCAGGGCCTAGTGACTTACAACTCACAACCATTCCTGTGTGCGTGTTTGTTGGCAGGAATGGAGGGGACCAACAGTTTTTTGCCGAGTCCGAACGGCTAAATGAGAAGCACTTTTTCATGACAAGTATACTCTTGGAGGATTTGTCAGTTCCTCGCAAGAGGCAGTACCTCGAATAAAACATTTCTGTTTGTTTTTTAGGTGGCACGGCTGGGAATCGAACCCACACCTTCGGCATGACAGTTCTACGCACTAACCATCAAGCCACGAGGTACTACTTCTTGAATTTAAGTTGCAAATTTATTTCGACTTTTTTTCAACCAATTTGTTTGACAAATCAGCCATATTTTTAACTTTTTTCATTCCTGAATGAAAAGTAACTCAAAGTAACTTTTTCTTTGTATATGAACTTTGTATATGTTCTCTATCATCGTAATATCATGTTTGATTGTTATCTCAAATTTTTTTTTTTGTACGAATCCAAAACTTGCCTTATAGTACCTATAATCGCAAGTAAAAAAATTTTAGATAACAATCAAACATGATATTACGATGATAGAGGACACGAAAAAAGTGGGTGGCACAATTCTGTCTGTCTGTCTGTCTGTTCGTCTACAGCCTAAACGGCTCGATCGATTTTCTTCAAACTTGGTACATAGTGGTTTTTGGTGATTCTGCCGAAACGTTTTTTTCATTTTTTTTTAGAAAAAAAATAACGGTACCTGCCATACAATTTTTACTTGCGGACCTTTTTTTTTATTTTTGATTTTCTTCAAAACGGTACAACCGATTTCAATTATTTTTCTTACACAGAAGCTTCCAAAAAATATAAATAGTGTTGTGTACCAAAATGTTTGAAAAAATATTTTTTGGATTTTTAAAAAATGTTTCAAAATTTTTTTGGAAAATCAAATATTTCGAAAACGACATGATCGATTTCTTTGAAACTCGGTATTTAAGACTTTTTTAGTACTTTCTAAAATATTTTTAGAAAAACTTTTACATTTATGAAAAAATTATGGTACCTTCCATACAAAAGTTAAAAAAACCGCAAAGGGAAATATTTTTTTGCTTGAAAACGACTCCTATGATTTTGATTAAACTTTTTTCATATACTAAAATTAGTACGATCTACTACCAAAAATTATAAAATTTTACACCTAGCAACTATTAATAGTACCTGTCATAGAACGTTTTTTTTTATTTTGAATTTTCTCGTTATCGGCTAAATGGATTTAGATGAATTTTTTTATGTACAAAATTCAGATAAAATCAAGTAATATTGCATATCAAAATTTTCAAAAAAAAAGTTTTTGGATTTTTAAAAAAAGTTTCAAATTTTTTTTTTTTTGAAAATTCGATGTCTCAAAAACGGGTTGACAATTTTTTTTCAAATTTTATTTTCATATACACATTCACATTTAACCCCCTGCGGGTAAGGGGCAAGAATATACCCGAGGTAGGCATGCCTGTCGTAAGAGGCGACTAAAATCCAAACTCCGTATACTGAGATTGATGTATACATAACTATGCAATGAGCAAAACAATAAGATATAGTACCCCAGGTGGCAGTCCAGGTTCACTGGAAAATCCACCCTCTTCGGAGGTCGGCTCTATGGATTCTGGGGAGAGCCAATTATTGCATTTAATAAATCCCTTCCTAAAAAGTGCAAGGGTATCTCGATCACCACCATCTAAATCGAGTATAAAACCATCCAAATTCGGGCAAAAGAGTCCACCCGTCACGCCAGCGCGCGCCAAAAAAGACTCAGATAAAACAGAAAATCTTGAAAAAGATAATAACGAACTTCGACGAAGACTTGATGAAGTAATGGAACTTTATCAAGAGCTAAAAAAAGAAGTCGATCTTCTTCGAAAAGAAAATGAGATGTTGAAAGGCAAAAATTCTCAAATAAACTCCAAAGCTAGCTTGCCAGAAGTCAATAATTCTAGATATGAAACAGACGAAGAAGAGCTAGCACGTGAAACGGAAAAGTCCTCAAAGAAAAGATTAAGTAAAAAGCGTAAAGCTGGCTCTTCACCTGAGGCAGCCTCGTCTTTTGAAATAATAGTTTCACCAAAACATGCGACAGTAAAAGAAAAACCTGTTAAGGAACGGCCCCCGCCACCGATAAATGTTATCGGTATTGAGGAGTATAACAAGTTGCAAACCATATTAAAGGCATTACTACCATCGGCTTTTAAAGTTATTTCGCTCAATAACAACAAATGGAAAGTATGTGTGAAAGACCCCGAAAGTTATCGCCTTCTGTCGCGAAAACTAAACGAAGAAAAAGTAGAGTGGTATACCTATGAAAATAAGTCGGAAAGACCCTTACGTGTTGTGGCGAGAGGCTTACACGCATCATGTTCAAAAGACGATATCATTAGTGATCTAAAAGAGCGCAAATTCAAAATCTTAGATGCAATTAACATCGTCAAAAGAGAGAAACAGACAAAAGAGGGTGAAACAAAAGTGGTACAGCGTGGTCTTCCACTATTTATACTTTCGTTCGATAAGACTGAAAAACTAGATGAAATTTATAAAATCAAAACAATTCTAAACATCGTAGTTAAGATCGAACCTCTAAGAAAGAGCACAAGGTTAGTCCCTCAGTGTAAACGCTGTCAAGAATTCAATCACACCCAAACTTATTGCAAAAAAGAGCCAAGGTGTGTAAAATGCGCCGGAAAGCATTTAACCGTTGACTGCATCGGAAAAAGTGAAAGTCCACCGACGTGCATTAATTGTAATGGAAATCACCCGGCAAACTATAGGGGCTGCGAAGTAGCTAAAGAATTACAAAAGCGGCGATCGAAATCTGCCAAAACACAAAGAAACCCACAAAGGCAAATAGAAACCGTAATTCCCAAGACTTCCAAATCTAGTAAAGCTCCAAAACCTAGTATCCGTAAGGAAAAGAAAACAGTGTCAATACCTTCGGAGAATATATCAAAGCAAGGAAATGCAGAAACATATGCCCAAATAGCGGCCAAAAATATACCCGCAAACAACGACACTGAAACAGACCCGGTTTCAAAAGTCTTTTCAATAATTCTGTCGAAACTTGAGGAACAATGTGACACAAATAAACTTATCTTTGATAGGTTAAGTAAGCTCGAAAATTGTTTTCGACCCAAATCTCTCTCAAAAAAATTATGATGGAAAAGTTTAAAATTCTTACGTGGAATGCCAACGGATTATGGCAAAAATTTGGAGAATTAGAGATGTATATGCAGAAAAATTAATCAAATCTTAAAATCCACGGGTTTCTTGACTACCACGCTGTTCATCCTTCAAATAAAGCAAGAGGTGGATCATCGTTATATATAAAAGAGTGCATTGAACACTCAATAGGCCTGAAAATAGAGGTAGAATCGATGCAATTGAGTAGTGTTCAAGTTAGAACTAAAAACATTCTTCTCAATGTCTCTTCGATATATTGCCCTCCGCGTTGCAAAATCGATAAGAGTGAATTTACGACATTGATAAAGTCGCTAAGCCCAAACTTAATTGTTGGTGGCGACTTTAATGCGAAGCACACCTTTTGGGCTTCAAGATGCATATCTCAAAAGGGTCGAATGCTCTATGAGGCAGGAATGGAAAATAATTGCGATTTTCATTCGACTGGAAAGCCAACTTACTGGCCAACTGATCCGTCAAAAATACCTGATTTAATCGATTTGTTTATGGTAAAAGGAATACCCTCCAACCGTATTGAAATTTCAGAAGGCCATGATCTGTTCTCTGATCATTCTGCAGTCATACTCACTATGAGCGAAAGCCTTGTCAAAATTGAAAAACCACCCAGGTTAACAAACGGTAAAACCAACTGGGAAGGATTTAAGAAAGATATCGAGGACAACGTTGAATTGAGGGTATCATTACAAACGCCTCTTGAGCTTGAAGACGCAGTAGATACCTTTGTTGATATAATACAAAAGGCAGCGTGGAATAACACACCTTATCAAAGGGTTACGCCGCGCTATAAAGATATAAAATATCCGCAGGAAATAAAAGACTTAATAAAAGATAAACGAAAAGCACGTAAGAAATGGCAGCGAACCCGTGCTCCTCAACACAAAGCTCATTTAAATCGCTTGTGTAATATGCTAAAAACAGCGATATCAGATTTCAAAAACCGTGAAGTTGAAAATTACCTTGAAAGCTTGTCAGCTGGGAAAGAATCCAACTACTCACTTTGGAAAGCTATAAAAACAACGAAAAAACCAAAGCTTCCAGTACCCCCGATTAAGAAAAGCCAAAACGAATGGGCTAAAAGTGACAAAGAGAAAGCGGCGGTATTCGCCGATTACCTGGAAGAAACATTTAAACCTTCCGATGGGCAAGCACTCAATGAAAATATTAATATGAGTTTTAGCTCAAGTGAAAATTACAGAACCAGAAATGCTACGCTTGCTGAATTGAACAGAGAAATAAAGAAGCTAAAGTCTAATAAAGCTCCGGGGTATGACTTAATAACAGCGGAAATATTAAAAATGCTTCCTAATAAAGGATTAATTAACCTCCTTTATATAATAAATGCCGCTCTAAGGCTAGAATATGTTCCAAGCCAATGGAAAGTTGCGGAAGTCATAATGGTTTTGAAACCTGGCAAACCATCTCACGAAAAGAATTCTTACAGACCGATTTCGCTTCTTCCAATAATATCGAAAGTTTTTGAAAGAATACTACTCCTGCGCCTGCAGCCTATAATACAAGAGAAACGATTAATACCTGAACATCAGTTCGGATTTAGAAGCAAGCATTCAACAATTTATTGATCAAGTGCATAGAATAACTGACGTAATTGAGAGAGCACTTGAAGAAAAGAAAATCTGTTCGACGGTCTTTTTGGATGTGTCGCAAGCGTTTGACAAGGTGTGGCACGAAGGCCTCAAATTCAAATTACGACAAGTTCTGCCTGAAGGACTTTATAAAATTCTTAACGAATATCTAGAAAACAGACTTTTTCGTGTAAGACACGGAAATGAATATTCTAATTTCAAAGAAATAGTGGCTGGGGTACCACAAGGTAGTGTTTTAGGTCCAGTTCTGTACCTTCTATTTACACGTGATATACCTCAAACAGAAGACACTTTCGTAGCAACGTTTGCTGATGATACTGCAATACTAGCAGTAGGCAAAACGATTAACGAAGCTACGATTAAATTACAAAATGCTCTTAATAATGTTAATGAGTGGACAAAAACATGGCGAATAGCGCTAAATGAACAAAAGTCAGTCCACGTGGACTTTACGTATAAAAAAATAAATAGATTGCCCGTCTTTCTTAATACCAGTCGTGTACCATTTGCGAATGAAGCAAAATATCTGGGAATGACTCTAGACGCGAAATTAAAATGGAAGCCGCACGTTAAAAAGAAATGCGAAGAATTAAAAAGTAAATTAAGAGATATGAACTGGCTACTCGGTAAATATTCCAAGCTTAGTATTGATAATAAGTTGATTTTATACAGGCAGGTACTTAAACCTGTCTGGACTTACGGTATACAACTCTGGGGTTGTACCTGCGATACAAATTTAAATAAATTACAAACGTTTGAAAATAAATTGCTTAGGTCATTTGTAAATGCACCATGGTATATAAGAAACGAAGATCTTCACAGGGATCTCGGGATTCCTACGGTTCGAGACGAAATTAAGAGTTTCGCGCGAAAACATAGAAATCGGCTATTAGATCACGCTAATCCAACGATTATTGACATTCTTGACGAGTCGAATTTAACACGCCGTCTGCAAAGAACAAAACCTTCCGACTTGGTGCGGTGAACACAAAACCGCTTTAAAATCGCGGAATAAGCAGAAACTTTCACCGGAAAGTTACCTGCAACACGTTACTTAACTTCGTTAAAAATAAATTGCTAGATAAGTTTCAACTTAGTTGCAATCGGGAAGTGGAGGTGGTTTTAGTGTAGTAAGAATCTCACACTTCTATGAGCACGCGTTTTCCGGTCCTCATAGAGCCTGATGCAGGTTTTGCGCCTACCCACGGTCAAAAAAAAAAAAAAAAAAAAAAAAAAAAAAACTATACACATAAATATATACTTTAGATTTGCATACCAAGATTTGTTCTTAAAAATGTTTTAAGAATTTTATATATAAGAAAATAATTTTTTTAAAAACCGCTCCAACGATTTTAAATTTTTTTTCCCATACAATCATATTAAATAAGAATTAAGATGGCATTCTTTTTTTCCACATCAAACTGTCAAAAGAGTTGTTTTATCCAACTTAAAAGTCGTATTTCATGCTTCTCTACATTTTTCTCTCATAATTTCCATGTTTTTACATACAATTTTCTTAAGCCCACAGTGTCTTGAACATAAGAGCAAGTACGTGCGACCCAGTCGTGCATTTTATTTTTCTTTGAAAATATTTAAATTGTGTTGTTCCTAAAAAATGCGTAATCGTCATCAAAATGACGAGAAAACCGCAATTCCAGTTGATTTTTTTCACAGTTTTGCATTAGTAAGATATTTTTTTGACTTGAAATGAAATAAAAAGTACGCACCTACATTTTTCAACAAAAAAACATTAAAAAATTCAAGTTTTTTTGTTTGAAAAATGTTTTAAATTAATTTTTTTTTTGTTAAATGTACTTTTTATTTCATTTCAAGTCAAAAAAGTATCAAATGCAAAACTGTGAAAAAATCTACTGGAATTGCGTTTTTCTTGTCATCTTGATGACGACTACACATTGTTTAGGAAAAACACAATTTGTTCCTTTACCTGGTTTGTAAGACTTTGAAGTTTTTGGTGAGGAAAAACGGTTCGATGAATCAATTTAAAAATTTACAAGAATTTTGATGATTTAAAAGTCTACAAATTTGCATACCAATGCAAGCCATGCAATCAATATTTTCAAAGAAAAAAAAAAGATTTACGAAAAGACCACAAAAAATCGGTTCTTAAGGCGGTATTACACTATCATATATATATGGCTTAAGCTGCCATATAAAGTATGGCAAAGGTTTTCAATATATGACAAGTTGTATTACACTATGCCATACATATATGACCAATTTATATGACAAACGGCTTCGTCAAATAATTTTTGTTCATATATATGACAAAGCTAAATTTGGCTATCACACTAGCTTTGAAATATCAAATACATACATATATGAAAAACAAATTATTTGACAATAATGGAAATTAATTTGTCAAAATAAATAATAATTTAAATTGGTTTAATAAATCCTTGCTGCTTGCTCTATAATTGTCACTTTTTCTCTAAACTGGAACCGAAAGATGCAAAAATAAATTCCGCCAATAACATAAAAATAATATTTTTTTTGTGTTATCAAAATTATTATTATAGTCTGGCAACCGACCGTAAGATTACCTACATACATATGTATTTTGTCGCGGCCACGCAAAAATTGGATGCCAACCGATAGCTTAAGTCCAAACATTTACAAAGCTACTGGTCGGACAATCTTTATCCGGTCACAATGGTTAGAAAATGCACTTTTCAGGTTGCATTTTCAGCTAAATGTAGGTACCTATGTATGTATGTATGTACATATGTATAATGTAGGCAGCATATGTATATAAATGGGGTATCAAAAATAAAAGCTAAGACTGTCTTCTACATGATACCAATGGTCTAACAGACTTTCTTGGGCTGCTGCGACAAGTCCGACCATTTAAAAAAAAATTGTCTTATTTTAACACTGTGTTTTAAATGGACCGGATTGCTCACTTGCGTATGGACAGCTTAAGCTTAGGGTTCACCTATAGGACTGGCCATGATACAAAATCTTTTAGTTTTTTTTTATATAGTAGATTGTAGTAAATAGCCGTTCACCCAATTCAAACCAGAAATCATAACCAAATGGTGGTCTCAGATTCCGTGATATGGGATCCCATCAGGGGAAACTGAGTAAAATCATATCAAATGGCTAGGAAAGTGGCCTTAACCACTTTCTTTTCATTTTCATCCAAGGATGCACAAAATTCCTAATTTTAGAAAAGTGGTCCGACTCGTGGCAACAGCCCGAAAAAGTCTGTTCGACCACTGGTATCGTGTAGAAGACTGTCTTCGCTTTCATTTTATACCCCATTTATATAATTTGCTTATATTATGCAACCAGAAAAGTGCATTTTTTAACCATTGTTATAAGATTCGCGTATTTTTAAATGTAATTTTCTTTAATGGAATATTAGAGAAAACCGATAAAATATATTGCCATTGAAATAAAAATGAAAGTTATTGTTAATATTTTAAAGTTTGGTGTGATTCAAAACGTCTTCCTTTATATGTATGTATTCTTTATCAGACAGGAATTCTCATTTGATTTGGACACATTTTTAAAGATTTTCCCTTAAGTGCAACGAAATTGCAGACACGAACTTTAACTACTGTAACTACTACATAACATATCTCTAATTGAAATATAATTATCCCTCTTAAGCCATTGAAAAATAATATCTTATATCGCAAAAGTCATTCATTTAGCGCCACTTATGCTGAATTTACCCGAGTGACAAAATGCAATTGTTTCTACCATTTTCTATCTAGTTTTTGTCAAATAATACGGTTATGGCAGCTAATGGTTAACATATTGCATTCTTTACCAGCATAAATGCATCAAACAAATCAAACCGAGGTCTTCAATAATAATTACTATAATATGGATCAAATCAATAAAGAATTCTTATTTAATTTGATCAATATGCCAACAATAAATAATAATGTTATATGACAAACATATGAACATATAAAATCAACCGATTTTTATATGAATATATGGCACAAAACTTTCAAATATATATGACAACGCCTTTATTTCGATATTACACTACATCAAATATATGGCTCTAAATCATGATCATATATATGGCGTCATATATATTTTATCATATAATTATGTCTATCACACTTATATGACCCTATTGGGCCATATTTATATGGCAAATTTGCCATATTTATATGCTAGTGTAATATCGCCTTTAGTACTTTTTTTAAACTAACGATTCTTACAAAATTTTAAAAAAATATTGTAAAACGCTTTTACAAGTTTCCAAAACTGTCTTTGAATTTTTTATAACGTCATTATTTGCTGAGATATTAGTAATCAAGGCTAAAAGTATCTTTTCTTATTTTAAGTCAGATAAACCATGCAAACAAAAATTGTACGACAACAAAAAAAAAACTGAATTGAAGCTGAATAAACAAGTAGCCTATTGAATAGACCTTTTAAAAAGGAACAATTACGTGCAAGGGTTTTTATTATTGAATATGTTTGTTTGGCCCATAAGCATGCTTAAAACCGAAAATGCTACTAAATTCACCCATGCGCTTCTGAGAGAATGGTCACACTGGCCACTTTTCAGTATTTTTGATATAGCTCGAAAACTAAGCGGAATTTGACAATTTCAAATATAATACCTTTTGTTCAAAATTAAATTTTCTATCGAAATGGGTAGTTTGGAAAATTTCTTAAGAAAATTTGAGCAGGAAAAGTAAACAAAAACCAACATAAAAAATTAAAAATCAAAGATTTTTTAATTTTTTTCTAAATTGCGCATAACTTTTTTCGGAGCAAAGATACGCTCAAGACATTCATGAACAAAGTAAACTGGAGTCTTACGGCTTTAATATGACATGTTAAAAAAGCCATATTATTTAAAATTGACAGAGATATAGCCATTCAAACTTTACAATTTCTTATCATTTTCCGCAGTTTTTGCCCGAAAGCCTATTTTTTGGTACTTTATGACAAATTTAACGTTCCTAGCACCTGATACCAAATCTTATGTTAATCGGACCAGACTTTCGGTCTGTAGGTCTGAACGCATTTAAAAATAGCCGAAGAACGAAATTGCGAACTTATATCCTTTTTATAAATTCTCTATAGTTCTAATGTCATATTATATCTAAATCTTGATTTCGAACATTTTTACGAAAGTGAAATTTGCCATATTGTACCGAAAAAGGGACTTTCGGGCCAAAACTGATAAAAATTATAAGAAATGATAAGGTTTGAATGTGAATATCTCTGTCTATTTTGAACAAATATTAATTTTTGAACATGCCATCTTAAGGCCCTCTCTACTTTGTTTTGTCTGTGCATGTCTTGACCCTATCTTTGCTTCAAAAAAAGTTATGCACAATTTATTAAAAAATTTAGATATCCTTGATTTTTTGATTTTTTTTAAGTTGGTTTTTGTTAACTTTTCCTGCTTAAATTTTTTCGTAAAATTTTTTGAACTATCCATTCCAATAGAAAATTTAATTTTGAACAAAAAGTATTATATATAAAAATGTCGAATTCCGCTTAGTTTTCGAGTTGTACCAAAAATACTGAAAAGTGGCCAGTGTGACCATTCTCTCAGAAACGCATGGGTGAATTTAGTAGCATTTTTGGTTTTAAGCATGCTTATGGGCCAAACAAACATATTCAATAATAAAAACCCTTGCACGTAATTGTTCCTTTATACCTCTCATTTTCCGGTCTATTCAATAGGCTAAAGGTATGTGCGTGAAGTTAGCACCGCCATTTTCGATTTTCAAAAAAAAAAATTTACAGATTTCACTCCTTGAGTAACGATGGGGACATTGAAAATGACTTGCTAATGCTAGATAAATCCTTAATCTTTATAATTTATACAATCTTTTTTCTCTTTTAAATTTTATCTTTACCAATTTATACATACATATCAATTTAGTTCATCTTTTTTATGAAGACCAATCCAAACATTATATTGAACTAAGAAAACTAAAAATTTGTTAAACAAACTTTATTCGCACTTCCATCTTTACTTGCGCTTAGTTACACCAAATTGTTTTTTTTTTCTTCAGCTTTAAAAATAATTAAGGAAGGATAATTTTTAAGCCGTTAATCCAACAAAAATCGGAGCTCTTAATTGCTTAATACATACATTTAATTTTCCCTCCGTTTTATCTTCAACCAAATTTTGATTCTTCCCTAAGCGCAAAATGATGTCAGCATATGTATAACTACTTTTTTTTTCCTATTTCGTCCTGTATTCGTTTTTCGTTTTCCAAAATCACGTTTTTTGTAACACTAAATAAAATTATATTTTCCAAAAAACAAATATTTAATGTTGGTAGTTGTTACCTCTCCCCAAAATTTGTCTTCTCTTATTCCCACTGTAGTTTTTTTTATTTTGTTTCATTTTCAAATATACAAAAGAGGTGTTTTCTTTTTGTTATTTTATTGACCCACATAAATTATTTTCCCGCTTGTCTTCTAATCTTATATTTTTCATTTACTTCGTGCGGTACCTTACTTTTTTCTTTTTGATTTAGCTTTGTGGTAGCACTAAACAAAAATTAAAAATTTCTACACCTATTGCTTGTTTATTTCGGTCTGTATTTGAATAGATTTTTCCTAACTCGTGTAACTGTTTAATTGTGGTAGGCAACGCTAACTTATATTTGATTTTCCCTCAAATATATGCCTACAAACGAATTTTCAACGCTGCTGTTTGGTACGTGTCAGAAAAATTCTATTTTTCTTATGCCCTTTGTAGTTTTTTTTTTAATTTTGGGGTTTATTACGAGTCTTTTCGAAAAAATTCGGCAAGACAAAAGTCAACCAAAAATTCTTGATGGACTTAAAATTTCTATCAAATAGGAAAATATTTACTAATACAAATTAGCAATAACGATAAATCGACTTTTAGT